>ML978157.1:52641-652641 GCA_010015745.1 Setomelanomma holmii
TACCTCAACCATGATACCTCAACCATGATACCTCAACCATGATACCTCAACCATGATACCTCAACCATGATACCTCAACCATGACACCCCCATCCACGCCTCGTCGCCATCAATACCTAACTCGTGATCAGCGCCTTCAAGTACAGACTCTCAGACTTGCTGGCCATACCCACCCAGGAAGCCTGGGATTCTATTGGTGAGGCTGTACTAAGAGACTTGGTTGATAGTTTGCAAGCTCGATGCTAGGCAATGATTGGTGCTAAGGGTGGTTACACAAAGTATTAAAATTTGTATGTATTAAAGGATAGAGTTGAGTTCAGAGCATTTCAAAACACAGCCCCTGCGCCGGTGTACCCACCTACACTACTTTTGCCGGATACCACAGTATATCAGTTTCCGTAGAGGGGAAGCCCCGTGCGAAGGCGAGATGGGCATACGCATTCACCGAGTGGTACAGACGCGCACCGAAACATGGGATGTTACTGTGTCTGGCAAGTTTGCGAGCTTGTGTTGATTGCAGAGGCCTTTCTGCGGCGATATTCGCAAGCCCACGCAGTCTTACTGAGGTGAATGTGGTTTGGCGTGTGCCGTGGAAGCTTGAGGATACCACAGATCCCGTGACCCAGAACTACGAACCCCACGAACCCCGATATAGGCAATGCTGGAATCCCATACCTACTTGATCAGGCAGGTTTGATGGGTGCTGTCGCTTGAAAAGGCTCTTCTGCGGTCGAATTCTGAAGCCTTCAATTGTCGGATTTTTCCTCCGAGGTACCACAGACGCATCGATCTTCGACTTATTCATAGTATACTCAACCAAGATGCATGTCGATTCCGTACGCTCTATACCTACTCGATCAGGCAACTTGAAGGAATCTGTCGATTGCGGAGGCTCTACTACGGCCAAAATTCCTTGACATCGTATGTTGTTATGCCTCCGAGGTACCACAATCACTCGACCCTTTGACTGAGGACGTTTGATGGACATGCACACAACATGCTCTGGTTGAATGTTTAGTGATCAAATACATTTCACAGCTAGTCAACTGCAGCATCTTCACCGCGGTTACTAAACTAGTCTCCGTGTTGACCAAGGGTCTGGAAAGCCAAGAGTCGTCTGTTTGTTGGCCAACATCCTCAGCTTCGACATATTCACCATCCTCCAACCTCAAGCCACCAAACAACTTCATGAGACGTCTCCATAAGGTGAAGATCCGTGTCACATGCAGTCCCACGCCCAGCACTGCCCAAAAACAGCCATGTCTTAACCGCCGCCGTTGCATCAGGTATCCGCGCGCAGTCCAGCACGCGCCTCATCCAGAAAGTCACACAACATGCGCCGTTCCACAACGCACATACCACGGCTGTCGAGTCCGAACAGCGGATAGCCAATCACTTCAGATCGAACACGAGGCGAAAATCGATGCTTGAGATGCAAGCAAAAGGCTTGAAGGATCGTAGTGATGTGGATACGAATGCCAAGCATCGCATACTTCCACAACGGGGAAGCATCGATTACAGCGCGCCAGAGGCATACCATCCCGTGCTCAGGGCCGCTTGTTTCGGGTACTCTACCCGTTGCATGGGCTATGGCGTGATGGCGATCTTCTCTCTCATTACGACTCCATGGTGATCGCATCCTATGTTACCTGTTTGGGCAAGTGTAATTGGTTGTGTGAATGATAGCGGGTTCTCAAGGCGCTGCACCCACAGTGCTGCGTGTGTACGGCTGCGTGCATCATGAGGTTGAGGAGGAGCTGGAGATGGGTACGACACCTGGATACTTGCTGCTTCAGGAAAGTAAGGTTATGAGTGTAGATTGCAGATGCAGAACACGGGTTCGAAAGCCGCAAAGGATACTATTGTAATTATGCTTATGGTATTGTGGAGTTAGATGTGCTTCAAAATTTGTCAGTATGCTTTGGATAGTCTTCGTTTTCACTGTGCGCACTTTCCGCGTTGGTGATGTTAACGTGTATTTCAGCAGTGTCGTATGGCTGTCCGTCTTCTCATATGATCTCGAGAATAAGAAGCGCTTTTGTCGTGGCGTGGGAAGCACTTCAATTGCAAAATCTCAGAACGTCGTCGCCGCGAAATGCCGTCACTTCCCGGCTCGGCGTTCACAGCCGCATCACAAAAAGGAGCCGTACCCGGATGGCAGTCATCCAGCTTGTAATTCAGAAAATCAGGAACATCACTCCACGGATCCGAGTTAGGCAACTTTGACTTGAAAGGTGTGGATTGCAGCTGAAATCCACGGCTACAATTTCCGGCGTCCTTGCGCTGAAACCCAAACTACTTGTTCACCGATGAACCCGGCCAATCATGCCGCATCATATCACTACCCCGGGTACAACTTCAACATTACTCATGTCTTCTTGCTCCCAAAGTCGGCCCCTATCTTCCTGAACAAGGTCCCAAAGCTGCCTCGAGTCTCCCAGATGGGCAATAGACAGCTGATTGCACTGGATGCGAAGACCCAGATGAAACTTACGACTACCCAGCCGGTGAAGAAACCCTTCGAGAAGATATATCCGGAGAAGAACATGGGCATGGGCCACAGGAAGTCTAGGATGAAGGTTATTACGAAGGCGGAAATGCAGGCGAGCTTGAAAGAGCGTCGAAGGGTTTTGGGATCATCCTCTTCGACGGCCGTTGGTGCGAGATGAGCGGGAAGAGCGCTTTGAGGAGCTGCTGGTGCAGAATAGGATTCTTCGGGATCCTTCTTCTCGCCGGAGTCAGAAAGCTCAGGCGAGGATTCTTCTCTTGGAGTTGTGGTTCCGTCCTGGGAAGTACCATCATCAACGACGGCATTGATAGCTCGAGTAATCTCCCAGTCGAAATTGGCTGGCTTGATGTATGAGATGACTACAGTGACAATCAAGCCGGTCATGATCGAAGCTAGATTGCCAGCAAGAGTCGGGTACGAAAGACCAGTCGTCTCCACGGTGATCTCGCCATAGTAGTGTTTGGCGGTCGTAAGCCATGCGATTATGCCAGCAGAGAGCCCAGAGAGACAGCCTGCGATAGCACCAGCCTTGGATTGCTTGCGCCAAGTGATGGTGAAAGCCGCCGGGAAGACAGCGCCTCCTATGAGGAGTCCCATGACCCTGTGAATGATTAGCTACCATGTCTCGACTGAGTGAGTTGGGCATAACATACAAGAAGAGCCAACCAAGATCGATGGATGCCGCGTTCCAGATACACGCGAAGACGGACATTATCAGTCCGAAAAAGCAGATCATGATGTGCGAAACAAAGATGAGCTGCTTTGGTGTCGCTTTCGGCTGGATGTACGCCTTGTATACATCGAAGGTCAGGAGCGAAGAAACAGCAATGAGCTCCGCAGAAGCACAGGACGTGACCGCCATGAAGAGAACGATCAGTAAGGCGACCGCTCCTCCCTGGCCCATAAGCGTCTCTGCAGCGAAAGCGGCAGCAAGACCAGAAGATATTTGACCAGATGTTGGAACATTGGGGTATGTCGGGAACCGCGGATTGTCCGTTAATGCTGCGGCAGCCAAACCCAGTGTGGTAGAAAATCCAAATGGAATTGCGAACCACGCCAGGCCTCCGAGCAGATAGGCACGGACAGCCGTGGATGGCTTCGATGCAATTGCACGTTGCCAATATGCTTGGTCCAGGAAGACAGTGCCAGATCCGGAGCAGAGCTGGATGACGCCAAAAACGAGGCCAAAATTGGACTTCAAGGTAAGGTACGAACCCTCCTTGTTGCCGGAGATTGGGCGTTGTTCTCCAGCTTTTACGAGAAGATCGTACATCTCGCCAGGCGAGCCGATCAGGGGACTGACTGCATACGCGTTGAACATGAAGTATAAGATGATTATCATGAGGATCAAGGTATGGCTGTAGTCGCACAGGAAGGTCGCTCTCAGACCACCCAGGATGACGTACGCACAAACACCTACACACGTTAGTACGCAATCCTATGTAGTTGTTTAGAATGCTCTTACCAACTGGGATCAGGAAGATAGCACCGTATACACTCATCCCCGTTAGGCTGGTGACGACCGCACTGCCACCGAGGAGGAGCTGGCTGCCGACCAGGATGTTCGTTACAAAGGCGAAGAACATGAATACGAGATGTGCGAATGCCCCATATCGGGCCTTGACGATTTCGAGATATGTGTGGCATCTCGGCGCATTCTGCTTGACCTTACATGCCAGAATCGAGAACATGAGAATTTGTACAGTGGCACCCGCGGCATACCAAAATGGGCCAGCGACACCATACGTATATGCCACAGTCGACGATTGTAGGAGAGTGGCAGCCCACGTCCAGGCCGAGACGATTCCAGAGGCGATCAATCCGGGCTTCACGGAGCGCGATGCTGTGTTAAACTCTTCAGATTGATGCGTTGAGTACTTCGTGTAGCGGTTTTGAAGGTATGATATGAACATCATCAGAAACGCGAAGAAAAAACCGATGCCCACAACAACGCCTGATAATGTTAGCCAGAAAAGGTTCCCATATTCATTGCTTCGTACCATAACCGGCCCCAACTGGGAGGGGAGTCTTGGTTGTGTCCGCCATCTGGAGGTCTTGTTTTGATCGTTGCGAAAACAGCGAGCGTCTTCGCGACTCGATATGTTGGGACACAGGAAAGGCATATATGTCGTCTTCAAATTTCTGCGGGTTGGAGCCATTGACGCATCAACGACAACGCTCCTGCATGAACATCTGCCGGCCAAGATATGTCCGCGGCGGCGGCACGACGGAGTAGATCGCCTCCAACGTTGTGATATCCATTGCTGATTGTACACAGTGACAAGTGACAGTGGCAATCGAGAGTTCTGAGGTCTGAACGACACGCGATAAGCCAGGGCATGCATCCTTCCCGTGTCGCAGAAACGCGCTGTGATGTTCAGGACGCGTCGATCAATTGCCTTGCTTGGTGCAGTTGGTCGTTATCGCAGCAGTTGGAGTTACCCCGATTGGAGTAAGCACAGATAAGAATGACTCCAAGACCTTAGAAACGCTTGTCACTCACTTGCTTTCATGGGTCCATGATCTCATAGTTGAGCATAGGAAAGAAGTTGCCGAACGCTTGTAAGGGAGCTGATAAAGCACAACGTATGACCGCCCACTGTGTGTATCGGACCCTGCTTGAATAATAGCCTACCCCACGGAGAGTTCGTGGGGTCGATTGAACACAAGCTCCAGAGCACGTGGAGTAGTCGGAAAGAAGTTAGCAGAGTCGGATTAGGAAATGCAGACTGGCAAAGACTTCACACTAGAGACTTCATTGTACTGGGCAGCCGACTGATGTTCTTGCGACTGTACTTCTGGAACACTCAGCATATATGGCTAGAAGATCCATCTGAAAAACGCAATAAGAAGTGGCACGACGGTAAGTATGGCGGAAGGGTTCCGCTGCTGACCTGGTCTTGGTGTGGCACATCGACCTGTCGCAGTGCTCTTACTACTAGACAATAACGTGCTTCTGGCCTGCTCGAGGATGCCGCGACAGGGCAAATGGAGCCGCAAATTGCCTTCCTGGAGGACTGGTACAACATGAGACGTGGCGTGGCGGACCCGTGGTTTCGCGAGACTGTCTCAACGCCATGAGAAAAGTCGGACTTTGGACCCGTGCAATTGTTGCTGATTTCGACACTTGGTCGAAGAACTTACTGCAAAGGGCATATGAAGTGGGTATAAGCTTCTGTCGACTGACACGAGGGAAATGAGGTGGAGAGTCCGTCGTGAGCTGTTCCCGTGGTTGTGCAGCTGGTTTCGATGGCAATCTCGTTACTGCTAAAAGGGGAAAAGATTTCGGGAAAGGGAGGTGCGACCATTGCTTCTACCTCGGACCGAGGAAAATGGAACCTCAATATCTCAACTGTCATCAAAACTCCGCGAAACAATAGTCGGATGGATTCAACACCAGTCTTACGCCAGGCACCATACAATGGGTAATCGCCATGCAACTTAATTCAGTGCTCGTCTCTTCGCACGACCTTCCGATGACGTAGCGTCGGTCACCGTTCACACCGACGAGACAATGTCCAGGTCACAGGCTATGCAACGACCTCCTGCGCAGAAAGAACTTCACAACAAAGTGGATCTCTGTACGCCACTCGCAGAGCCGCACTTGTTCATCCGTCACTCACCGTCGCCGTAGTGGGTCTCAGCGGTTGACCACTGGGTCGTCTTGCTGTCTTCCGCCGTTATGCCTTTGCGTGAAGGATGGTCGACTGGTGAACTCTTATCAGCCGCCTTTTGCACAACATTGGGTGTCAGGTGATATACTGCTCTCTCTTTCTGAGCGAGACAGCATCCGCTATGGCATTGTATGCAGTGCTTCAGCACGGCTCTATCTCGGCTGACTTCGGCGAGCGCATTGATACGGTCCGATAGAACTTCTCACGCTGCACCTGACGGTTACCGTTCCATCAAAGCTCCACAAGTGACGGTGATCGAAGCCTGCATCCTGACCTTATCAGACTTTGCACAGGGAAGAAGACCCTCAAGGATACCGAATTTGACCCGCGCCAGTCGGAAGACTACGCTTGGTGAAGTTTGACATTGGCCAAGAGTGAACAGCCCGTGCTTAACGTTCCGAGTCAAGCTAACGCCCGCTGTTTGCAGTGCTTGCAGGGCTGGTATCAAACATGACGTCTTTCTGTCTGGTACCGAGCTCGAGTACCGACGCATACCGTGAGGTTGGAAATGCGGACTTTAGGTGCCATGTGCACAATGACGGCATTTGGGAAGGCGGGATCGTGGAGAGAAGTGGGTGTTTAAAACGGTCCTGGAGTCCCCACGGTGTTGTAGCACGACCCATCCAATCCAGCAAATTTCCTTCTACCGCTCTCAATCATGGCGATTTTTGATCGCTTCAGGGCGCATTCGCCCTCGCCAGTGTCTTCGACTGCAGATGTTGAGAAGAAACCTCAGATTCTGGAGATTGGCATGCGCCAAATCTTCCGACCCAGAATCATCGCCATGGCCATCATTGTCTCAATGGGTGGTTTCATCTTTGGCTATGACACTGGACAGATCAGCGGCTTCTTGGAGATGCCTGACTTCCTGGAGAGATTCGCCGATGAGACTGACGCTGATGGCAATCTGAAGTTCAGCAATTGGAAGTCAGGTCTGATCGTGGCTTTGGTATGCAATCCTCACGTAGTC
This sequence comes from Setomelanomma holmii, assembly GCA_010015745.1. Lineage (NCBI taxonomy): Eukaryota > Fungi > Ascomycota > Dothideomycetes > Pleosporales > Phaeosphaeriaceae > Setomelanomma > Setomelanomma holmii. Next base: position 59,795 of record ML978157.1, read on the forward strand.
ATCTAGCACATGTAACTAATCCCTTCGCAGCTCTCTATTGGTACACTCATAGGCGCCCTGATCGCTGCACCAGTCTCCGACAAATTCGGCCGCAAATATTCGATCGTCTTCTGGAATATCGTCTTCTGCGTGGGCGTGATTGTGCAAATCACCACAACCAACACATGGTACCAGATATCTCTCGGCAGATGGGTTGCTGGTCTGGGTGTGGGCGGTTTGTCGGTACTCACGCCTATGTACCAGTCAGAAACCGCCCCACGATATGTTCGTGGCGCACTGGTATCATGCTACCAGCTCTTCATCACCCTGGGCATCTTCGTCGCATACTGCATCAACTTTGGCACTGAGAATACCCGGAATGCAAGCTCGTGGAAGATCCCCATGGGCATTGGCTTCATCTGGTCATTCCTGATGGTAGTCGGCATCATGTTCATGCAAGAATCGCCGCGATGGGAATACCGCAAAGGAAAAATCGACAGCGCGCGCCACACCATCGCGCTCAGCTATGGTGTCCCTGAGGAGCATCCGCATGTGCAGACCGAGATTCGCGAGATCGAGGCCAAACTCGAAGCCGAGCGCGCTGGCGGTGCTCATCATCCGTGGTACGAGATCTTTACTGGCCCGCGTATGATGTACCGCACATTGCTCGGTATTACACTCCAAGCGCTGCAACAACTTACTGGAGCAAACTACTACTTCTACTATGGCACTACCATCTTCGACTCCGTGGGCATCTCCAATTCATACGTAACCTCGATAATCCTCGGCGCGGTTAACTTCGGCATGACTTTCCCCGGTCTCTACATCGTCGAAAAGTACGGCCGCAGGCCCTCGCTCATCTACGGAGCGCTTTGGATGTTCATGTGCTTCCTTGTGTTCGCCTCGCTGGGCCACTTTGCGCTTCCCAACGATGACGGAACGTCGAACCAAGGCATCGGATACGCCATGATCGTCTTCGCTTGCCTGTTCATCTCCGCTTTCGCGATGACGTGGGGTCCTATCATCTGGGCTGTTGTCGGAGAAATTTACCCATCTAGATACCGCGCTAAGTGTATGGCTCTCGCTACGGCATCAAATTGGGTTTTCAACTTCCTCATCAGTTTCTTCACGCCGTACATCACATCCGCCATCGATTACCGCTACGGCTACGTATTCGCCGGGTGCTGTTTTGCCGGCGCGGTGGTCGTGTACTTCTTCGTATGCGAGAGTCATGGTAGGAGTTTGGAGGAGATTGACACCATGTACATCCTTGGTGTCACGCCATGGAAGAGCAAGAACTGGCATCCTACTCCTGGTGAGGATTTACCGAACTTGGATAACACGTACCTTACCCCTGGTGCGAGGGGTATCAATAAGAAGCACGAGGCGCGTGCGCCAGAGCAGATTATGAGGGAGGAAGCGCCGGTGACTGAGGCGGATATGCAAGCTTCTGGCGCCAGGCAGTAGATTTAAGGTAGTTTAGACTAGACAGGAAAGTGAATTTCATTGTTAAACAATTACTGCTGCGCGAGACTCGATAGAGGCCCCAATCGTCCAATGTTGATATAGGTACTGTGTTCGCCAACGATGTGCATCCAATTTGCGTGGAGGGTTCCCTAAGACAACGACGACATAGCGTCCTAACATGTCATACACCAACATACGGACTTGCCTACGACAAAGAACCATCCAGGCATAAGACCAGTGAAGCTCAAAAAAGCACAAGTGAAACTCCGCACCCCCAACACTACACCTTGCAATTGCTCGCATGACTATTTCATTCTCTGTACGTTGTCACCAAAGGGTGTATCACAACACACTCTTGTCGTCTGTGCTGGGACAAACTCACTCCAAGTCACCAAAAGATTACAGCGTATATACGTTGGACAAGAAGTTGGATCAAATGCCAAAAAGAAATTTCGAATTATCCTGGCAAAGGAGCCAGGCACGAGGATGTCCCCTTCGTGGATCGAACCTGCGACGGATTAATACTCGGCAGAATTCAGGTATGCACGCTGCTGTACTTACACGATACCTCCAGATAGAATGACTGAGTACTTCAGTCTGGCGCTCTCCCAATTGAGCTAAGGAGACTGGATGATTGATGAGATCTTGCTTTTTGCAATAATTATATACCAACTAATATCTGGCGTCTCAGTCTATCTTTTGACTTTTCATTGATTTTACCGAGGACTTAAAGTGTTTCGTAATATTAAATGATCTGTGGGGTAGCGTCAGGTTCGAGTTTAGCCGAACTTACGGGGTGTGGACCTGGTTCCGGCGAGTAGCGCGAGCAGCACAGTTGCACGACGTCGGCTTGGCACGGAAGTGTTTATACTATGACCTCATGACCTGCATGATTTCCACAAACAACTCTCTTATCGCTTTCTGTGTGCTCAAACACTTCGACCTCGCGCAAAACCAGCAACTGAAGGGGCAGAATGGCGATTATTGAAGGCTGGCTGCCTCCGACGTGTGAGAACTGGGAGCTGATTTGTCGCGTCTGGGCCTACTTCCCAATTGTGAGTAACGCCCCGCATACGCGACACGCCTCTTGCTAATATCTCAGATCACCACTGCACAATGGGTACTTGACTGGTATCCGCAGGGAAAGACGTCGACTGAGTCGCGCTTCAACATCGATGGCAAGATAGGATGGGCGACCATGGAGTCGGCGGGCTTCATCACTCTGCTGTACATCATGTACGCGCTTCCGCAAGAGCTGGGGATTAGCGAGCTACCTTGGGGCAATTGGACATTGGCGGGCTGCTTCGTAAGTTTCTCTTGCACTATTGTACGATTGCAATGAAGCTAATATCAAGCAGGTTATACACTACCTATACCGCGCAGTCGCAGCACCTCTCTTCCTCAACCCAAGCATGTCGCCCATGCACCCAATCGTATGGCTCCTTGCATTTGGGTTCCAAGTCATGAACGCTCTATCTATTGGTGGCTACCTCGCAGGGTACGGCCCGCTGTCGCAACAACACTGGATAGATCGATCCGAACTCATGTTCGTGGGACTAGTTATCTGGTGCTGGGGACTGCTGGGCAACATGTTTCACGATGACGATCTGCGAGAGATCAGGAGGGCAGCAAATCGCAAGCAGCAAAGGGAGGCCAAGGAGTCTGGCAAGCCTGTGGAGAGCATGGGCAAGATCTACATGATCCCAAAGAACGGCCTCTTCAGATACGTTCTGCACGCGCACTACCTGTGCGAATGGATCGAATGGGCGGGATGGTGGATGATTGGGGGATGGGCGTTCCATCCAGGACGCAGTTTCTTGATCAACGAGATCATGACGATGCTGCCGCGAGCGCTGCAGGGCAAGCGATGGTACGAGAAGAAGTTTGGCAAGGACAAGCTGGAGGGCAGAAAGGCGGTGATCCCAGGCGTCCTGTAGACGTGCTCTCTCTATGCGACACGCTAGTTGTCACAATACAAAGCGAATACTCATGATGGACCTGCAGTGGCTGTGCTGAAACTGCGACTCCAGGTGCTTCCATGTCGCTAGCCGTATTGGTGGCGGTCGGTTTGCTAAAGGCACACTAAAGCATGACAGGCCCACCAGCATCTCAAGACATCTCACCATCGCGCCTTCCTGCAGCGTTATCGTGAATTGCCCCAACGGCCGTCTAAGCCATGACTTCCACATCGGAGGATGGAGTCAATCCCAAAATCGCGTCACTAGCTGAGGGAAAGGTCTGCACAAAATATCGAAATCCGCCGATCACGAACGACACGAGGACATGTGACGCTTAATCACGAAAATACGCATAAGGCTTTAGTAATGGCCGTTCTGAGCGCCAGCCCATCGAAGGCGCTATTGCTGCGCTGTCGCTCAAACACGAGACGGGCCTGCGACATACCGAGGAGACTCTGACTTCTTAATTTAGAGTGGCCACGGAGCCAATCACAGGCGCACGGGCGAGGAATGAATCTGGCAGCTCGTTCGCAGACGATGATGCTGTTGGGACCGGGGTGGATAGGGGATAGCCAGGGCTCACGGACAAGGCACGATGCAATTGCGAGGAATACTGTCAACCTGCGTGCGCCGTGCGACTGCGATCCCAGCGAGCTGTGGTTTCCAGCACAAGGAGGAGATGATAGTTAGCACGAGATTGAGATCTCTCAAAATGCACACAGCCACGCGCCGAGTTCGTGCTTAGCGCAGTGTCAGCTCTCGTTACCTCCCCAATGCGGGTACAGCTAGCAACAATTTGGGTACATTCTGGTTGCATTAGGCCCCGCTTTTCCGCCTGGAAGCTGTCGCCGCCAGTCAACACATGCGCTGAAGCAGCAGAGCCCCCTTGGCAGAGCTGCTGAAAACGCTGAGACGCCCGTGAGCTGGGTCGCCCAATTCCTGCTGCGACTGAGGCCATCACTGCGCGTTTTGTAACGTCTGCAATCGCTATCACACACGACAATCTAGGGTAATCTCCTGCCCTGCCGGCGCAAAACATCCGGGCGTCGCTTGTTGCGGCCGTGGCACTCCACCGGCTTCGTAGAGGATCGCCCTGCTTTCCCGCGCGACTCCACTCCCTCCTGCACCACCTCCTCTCCTCCACTCACCTCCCAGTGCGCGCCAACTTCTCCCGCTGGGCTGCATCCCGGGCCATACATCATCACTCTGGGCTCCACGCCGACACGCACCAAGATCACCGCCCATTCTTCCTTCCTTTCACAGCAGCGTCCCACCTTCCAAGACGCTGACCTGCCGCACTCCGCGACACTAACACAGAGGCCTCTGAAACTGCGCGGTCACACCTTTCTCCGCCCTCGTTGCCTCACCGTCGCCGTCCTGGCCTTGTGAATTCTTGTCGTTCTTGAAGCCTTGCAATTGTCGTCACCATGTCGAGCAATGGCACTGCCAGTACGTTGCTTCCTTCTCCTTCGTTTGTTCAGCCCTCGAGTCCTGTCTCGTCTCCTCCCTTGCCGTCTGTAACACCATCATCAGCACCCGCCGCGTCCTCCGCTCCAGCGCCATCTAATCCACCGTCTTCAGCGGAGCCAGTCTCGAGCGCTCCAGCACCGCAGTCGTCGGCCGCACCGCCAGCATCGAGCGCCCCAGCACCGCAATCTTCGGCAGCTCCACCAGCATCGAGCGCTCCTGCACCGCAGTCCTCTGCTGCAGCAGCACCACCAGCAAGCTCTGCGGCACCGCCTGCTTCTACGCGTGTAGTTACCGCATCGTCAGCACCGCCATCGCAAACGGAAGTCATCACCTCGGTCGTCGTTGTCACTCCATCTGCATCAAGAGCAGGTGAAACACCGGCAGTCGTGACAGTCACTCTCGTATCGACACCCACCCAGAACTCACAGCATTCCAACACCCTCACAACAGGCTCAACTAGCCCAACGAGCACTGATTCCACTCAGCTCCAGGGTGCAAGGAAAGAGAACTCGAGTGGACTGAGCACTGGAGGAAGGACAGCTATTGCAGTTGTCATTCCTGTTGTCGTCGTCGCACTTCTCGTGCTTGGTGCCATCCTTTTCTGGCGGAAACGCAAGCAGCGGAAGAACAATGAGGACGAGCGCCGTAAAGAGGTGGAAGAGTATGGCTTCAACCCCAACCATGACCCGACGCTGCCAGCTGTTGGCATGCAGACCGAGATGGCGGAGGACTCGAGCGGCTACCGAGGCTGGGGCAACACCACGACCAGCTCGAACCGCAAGGCTTCTACTACCCTCACTAGCGGCATGACCTACTCGGACAGCAACAGCAACCCTGGAGGATATGCTAGCCCCAACTCGCCTACAAACGCCTACTCCGACGCCAATTCGAACGACCCACTTGTGAATGGACGCCGCGAGACCCTGGACTCTGATGGCATCGCTGCACTTGGTGCCGCTCCTACTGCCAATAACCAGAGCGGCGTACACCGTGGCCCCTCGAATGCATCGTCGTCCTACTCTGCAGCCAACCACTCCGACAACTCTGGCGAGTACCCCGGCATGCCCATGAACAACCCACAGGAGTACTACGAGCAAGGGTATGGCAGCTACCAGGAGGGCCCATACGGCGGCAACAACGCATACGGCGCGGGGCAGCAGCCAGTAATACGAGATGTGTCAGCCCGACGAAACACGAGGATTGAGAACCCCTCTGTGTTCCCACAGCAAGGGAACAGTGGCGTCGCAACCAACTTCTAAATTGCATTCGCCTATTGCATTCCACTTTTCAGCTACGCTAGCTACCTGTACATTGCGACCTATCTCTCTCATTATTATCTCGTCATCCATCGACATATATCCCTCCTGGCGGCGTTCCTCGGCGGGCTTGCTTCGTCATCCATTGCGTTTGTTTCCCAGATCAGAGCTGCGTGTATGAAGCGGTTATCGACATGCATGCATGCGCCACCATCATCGGCTCTCCGGATGCATGGTGTGCGACGATACAGAGGTGGTACAAGATCGGAAAGTTCCCATAGTCGGAACAGAGAGGTGGCAGGGGTCACCGTTGGGTTGGACGAGGCTTACATGCCGCTAGTAATCATCACATCACACACATCACACGCGCACTATCTGCGCTAAAAGTCTAGACTGCAGCGTGCGTCTTGCTTGAGTTTTCTTACGTCTGGGGATGCGGTGTGGTAGAGGTGGAGGTGTGGTTGGGGGCCGTTGGATAAGCGGTGCCGGTCAGAAGAGAGGGGATTTGATACGTGGAAAGTTGCAAGAGAGGGATATGGATGTCATGTTGGACGCTTCACGCACACGCTATCAAACTTGTAATCTACACCTTTTCGAGCTTTCAGACTGCATTGTAGCAGTCTTCAATGTCAAACCTGTTCATACTTCACATCATTACTTGCACTTCGTCTCGTATTTTCGGATTATGATCACAATCAAACGGTCCATTTGTTCGACGCACATGCCCTGCGGTCGCTCTGCACTTGGCAACATGAGACGCTCCGCTCGACCGGGATCTGTTCAAAGGCCGACTTCAGCATGTAAGACGAAGGCGAGAACGGTGGCCGCGCCGACGAAGTGGGCAGTGGGTCATCGTATCTTCGGCTGGAAGATACGGAAATAGTGGAGTTTGAACCGGTTGTTCGGGCCTTTGAACGGTTTGCGTCGATGTGGATCGGGAAGGGGCTTGGCGCAGATCATGGTGGAGAAGTTCGGACATCTGGTACCGGTGGTAGATTATGGAGGGCCATGGAGGGTTTGGGGAGGAGGAAGGATGATGTTGTTGTGAAAGCTGTGGGCGATTTGGCTGTTGAGGACTGTCAGGACGTAGGAATACTAGTGTGTTGTGGTATCGGTTAGGAATGCACCTGTGGACGATTGCTATGAGCGAGTCCTAACGAGTGGGAGATGGGAAAGTTTGCATTGTGGTGTCGGGATAGTTTTGAGGTGGTAAACAAGATGGCATCTGTGAGAGTATTGTCTCTAAGCGTGTGCTGACTGAACCAGATTCTCGATACGTTTTCGATGCCCTTGCTCATACCTTTTCATGTTGGCGGATCTATACTGAATCCATTCCAGAGATTTCGTGGTAGGGTAAGTTATGACTCGGCTGTTCATGATTCCAATGGATCTAATTCCGAGAGTAGCTGATGTAATTGTAGCCATATATTGACTTGCACAAGCGTCAGATCCAAGAGCATGATGCCCTTCATGTCCTTAACCAAAAAGCCCGACATTTACTCTGTCTTGGTAGCCGTCTTCTGTCTTTCCGAGATGCACGCTTAGATCTTATCATCTTACTTATCCTCCTCGTCCTCGTCCTCGGAGATGTCCGCACTGGTGGCACTCCTGGTGCAAGATGCTCGACCTTCTGCATCCTTGTGGTTGTGGTAATCGCAAAGATTCAGTACATAGGAGATCTGGCATTCACCCGGCGTGAAGCCTTCGTGTATGAGTTGCGAATAGCGGCGCCAGATACTCCTTAAGAAGACGTTGTGCCTTTCATAGTCTTGATACTCTCTTGCTACGAGGACTTCGTTTTCGTAATAGCAGTGAAGATCGACGATCAGGCGGCTCAACGGTGAATCTTGATCCAGGTTCTCAAAGGTCAAATTGACGGTTTCGTGCGAATGTAGGTCGGCGCGAGGCACAATCTCGTAGAAGAATTTGTCAAGCGTGAGTTGCTCCAGCCTGTGGATCCGGTATCTGTTTGCGAAGATATGCGTTTGCACGAGGCGATGGCAACGGCTGTCAACCGTCCACTTTCAACCAGTTCTACATCACCGGAACCACTGTCTGCCGGGAGTCTTGGTTAGTACAGCCAGTACACAAAGACTTCGAAGATGTCCGGATCGGTATCTTCAAGCTTGACCGTCTTATCCTAGGCTTCTTTGAAGCCTCCAGTAAGAGCGGCGCGGAAGAAGTCAGAATGGTGGACAAGAGCAGCTTCGTGAATGACGAAACGAACGTGGTCTGGGCCAACGAGGATAGTCGCGAAGGTAGCTTGATGAGCGCTTGGTGTTATTTTTGTGCTCTGATTGAAGAGTGTCACACTGAAAACTTACGAGATGCGCGGTCACAATCTCTCCACCTTGGCAGTTTTGGAAGTCATGCTGGGTGCCATACTGGAACTTGCAGATAACGAAAGTGTTCACTGCTCGACGAATTTGAAGATTTCAAAGTCCGAGGTCAAACAGAGGACGCCGCGGGCGTCTCTTCATAAAACAAGCAGCGCTACTGCTCCGCGCAGGTGAGAGATATGGTCAGCTCAAGAGTATACAGAGGTGAGTGAGCCTCGGAGACTGAGGGAGAGATCATGGATCGCGAGATTTTCGTCTTCACCCCGACTTGCATAAACTTGTCTCACTCACGCAATACCACGTTTGCTTTGCTGTGATCATCTTACAATCACGGAAGCGGCGGATGTAGGGAGAACAAGAGAAGTAGTAAGAGCATTGGCATTGGCGGAACGCCTACTGTCACTTGCCGACTTAAATTTGTTTCGCAGTCCCTCTTCTGCCCTCTTTCACAAATGTCTAGCAGAGGTATCTCCATGACCCTCAAGCTTTCATTCAACCTTGCCTCTAATGGTGCATTACCCCGTCAAGTGCGTCAGTCCTTCTCAAGATCCTCACACATACATCGAATACGTGCTTGATCTTTCTCGCACCTCTCCTTCTCTTCAATCTTATTGTGCTCATGAAAGTCGTAGAGCTCGATCTCGTAATTGTCCGACGGGCTTGTCCCTCCTTGAAGTGACATGCGTACCGCCGCCACAAAGCTCGAAGAAACAGTCCGTTGTCGTGGCTTTCGAAGTCTTGGTGTTTGTAATTGTCCGGACCTGACCAATAGGCGATCAGCTCAACAATCAAACGGCACATCGGCGAAGTCACGTCGAGGCTGCTTAAAGCATCGTTGATAGCTACTGGGCCCGGGAGCGATGCATTTCTATGATCATTGATAGCGAAGAGCATGCCGGTAATAGATTCATGTAGGAATTGCGACACCTTGTACTTGTCGGCGAACACATAGAGATAGATGAAGGTGTCGGCGTCAACTGCGCCATCTTCCATAGTGAGCTGAGCTAGAAGATCCGCATCGTCACCCATGTCTTTGTGCAGAAAGCGCTGATAGTATAGCCAATGCACAAAGATCTCGAAGTATAGCGGCTCATCCTCAGGCAGCTTGACGGTGTTCTCGTGAACTTCCCTGAACTGTCCAGCGAGGGCGGCGCGGAAGAAGTCGGAGTAGTGTATCAGCAAGTCTTTGTGGATAGTGAAGGTCTTCTTCTCGTATCCCACAATAACGGTAGCAAACTCTGCGCCAGCAGCACTATGATATATGAGCGTTGACTACGGATATATGGGAGTAGGGCACTCACGAGATGCGCGGACGAGGCGCGGTCTCCTTGAGCGGGTGCTAGAGGCCAGAAATACTGGTGAGTTGGAGAGACTACTATCATGACTTTGTTGGTGGGAGAATGGTGAATGGTGAGATCGAGATAATGTTTGTCTGTCGAGACCACCCACGCGATTGATCTGAAAAGCCTGCGACAACGTCAGCTTCACCTCGACTTGCAAGACAGAATGTCCCTTTTCTATGGTCACCTCGACTCTACTCAAAGGATACATAGCAGATATTCCGCGGGATCTCTCCCTTCGTCATACACTGCCACCGTACGCAATGGGTGACAAAGTCGAGAAAGATGCCCCAAAGGCTGCGACGCCGTAAGTAACCTCACTCCTCTCCTCCACGATGTACTAACTCTCAAAAGTATCGAGTTCAACCCAGCCGATCAGCTCTTACTGCAGATCACGATCGTCGACAATAACATTGCGAAACTCTTTCAGCTACACTCCCAGCCTTTACGCTACAGGCACCGACACCGAACACGAGAAGCAGGCAGAGAGACTCGGTGTCCTGCAAGTGAAAGATGTCGGCCACGCAACATTTGCAGACTTCGTCAAGTGGCTCAACCATCAACCATATTGGGATCGAAACTGCGAAGTCCGGGCGAACTACGACTACAACTACGACTACAACTACGACTACAACGACGACGTCTCGGATCTAGATAATTATCCTGGCTTTGACGATGAGTATCACGCACAAGGTCCACTATTTCGACACGACGGCGAGATGTGCCTCCCAGCATGCAAAGCATACATGTTCGCCGACACGTACGATATCCAGTAGCTGCGCAAGGATGCATTTGACCGTCTCGTGAGCTCTGCCCAGCACAAAGAAGTATATCTCCTTCCTGCGGTAAAGTACGCATATAACGACACACCCGCAAAAGCAGTGCTTCGGAAAGTCTTGGTGGATGGTTTCTGCGCCGAGCACTGCGACGAACGCGAGGACAAGGCGTCGCTGGCATGATACCCGAAGGAGTTCCTGGTCGATGCGATGTGTAAATATGCGCACGCTTGCAATGTTGACGACGGACCGCTGTTTTGAATGACTCCGCATAGATATCACGAGTGCGATGGAGTAATGATGGATGGAATGTCTAGCGAGGTGTGTCGCTCCAGTGTGAAAAAATTGAATGCCGATAAGGTCAGGGCATGAAGGGAATAGAGCGAGTGAAGATTGGAGATGATTGATTCTTCCTAATGGGCTTTCAGGCTCGATCCATTCAAGGTGTGTCTCCAATGCTATCCACCTTCTGTCCTTCACTGCTCGACGACTTCCGAAGCTTGAAGCATGCGCCATGATCAGTGACACCCGCGGCTTAAGTGCTCCTCAGTGTCTTACTCAAGTATCTCGATGTCCACCACCATCTCAACGTCACCTCGTTTAGGTCTGCCTCTTCCTCTTGGCACCCTTCTTTTCGCTGTAAAGAACGTATTCCTCCATACGCTCCACTGACTCTTCGACAACTTGCTTGTGTCCTGCCAATGCCGACCTTCTGACCATCACATCGATCAGGAACTGCTTAGGATACCTTAAGAATGATGGAATATTATGCACATCTGCAGCGCAGAAGATATCGGCGAAGAATTGTCGCAGAGTTATGGAGTTACTAGCGCGTGTGTACACGTACTTCACTTCCTCTAGGACAAAATCACTGTTTGCTGTCCAGCGGCGGAACCGACTCCGGTTTGTCTCGGATTTCTGGATGAGCGATAAATGTTCCCTGACGTAGATGGCAAGGTGACACACGACGTCTTCGCAGAGACGAACGTTATTGTATGTCAATCCGAACATGTAAAGTTCGATCATGGGTACGTGGCTACCTGCATCGTAGCGTTCGTAGGCAATTGGGAATATAGGTCGGAAAGAAGACTCCGAATGGTCCTCAGCTCCTAATCTGAGCCACTTTACGAACAATCGATGGTATGCATAGTGACATTGTTGAGCTCGATGGTCCGATCTGCCGAATGTAATCTTTCGGCACAATCGGCGCAGTTGACGAATCCCAAGGCTCTTTGCTCGAGAAGGGCTTCGGTGATATGGTAGGTTTTGGTAGTTTCCTTTTCGGTGATATGGTAGGTTTTGGTAGTTTCCTTTTCGGTGATCTTGAACTGAACGACGCTAGCTTGAGCCCTGTGTCATGCTCAGAAGGATTGACACGCTACGTTGATGCTTCGAAACTTACGGAACGGTCGAGCCAAACATCTTGATGGTGTTTCCGTCTGCCATGATGGATGTTGCTGATCGATGAATGGCAAGGTGGTGGCGACAAGGCTGTTATGTAGTCGAAGTCACTCCTTGTAGATCAAGTAAGAGGAAGTTCTTGAGGTGATATTGCTGCAGTAAATCAAACGTCCCGGTGGGAGTGGGTCCTGGCGACGAAGACGATGGCTTCTAACTCGCTACATTCGGCATGTGCGAGTGAGTGCTGCCTTTACCCGAGCACCTTTTGTGAAGTCGTGCTATAACTACCGCTGAAAATTTGGTTGTCCTCTCTCGACAGTACTCTCCTTCAAGAATTGGACCACCACACTGAAAACTCCCAAGCATCCAGTGTCCACCGTCCATGGCACTACCATTGTCGTCAGACGCTCGCCAGCCAAGGTGAGTATATCGAAAGACGTTTTCAAGTCCTGTACTGATTTAATCTAGGGCCTTTGCTCGTGGTGGGAGTATTGTAGATGTAAACATCGGACCCTATAAAGTCAAGTACGCCATACATAAAGCGCTGTTAACCGAATACTCGGAGTACTTCAAGCGAGCGCTCAATGGTCAGTGGAAAGAGGCGCAAGAAGGCGTAGTCAGTCTTGACGACGTGAAATGTCGTGTTTGTAAGTCCATTCAGTTCGCTATGCAGCATTGCGATGTTGATGGTAGCAGTTCAGATATTTGTCAAGCGGCTCTACACAGCTCAATTGCCTGAGGCGGAAGACTGGGTTTCGCCAACGATATTGCAAGTAGCTATGGTTGATGCTTGTGCCTTGGCGGATCGGATTGTCTCTCCGGCGTTCGACAGAGCCTTTAGGAGCAAAATCGTTACCTGCTCAGTCAATAGCAGCAAACCGCCTGCCTATGCAACCATCATCTCGGCATTCGACATCCTGCCACCGCAAGATCCAATCCTTAGGCTGCTGGTCGACTCACACTGCCATAGATATAAAGAAGCAGACGATCTCGAGGATGAGGAAGAACTCGAGCTTCGTGATCAGCTCCCGCACGAGTTCTTAGTACGCACGATGATTCGATATAGCAGGATTGGTTCCACTTTGTTCTTGCGGCAACTGAAAGCCAGCGACTACCACTAGCATGGTTCTGATGAGGAGCGGGCAGCATGCCAAGATCGACAGACATTGTCAGGGTCGGTTCTTGCCAAAGGATTGTGAGGAGAGTGTTTCGTGAAGGAGTCTGGAAATTTTCTCATCACAACTCTAGCAGAGCTCGAGCACGACTGAGCGAGCAGGATCTGAGACAAAAAGAGGCCAAACACCATGGAGATGAGACGGACCCCCAAGTTCCCCGCATCGCAATATACACCAACTCGATGGCGCTTGCCAAGTCTGGGCATTGCACATAGATCTTCCGTATGGCCATCGAGACCTTGCGATCGTCTGAGGTATCTTATCGTCGTGCGCAATCAAGACTTGCTAAGCTGCAACCCAAGTTTAGCAATGGAATCACTTCTTTCTTCCAAGCTCTTTCTCTTCAGGGTCGCTCCTTGATATGGACGGAAGGTTGGGTGGAAGTGCATGCCGGGACTTGTGCCATTCATTTCAAGGATTGACGTGTCGCTACCATTGCTTGCTCCGTATTGAAGGTTGTGATTATCTCGCGATTCATGACTCTCGAGAAGTCACAGCCTACGGGAGAGATGATAAACCATTAGTGGGGCACCTGCTGTGTCACGGGACTCGTCGGTAGAACTGCGCCCGACCTATCGCCCGTTATCGTTCGCAATAAATGAGACCTGCGATTGCGCTCATTATCCTCAATCTACCCCTCGTGGTCGCTGCCGGTTAAAGTCACATGGTAGTACGTACTCCATCCTCGATGCCGAGCCTTTCTACCATCAGTGAGGTTGTTTCAGACGCAAAATTTGTTCGCTGAGAGTGGTGGAGTTGGTTGCAATCACACAGAGAATACGTCCAAAATCTCCTAATGCATGCAACCACAACGGGCCAAGAGATGCTCGCTTTCCGCCAATTCATCTGCTCTCAGCGATCTGATGCGCAAGAAGAGGAAAGAGCGCTGTGGAACGCGCCTTCTTCGAGCATCCCGCTGGGTCGTTATTTCCGCATGTGTCAAGCGAACCTTCCGTTCGGGTAGGGCTGCAGTTCATCAGTGAGAACTTATCTTCGCCGCAACAATCTCGATTCACTCCAACCGCTGAATCTGCCTCTGTGCGACATACAGAACTCCTGCCCAGTCTCATGAACGCAAGCGAACTCGCTTATGCTTCAATTCTCTTGTGTTTGCGAGTCTCGACGTGAAGGCTGTTCCCTCGGAGGTTGCCTGAAGTCTCGGTACTCGCGAGGATGTCACTTGTCGAGGCTTGAAGGCGCTATTCTCCACCAATCCCCCGCATCGAGGGCGCTCCATGCTCCCCTCGGTCCCAGCGACCCGTCAGCAATCTCTCCAGCGGGCTCATGGCAATGTAGCATCTCGCTTGGCGCACAAACAATTGAGTGAATGTGCCCGGCCTAATTGGTGCGAAATTGCGGTGCACTAGCGATCGTATGAGAAGCCGACGGATAAATTGTAACCCCAGCAGTCGGCGGGCGTACCACGGTTCCCGCCCTGGCCCGCTTGCACTCAACTGCCCCGAGACATGCGACGTCTAGTGCCCATTCTAACGGCGTATCCACTGTCCAGCCATACGACGGCTTTTGAGCACACAAACGCGCGGGTTGTACGGAAGCTTGGTGCTTCCATCTGGCCAGGATATGGTGCTATCTTGCTATCAATCTCCATACGCACGGCGATCGGACCCTGCCCTTGTTTTATACCCTATTCCACAGCGAGCCCACGGCGTCCACTTGTCCTGAGGCGTTTGAATTTCTCCATTCACAGCCCCACTAGCCGGATCCTGTCGCGACTGCACGGAGATGGTAGCGACAGCCGTGGGAGAAAGCCAGTTGCATACCGCCCGACGCATCCTCGCCGAACTCCAGTCCCGCATCAACGGCTTCAACACCTACGGCTAGCTACTGCCTTGTATTGCGCACGACTCTGCGTCCGCCCGCCTGCCGCTCATGGCGACCATGGTACAGTCTGGAAGCGTCCTCACCTCGCATCTGAAGGAGGGCGCAGTCATTGATGTCCAGGAGATACCCAGCGGCGACCGGCCTGCGCTCTTGATCCTCCACAATGAGGGCGAGGAAGACATAGTCGGCGTTTTCGCCGATGTTCTGGGACAGAAGTGGGAGTCGACATCAACGGTACAGGACGCGAAGGCAGGAACGCCATCGACCATATACGGCCTGAGTAATGCGCATGCCGGGGTACAGCTTGAGAATTGGGACCGCTCGCGGTTACTGATCAACACGCACCGCGTGGACGGAGGATACGAGCTGGACGAGGCCCTCACCGACGCATGCGACTACGAATACCTCTACACAAAGTCCACCTTCTTCCGGCGGGACGTTTCGCGATTCCTGTCTTTCATACTGGGACAGATTGGCCCTCACCGGGACCTGACAAAGAAGGCGCGGACAACCCTCATATCCACGACGTTTCCCGATGTACACGCGGCGCTACCGAACCTGGACATACTGTCTGTAGGCGCAGACGCGATCGAGATCAGGGTAGACTTACTCAAAGAGCCACTGCCAGACGGAAGTGTCAGCAAAATTCCAAGTTTGAAGTATGTTGGAGAGCAGTTAATGATGCTGCGACAACGCACAGAGCTTCCAATAATATACACAACACGTTGTACAAGGGAAAATGGCCGGTTTCCCATGGATGATCCAGGCCTGTTCTACAAGTATCTGGCGCGCGCCATACAATGGGGATGCGAGTACATTGACGTGGAACTGTGGCTGCCGGAGGAGATTAGAAGGAAGCTGGCTGAAAATAAGGGCTGCAGTAAAATCATCTCGGCGTTCCACGACTTCTCCGGCACGTTCAAGTGGACCGCACCTGAAACACAAACACTTTTCGAACAAGGGGCCAAGTATGGAGACATTGTTAAAATGTACGCACTTGTCAGCTCCATGCAGGAAAATTACGAGCTTGAGTATTTTCGGTCGACGATTCAAGCCATGTACCCGCATCCTCCCTTCTCTGGCTTGAACATGGGCCCAATGGGCCAATTGTCAAGAACGATGAACAAGATCTTCACCCCAATCACACATCCGCTGCTGCCGTTGATAGCAGCGCCCGGTCAATTGAGTGCTGCCGAGATTAATGCAGCGTTACACACCATGGGACAAGTACCCAAGCAGGACATATACGGTATCGGGAGTTTCCGGTCGACTTCGCAGGCAATGTTTTTCGAGAAATGCTTCAATGAGCTTAGCTTGCCGCACTCGTTCAAGTTTGCAGAAAGAGCACCGAAAGCGTCAGTGGAACATATACTCCGACTTCCTAACTTTGGAGGAGCGTATATCAACCCACCATTAGCTGCCTCCGCGCCCTACCTACCGTCGCTGTCAAATGCAGCGCGAGCAATTGGACAAGTCGATACGGTCTTGGTACGCCCAGGAGCGAGCAACGCCTCGTTCATTGGAGATAACACCAGATGGAAGGGCATTCGGGCAACATTGACCCGCGACTTTGTTCCTTCAGCATACAGTGGGCAGGCAGCGTTGTTGCTTGCAAGCAGCGAGGCAGATGCATCAGCGTCAATATTTGCACTGAAAAACTTGGGTATCGGCCCAATATACACAATTGGCTTCAAGTCACACGGGCCCCTGTCCACTGACGTACAGCCGGTGCGGTCCGTCGAGGACGTCAAGCGGCTAGAGCAGCCGTTTGTTATCATCTCGGCGCTGCCCGCTGACAAGTCACTTTTGGTGGTGCCCCTGTTGAAGCACTACAGGGTGGACGGAAGGAATGGCAACACCAATGGACATGGGCTTGCAGCAACAAAGCCTGCAGGCAAAGTGTTTGTCGACTTGGCCAGCGGGCCCCGAAGAGCTGACCCGCTGAGCATCGCAACGTCCGCAGGATGGACGGCATACGGCATCGCTGACGTCTCAGCGTGGACCACAGTAGAGACCATCAGACGTCTCGTTGGTCAGAACGTATGCTATGATTTCGTGCGTTTAGCATCTGGGAGGGGTCTTTTCTAGCATAGTAACGCAATCAAGCATGTTGAAGAAATTGCTGTGACGTGACCCGCCGGTCATTTCAGAATATGCTGTGTGATGATTGTGATGGAGAAACCGGGCGGCATGGTAATCGGCTTCTGTGCCCTGGGAACCATGGCCGTCAGCCCATGGCTCGCCAATGGCTGGCAGCAGGGCGAGACAGCGCCAGGTATCGCGGGTCGTTCGAGATGACGGGACCTCGTGGGCGCTGCGTCCATGTGCAAGGCCGGCGCACGGCTGCACGCTCGCACCACACGGTGGCTGCAGGAAAGCCGTCTCGATTGGCCTGTCTGCGAACCCCAGGTTTTCCAGAACGAGAGAAGACGTCTTCCGGCGCTACAAGGCGCGCTATGCCCTAGGCGGCCGGCTGCGTGCAACGGACTGCAATTTAACGCCCCAAATTGCAACAAGCCCTGGAAGGCCAGGGTGAAAGAACCGAGGTGCCCCAGCGCAGCGGCCGCTGTCGCTAGCACTGAGCATGACTGATTTCTGCGATTCGGCTCTAGACAGCCACCCCAGCGCCCTCATGATTGTCACGCTCTGCTGCCCTCTCCGCTCGTCCCGCCGGCCTAGCATCGTACTCGAAAATAGGTAATGTATCTTGCTTCTGCTCGGCTCAACGGTGGCAGCGCTCTGCCGCACTCTGATAGCCCGAGATCGTCGTCACGCGGTCCCCCAGTCTAACAGCGCTGCTCTCCAGCATTGCCTCGCCGACGCACCAACTGAATCGTATCGGAGTGGGCGCGAGCTCCCGCAGATGCTCATCAAGCCTGGTCGTCCGTGTGCGCCCTCCCCTGCCCGGCTCCACTGGCAAAGGCCTTAATTTGAACCTACATTGCACGCCGTGCATAGTCAGTGCTTTCTTATTCCTAACGACCTGTTCACGCTCCACGCTTGCTTCCCGCCAGACGATGCCGTTTGTCTTTTCGTCGACTGCGCTGCAATGTCTACCGAGGTCTCGCAGTCACTGGCAGCCGCAATGTCGAGACCTCAGATTGGCATCGACCGTCTGCCAGCCCGCCGTGTCTCGAACGAGCCGCGTGAGGCCATGAACTGCAAGAGCTGCCGCAAGCGAAAGGTACTTTGCCCACAACGTCCTCTTGTCTGCCGCTAACATGGTGTTTCAAGATCAAATGCAATCGCACACGCCCGACCTGCGAAGCTTGTCAGGTGTTCAACTGCCCGTGTATATACGGTATGCTCGACCGTTAAGCGCCACCAGACGCCTCAGATGACGAGCTGACCTCTTGTTGCAGACGCCGTGCCGAAGAAACGAGGACCCAAGACCGACGTTCTCGAAGCTCTGCTGAAGCGTGTTGATGGTCTTGAGAAGCGGCTGCACACGGAGGGCAAGAGCGATGACCTCTCCGACTTCGACCCCTCCACCACACAAGACGTAAACACCGACTCCAACGGTTCCAATGCGTCACCATCACAGGCACGACATCCAATTGACATTGCACCGAACCACGCCGGCGCCACGAACCATGTAGCCCAATTGATGTCGCCAATTGAGCCTAGGTACGATGACATTCGCCCCCGCACCTGCCTCGTGACGCTGCTAACAGTAGACAGCGTACAAACACCGGGACTTTCACCCGAACTTCTCTTGGACACCTACTTCGCCAGACTGCACGGCAAGCCCTATTATATTCTGGATGAAGCAACGACCAGGCAGCGACTGCAGGCCAATCAGCTACCTGGACACTTAGCCTACGCTATATATGCTGTGGCATCCAGGTACGCTGCATCTCCCACGTCTTCGAAGTTCAATTAAGCTTACGATCCCAGATATGCACCACATTTCGGGGGATATGCCTCGGCTGTTCAGATCGGCCAGGGATATGCGCGCCGCGCCCGACTAGAGCTCGACATTGACGAACCCTCCATTGAAGGACTGCAGACACTTATGCTGCTGTCTCAAGCGAGCTTTCAATTAGGCAAAGGAAAGAGGACGTTCATGCTGCTGAGTATGCTAAGGTGACACCACATGCGAGCATTTTGCTAACTAGTTTCAAGCTTCCGCAATCAGCATGGCGTTCGCACTCGATCTGCATCGCGAACTGCCAACCAGCATGAAGGTCACGGCTGCTGAACGCGAAGGCCGACGTCGACTTTTCTGGTCCTGTTACCTAATGGACCGGTTCGCAGCCACCGGCTCCAAGCGCCCGTCCCTTGTTGCAGATGAATCCATTGTGCTTCGCCTGCCTAGCTGGCAGCTGCATCCGGGCGCGATCCTGCTCGAAGGAGACTATTTTCCTAATGGATGTAATCTGCAGTACATGGGTGGCACCGGGAAAGGTGGGCAAGGCAGCATGGGTATGCTGATCGGCATATCAAGAATCCTGGGAATTACCAACCGCTACCTCGCAGCTGGCGGCGTGAAAGGCGACTCCCACTTTCCGTGGCACTCACTTTCGAACCTATCTAAAATACGTCAAGAACTCGACATCTGGGCCTCAGAAACGCAGGATACGTTTACTTCAATCGAAGCGCTGTTTGGCCAGCCCGACAGTGCGATTTTGGTCCTCAGCAAACTGGTTTACCACCTGATACATTGCCTGATATACCGGCCCTTTTTGCCGGTGGACCTTGCCGAGCTGTCCAGCACCTCACAACATCAGCCCTGGCAGATAGAAGCGACGAACCTATGCTTCCTGCACGCGAATGCAATCGCCGAACTGGTCGAGATAGGCAGCGCATCCTCCATCATTGATTGGCCGGCTTTTGTCGGCTATTGCTTGAGCACGGCGGGCACTATCCATGTACATGGAGCACACTATCCTGGAAGGGAAGGCGAGGTGTTCTCGGTCAGCGCTGAATTTCTCTCGCGGGAAATGCAGCAGCTTTCCGAGCTGCGCTGCCTCTGGGCAGGGGTACAACATCAACGGGACACACTGCAGACCATCTACGGATGCCATACTGAGCTCGTCAAGTCACTTGCGAGTAATCCGATGCGCTATGCTCCAGTCTTCCAATTGGAAGACTTCTTCGACAGGTACCCAGGACATGTTTTCGACGGAGCTCATGTCACCTTTCTCGACATCCCTTTAGAATCGATCCATGACAGGTAGGAGTTAGTTCGCTTGCTAGTAGGCTCAGGATGCTAATACGCCTTAGTTTGGCGACCTATAATATCGAGCAGCGCAACAACATGTACATGAGTAGTGGTATCGTTGGAAACACACAACCCTACCAGCAACATTCCCTGCCGTCGCAACACCCACAATACAGCAATGGGCACCCGAACAAGAAACGAAGATCAACCGCAGCGACAAAGTCATCTGTACAGTCACAACCTCCGCCGCTACCGACACCCACTTCAGCAACGCACCCGCCTGTCATACGCGAATCCAGGCCCTCTGATGCTGGTAATTCGGACACGAATTCGAACCCCAGTCCCGGCAACACAAAAGCCAGCCTCCTCACTAACTCCTCAATACCTCCCTTCACAACACCACCAAATAATGGTGCTCTGAATCTACCACATGCCAATGGCAATGGTGCGGGCCTTACCATGCCATTCAGCCCCAACTTCTCCTTTTCGCCACTTCCGCAGTTTGCAAGTCTAGCGCCTTCGCCGGTTCCTCGCGCAGCGAACATAAATACCCAGGATCACTCGGTGATACATTTCGACCCTATGCTAAGTATGCCTACCCCATACGATCAGCAACCCACACCCGGCGCAGGAAGCACGTCAGGCGCATCGGTGCACACAGATCCGGACAGCAAGGATCCGTTCCTCAGTTTGCTTGAGCAACTTGCAGAGAACGAAGTCAGCCGCGGCGGGCCTAGCGAGTTAGATTTCTTTCTCAGTGGTCAAAGTGGCTAAGCTCTTTTGATTACTCTTTCAAGGTTACGAGTCTTGGAGCCGGGCCATTATATCATCCAGATCATGTTGTCGAGGGTCCCCAACATTGATCTCAGCATCGCACTTTGGATAAGTCAGGATATGCACATTTGACTTCACTACATTCTGTACCTACTTCGACAGTCATCTGTTAGGGACACTATGACAGGTCACAAAAACGGAAAACAGCGCGGCGTCACATCGGATATTTCAGGGACCTCTCGCAGCGAAGCATGGGGTGGACGAACATCACGGCCGCCAACGCTAACAAATTACGTACTTGTATAATATTATTATCATCACAGCTGCATCACTTCAGCTCTGCAACAAACCAGTCCACCGCATTTTCCATGGTACTTTCCCATTGATTGACACAAGCTACGTTGCAAACCGCGCACATCACGTCCTCCACAATCTGCGAGCGGGCTTACTTCCGGTTGCAGAAGCCGAGCCGCGCATCTCGAACTCGCAGAAAGGCTTCCCTTTCAGGTGGCGCTTATATTTGAGTTGCAGGCAAGACCATGGATTGCACAAACGAGCCCGGCTCGTGTTCGCGTCCAAGCTTGCACCTTTAGCCCAGGATTCGCGGCCGCGCCCTTGGCTTTGCACTGGATACCCCAGGTAAACCCAGCAGTCGGCGCACAAGCACAGCTTCGAGAACTCAGTGTTGTGAAGGAATTGCTGTTCTGCTTGAACAGTACACCTCGTGCACGCAAATACGCGAAGCAGGGACGTCCTCTTGACTTCAATTTAATCTGCAGACTGTCAAGCGAGCATCAATGCTACTGCAAGTCATGGCGAGCATTCAGAGCGTTGATCCCTTCGACCCCGCTGGCGCAAGCTGGTTTGAAGATCAACAGGGTCTTGCACGACTTAGATGCGGAGTCATCTCTCCGCATCTGCATCGGACGAGCACCATGCGGCTCATGTTGCGTACCCATCTAGTGCAGTATTCTAGAAGGGCATATGATCGCACATAATGTGCCCACACGTTCGCGATGATCCTGGCAAAAAAAATCAACACAAGACGACGACCTGACGGACAGAAGGGTCCGCATTCAGGCAGCTCGAAATCACACTTTCACGCTTGACCAGGGCAGGCAGTCACGGCGTTGAGAAGAACGCTAGCTTAAGCATGAACTGTTTTGCAACGAATGATGGTGGTTTCGTGTCACCTGCGCAACATGCATTTGATACCAAGGGCATGTGTGGTCTCCACACGCTCTATTGGCCAGACGCAACTGAATTTTCGACTGCACAATTAACGGCACACGGTTCGCTTGGTGCCGAATGCCAAATTGACTGCATCCACGATGCAGCAGCTACAGCGCCACTCCGCAATGCTGGCACGAAGCGAGAGCGCGGGGAAAGAAACATCAATCTGTGCAGGGCACATCAATACCAAAGATCGCTATTCCACCAAATTACAACGGACTTCGGAGCCCCGTGCTACTTCTGGCTGGCATTATCAACGTTGTTTCTCAGGCACGAGATCGATGGTCCAGGGCGACTGTTTTCTTCA
Organism: Setomelanomma holmii; assembly: GCA_010015745.1. Lineage (NCBI taxonomy): Eukaryota > Fungi > Ascomycota > Dothideomycetes > Pleosporales > Phaeosphaeriaceae > Setomelanomma > Setomelanomma holmii. The sequence continues at coordinate 82,276 of ML978157.1, forward strand.
CCGTAGACCCTTTGATCGCTGGGTGTGAGCTCAAGCCAACACACTAAAATCACCTTGAAGCGACGGTCCGCTCTACTGGGACTTGGCGTTCCGTCCCCTCTTGACCACCCTGGCCGGTAGTCGAGCCTTAGCGCATGGACTCGACTGAATCGTCATGATGAGACTCTTGACATGTCAGAGACACGACTATAACACAGCCATTATGGACTTCGGACCGATCCGACACGATCAACAGGAGTCGAGGAATACGGCATACGTTCATACCCTGGTTCATATGTCTTGTGGGAATCGAAACCACCACCCTCACGAATTTTCTAGTTAGCGATATGCAAAGAAGTATCAACGCTGCACATACCACGAATGTGCAAGAATAAAAACAGCAAGTATTTCGAGAGATGACCATTAGCTTCGCGTACATTATGCGCCACACCGTTATGCGTCCTAGACCGATCATTGGTGGAGGTTACCTCAGGTATCGAGATATGGTTGGTGGAATATGCTTTGGTAATCACCAACCCAAAACTGAGCTTCGACTACCAGACACCAATTGGCTTTGCGAGCTTCTTGTTTTGTGCCCATGTGCAGCACGAATTGTGGTTGGAGTGTGGAGAAGCAGGCGCTGTGGTTGCATGCACCATGCAGCCAACAGATTCAGGAACAGCGTAGGAACGTGGACGTGGGGAAGTCGAACGGGCATGTTCCATCCTTCGGTGCACGAGGCTCGATGCTGGAAATGATCGCCGACTTTCATTTGGGAATAGGATGACAAGCAGGCAGTGAGGAAAACAGCAAGCAGGTACGTGAGACACAAGCGCTGACAACGTTGTCTGGGTCCTTGCTTCGAGAAGCAGATGATCGGTAGCACTCAACGGCGCTGGAAGCTCTGCTGCTCTGTCGGTAAACATGAATCATGTGCGTCCCAGACATCGACACCGTATGGAAGTACAGATCTGCATAGTCTTACCTGGTAAGCATTCCTAGTCAACAATGCTCCGAGGCCGAACTACAAGCCCCGAGCATCTGCGCAAACGAAGTCGACAATATTGAAGCCACGCCATAAGATCTACATGGGCCCAGGCTCTTACAAGTCAGCAACCTCAAGCATTGATTCGATAAAGCCAAGAGAAAAACCTTCCGACGGTTGAAAAGCAAGTATCCATTCGTCCAGAAGTACCATTCATCTTGCATCCTAAGTCTCTATTGGTGGATTATACCCCAGTACATGGTATTTCATTCGTGGAAAAAGCTTACCTAACACAACCTCACCTCCGCATTTCAAGAACGAATCCGTCACACCAAAACACCTAAGCAAATGACAGCGGGATTGGCTTGAAAACAAGCCGTTTGCCCGAAGGTCGGTGCCACGAGGAAGTGCGAAGGAATCATTAGTTCGACAGGGTCGGCAGAGGAATGGTGGAGAGACGTCTTGTGGAGAAGCACCAAGCACCTACGCATAACAAGCACAACGGCACCAAAATGTAAACCTGCGGAGAACCCTAGTCTCGAACGATTAATGTCAAACCAAACCGTATGCCGACCGTGTACTGGTATGTCTTGCTTTCGTGCCGGCAAACACATCCGGACCTGTCCGTCATGGCGAGCCAGGGCATGGTAGAAGGTGTAACATTGCATTGACATTGCGATCTACAATCCTACTTTCTCAGGGTCTAGCAGTACCGTGCCGTTACCGTTACCGTTGTCTAATCTATATGGATCGTCGCGCCGGAGGGGCATATGATGTCGTCTCATGTCCTAGGTCATGGTAACCTATGATGCATTAGGCCGCTCTTCATAGGGGTTGTAGGGGTGCGGAAGACTTACCAGTTCCTCTGCGGAAACAGGGTGGATGGCCTAGATGGAAGTAGGGTTAGCCAAGTGTTCATTGTTATCAGATGAGAAGGGTTGGGGCTGGGGTTTTCGGGTTCCCCGCAAAATGCAGGAGCAGTGCAGAGCCTTGCAACGTGTGTATGACAGCGCCACAAGACCATGCAAGCACGGAGATGCACACATGCGCCCCTGTCCCAGACTTGCATCTCGTAGCGTAAGACGATCATGTATGACCAACAAGAAAGAAAAAGGAACTCGGTACGTACCACACAGCTGTCGAAATCCTTCTTCGTCGCACCCATCTTAATCGCGACGCCAAAGCCCTGTAGAATCTCACTACTCGCCTGCCCCAAAATATGCAGTCCGACAACCTTCTCTTCCTTACCCACGCACACAATCTTGTACGCAGTAGGCTGCTTCTCCTCCGAGTCCATCATGGCAAAGTACATGCCGCTAAACTCAGTCTTGTACACCTTGACATCGTCGCCGTATTTCTTGCGCGCTTCAGGCTCGGTCAAGCCGACGGACCCGATTTCAGGATGTGCGAAAACGACACTGGGGATGTTTTCGTAGACGAGGCGCGCGTCGGGCTGGTTGCCGAAGAGGCGGTCGGACAATTTTCGACCTGCGGCGATGGCGACGGGGGTGAGTTCAAAGCCGCGGTCGCAGACGTCGCCGATGGCGTAAATGTTTGGTAGGGAAGTGTTTTGGTAGTCGTCTGTGACGATGTGGTTCTTGTCGTTGAGCTTGATATGAAAGTCTTTGATGTGCAGGTCTTCGATTTCGGGGTCGCGGCCGGTGGCGAAGAGGACGACTTCGACTTCCACGGTGGATTCCTTCTTGCTCTCGGTTTCTTGGTAGGTTACGCGCTTGAGGCCGTTGCCGATGTCTTCGACTTTGGTGATTTGGGTGCCCTTGTACAGGTTGATACCTTGGCGCTCATATTCTTTTGTAACAGCATCTTGGATCATGGGATCGAAGGTTCTCAAAAGCTTGTCTCCACGAATGAAGAAGTGAGTCTTTGAGCCAAGAGCGTGAAGCATGCCAGTCATTTCGACACCGATGTAACCGGCACCACTTGTGGCAATGCTCTTGGGTAGGGTTTCTAGGTCGAAGAAGCCGTCGCTGCTGATGCAGAGTTCCTTTCCAGGGATATCAGGTAACTTCGGTCGGCCACCGGTTGCGATGAGGATGTGCTTCGCCTTGATGCGCTGTGTGCCTCCGCTACGAAGCGCGACCTCGACCTCATCCTTCGCAACGAACTTCGCCCGTCCTTCTAGATGCTCGATGTGGTCCTTATTGAGATTGTTCTCATAGATGCCGTTGAGTCGCTTGACATATGCGTCTCGCTTCTTCTTGAAGTATGGCCAGTCAAACGAGGGTTGCTCGCCGACCTGGAAACCGTATGCCTTCGCATCCTTGAAGCTTTCCGCAATGGCCGCCGCATTCCAGGTCACTTTCTTTGGGACGCAACCAACGTTCACGCAAGTGCCTCCATATCGGTTCGACTCAACAGCGATGACCTTTGCGCCGTGTTTGGCTGCTCGTCGACCGGATGCGATACCGCCGCTTCCGATCCCCAGCACGAGGTAGTCGCACTCTTTCGTAGCAGACATAACGGGACTTGAGGTAGAGAAGTGGGATGTGAGATTTGAGAGACGCGAGGACGCCACGGTTGTTCTTGAGATGGGAGAGAAGTGCGATCGCGGGATGAAGCTGTGGCCCGCAGATGGCGGGGTAGTATAACAGAGACTCGGTGACAGAGCTCGTAGCCTACAATCAAATGATCTGCGCATAAAGACTGCAGGAGGGACACGGCGTCTACTTATGCAATGACGCAAGAAGGAGCCAAAACGTAATTGTCTGTGGAGGGGACTAGACGTTAGTAATCCGCTTCGTCCGCCGGATTGAGCTTTGGACTGCTCACTGCAGGACAACTGCGCAGAAAGCTGTTCCGGCCGCAGCGAATGGAAAGCTAGGGTGTATCTGCAGTTCCCGACCAAGCCGAACACGTGGGGAGTGAAGTGTGCGCGTCAGAAGACAATTGTCATCGGAATCGACTTTCGAGAAATCTGCGATGACGAAGATAGTGGCACGTTAGACCTCGGCTGGTCCCTTGCGCCATGCCGCTTTGGTAAGCTACGGCGGGCATTACCTCATTGATCTAGATCGTGTGATGCGCAACACCATTAGCTCTTGCATGCATTCCACATCGACATTTGTACATTGTCCATATTCTTCGAGGTATCGAGAGAAGCTGACTATAGCAGTATGCCGGCCAATGACGAGACGATAGCATCGAAGCTCTATCACGAGCTTGCACCAACCTGAATACCCTGGAGGACGTGCAGTGCTCAGCATTAAATTATTCCGCTCCACCATAAAACCCACCACACACACTCTCTTAACGATGGGCGGAAGACTCTCCATGCCCAAGGGCGCCGACGGAATGTCTGAGATCTCCAAGCCCACCTCCTCGAATGCAAAAGCCCGCCTCTCCCGCAACCGGGGCATCATCAATGGCAGGGTGTGTTAGCGCCCTCTCCGTCGCTATATCCATATGCTAATTGACATTTTGATCAGACCATAATGGCTCCCCTCGCGGCGCTAACCATGGCCGGCCTCCTCTTCGTCTACGCCCGCACCTCGATCCGCGCCGCGAAGCTCAACGCGCAGAAACACCGCGAAGCAGATGGCGGGCAGATCAGTTGGCATAAGGAGAGTATGCGAAGGCATGGGCAATTGGAGAGGCTGGATGATGATCGGGGTACGTTTAAGCAGGCGCTGTTGGGGAATGGGAAGGGGAAGAAGAAGGATGGCGAAGCGGAGGGGAAGGGCGAGGTGGTGAGAAGTGAGAATGATGCGGAGTTAAGAAGGGTTCTGGGGAAGAGGGACTAGGCTTGCAGATTGCGGTATTTAGGGTGATGGAGCACGAAGGCACAGAGGATCCTGGACACATGAGGCAAGAGGCAGTGCGATGGTGTCAACAAAGGTATACTCATGTTGCCTAACAGGCAATTGCATTCTGTTGCTATTCAACCAATGGTAGCAAAGTACTGCGACCAATCTGGTGTTTGGTACACACTTGCCGGTACCGCTCTCAAGCTAACAAACATCTCCACGAACATGTATAATCGTGCAAGTATGTCTAAGACCACAAGAGCCAGCATAGCACGAGGCCAATCTTCCTCGCCGCGAAGATATCTCCACCACCACCACGTCACCCAAATTAACGGCAGAGCTAAACAAAGTATGCTGCTCACTCTCCACATCCACTGTTCTGTACTACTTGGAAAGTGGAAGTTCCATGCAATCACATGGATGAGAGCGAAGATCACTACGATTGGGAGGGAATACCAGTAGTATCCACACGACCCCAAGACCAGTCCATACCTGATTCCTGAGAGAGGCTGCGACGAGACTGAAGCTGTAACTTTGTCTTTGTCCGGTATGATGACGGGAATTCGGACATCATATGGTTTCTCCCACATGAATGAGTACATCAAGATGGCGCAGAAGACATTCCCAATAGTGAAGAGTTCGAGCGTTATGACGGCAAGTCCTTGCGCTGCTCGGCCAATAATCTGAGTTATGAACCACAAGACTTGCGCAACCGCGATTGACTTCAAGATCCAGTCCGCTCTGGCGCGGTTCGCGATGTCCCTATCGTCGACTTCGGGCCAGGGTAATTTTTTTTCTTGGATCAGACGATAGTGCTCCGTCACGGGAAATGTTTTCTGTTCTTTGCCCTCACCAGAGTCGACTTCATACACGAAGCCGCGCATCATGAAGAAATAGCATTTCTTGAGCGACCAGCCGGGTGACTTCGACATGATTAGGTGGGAGCTTAAAGGGTATGAGCTTAACATACCTTAGCCTGTAGCCTTCTGACCTCGACGAATTGATTGAGAGCCATCGATGCGAAGTATTCTGGTGCCAGCAGACACCACAAGACATACCTGATTCGACGCCCAAAGATCCTCATCTCATAGTCTGATGGTGCTGGTACATTGAGATGTATTGCGTTCCAGATGCAGAGGAACATGGTCGCAAAGCAACTCCAGAGGAGGCCGATTGTGCCTCGACCATCGGGCTCAGAGGCCCAGCCGACGGTGTGAGTCGTGGAGTTCATTGCGGCGATTCTCGAGAGAAGCAGGAGAAAGTGCTTCGAGGTGCGTGCTGCCAAAGAGGCGGCGCATCTTTACGTCTGCGAAGCAAGGTTGTGGAGACCTGCCTACGAGACATCGCTGGCCTGTGGCAACCTGATGCATATCGGCATGGTCAACCTGGATTACCTCGACCAATCATCTAATGCTCGTTCACATGGTTCGCAGCAGCGCCACGGTGTGGTTGGGGGCTATTGTGGCAGTGTCGGGACGGGACTGTTGGCAACAAGGGGCCATTTTCTACCATGATTAGCGTACATACATAGTCGTGGCTGTGGAACCACGAGGCCACAATCCTTGATGCGGTGGGCTATGGAAAGCTGAAGCTTAGGTAACGGTAGGAGGTGAGGAATATAGGTATCGAAATTAGATGATATCATATGTGCTGTGTTTCCAGAACGAGCAGCCATCCTCGTCGCAGAGGAAATCGCAGCCTGACAATGCAAGAAGGAGCAGCCATCCAACATAGCAATCACTCTCGGCTTCAGCGTGACACAACAATTGACTTCAAGTCTCTCTATTTTCAAACTCCCAAGACCATGCTGCGATGCAGCTAAAACTTACTACAAAGAACGATCCGCGCTTACCCTAGTGCTCAGCTGTCCGCGGCCGGCACCAGTTGCCAAACGTAGCCTGTCTTGCACTAGGCAGGTACAGATTGAGCTGAGATTGGCTTGTGACAGTGAATGAAGAATGACTTCATGGCATTGTAGCACCAGAAGTCATAGTGCGAACAGGGCAAGCAGGCCAGCAGCTTCTGATGTGTCCTAGGTATTGCAGCTGTCAGCTCTGAATCGCCAAAGCTCTCGCAGACGCGACCTGAGAAACGTCAAGCTTTACATGTGTACGCGAACCCCGCATTTTTTTCAACACGGTGAAGAGCTCGAACATTGATAATGCGCTGCGCGAGATATGATGCTGAGGTGTGAATGGCCTGGATCTTGAACTCGCTGACTGTTGCTGAGGTCAAAGATGACTCCAGGTAGATGAGTGAGCGACATTCAGGCTCTTGATCAGATACAGAGTGCATATGTTCCTGTGCAGATCATGAGGCACGACCAATCAGACATGACGTCCTCGGCCGTTTGAGCAGCTTGGTGCACAAAGCATAGAGCTCAACCCCACCATCCATCACCAATCCCCAACCGCCCACATACATCACCTACCGTCCACCTCACCCGCTACATCGCTCGCCATTTCTCCCCAAGCAATCGCACCTCTTCTATTGCCATTGCGCACGTCCACCCACACCGCCCGAGTCGTGACGTGCACGCGGTCTTGATGGAGCTTGCCCGGCTACTGGCCTCATCGCGATTGCCGTAGGAGGACGCCCACGTCTTCCACAGCTAGCGATAGCCAGTATGCCGCAGCATGACGACGAGAGGCCGAATGTGAAGAACATCCCCAACAGGCCGAAGGACTTGACCGATGTTTCGAGGGCCGTCTTGAGAAGCGAGCAGGCGAAGAGATGGACCAAGAGATACAGAACAGAAGTCGCAGCGAGCTCCAGCAGCCTACTCTCGACTTTTGTGGCGGTACGCTGGGGAGACTTTATCGAGGCGAATCAAGGTGAATGCTAATTGATTTAAGTATCCTCTCGACTCGGTCAAGACGAGATTGCAAGCGTACGATAACTCTCATGCTTCGCACGACCACGCTGACGCCTGATAGCTACAAGTTCAACTCTTTCAGCGACTGTGTCCGCCACACATATAAAACAGAAGGCTTTCATGGCTTCTGGAGGGGTGCGCCCCGCCAAAGTTTCCTTACATGGTCGAAAAACTGACGTGTGCAACAGGTGTCTGGTCCCCTCTGGCCAGCATAACTCTCGTTCGAACTGTCTCCTTCTCGATATACCAACGCTCAAAGTACGCACTCGATGATTGGATATATCAAGCCACCGGCAGCTCGCCGCTCGTCATCGCCAACACCAAAGGCGCATATCCCACATTTTCCACCGTCGCATGCTTTGGGCTGGCTGGTGCGGGTGCGGGAGCGACTATCACGGCAATTGCTTGTACGGACCCACACATTCTGTTGGGATGCACTGGCTGATCTGCTGCAGGTCCTTTCGAGTTGACGAAGCTGAGCGCTCAGATCTCTGTATTGATGGCTGATCGCAACGACGGTGGCGGTAAGAACGATGCGATACGAAAGAGCTACCAGAATCTGGGCACACTCAAGACTGCACAGAACCTGATTAAGCATCGGGGCTGGAAAGGCCTGTACTCGGGATTTCACTTACATTTGCGTAAGTCTGAGCGATACACTGTTTGGTGAAGTGCATGAACTGACTTGGCGTAGTTCGCGATTCAATCGGCACCGGCATCTACTTCGTCACATATGAGAGCATCAAGCAACTATTGGCGAATGCGCGCGGAACATCTCCCACACATCCATTGGCGGTGGTGGTCGCCGGCGGCATGTGTGGCCTTGTTAGTTGGGCATGCGTGAGTGGAATACTAAAATTGACATGGAGAGTGCGCATGCTGATATGAACAGATCTTCCCCATTGACACCGCAAAGAGCATTTACCAACGCAACTGCCTCGTCGGCGGCAGTGACAAAGCAACGCGACCGAAGATTCAATTTACGAACCGGCGGATGTATCGAGGCCTCGGTGTATCCATGTCTCGCTCCTGCGTCGTCAACGCCATTTTCTTTACTGCGTTCGAATTCACGAAGAAGCGCATCAACCACATGACTGTGGACGAAGAGCTTCTCCACGCGAATGATCTTTAGTGCGAAAGTAACAATATTTGGTTTTGTATGAGAGGGAGCACTATAACCACAACTGTATTTGCATAGGGCATGGACCAGGAGTCACGGATCTAAGGGAGTCGGATATTGTTTGTAAGTCACGCGGAAGTTGACTCACTTATCTGCATAGCATTGAATACGAAGCACGTATTTCACCCACTATCGGTCTCCCTGGGTCGAGCTGTTTATGCCACTCAACATGGTTCCTTCTGAGTGCAACCATCCCAATTGGTCAGACGACAAAGTGAGTGTAGGCCAAGTCTCTCACTTACATCAAATGGCTCGGAAAATCTCCACGTGCTCCAGTCATTTGTAAGAGTGATGCCCTCTTGTCTTGAACCCGTGTAGCTGGAGTTCTAGGCTACTCGCTCATAGAGGGAGTAAGTTAGGGTCGAGCGTTTGTCGTTTGCGGTAAGACATGTTCCTGAAGGTCTTGTGGTCGCGTGCGAATCTTATCGGGGAGCTATGGGCACGTAATGTCTGCAAAGCTTCGAGAGGTACCGCAAGGGAGGACGCGTCACATCATGTGGCCTCATTTCCGAGCCTGTTCATCTAGTATCGTACTAGTAGACAATGGCTTGTAATACAGGCTTCTAAGGCCATCAAGGTCACATGTTACTTGGGGCAGGAGTAAACCGCAAAATGCAATGACGTCAGTCCGAGGAAACATGAACGCTCCTTCTCGTAACGACCTCAATACTCTCGTCACATCACGATCGAAAGACAACTCAACACTTTATGAACCCGAAAGACCTGACCTAGAGGCCGATTTTGTCGACTACATATTCGTGGAGACGAACTCTACACACATTATATCTGCCTCTACCTGCATGTGCTGTTTCATTGGTCATCCACGTGCGATGACATCCAGCCTCGTCTGCTGCCTGCCTCACCCCGCCATGGGCAAGTGGCGCTGCTGGCGCGACCCTGAGGACATGAACATCCTCACAACGCCATCGAAAGATGCTACAGGAGCCATAGCCATCGCGATCTAACATATTGACACTATCGCCATCTCAGGAGCCCGATCCCGGACCCGCACCACTTTCGAATTGGCTCTCGGAGGTTATTCGCATACAGAGCTACGAGGTCCGAACAATCTTGTCGCACAAACTTTGCGATTGACGATGCAGTCAGAATGTCTACATAGATATGTAGAAAAACTTGATATCGGCATATGTTGCCTATCTTGCGGAAGTATTCGCAATTCTACGTACGAAAGTACCGCGGTCGCTTCAGAGCAACCTGCCGACGAAGAGTATCGATATCAACGTTTGGACCACAACCTCAAACACATCCGCTTGGTTGAGCTCTTGCCGGTAAGAGGCCTCGACCCTATCTCCTGCCGGATCAAGATCGCGCAGCTACAGCATTTGCCTCCTTACGCGGCTATCTCGTATACATGGGCGACTGAAGGAGGAGATGCTAGCAGAGTAAGGAAGATATACGTTGACGTGGGAAGGTTCTTGAAGACCGTAAGGATATTCCGAGTTACAATCAATTGTGAAGAAATTCTCCAACAAATCAGATCACAGCACAGCTCACGCACGATATGGATTGACGCGATCTATATAGACCAGGACTTCATCAGCGAGCGTAACCGCCAAGTCAGACTTATGGATCAGATTTATGAACGCGCTTCGAATGTCGAAATATGCATTCAGGTCCAGGGCCAAGACTATCAGGATGTGTCATGATACTACCGGTGGTATCTCTAACACCCTCTCAGGTTGAGAATGAAAGCGCTCAGATTCATGCTACTTGAGCTTAAGCTAATAATAACGACAACCACTTTCGCTGGCAGTCAAGTCTGAACGTCTTGCGATGTTTGCAGTGACGACGTGACACCTACCGTCGAAAAGATACAATATCAATAGAAAGTGTTGGCGAAACGCACTTGTGCAGAAATCAAAACACTGCCAATAGTGGTGCCAAAGGAGGTGGCTGTGATGAAGACGGGCAGGGTCTTTGATGTGCAATGCGCCGAATTATATCGCGGCTTTCACTAGTTGCTGCAATACAAATTAACAGCCGCGAAGGCATAGCTGGGACCATCGTTTATGCTCAATACTGGATATATCGCATTGAAGCAAGACATTTCATCAAACGGAAGCAACGAGTGGTGGTATCATTCGTGAAACGCCATCGCTATGAACAAACAAGCAGAGTCACAACCTCAGTCATCCTCTCCCGTCCAACTCTCTTCAACTATCCAACGAGCATCTATATTCCACGTCAAGCAAGCGCACGGGTATCTCATATCATCATACTCTTCCTCCGACTTGCCGCCCTCTCCGCCCTCAGTGCAGTCGTTTCCTTCGTCTTCTTCTCTTCCTCAACTGCATCTATATTTGCTTTCAGATCGATGGTACTGCTGCTCGGTGGCAATGTACTCGACGCTTTCTTTTCCTTGACACTATTCCCTCGTGACAGACTTGTACTTGATGTCTTGGTCAGATTAGTGGTGCTGGAGTTCTTGACATTTCCACTCCCAGTGCACTTATGTACTGCCGGAAGTGCACCTTCAGACTTGTCGACTTTCTTCTCCTCGGTCATAGAAGAGGTGGGTAGCGCAGAGTGGCGGCGTGCGTTTCGTGCTGACTTGGCGAGATCGGCGATGCGAGTTCGTGGGTTTGCGTTGTCAGCGGGTGAGGAATCAGTGAAGTCGAATATCGCAAGGTTGTCCTTTGCTGGCTCTTGCTTCACAACGGGCTCCTTGGAGGTTGATTTGGTCGGAGCTTTGCCCAGTAGAGGCTCAGATTCGGCTCGTGAAGCGTTCGGTGCTGGTGTGGCTGCTTTTCGTTTCGCCACACTCGTCTCGTTGATGAGCGCTGAGATTGCTTTCGAGGCTGTCGAAAGCTTGACTTCTGCCGCCTCAGATGCGGGTGACGTCTTGATTTCAGAGTCTGTCTCCCGTCTGTCCAGCTTTTGTCTTAGAGGACTTCCTGTCTCAACCTCTTCTTCGCTCGCTCGTCCCGCTATAGCGGATACCGGCTTCCAGCTCAGCTCATCGCTAGGTTCACGCTTGATGGTCGGCTTGCTCGTGGTCGAAGGCGCGACCTGCGGTTCCACACTTGTTCGTCGGTCAACGATTGCATCAACAAGCTTCGCATCCGGGCGTCGCATCTTGGTATGTAAGCTCGGCTCTTTGTAGCTGACTTGCGGACGAGCTCTTCTCCCAGGCCTTCCGGCACCTATCTGATCTACTGCGCTGAGGTCTCCAGGAGGCGGCGTGTCTTTGCTCTCAGGTCGTGATGTCGACGGTTCGGTCGATGGTGGCGAGAAGAAGTCTTCCACAGCAGGCGTTTTCGGTGGTAATGCGTCGAGGTTGATTTCAGCAGTCGGAACTGGTTCGGGCATAGGCAATAGTGGCAGCTCTGGTGGAGTTATGGTGCGTGTGATGTTGAGCCTCGGCCGCCCTCGAGAAGTCGGCTTCGGCGCAGCGAGCTTTGCAGGCTTCTCTTGTACTGACGAGCGTTGCTTCTTGGGCGATACAATAGGATCCGTGTTTACAGGTTCTGTCAATGTCAGCTCTATCTACCAATATTTGCGCGAGAGAACATACTGCTGCTCAACACAGGCCTTTCCGGAGAAGGTCTAGACTCATTGTTAGAAGCCTCGGTCTCGGCAGGGGCATTTCGGCGGCTGAACCTGAAAGGCTCCACCTTGGACTCGTTCTTGTCCTCATCTTCTTGCACACTAAACTTGCGCTTCGCCCCGGTCTTGGTAGTCTTCGTGGTCTGCTCTTCCGCGTTCTCTGGAGGTGTTTCGAACACGGACACGCGACGGATGTTGAGCTTGGGACCGCTTTCTCTCCGCTTCTTACGCGTTTCGAGGTTGACCGACAGCGCAGGCTCTCCGTCATCGGTGGGTTCATCGACTGGCTCCTCTGTCGCTTGTCCTGGGTTGAACGATATTGGCGCTTCGTTATCATATCGCGATACTGGAGGAGGCCCAATGTCCGGCGATTGGCTGTCTTGACCATCTAGAATCTCTCGTAGCTCGTCCGCACTACATATTGTTAGTCGTATCCCGATATCGTTCCCATGATCTCCCATGCATTACCCCCCTTCTGACAAAAAAATCCAACATACCCCATAGTTCGACGCGGATAGTATTTGCCCTCGGCAATCGTAGGCAGCATCGCATTCTCCACTTCCTGCAAGCCGAGTCCACTTCTCCACTGCCTCTCATCTGGACTTCGTCGAGTCGCCGCTAGTTGGCTTTTGCATCGTGGTCGCGTGTCCTCTTTCTTCAATTGCCCGAGCTCTGCGACCAAGCCTCCAAGCTCTAACATCTTGGCTTCCAGCTTTGCTTTGACGGCATCGATATTCTCGAATGAGGGGCGCGAAGAGTGCAATTCGAGCGTGTTCTGTAGTTGCAGCACTTGTTCGCGCAGAGAGAGATTTTCGGCGAGGAGGCGTGAGCAGTCATTTTCGAGGCTGCGGATGCGGATTGATTGTTGCGAGTTTATCCTGCGTCGCATTAGCTTTTGCTCAGCCATCTTCTGTGCAAGCAAACATACTTTGCAAGCTCGCGATTCTGCCTCAGAAATCTTCGTTTGACTACACCAATCTTGTTAGCCCCCATTCCAATACTACCTCTCGGGGTCGCCTCACCAGCATCAATCGTCTCCGCCGACGGCTGCGGCGCTATCGGCGGCTCATTCAAGCGCGCCATCCACGCGGAGTAGGTATGTCGAGGTAAAGTATAGTGTCCAAAAGGTGCGTTGAATGCGTGTTTGCGAGGTTGCTTTTCGCTATCCCGATCGTTGTTTCCGTCTCGTTATCGTCATAATCGAAAAGGCTCCGGGCGTTGTTTACCTTAGCAACCACGCTAAATGTGCGCCAAGAGACAGGGATAATGCGTTGCCACGTGAGAGGGGCAGAACGCGTTGTGGGACTCGAACATCACGCTTCGCGATTTCAAGAATACTGCGAACTGAAAAGAGTTGGAACTGGTAGGAAAGATGTCGAACTACGCGCGCCCACTTCCATCACATCTGCGCAACCAGTCGCTGGGCGGCTCGCAGCAACAATCGCCAGTGTTGCTGGCCCGCATCGCAGAGAAGAAGGCCGAGCTCGCGAACCTGAAGGACTTGCAAGCACTGAGCGGCGGTTTGGCGGACCAGATGCAAATGCTTGCCGACAAGCTGTCGACTCTATCAGACGGCACTGAAGGTACGTTGGCCGCTGCCACGGTTCTACTGAGAAGTCGGAGTGCAAGGGGACCTCTGATTGATCCGGATGTACATGTACATGATACTGACGTGTCTCATCCCTAGCGGTCGCAGCAGTCCTCTCCAACTGGCACAATGTCCTTCGCGCTATCAACATGGCGTCCAGTAAGTCTTCCTTCCACACTTGAAATTTTCGTTCATCATCTGACTACGCGCAGCAAAACTACCGAGGCCAAAAGAGGACGAAGATGCAGATGCAAAGACTGAGGCCGGACCGCCTTTGCCCCAGACTCTCGTCCGCATTCCCACTCAGCATGCTCCTGCAGTCATCGAACAGGCTAATGCAGGTGCTGCACCAGAATGAATGCGTGCGTGGGCTAAGCAAACGCATGTGCGCCTTACGCTGAACGACTTGTGTCGCCAGGGGATTGGAAGAGAAGAAGTATTCGGAGCGATTGGTCGCGTATGTTGTCACTGCCATCCGATTCGCGGTAGTAGACGGAGCGGCAGTCTATCTTCAGCATGGAGAGGCATTTATGCAGCATATCCCAATGTTGAGATATGGTTGGGCCAACGCTTGAAAAGTCTGCACAAGCGACGAACCATGAAGCGGATGAGGGTGGTCTGCACTGGTGTCACATGTCACGCTTAGATAGAGATTTGCTCAAAATTACTCCCGAAGTAAAACCACTGAGATACTGTTTGGGAATGAGCCCATAGTTGCATATGCGACACTATGTCGCTTACCAAATCAAATTCCAATGACATGCTGCAATTCTTAATGCTGTAATGCGCCTAGTCTTTCAACACCATTGCAAAACTCCAGTGCGTGCGCCTTTGCCGCCATGCGACTGATGCGTAATATTCCCGTTCAGGCTTATTTCTAATTCCAGTAACTCCGCGCTTTTTGGGCGTCGTGATTCATGATGATGTGCGTTCAATTGATACAAGCCAGACTGTGGTATAGCCCCATAAGGTCGTGCAAGTGTTCGTGGCTGCAGAGCCTATTTCTTGGACTTAGGCATCTTCTCGTATGCGTTGGGGCTGGGCTTACGCCGTGGACGCTTCTGAGGCTTGCCAGAGCCTTCTCCGTGATCGCGCTCGCAGTCGCCATGATCATGCTCTTGTGGACGGCGGCCTCGCTGACCACCATTTCTTCCGCTTGGTCTAGCCGTGCTGTTGTCTGGCTCGGAGTCTGACTCTGAGTCGGAAGAAGAATCAGAGGAAGAGTCGTCATCTGAAGATTCGTCGGCGGCACGAGGCTTGTGGTAGATGCAGCAGACTGTCGATGAATGTTAGTCGAGGTCATGCGATGGCGCGATGCCGGTGGGATACCTTTTGAGGACTTTTTGCCCATGCCTTCGTTGTCGATCACATCTTCTGCCCACTGGATCCGCCTTCTTTCTGTCGGCTCGGCCCTCAGTCGAAGCACGCCGGAAGGCGCTGACAAACGTAAGACTGGCTGAGGGCGGGTTTCTATCGTTGTGCTGCCGCCACCACGGGTGGGTGTCGCCGTCCTTGTGGTCGTAGTGGGAGGTCCCATGGTGTTCGAACTTGACATGATCCCCGTGCTTGTGTGAGGTTTGGCGGAGTCTTTAAGTACGAAGTATACAAAGTGCGGGACTGCAGTGGGGCCGGTCTTGCGCAGGGACCAAAAGCTGTTCCACAAACTGGTTGGTGGGAGTGGCGTGGTGCGCAGAAGACAGTCACGGGTGAGTGTGATCGGTGCTGTGGCGTGAGGCAGATAAGGAGGGCAAGCAGAAGATTTGCTGAGGAAAAGTCGAGTGTATGTATGGCTTTGTTGGACGTTGGTGATTTGCCCGCGTGAGCTTGTATGGCCAGTGCGTCATAGCGATGGCGGCTTCCTCGGTTCGACTTTCCTGCCGTCCCTGGCTTCGTACCCCACGTTACACGATTTCTCCACGATCGCTCGTATTGCTTGCCATCTGCCACTTGGGGTGCCCTGCTTGGAAGCTAGAAAGTGGGCGCTGTATGTGAATGGTCAGATATGGCCGCTCGAGTGCAGTTGCTGCACGTATTGCGGTTCACAGCCCCTACCGTCATGCAGTGCCTTGTTTGTTCGTCGCTTAATTCGGTGAATATCACGGCATGCAGGTGAATCGATCGACAGATCTGGAGACTTTGCACATGACAGAATGTGGGAGCCGGTGTGGGCAGCTGCGAATAAATCATTCGTGGGAAGTGATTGATGAAATACAACAACGGCAAAAAGCGCACTGCATGTCATCCGTTAGGCTGTATAGTAGAACACATGTTGGGCAGATATGCGCTGTCAGCACATACTGCGACTTCACTGTTCAAGGTATGAGACAGCGTTCAGTTGAAAGGGACAGCAAAATCCCAACACGACTTAACACGTATAAGGAACACATCAGTGCTCTCTGACTTTCCTTTTACAATTCAAGCTTATGCTATTCTACTCTTCCATCGTCTGCATGAAGAGTTCTACCACAAGAGATGTTGCTCCCTTAATTCACGATAGTCACGCGATTCGGTAGGTACAATACTTTCCGGTAATTTTGTACACTCATTGCAAATTACCAGCTAGAACCAAGAAAGCAGACGTGAGGATGTAAGACTGGAGCAAGTGGCTTAAGGCAGTCGGAAGGCTCAACACCACCTAGTCGAACACGAGATGTATGATTGTGAAGTACAAAGACTCGTCACACAATCGATAGTCCGCAGCCCACGTGCAGCCTCACATCGCCTACTGAAGGAAGCAAGACAGGCCGAACACGTGGTAGGGGATATTTCTTGATTGTTCAGAACACGATTACATCATACCAAAGCACACGACTCAACAGCCTGATTCTTATCGGGGCCGTCACGTCGAGAACTTTTCATGTGCTGAGGGTTAATTTACGTCTTTGATGAAGGGGTCGAGCTTGTCGATCCTCGGCAGACCAGGCGAGATTTGCTGATCCATCGGGCGCTCAGCAAGGCTGTAGCCATCATCGTGAATCCCTGAAGGAATAGCCACGGCTTCCGCACCACAACATCGCTGTCCGACGACGATGACAAAGGTACGACGCGAGCCACGTCTTCGTCCGACCACTTCAATTGGCATTCGTCATCAACACCAGAGCTAACGACGAGAGAGAAAAAGGAGATGGCCGGCATGAGTTGCTATGTTTGCAAAAGTTGCACAATTTCGATAAATGACTCTGGCTAAACCAAGGCGGGAGAAGCTAATATAAGAACGCGTTGGTGTGATATGAGCCTTGGCCCAACGTCCTGCCGCGCACGCAGAGCGGGCTCGGGATCGCGCTGGATGCAGAGGACAGCTCCGCGCCGTGACGTGCACAGATGAACGACGAGGCAGCAGGCCTGTGGGTACGGGAAATGAAGACTGCGGACCGTGGCGTCTGGACCGGACGTCGCCCACTTTGCCCGGAAAGGAGGAATATCGCTTACACAGCAGGGAGGCGTGGGAGCTGTGGTTGAAGGACGAAAACTTCAGACTGGACGCTGAACTGCGGGCTGGTGACGCGCGAGGTACAAGACGATGGTGTTGATGCGACACCTTCCGGAAGAGGTTCAGGGGCCTTAGGCGCTTCAGCACACTCGTGTGGTCTCGCACAACAGCAGACCCCGACGACGGCAATCTGTATCCAACCAATCACAATCGTCAGCCGAGCTGTACCTGCATTAGTCGGCCCCATCTGGTGTTAGTGTCTCCACACTGGGGAGCGGATCTGCCATGTTTCTAAATAAACGGCTAAGTTGCATGCAGCAGCCATTCACCGAGCCTCCTGAGTGAGACACGCCATCTGCTGCGAACGCTTGTTGGCGAGGCACACAGAGACAATACGAAGCAGCCTCAGCAGCGCGCATATAGAGCTGCGAGAAGTGGCTGTTGTCGTGGGCAAGGAAACCCAGGAATGTGAAAGACATGTAATTACACAAGATCAAACACTGTGGCTGCGCTTGACGGCAAACCCTGAAGGCCTTCACGTACCGGCGTTACAGGCCTGACCCGTGCAACGGCGTGGTGGTCGACCAATCGCGGGCCCTGTCAGCCATTTCCAGACGTCGAGCTCCTCAGAACCAGCGCGGCGCCTCATCTACTCCTCGTGCCCGGTCGTTCCTTCTCTCTTTAACTCACCCTCGTGGGCGCCACTCCTTCACTAACCTTCACCTCGCCGTCACCACACCTTCCGCCGTCCGCATCTTACCCCAGTCATTCTTTTTGGGCCCGGATAGTGTTTGTTGTTGGAATTGGCCTACTGCCGTCTCGCTCCTTGACCGCCCAATTCGACACCTGCGTATACATAGTCGCCTGGGCCTTACGACCGCGATACGAATCTTACGCTGTAATTATCGACATAGTAACATCTCGAGCACACACATATACAGTATCACTGCCAAACGCACCAGATCCCCTGGACTCGCTTCGTCTGCGACACGTTGCTAGCATATACGCTTTAGAAACGGATGAGACACACATCTTAGAGCTATGCATCACCAACACCAGCACGCCCACATGCATCACCATGTGGGAAGGAGTGCCCACGTTGCTGCCAGTACCTCGGGCTCTCACACCTTGTTAGACCGGGCGAGTCGCGTTCTCATCGCCCGCGCGACCTGCACGAACGACAGCGACCCGGGCTGCACCAAGCCTACACAGGTGCCTACCATTGCTATTGTTCTAGCCGTAGCGTATGTTACCAGCTGATTCCTCAACAAGTGCGCTGACTGTATGCAGAGTACCCGTTGTCGGTCTCATGATCGTTCTAATCTTCCTCCATCGTAGGAACAACAGACGACTCGCCGCTGAAGATGCGAAGGACAAGTACAAGTCGTTGGATTTCGGCATGGAGGGCGCTGGAGGCATGAGGAAGGGGAAGAAGGGCCCGGAGATGAGCATCACAGAGAAGGAGATTCGAGGAGGTCATACTCGCGGTCTCTCTCTCGAGGGCGGCAGCCCCTACATTCTGCCCGTTGGCTTGCACGGCTCACGGGAGTCGTTCCACTCGCTCTCGCGCTCGCACAATGACCCGCACGATCCATACCGCCCAGTCACCTTCATGACCGACAATCAGAGTGTTCGCAGCCAGTCTCGCGCCTATGGACACGACAATGGATCTCTGTACACAACTTCGAGCGGAGGCACGCAGCGAAACAGGATGAACGACGGCTTGCTCAAGAATGCCCAGAGGATGTCAACATCGCACCCAATGCGCGGCGAGTCATTATCTCCCGATGGCTCGCAGTCGCCAGATCTCAAGTTCCCAGACCCAGCCATCGCCCTGAGCCCTTTGAATCCTCGTTACGACAACGAGCCGCTGCCAGCACCGCTCGCGCCACCTGCCGAATTGCCTGACTCCAGGGCGGCCCCGAAGCCTGATGTTCCCATAATAGCTGTACCCGAACCTGTTGCCAGGGAAGTTACCAAATCTCCAGTAGAAGCACCAGCAGCTCCGTCATATCCTCCCCGAATCCAGTCGCAGACAGCCGTCGTCCATCAGCACGCCAACACCATCAGCATTATCAGCACATCGAGTTATGGCGACGGCTTCCAAGTCACGCCCCCGTCCCCCCGCCAAAGCCAGACTACTCATGTCGCGCAACCCCAACCACTGCGTCCTCAGCCTCAGCACGATAATGGTCTCGGCGTAGACGAGTTCGGCCATAACACGAACCGCCTCTCTATCATGCGTCCTCTGCCGCCGGATGAGCCGGATGAGAATCCTGCACAACGCGCTGAGCGCATCCGATCTTTCTACAAGGAGTACTTCGATGATTCGAAGCCAGAACCCGCTGGCGGACATAATTACACAGACTACTACGAGGACTACGGTTCGGAGTATCACCAGGATGGAGCTATCTTTGACACACGCTCGCGTGGCTTTGTCGCAGCACAGCCAAATGCACCATTCGCAGCTCCCGTCACTCGCCGGGCGATGACTCCTCCTCCACGCGCACCACCCCGATTCCGAAGCAACACTCAGACCGGACCTCGTGGTCCACACATGTCTAACAGCTCAATGGTGTCTTCGCAATACCAGCCCCGAAACATGTCTTCTATGAGCGGCCGACTACCAGCACCTGGACCTAGGAAACCTCTGCCTCCGCCTTCTGCTCTGTCATCGCTCCCCACGCCAGCCAAGTTGTCCGCGGACGCAATGGTTTTCAACCCACTCGACTTCGCACCACCTGTTTCATTCAGGGAGAGACAGAACGGTATGAGGCCTGATAGCCCGTTGGGAAGCCCAAGGCCATTTAGTCCTTCGGTCCGACCTCACACTCCCCTTGCCAGCTCCTATGATGACTTGGCCGTTATGCCAAGTCCACACATGCTTCGCAAATCAGGTCTATTCACAGGTCTCGACTTTGCGCCGCCACCTCGGTTCCGGGACCCCGGCTCTAACGCCTCAGATGCTGGCTCGATCCGCTCCAATCGCTCAGGCATGTCTGCTGCTGGCCGGTTTGCCGTTGCCAACGGTGCCAACCGCGTCAGCAAGATTCCCAAGGAGATGGTCTTCACCAAGGACGATATGATGAGCCAGCTCCGACCCAAGCTAGACATGGTCTCGAAGGCGTAGTGCCTGCCTTTTCCACCAGTTCGACACAGCAACACATATCTGATGACAACAATCAGCATCCTCACGCATACACAGGCTCGCTGGCTGAGCTTCACGCCTCCCCTTGATCGATGGATCGACAACGTAAAAGCTCACATACATAGCTCCGCCCTATTGGCGGACGTGACGATTTCCTTCCGAACGGCATAGACAGCGCGTCGGCGACCCATTCTTCACAATTTGAGCTACGACCGTTGCTTTGTGTAGATGCTTGTTGCACTCCTATTCTCGTTTTCTTCTTCATCGCGACTCCAGCGTACTGTAAATGGTGGTCCGGTCGATTGCTCGCTTCTTAGGGCTCATACAGCGGTTAGCGGCAATGGTCATGGCGTTAATTGTCTAATTTATATTCTATCCGATAACAATCAGGTGTGAGGGAGGAGGTAGGAAGATTTGTGTGGGGAGAGAGACTTGAGGGCGATGATGTTTGCATATAGAGTAGGGAATAGGAAATGAAAAGAGGCATTGCAGTTCAGCCTATTTTGTTCCAAATTGATGTTTGAAGCGCTACATCCATTTCCTACGTGTCGTTTCTGAGTAGGCTAAGTCATCAATATGGTTCGTTCCATCCTCTAATCCATTGCACCAACCAATATCATCCCAAAAGTAGCACGTCACCATCATTCTTCTATCGAGTCCACACCTTACCTCACCAACAACACGATCCGTCAAATTACACAACCACGAGCTCGAGTCCACTCATACACAATTGGTCATAGTAAACGAGTCCAATCGCAGCAAAGTAAGGACACAAGCTCACATCGACAAAAGTATGATATCGAGCCTGTCACGTCCTATAAAACATGAAGCCATAGACTACCCTGCTGTGCCTTAGGCTGGCGTAAGCATTACCACAGTATCTGCTACGTTGCTCATGACTCCCAGCACTGGGTAGGAATAGTCAGCGTGGAAAGTTAGTCTCATGTCAATATTACACTCAGTTGCTACATAATGACAAGACAAGCCGGTAAGAAGGTGAATAAAAGATTTGTAGCTTTTCCAAATATGACATTAGGCCCAAACAAGTTATTACTGATAGCAACCTAGGAGTTACTAATAGGCATAACTTGTTGGGCCTTCAGACTTCCACGATTCCTCGACCAGTCTTTCTACGATGTATGACTATACTCATAACACACCCTCTCGCCTACCGGTCAAGCTTCCAGTCCAAAACCTGTACATATTTATTACCGCTTTATTGGAATTTTCGCATATCACGTACGTTGCACCCTCCCTCTGCGCAGCCGCTGGAAAAAGAAGGCAGCCGACGGAGTCTTTGTAGTGCAGCCCAGCAAGTGTAGCGAGTAGTTCATTGGTGCCGAAACATATCTGTAGGACAGACTCGAGTGACTGATTGGTGGAAGCTGAGGTCGACATCATCGGGCCGAGGTCCTGATTGGGTGTCAAAAGTGTGGCGCAGTGGTGTACAAGCCAGCTGAGCTCTCAAGAGACCTTTGACAATCGAGCAAAGGGCTAGCGGTAGATAGAGCTGGATTCCCAGGCTGGGCCAGGTGTGCAGGCATGTTCTGGCAGGTGCTGGGATGGGATGCTTTCGTGGGATGCACGCGAAACACGACCATGCGTTCTAATTCGGCGCCCCAAGGTCCGTTGGGTAGCATTGCTGCAGACCCAGTCTTGAGAGACCAACCATTGAGCTGCGCTGCGCTGTTATGTCAGCCATGGCTAGTTCCCCACTTCACACCTGGAACTTCTTGCTGACCTGCTGCCACGGACCTCCTAAAGCAAGTCGTATATGGCCAGCCATTAGTCACTGTCCTTGCTTGTGTCAGCCAATACTTCGTTGTTTCCAACAGTTGACGTCTCCGATCGCTACAAAGAACTCATACCAATGACATTGCGCCAGTTGGCAAGGCATAGTCTTTGAAGGGGGGTTGCATTCACAAGTTAGAGGCTACAAGTGCTGCTCGATCAAGTTCAGGTTCGTCTTCGATGCGGCATGCATCAACAGGCTCGATGTCCATCTTCAGCTGGAAGTGACAAGCCTTGGAATTGTGTTGTGGTACTGCTGCCCCACTGAAAGTGGAATGAACTGGCTGCCTTGGTTGCTCTGAATCCGGTGCACGAGGCTGAGCTCCGGAAACCGCTCGAACGGCGCTATACCTAGTGTTTCTCCTTCATCTGGCCCTGACTATTGCCTGCACTCACACTAGGCGGCCTATTCTCAAGCTTCGTTCCCCAATCACTCTCCTTGTCACCGAGAACCAACTCCAGCGTCCAACCCTGCGTGAAGAAGTCATGCCCGATCCAGTTCTTGGTATACTCCTCGCCATTGAGTTTCGCGCTTTGGATATATATGTTCTTGTACTCCTTATCGAAGTTGATGTTGCGAATAGTAGAGGTCTTATTTGTGAGCGGGTTGGTGATACCGACACTCTTGAAGAACGGTGGAATGATGAAGTACACGTTCTGGCCGGGGTTCGGGAAGAGACCAAGCATGCCGAAGATGGTGAATGACGCCATTGCTCCTGAGTCGTCGTTTCCTGGAAGTCCAGCTTCCGAGTTATTGAAGCGCGATGGGATGTCTAGACTTAATTAGCGACTACGAGTTTGGAATGGCACACCACCTCACTCACAAGAATGGGCGCGCTCCGCTGACAGTGCAGGCCTGCCAGCATAGTGCGGCATATACACTGTCAAGAATACCGGCTCGTTGCCGATATCGGCTAGTCCAGACGTGTGGAAGAAGTCCAGTCTCTTGAGGAATGTTTCTTCACCACCGAGCAATTCGATCACTTTGCCGATATCGTGCGGCACGAAGAACATGTACTCCCAAGCGCTGCTCTCAAACGTCTCGGACGGATTCGACGTCAATGAGCAAAAGTCTGCAAGAGGACTGCAGGCGATCGGATCTTGATAACCCCAAGTACCATTTAAGTACTTGGGCTGGAAGAAGCCTGTGAAGTTGGTGTCCACGCCATTGATCGATGACCTTTGATCTACCTTGAACAGATTCTGCCAATTCGCTGATCTGGACAGATACTTCGTATACGTATCTTTACCGAGTTCTTTTGCCAGTGTCGCTAGGCTGAAGTCGTTGTAGCTGTACTCTAGTGTCCTCGAGATGCTTCGCGAGTTCGTACCGAAGCCAATGGGATCGAAGTCTAGATAGGGAATGTAATTCAGCGTCTTCCAGCTCCTCAATCCGCCGCGACCCTCGATACTCCACTCAAGCGGCTCGTTCTCGGCATCGTTGGCGATTGCTTCGTATGCGAGCTCCCAATCGATGCCAGTGAGATTTTTGACGTATGCATCAACAAGGACATTGTCAGCATCCGAACCACCCTGCGTCCACCCTTTGCATGTGCTCATCATGCAGTCGGGTAGCCATCCACGGTGCTTGTACGTGTCCAGTAGGCTCCGAACCATGTTTGACATCGTGGTAGGATCTATGATGGTAAGGAAGGGCAGCTGCACCCTCCACATGTCCCAGATGCAATACCAGGAATCAAAATATGGCTCGCTACTCTGCCAATGCGGGTTCTCGCCTGTATAGTTCTGGGGCGAAATCATCGTCCTGTATACAGCGCTCCAGAAACTGGTCTGCATGCTGTCGTCAACGCCCCCAGCTTCAAGTGATATTGGCGCGAGCTTCTTTCGCCATGCTTCCTGGGCCACAGAGACAAGCCCGTCGAAGTCAAAGTTCGGCCCCGGTATCTCCGTCGCAGCATTTTGACAAGCTTGATCAGTGCTGATGAAGCTGATACCCATTCTGGCGAGTATAGGCCCGGCGAGTGGCCCTTGGAATCGGAGGTAGCCTCCTGCTTGGAGATAGAAGAGATTGAAGCCTCTCGTTACATAGATTTCTTTGGGCTCAGTCCCAGCTCGGTTGTTTACCCAGACTCCCGAGTCTTTCACTTTCCCGCCAGAAATATCAAGACAAAAGTATGCGACATATGAACCAGCACCAAAACTGGGTAAGAATGTGCCATTGCCTTTCATCTGGCCAGTTGCCCCACCATCTTCCGCTTCCACACTGATGGACGCGTTCTGGCGACTTGCCCAGAGATCCGTGAGGTCAAGCATAATCACCGGATTCATGCTACCGTTGCCGTTTGAAGCATCAGAGAAATTGAAGCGAAACAAAGCTGCACGCTCCGAAATGGTCATTTCGGCTTTGATTCCATTTTCCAGTGTGACACCAAAGTGACCCGGTCGCGCTGTGATTGAGTCGTTCTTGTAGTGCGTAGCTCTCGCTGCAATCGGAAATTTGCAGGTGTTGATGTCGTCGCTTGGGCATAACTGTGGAAAGATGGGGAAGTTGCCCAGACTCGGATTGCCTCCAGTACCAGAGTCATGTAGCGCAGAAAATCCGGTAATGTTGCTGCCATCGGTTGAGAAGCCTCCAGTGTTCTCGCCGTCCACGTCGGCCACCGCTATGATACGATCAGTGATTATGGTTGTCGAGATTTCGATTGTGTCTGACCTTTGACCATGCCATACGGCAATGTTGCGCCAACGAAGACATTGCCGCCGCTCCTACTGCCGATCAGTGGGTCAATCCAATCCAAGATGTTCGGTTCCGTTGTTTGTCTCTTGGTCAGTGCAGCCGATATGCCTGTGGCATATTGCGTAAGAACGCATAGCTGGACGAGAAATAACATTGCGGCTGTCGCCTCTTCGATGAATGGCCAAGGAAGGAGGCTCGGACGCGCTGCTCAGACGCTTCCCATGGGACAGAGCCTCTGAGTGATTGTCGCACCTGGCGACGTCATTTCGGTGAGACGTCTAATGCTCCTTCCCGACTGAGTGATTCCTAATTGCGGGGTAGAGTCTAACCACTCAGTC
Source organism: Setomelanomma holmii (assembly GCA_010015745.1). Taxonomy (NCBI): domain Eukaryota; kingdom Fungi; phylum Ascomycota; class Dothideomycetes; order Pleosporales; family Phaeosphaeriaceae; genus Setomelanomma; species Setomelanomma holmii. The sequence continues at coordinate 107,619 of ML978157.1, forward strand.
GGTAGTGTCATCTCAGGTCACATTTCCTGCCCAAATCCGGAGTTCATATTTCGGGGGTTGAAGATTGTGGTTCTTATATTCTTGCAAGAGGATTCTTGCCGACATTGGGCTGCCCAGACGAGGCTGCAGTGCTTGGGATCGTTGTGCGTGACTACCTACCCCACCAACAGTCCACCACCAACCCCTGCACCTGCTGTACCACGGTCAGCACGCCCAGTTTATGCATTAGTAGCAGGCGGCCCATTTCCATTTGTGTAAAGCTATGCAAATTGAGCCGACTGGAGGGGAATGTGTAGAAACGCAAGAATAGGCGAGCTGCTTTTGCCAGCCTGTGAATTGATGAAGGTCAGGCGAGCAGTGGATTTCATGTTCGCAGATCACATATGACTGTCCACTTTAACGGGATGATAAAGGTAGCCCGCGTGTATTCACGCTACCGCACTGGCGTAGGTATAGCTTCTCGTAGTTGTCTGTGGTCTTCGATTAAATAGTCGTCGTCTTAGGATGTCAAGGGACATCTCTTCTACCATATCTGATTAGCACCTGAACCGCAGAAACAGCGCACAGCATGTACCCACCTAGCCCGGGCGAGAATGCATCACCCAAGTCGCATGAAGAGCGAACCGTTGGGCATGCGATGACCTGTATCGAAGGGAGTTTCATCGATCTGATTCTACTGTAGGACTGTCTTCACTGCGTCCTCCGAAATTTGGAACCTAAGCATCAGAGAAAGGAGTGCAAGTGGCGAATAAACTTGTCTTTAAATGTCGCCTTGGTCTAGTTATTGGAGGACATCCTTTCCAGCGAAGCATGAAAGCCCTTGCTAGGAACGTCTTCGACATCGCAACACGCGACACCTTCATACCGTCATCTAGGTATTGGAGCAATCGTAGCTTCTGTTCGATGAGCCAATATCACGAATCAGGTAGCTCCTCTGCTTGCATCATTATTGCAGCAATTTCTCGGAAGCGCCGCCTTGTGAGGAAGCTGATATCAAGCCATTGTCCCGATTTAGAAGAGCATGTTGAAGCAAGCCTTTCCGAGTTTGGTCATGGTTTGCGCCATGCATACACTTCCAAGCAATCGGCGCAATACATACACCGAGTAAGAGAAGGCTATGCAACTGCCCGTTGTAAGGCTAGGATGTGTAAAGCTTTCGTAGCTCGTGTGAACGATGTTGACGAGCTCCGTTTCCTGCCCAGCTAGATCAACACATCACTCGGGTACAATTCCCGACATTCGGAAGGTGCTATGGAAACAGACTGGAATATGGAAAGCGATCAGGAGATAATAATATCATGCTCGGGGACCGTAGACTTCAAAGCTGTCTAGGAACGAGATTCCGCTTTGCTGCAGCCACTGACGGACGACTTCCGTAAACGCAAGCATCGCATTCATGGGTGGGCCATGTCTTTCCTCTCAACGTCCCAGAAATGGTGTATCGGGAGCTCCTCGTACTGTCCGAGGATGGGCGCTTGGTCGCTTACGCCGTTGCTGTGGCTCTTCTGCCTTGAGGAGAAAGTAACATGGGCTTGCGTGTTGTTCCATCCAGTGAAGATGAGAGCCTCGTGGCTCCCCGTTCTTGCGTCGCAACGCCAGCCATGCGCGACCTTGAACGGATTGCTGCCTTGAAGTGCTTGCGCATGCTTCGTTGCAGCCTGATCGAATTCTTCTACACAATCTTCTCGTACAGCAAGTATCTCCAGTGCTAAAATAGGCGCATCCAGTGGAAGCGAATTCATGCTGTCGAGTTCCACATGGACTGACCACTGAAAGTCAAGCATGCTCTCTTCGGGGCCCAAAACCTCGTCCCGCTCCGGAGAAGCAAGGAATCTGTGATGCGCATCCAGATTCGGCCATATGCCCAAAATATACAACAACGTGGGGTCCTCGATGCAGCTGTAGAATCTGGAGTTGGTCTGTAGTTTACCTCGGACAATCGATAGGCTCTGAAGTAGCTGAGGGTCGTCGGCGGGAAGACCCCTCAATCGCAGCTGGGTGATCTCCAGAACAGCCATGTTCCAGGTCGTGCGTAAGGTCACGATCTCTCGTATAGCATCCAGATATAGCACTTGAGTAACGGGCAACACGTGCAGGGAAAGACGATGTAGCCCGGCAGTCAGAAAGCATGCACAGCGGTCGGAAGTACTAGAATAAGGCGGGGCTTGGCATTCCTCCCAGAGTCGAGAAGACGCAGGCCACTCTGTCACTCCCAACCACACCATGGCCGATGAGGTTGCACCACGAAACAACAGTAGCAGGGCAGCATGCTGTGTTGCTTTCAGCTTCAATAATGGCTATTATTAAATTCTTATCACTTCACAGGTGTGACTCAACGAATGACGTTTGGTTCACGTCGCGCCCTTTGGTCAACAGCCGATCACACCCAGTTCACCCATCGGCGCACATCACCTGCTTGGCGAGGCTTGTCCCAATCTCGCGATACAAAAATAGGCTACCAGATACTGTTCATGGATACACACTGGGGCAGGGCGTCTGATGAAACTGCTCCTCTGTGGAACTGCAGTTCTTTCAGGGGCCGACAGCATCGCGACGTGAAGTTGATGTCGCGTCGCAACAATCGTCATCTGCTCGCAAAGTCTGCCTAGACGGATCGCAAGGCATATACGTTGACGTGCCATAGCCGCACAGCCATTGCAGCCAACGCAGCCATCAACGTTCCGACCGCATACCGGTGAGTCGCTCAAGCCGGGTGGAAATTCATCCCTGAGATTCCCAGACCCGTTTGGCGACCTCATTTGTTACAATGTCGCACATCAGTCTTCAATTCGCTGGAGCCTGTTTTCTTACTCGTGTATGCTTGTAGTAAGCGCAGCTGAGCTCGCCGTCTCCTTGGGCCCCGTCACCCCTGATAGACAAGGAGCATCCACACCCGCGGGGTCGCTCCACGCTGCTGGTCTAAGCCCCCAACTTCGTGGTCCACCTGTCGGGGGCCACTGCATACTGCGATCAAGGAGAGTATATATCGACACAGGGGAGGGCTGCTCGCGGCCTCGCGTAAGCTGGATCCAAATCCTTCTCTATGCCATCACAGACTATGGTTTCTCGAGGTCAGAGTATTAACGACAGTTCTTCAAGCGACTCACCACCGCTGTCGGACGGTCGACCTGGTAGCGCGACACCGTTGCCCCGAAAGCCAATACCTAGAAAAGGCCATACAAAGTCGCGGCGAGGCTGCTTCAATTGCAAAAGACGTAGAATCAAGTGCAATGAGAGGCATCCAGAATGTAACCACTGCATAAAGGCGGGGCTACATTGCGAGTACCCAGCGAACATAATTCAGGCAACACAACGGTCGCCTTTGTCTCCACATCCGCAAGAGGTAGCGAACTTGCGTTCTACGCCAGGCATGTTTGTGAGTATCCTTAGGCAGCCTCGTTCGACAGCATCTGACCATGACAGTCCATGGCCGACATGCGACTGTTCCACCACTTCCTCATCACTGCATATCCGCATCTGCCCGTCGGTGCAGATAAGATCTGGATCACTGTCATACCGAGCTTCGCACACAACGTATGTCGCTTTTCTTCAGCAGCACAAAAACCCTCTTCACGATTGCTCCACCACGGCCAAAATAAGCTCAAGTCACAGCGCTAGACTAACGACAAATAGTACGAATACCTGATTCATTCAATCCTTGCGCTAGCCGCATCACATCTCGATGCCGTATCAAATTCAAGTGTTGCGGAGCAGGCGATTCAACACCGCATATTGGCTGTCAAATCACTCAACGAAGCTCTCTCAGTACCACCAAAGACACGATGCGAGAGAGATGCCAGAATGGCAGCGGCTCTAGCACTTGCGTTCCAGTCAAGTCATCTACAAGATGGCATGGCCGAATTCCTGACTATGGTCCGAGGATGCAACCTTATTGCAGGCGACGAAATGAACGCCGACTCAGCATTTCACGTACGTCACAACACAAACCAAAAATAACCTCATCAGTACTAACGAACCTAAGGCCTTCCGCGAAGACGGCCACCTCCAAACAATGCGCTCCCGCATCGGCACCTCGCAACTCAACCTCGTCAACCAAGAAGACCTCGACATGGCCAGCATGTCGCTGCACTCCATCGAAGACCTCAACATGTCCGACTGGGAGCGGCAATACTGGTCCATCCTCGTGCGCACAGTCGACAACGCCTACTCGCGCCCCGTTGAAACATACACCACCTTCGTCACGCTCTACAACACACCGTCACGCTGGACACACGACGAGTTCCAGGCTTTCATCGACCCGAACAACGCCGTTGCGCAGGTTCTGCTCGCGCATTTTATAGCCATCCAGGCAATTTTGACCCCAATTTTGTATCTTGAGAGAGTGGGGTTTCAGGGCGTGGATGCGCCAACGTGTGTGCTCGGTTGGATCGAGGAAATATATAGGAACGTTCCGGGGCATCTGAGAGGGCATGTGCAGTGGCCTAGGCAGGTGGCTCGGTATCCGTTTATGCGATTTCTGGGACAGAGGCAGATGGATTGTTTTGATGAGGAGATTCTAGCCTTGGGGAGTTGATGGGATGGGGATATGTTGTGGTTTGAATCGGGATTTGGATTGAGCTGGAGGTTGTGTTTGGTTTGAACTTGTATATCATGATACCCACGACGACCATACAGTCGTCAAGCACTCGCTTTGTTTGTTTTGCATGTATCTCAGCCTTCAGCATTGCAAGAAACATCATGAACGAACACCCTTCAACATTTCCTGCGATTGACGAATTGCAGTATTGAGCTGACTAACACAATGTTCTTTACGTACCTACAATTATCTCTTTCGGCGACCATCATGATCTGCAATCCAAGGTTGGTGCGATGATCTGCGAGAGGCTGCGCCCCGCTGACTTACCAATTTCAGGAATCTTTCGCGAACGGTCACGAGAAACTTGGGAGATACAAGTGATTGCTGGAACTTCACGTGCATGTATAGATGGTAATGATCGTATTGCGTGATACTGCAGCGGAGCTTATCGTCGTGCTTCGCTACTGGCGCAAATTGAGTCACGGGACCTGCGTAAGGCATGCGCAAGGCACGGCTGAGGCAGACTTGTGGTATGGACGAGGCTGTGAATTTCCAGGGTACTGCGTGAGCTTGTAGGTTTGATTGCTTCTCGATTCGGGTTCTGGATATGGGTCAAGGCAGTTTTAATTCCACGTGCGTTACGGAGCGTCACTCTGGGGCAGAATACTGGCTGCATAACACAATCAACATAGCAAGAGTTATTGTGATTAATCGATTATTTCCTATGCCTGTGGGCTTTACGTGCCATCCACAAGCAAACCTGCCAGTAATCCGTAGTAATGCAACCAACAACAAAAAAAAATTTCGAGCGTTGAAAGTCAAATGGCTCCCGTGTAGGGGCAGGGGTATCTCTCCCAGTGCGCCGTGACCGTGTACCCAATGCAAGCACATCTTTCCGATCCGTAAACGCCATTGATACCAAAAACGATAGCTGCTAGATGGCTGTCGTATCCCACAGCCCAAAAGGAACGCCCTAAGAATGCTGGAGGGGGTTGCCTAAGCTTGAGGCTTAGCGACAATCGGGGTAGACTTGAGAGAAGTCGGAGGTGATGGTGGTGCAATCTGCGGCGCAGGTGCAACCCAGCCTTGCTGTTTTGCGACCCACATAACGAGGTTGAGATCAAAGCCCTCGAAGAAAACCTCATCCATGAGACGGGCCTTGGCACCAGCGTAGTTGTGGTACTCGTCGATGATCTCGTCCATGGGCAAGCCAAGGATCCGCCTGAAGCATGCCACTGTGCAGCCGGTACGATGCTTGCCCTTGTTGCAATGAATGAGAATGGGATGGTTGGCGCGGTCCATGACGAGACGAAGAGTGCGTGACATCTCGCACGATTCGGTCGAGACTTGGCCCTTGTTGGCCTTGATGTGGACCTGGAAGTGCTGAATGCCAGCTTCGCTCATGAACGCCTGGTACTCGGGAGCAATCGGCTCCGGGACCAGAGTCAAGATGCTCTTGATGTTAAGAGTCTTGATGTAGCCGTAATTGATCGGCTTGGGGTATCTGCTGCGGTAGATGGCTCCTGGAAGGACAATGCCGAAATTGTCGATCTTGATTTGCGGGCCATCGTTCAGAATCTCCGAGGAAACCGAAGAGGGAGGTGTGATGGTACCACGCGACTCGATGACGCTGCAATCGAATCCGCACTCATGATTGTGGGGCATGTCCTCATGAGAGAAAGTGGCTGCGTGCTCCAGGATATGAGTGCTTGCCGGGAGGTCAAGATGCTCGAGGTACGCCCGGATGGTATCTTTTTGGGCCTGAACATTGTCCATGCTGGCGGCAGTGCGAGCCTCGCACTCTACCTCCAACTCTGCCGTTGTGAAAATCATGTTGGACAGCTGAGCTTTGCGGTACGATGCTATGGCGTGAGATGTGAACTTCGGTGGGATGGTAGCTTTGAAGAGCAGTCCGAATGGGCGTCCTCTTGGTGCGCCTGTGCGCAGGTTACGCTTGCAGACGAGCTAAAGCAGCTGCTGCTCCGTACCTAGCCCCAGATACTCCTGCTGGTGTAGTTCGTGTGGGGTGGATACCTGATGGTTGATGTCAGACTGTGCCAATATGCCAAAGAGGCAGTTGGCGCAGTGCGTGTGTTTGCGAGAGTGGAGGAAGAAGCGTCGAGGGAGCAGGCGGAAGCGGACCTTTTCAACGTCAGCTCATTCCCTGAAAGTTCGTTCCAGTGATTAGTTCAGGTCTGTGAGCTTGAAGCCGTGGGTCATAATTTGCAGGGAGGGACAGGTGTCGCGTGGATCGCTGCGATACCCTCGACGCGCTCGAGATCCACTCCTCAACGTCTTGTTGCGCAGCAAGAAACCCCGAGGATGAGGAACAAGGAATAAAGTGACTTACTTCGCTGTCACGGTGAGGTTAAAGCAGACATTGTGGGAGCTTCTTGCGGTTTTGCGAAGAGGCGAGATTCATTTTGATTGAGAGGCCTGGGGGAAAGAGGTATTCGCGAGGCGGAAACACTTTTGTGCGCAATGAGCAGGTTTGTGTGCGGTAGCGAAGATTGCTGAGCCGGTGTTACTGTGGACGCTGGGTGGGAAGGGTGGTGAGCAAAATGTCCGGGCGGAGTGGTGTGGTAGGTGGGTGGTAGTCTGGTGGTTTTATGGTCGCGCCTCGCTTGCCTTTCACTGGAACGCCTCGGAATCGTGGCACGCTTGTCCGAAAAGGGAGATTCGCGAAGTTCCGCCAAGCTAAGTACGTCACATCGAAACTCGGAGTTATTGGTCGATGAAGCGCAGGAACCCGCAAATGTTTGTCCAGGATATCTAGATAATGCCGAACAGGCTGCCTGATGTGGTCTCTCGTAAATCCAAGCAGCAAACGAGGGTGCAACGCATGGCCCTGCTCGCACAAAGCACAGGACAAGCCAAGTGTTTCGCGTCAACCTGCTCTTTATTTTGCGACCCCCGCTGTTAGCATCTGGGTCCCACGGATTTAGCGGTCGTCTCAACAGGATTCGGTCCTAAGTCTGAGCGAACGGCTCCGAGCGGAGCGACCAAACTTGCAATTTTGTATTGTGCGTTGACCTGCTTTTCTCGCCGCCGACTTTCTCCGCCATGCGATCAGTAATATCCGAGAAAGTAATACTTGCATGATTGCCTCGTGTTGTGTCATGGTCACACAATCTGCCCTGCTGCTGGCCTGATCATCCATTGCCACTTGAAGTGCTCGAAATAATGGTGCTACCTAGACGGTCGATCACTTACGCACCACTGGCAAGCTAGAATTGTCCTCTGAAGGCCTCTCTGCGTGTGACATGATGCAGTAGTTGGACATTTTCAGACGTGGAGTGACTATAACAAACGGGGACCACTGCTATGCGGCGGGCCAGGTCTAGACACTGTAGGGAGCTTGGAAATATGCTGCTAAAGACGCCTTGAAGGTAGGCTGGAATGATCTCTCACATATAGCGACGGAGAGGGTAGTATGCTTTTCATGCCGCTCTGATGTCACTTGAGAAAATCAGAAATTCGACGTGTGGTCTTCCCACTTTCACGTGAAAGACCCTTGATCGCCCGCTAACCGCATTCCTGCTTCCCCAGAGTCCCGTGCTGAAAGTCATCGAACCTCGGCCTCTTCATCAGCGATCACATCACCTCAAAAGTTGAACACTCTTATAGCCTCACTGGAGCTACCCATTGTCCTCCACTCTCCCTAAACATGACGGAAGGCTCCCGCACGCCCTCGCGCTCCCGTCGGTCCTACCCGAATCTCCACAACTTGTCACTAGCACCCCTCAGCGCCAAATACCCTCTTGACGCGTCCGCACCGCCCTCACCAGACGAGCCCGCAGTTCACACACCACGCACCTCCTATATAGCTCAGAAGTCTGCCCCAACAACGCCAGGCATACTCAGTCTGAGCCTATCACGAAGCAATAGCTGCAATCGCAGCGGAAGACACCGCACGAAGCCTATCTACGCATACGATGGATACTTTGTTAATCCCGAGAACCCTACACGAGACATTGGCGAAATACCTAAAGCAAAAAGCACGAGCACTCTTCACCCTGGTGTGAGCTTCGCCGACGAACCCATTGGCAGCGAGAAACGGCACCATGCTCGGAAAGGCACGGCTCCACTACCCCTACGCATGCCCTTGGTCAGACATCATACTAGCGAAGCAGACGATGAGTGGTGGCACAGAGCTGGCCTAGCAATCGCAGGCGAGACACGAGACTCAAAAGGACAAGGCTGGCTGGTACGAAGAGAAAGCTCCACAAGTCTCGTGCAGCAGGACGACGAGTACGAAGTCCACCCAAGCCATGACGCAAAACGCATTGCGCTCCTCTCCGGCGAGCATATAAACACAGAAGACTTCCCCACATTTTCACCCAAAATGTCAAGAGCAGGAAGCAGACCCCAAAGTCGCATACAAAGTCGCATACAGAGTCGCGTACCCAGCGCGCGTCAAAGTCGAAGAGGATCGAGAGTCGGTAGCAGAGCCGATCTTGCCATGACTATCGGATCAAATTATGCATCTGCGCGCCAAAGTCTCGAGATCGAAGACCGCTTCCTCGAACCTGACTTCGTCGAGGGTGACGAAGAAAGTGATGGCGATGAGGAGGAAGTCGCGCGATTAGCACGAGAGCGTGGTTCTGGTCTTGGAGGCTGGATGGACCGACTTATTGGCTGGACATTATTCTCCGTGGACGAAGACGGCGAGGCATCAGAGGAGGAGGGAGTGGATGATGACAATCCATTTTTGCCCCAGAACATGACGAAGGAGGAGTTGAGATTAAGAAGGGAAGTTGAGGCTAGGAGAAGAAAGCTGGAACGAGAAGCTATTGTTGCTGCATCGGCGCTCACAGGGCAAAATAAGGAGAATGAGGGAACGGAAGATGGGAGTAGACCGAGTACGGCGGCATCACAGCGGGCGCAAGAAGATGAAGGCGGATGGCAGGACGCTGCTTGGCTTTTGAGTGTGGCTTCCAAGGCTCTTTTCTGAGCACGAAAGAGATTGAAACGAGGGGTGCAAAAACGCGCTCATCATTCACATTTCAGCCTCAAATGCTTATACCGGAAAGACCATGAAAGCGAGGTTGTCACGAACCAGCAATTCGAACCCCTCCTTGCTAGTCTCGACTATCCATGTCCTTCCGCTCAATACCTATCTATTGCCTTCACACTCAATTGAAACCTTGCAACGTCGACGTACATCTGCTCATTACATGTATCCCGTCTTCACTTACTGCCTACACTCTCTTCACCTTCATCTTTACCTGCTTCCTACCGCGTCTCAATCTGCCGACTACACTGTCGTTATATACGCTTACTACACTGCATATTCACCTGCATACTACCTATATCTTTTCACTTCCCTGTTACACGTCTCGCTTTCAATTGACTACCGTGCGTCTCGTTCGCCTGCTTACTACACATGTTGATGCCTGCTTACCACGTAGCTTCTTTACTTACATACTACACGTGTTCCATACCTGTTTGCCACAAGACCCTTTTGTCTGCTTACTATTTAATTCGTTCATCTCCTTACTATGCCTCGCTCGCCTGCTCATCATGCGTCTTTGACATCTGCTTACTATACGGGTCCTGTCTTTACCTAATTCCATCACTATGCGCCTCCAACACCTACTGACTTGGCATGTTCTTTTTGTGTTTACTAAATGTATTCTTTATCTGCATACTACACTACCTCTTCACCTGATTACTGTACGTGTACTGCATCTGCTTATCACACGTCTCTTCGACTGGCTTACCACATGCCATGTTCATGTTCGCGTCGCATGCACACCGATGTATTTAGAACATGCTGCTCGATATCCTGTCTACATCACCTCCTCAGAAGACGTCGTATGCAACTTGAAAGCGTACATCCAAACATGTGAACACAACTTCCATATGAAAGCAAGACATCTCCGATAATCTTACACATCCAACCATTCCCACGCCCACCGCCTTCACCACCCATCCGAACCCCTCACACCCCATCCAAACACCAAACAACCACATCTCCCTTCCTCCTCCAATCATCATGCCAATGACTATTAAACCCCCTCCAACATTCCCTATATCTCGTCTCGCCCAACACCTCCCCCACTGTGCTCTCCAACTGCGCAAAGAAGACTAAATTCTGCGGCCACACCCTCCGATACTTGGCCTGGTACTTTGGATCCTGGCGCATCCAGTGCCGCCCTGATCTCGAGCCGCCTGATTGAATGGTATCCAAGGATTCCATGTTATCCCGAATCCACGATGCGGGCTTTAGATAGAATTCGTCTGCTTCGTCGAGATAGCTGGAGCGTTGGGGGAGAGGGATGGATAGGGGTGGTTCGCAGGTTAGTGCCCAGGCGGATATGAAGGGGTGGATGAGGTGGGAGCGCCAGGGGGTGGAGTGGCAGGGCATGAGGAAGGCCACTGTGGTGTTTGGTACCTTGTCATACGAGACTTGGGTAAGGTTGGAGAGGCTGTTGTGGGATTCATGTTTGTGGCGAAGGTAAGTGAGTACGTCGATTACGCCGTGCTGGTGGACTTGTGAGGCGTAGCCGGCGATGAGGACGTTAGTGATGAGTAGGAAAGAGATGATCGCTTTTCGCGTTACTGGGCCATTGAATGGCAGGAAGGTAGTGAGCGGACCAGCCGCTAGGACGTGGAGGAATGGTAGGATGGGGAACAGGAAGCGCACTTCCTTGTGGGAGATCAAGCTCAGTGCGGAAGTTATCACGACACACGCCCATGCGAGTCGGATCAAAACTCGGCGCTCTGTTGCATCGTGAACACGTTCTGGCACAAGTGACTTGATGCTCGCATTGCCTGTCACTGGCGAGTGTCGCAGCTCCTTGCCCAGCAGTGCACGCAGCAGTCCTACCGTAGCAAAAGGCAGTGCCGTAGTGAGCAGCAGCGGCAATCCTTCGGTCAGATAATAGTCTGTACGGTTTCGGCCATAGAAGACAGCGAGCGATTGGGCAATGTTGAAGTAGAGGAAGCGTAGTGGCGGAAGAGTCCAGACTCCATAGTACAATCGGTCACACACCGCAGAACACGCGAGAATGGCGGATCTAGCATTGTCAGTTGGAACAGTCTGGTGACTTTGAAGGTACAGTAGTCGATAGTCGATGCATGCTTGCAACATACGCCGGTAGAGCATCGTGCAGCGAAACGAGCGGGACGATTCATGGCCAGACTTACCCGCAGAACAAAATATCGCGGGCCAACACATACCGCAGCCTTTGTGAAGCTTGCCAGAAGGTTGGAACGCACACGGCCAGCCAGATGAGGGCATTGGTGGGTCTGAGCACACACGCAAGCGCTGCCAGCAGCAGCGATAGACGCAATCTGCAGGCGCATGAGCCTAAATCGACACGACGAGAGTGCTCATAATTTCTGCAGCTTTCACAACTTACTCTAAAATCGAACAGAGGTTCTGCTCCGCAATCTGCAGGTGGGTCCTGTCCCCACCTGGAGTGCTGCTATCTTGCGCAGTACCTGGCCAATGCCAAGGCCAGTAGCAGATAGCGACTGTGGTGATAGTTGTCTCAAGGCAATTGGACAGGGTTCGGGTCGAGCAGAACCATTGCCACGGGCTGCATACCGACAAGGCAAGCTAAATGACGCGGCATCAAATATCAGATATTGCAGAATGAGATTGCGGAACGGTGACCTACAGTAGCGAGGGCAGTGCGACTGCCACGACCGTAGGCCTTTTCCGCAAGTTTCCATGTGTAGCAGTCAAGTAGCGCTGCAAAGACTGCCTGCGTAACTTTCGGCGTTGCCAGGAGTAGTTCGGCTCTCGCTGGCAATGTCAAGCCACATAAAGTTGCTAGATATCCCGCGAGTCGATAGACTGCAGCAAATAGCCCTGGATGCAGGGACGACCGCAAGTGCGTTCTCCACTCCTACTTGCGGCGTGAGACAAACAGCCGGCGACGAAGACGTGGAGACAGTCAAGGGAAGGCATTTACCCAAGTAATCCAGGCATTGCTGGTGTCGCCAAAGGCCAGCTGCCATGCAGGCTCGAGGGACTGGAAGAACTCGTCGGGCTGAAAAAAAGTGCGCAGCGTCAATGCATTGACTATGCGGAAAGCCAGCAGCAGCACAAAGACTCCTAGCGCAGAGTCACGATAGACGGTATGCGGACGTGTTGATGGAGCACTCGTGCGGCGGGCAGTCGTGGCCCTCGGCGAGTCGTTGGAGACAGGCATTATTGGATAATGCGCAATCAGGGAGAGGCCGCAGCGGACGAGCACGAGCGGATGGCCGGGGCGATGACGGCGAGCGAGAGGTCAGATTCGCAGCAAATCTCACGATGCAATGCGAGGTGGTCTGTGTCGGACGCCAAGGCCTGCAGCTGCCGTCATGGTTTGTCATGCACCAGAGCGATTGCGGACGCAGCGCAGAAAATTGAAGTAGGCACTATACCGAGTTGGGTATTTCACGATAGGTCTGGGTTGGTGTCTAGGCCTGGGCAATTTGTTGGCCGTTCTACGAGGGCGCCCGTGCAGTGCATGCCGTGAGGAGGCCCGTGTATTCTCACGATAGGCGCTGGAGTTGCTGCACCACTTGATTGAGTAATTCCGGCCTAGGTGCAGCAGTGGTGTGATCGTGACGCTGGCATGATGAAGCGCCCCACCACGGGCTGTGCAGTGGTAGCAAATTTCGGGCTGCCGATGCTGCGAAGATGGACATGACGATGTGGGCAGTAATAGGTGGTCTGGCGCCGCATACATCAAAGTACGGGTGAGCACCGTCAGAGAACTCAGCATTGCAGTTTCGAGGTGACTAAGACGCATGTGCAAATGACGGAGGCCTTCTCAGCTCACGAAGCCGCGGACTTGCAGCAACGCCCATCTGGCCCAACAATGTGTGTGTCACGGCGGCCAATGGCCATCAAGGCGGCGTCGCGCTCGCGTAGCAGAACGAGCGGGAACGAAGAAGCAAACACACAATTTGGACATGCAGATCTGGGGAAAGCGGCCGGGCGAGGGGTCCAGTGCAAAGGGAGTGCTGTGCGATGATGTTCATGGCTGGGGTGTGCGTGAGACGGTGGTGGTGTTTTAGAGTTTCCGGTCCCTCACTCTGATTATTGAGCTCTTATCGCGGCTCGACCAAAAAAGAGGCTGCAGCGCATTGCAGTCCCAGCGATATTGCTAGCCGCGCAGGTCGGATGCAGCCGTGTGGGTCGAGCAGCGCTGAGCAGAGGGAGACGGGCATACTCGCAGGCAGAGGAGGCGTTCCCAGCAGGCCAACGCTGCCCTCAGCAGAACTGCTTTGAGCTGCGAAGGAACCCCTCCTGGGCTGTCAGAGCGCCACACTGGGAGGTGAGGATGCAGGCGTTGGCGAATCGACGTGCGGACCACCTGCATGCTCGGCTGGAAGCTATACCGTACAGTGAATAGCTTGCTGCAGGTGATTGCGCCCGGGCTGGAGGGTTGGCGAGGGCTGGCACAGACGAAGCAGCAGATCCCCAAGAGAACACGATGCCCGCGGTTCTGTTGCTGGCACCTCAACAAGTGTCGGTCCGCCCAGTGTGGGCCTGCACGGCGCCCTCGACCTTCGATCTTCTGCTGCCTGTCCTTCAGTGACTTTAGGGTCACAGACAGCCGTCGCCGTGGTAGACCATTCATTGATATCTTTTCTCTTCAGGCTGGCGGTATCGCTGCGTAGCGTCCCCACCAGCTCCCATCCAGATTGGCCCCAGCGCCCGTCCTGTGAGAGAGGGCGTCATCTAAAGGCCCCAAAATACTCGTGACGATCGCGTCTGCTCTGAGCCAAGCGCGGCGGCCGATCGTGCCTCTCAACCATCCGTTAGGACCCATATCTGAGCCGTTGAGTACAACAACCCCAGCCGGCCCTGCCAGTGCCACTACTACCGCCCATTTCACCGTATACTGTACTGCACTGCACTGCACTGCACTGCACTACACACACCACACCGCACTCCATTAACAGCCTCGCTGTGACACCACGACCGCACTGCCCCTCGCCCGCGCCATTGTCCTCGCGGTGCCACTTTCTGCCCGCTCCAGAATGCGACCCGCCGTTCCTCACACAACCACACCGCACCGATAAGAGGCTGGCATGGTTACACTGTCTGGCTGATCTGAGACGCCTGAGCTCCGGTCGCCATGGCAGAGCCGAATGCGGACCTGACAGCGGCGGACTCACCAGCGTCCGCTGTGTACGACATGGCCGCAGAGCCCGCGCAGGACGAGCATTCCTCCACCCGCATTGACAGCACCGCGCAGGAGGACGGCGAGGCCACGCCCAGCCAGAGCCATGGAGTCAATCTCGATGAGAACGACAGCACCCCGCGCTCCGAAGCACCCTCGTTACCCGACGCCGTCACTGCGAGCCTCCTCTCGCAGATGCACCCGCTCGAGCCAGAGCCCTCGTACTTCAGTCCGCAGCCCCGCCGTCTCTACTCCTCCCACCTCCCGCGCTCGACGACTGCCTCGTCGGAGCCCTCACCCACACACAGCACGAATGCCTCGGCTACGTCAATCAGCATCCTAGAGCCGTCCATTGCAGAGGGCGTCGAGTACTCCTTTGCCCGCCCCGCCTTCCAGCGAGATCTCTCGAGCCAGTCGACCGCCAGCAACGCGACCGTGCGAGCCAACTCGGTCGAGCCTTCCCTCACATACGCTGCTTCCTTACGGCAGCAGCGGGATGGACCCGTCTACCCCAACCAGTCCTATGCTGCACTTCACCTCCAGCAGCACCCTCTGCCGCATGCCCCGCCCATTGTCCGATCGCGCAGCTCACATCCTGCCCACTCGGCCGCCAATTCGCTCTCGAGTCTCTCGACATTTGGCCTCCACCACGAGCACTACCGCGACGTCATGGATTCGGCGCCCCGGACTGTAGGCAACTCCCCCGTCAGCAGTCCAGGCCTCTTCGACCCCAACAACCGCCGCTCCCAGCGCATCGAGCAGCCTAACGATGGCCTCTACTCGAGTCCGTGGCTGCACCACATGCACCGTCAAGCCCCAAAGGAGACGCATATTGCCGACGTGCAGGCCGACCCGGTGTCAGGACGCAAGATTGTCAACCAGTACGAGATCATCGACGAGCTCGGAAGGGGAATGCATGGCAAGGTGAAGCTCGGCAAGGAACTCAACAAGGGACACTACGTGGCCATCAAAATCGTCGACCGCTACTCAAAGCGGCGACGGTTGGGCAAGAGCAGCAGCCACGAGGACAAGATCAAGCGCGAGATTGCCATCCTGAAGAAAGCCCGCCACCCCAACATTGTCAGCCTGCTTGAAGTCATAGACGACCCGGCTAAGAGAAAGGTCTATATCGTACTGGAGCACGTCGAGCTGGGTGAGGTCAAGTGGCGGACCGAAGGTGCCCGCGAGATCTGTTTGGTGGAATGGCGTCGCTTCAAGCGAGAGTCTAAGGGTATCTTCGACAATGAGAGCGCAGCCATGGAGGACGAGCGCATCATCAGGGTCGCCCACCAAAAGCTCGCTCGTGAGCAACGCCGCCGTGCTCGCGAAGCTCACTTCCGCCGTCAGGATGCCAACAGCAACGAGCCTTGGAGCTTCGAATTTGGTGGCGAATCCGAGGACGAGTACTCTGAGGCAGGCCGTAGCTCTGTCGCTTCGAACCTCGATGACGATCGTCGATCCAGCCGCGTTCATATCCACGAACGCCACGAGGCCCCAGCCAGCGAAGTCAACATGGAGACTGCGTTCCGCGCACCAACACCAGCTCAAGAAGCTCAAGCCAGCGAATCCACTGGCCTTGAGGGCACTATGTACGGCGCTTATGACAGCGACATTCAGCGTCTGCGAACTCCGAGCATCGCAGGCAGCAACTCTTCGTATCTCTCGGACAGTGAGGAGGACCTACCCGAACACTTCCGCTACGTTCCGTTGATGACTACTCAATCTGCATGGGAGGCGTTCAAAGACACCGTGCTCGGTCTCGAGTACCTCCACTACCAGAACGTCTACCACCGCGACATCAAGCCAGCAAATCTTCTCGTGACGAGAGAGCATCGCATCAAGATCTCCGACTTCGGTGTGTCATACCTTGGCCGCTCCAAGACTGACGAGAACAATGGAGACCAGTCCGAGTCCGAACATCAGGAGGAGGATGAAGCTGTCGAGCTGGCCAAGACCGTTGGTACTCCAGCTTTCTATGCCCCAGAGCTCTGCCGCACTGATTGCGATGCGGACACACCCAAGATCGATGGCGGTATAGATGTATGGGCTCTGGGAGTTACCCTCTACTGCCTCATCTATGGCCGCGTACCCTTCCATCACGACAACCCATTCACCTTGATGAAGGTCATCAGCGAGGAAGAGCCCTATATTCCAAGATATCGTCTCAAGCCTGTCGCAGAGCACTCCAACTCGAGACCAAATTCCCACGGACGCAACAGTCAGCCAATGGTCAGCAGCAAGAGGGCACCACACGATCTGGAGTATGAAGAGGTTGATGAGAGGTTGCGTGACCTACTCAAACTCTTGCTAGTCAAGGACTCCCGTCATCGCATCACCATACCTGAGATCAAGCGTCATCCTTGGGTCTTGTCTGGCATCTCCAACTCGAACTCCTGGGTCGAGGAGACAGATCCTGGCAAGTCGTCACAGGGCAGAAAGATCGAGATTTCCAACGAAGACCTCGACAAGGCTGTCGTTCCTATCGGCTGGGTCGATCGTGTTCGATCTACTGTCAAGAAGGGTGCCGACTTCGTCACCAAGAGTTTCACTCGCAGTTCTGGGTCCCGACGTCGTGCTCAAAGCTCCGTTGCCAACCAGGATGCACCACCGAGCATTAGTGCAAATTCATCCAGCAGCACTATCAGCCAAGATGGAAGGCGAGGAAGTTTGGTGCCGGTCCACTTCCTCGAGGCGATCCGTACGTCTCGCGAGCCCGAACATCCTCTCTCACACAGTGTTACTGCGAGTCCCGAGGCCAGGGAAAGAATGAAGTACTTTGACAGTCCCAACTCCCGTACAGCGTCTCCTGCGCAATGTGGTGACGGTCAAAGGCCACACATGCACGATCGAGCCATCTCCTCCGTACATACCATCCGACACTCCGACCTGGTCCAAGGTCGATCGGGATCACCTACCATTCCTCCTGCGCTTCCTGGAACGCCTACTGCACTTGACTCGCCTGGCGGTTCAAACCTAGGTGGCCTGTTCGGTGGCTTGCCTCGACGAGTTGTCAACAGCATGCGCAGCAAAGACAAGCTCAGGCCTCCCCGAGAGCATATGCGGGCCAGGTCGATTGACCGCCTTGTTGATGGTGACGATGATGCGCACGGTATGCCCAGTCTTGCCGTCAGTACATCAACAGCGTCTGGCCATGTCGACCAACCCGATGCGTTGAAGGACCTGTCTCCTGTGGCCCGCAGCCACTCGCCAAGTCCCTCAGAGGCTCGATCCCATGCTCCCTCTGACACGGCATCGCGACAATCTTCTCTGTCTTCCATGTCATCTCGACTGCATCGAAATTGGGCTCATGCAAACGACCTCGAGGTCGGTCCACAACTGGAGATTCCTTCCGTCCACCAGCAAGATCATTACCTGCCGCTCGCCGCTCCCATTAAATCTCAGGCTCCAACCTCGCAGCCTTCTTCGCTCGCACGTGAAAGCTCCGATGTGAGATTCGACAGGGCGAAGGAAGAGTTGATCCGCCGGAGAGTACACGAGGCAACGATGAGCCGTGAGAGATCCAATTCTGCGAACAATAGCCGACCCTCCACAGCTATCAGCCAGACTGCGTGCCCGCCAAGTCCAGATGATGAGGTGTTCTTCCAACGCCAGAAGGTGGAGGATTACCTGAGCCGCCACGATCCGTCCTCCGAGAATAGTCCTGTCGGTGGCCAAGAGCGCGGCCTCGCCTTTTGCTCGTCTGAGGAACAGTTCACGCCCATGTCGCAATCCACATCGAATCCTTCCATTCCATCTGTCGCGTCGGCTGGTTCGTCAGCACCTGATGAATGCGCGCCTTTCGATAATTATCAGAGCATGATCCCCACTGCATCTGCCGAATCCTTCCACCACAATCAGTTTGACGCGCCTATCGACGACCCTGCTGGCTACGACGGAGATCACGCTGTCGACAGCGAAGACGAGGATAGTGACGATGATGATGGTGGACTCTTCATTGGTAAGAGAAAGCCCGCACCGTCGCATCGCAGCGAATCCATCTCCGTTGCCGAAGTCGCACGGTCCGACATCCGCAAAGACGTAATGCACAGTCGTCGCCGCTCGGCCCGCAGCGGCAGCAATGGCACCGTCAAGAAGATTCCACCGCCTGGCGAAGCCACTGGAGACAACACCCCTGAAGCTACTTAAAGCATACCGACATCAAAATGTCACCTCCGCACACATTGATCATTATCTGCGTATCGTTAAATGTACATCTACGCATGCATTGAATTTGCTGTTTCAATGTACGACACCCAAAACATTTCACATTCAAGGGCAGTTAGGGCGCTGGGCGTTTCACTATCACACACCTTGAATCTGGGAAATGGATGCATTGTTGCCGGGTTATCAAGAAAAGGGCAATGGATTGGCGTTTATTTTCCTCTTGCAAACCTCGTATTCTGTATTCACATTTCCCATTTCTTTCACTTCTGCACACACTTACCTGTTGGAGCATGGTATGACATAAGATCAGCTCGGCCTTGGTGCTGGAGGCATATATGTTGGGATGAAGGACGATTGAACGATATTACTTTTTGTTTTCACTACATACCCCATTCGCTTTGTAGGGAACACGAGGGCCTTGGCTGTGTTTGTTTACGTTGGAGCGGAGTTAGTGGATTTTGAAGCATAACTTTTGCATGATAGATGGAGTAGGGTCCCCGAATGGGCAAATGTGTAGTATAGTGAATGGAAATACATGGAACTTGCCGCATGGCTTGGCTTGTACTACCGATCGATCGCTGTGCCTGCTTACTATCATGCCACTCTGATGATCTCCACACCTGCTTTCGAGAATGTTCACTCACTTAGTCGGAAGTGTACGCAAGGTACCACTTTTGGAAGTTCCTTATCTTTTGCCAGCATCGATTCGGACCATGTACCTTGCATGACCAGAGTATTGGGTACCTTTGGAAACGGGCACAGGGCAAGGAAAACATAGGGAAGACGCCGACATCGCACCGAGCATGTCCTGCATTCCATGTAGGCACTGAAAGTTCTCCACCTGCATGAACATGTTGGAAAGTTTCTTTTGTCTTTGCGCAATACCCGCTGTCCACCTAAGCTACCAACGTGTCCGTCATGGATTGGGTACATGCATGTCATCTAAGTAATCAAGCATCTACACGTTCTGTGATTGTCCAGCTTATATACCTCGGCTCGACTCGATGCAGGCACCACACACAACCTATTCACTCTCCAGGGCCGAACACCCCGCCCATTCAAATTATCTTGCGAGCACCGCCACTATAGTGTAGTTGTAATCACCACGGACCCTCTTTCCACAGCAAGGAACGGCACGGCCTCACCTGCATGCCAAATAGGTAGCCGAGCCTGTGCATAAGATCAAAGAGGCTGAATACGAATCGCCCCGCAAGCGCTGACCTGCGCGCTGGGTCCTGACGGAGGGCTGCGGAGGGACTTCCGTGATGGAGGGTAGGAGCGGGTTTGTGAGCCGGTGCGGGAATATACTCTGGGCATAAAGGCGAAGTTGCTTAGTGTAGGTGAATATGCAAGGTGGGTGTGAAGCGCTGATAATGTACACGTTCATCACAGATCGGACATGTGCAGTGGGATGAGGCTCGGGACATCCTCCCGACCTCACACTGTAACGCAACATGCACACACGGGAGATTCTCAGGGTCATAGACTTTCACTTGGTGCAGTGCAACTGGAATCCATCCGAATACAACTCGACGAATGCAGGGCTGACAACCCTTAGTCATCCATTCCGCAACCCTCACGAGCCACGATCGGTACAAGCAACCGACGGATCTACCTTCCTTTACCGACCCTGAGCTCTCACCTTATATTGGCGGCTACATTACCACTTTAGATACCCTGTGCATGAGGAATACACGCGCGACATATTGAGAAGGGCTTAGGGCTGAGGGGCCTATGGACGGCACGGCACGGAAGAACTGGATTGGAGGGGTGAGATGTTAGTGATATGGGAACGTGCTCCGTGGTGGTAAATCGGCGACACCTCACTTGTTGTTATAGTATCATGGAAGGGTCAGGAAGGATGTGATGTTTGTTATTGCGAGTCGCGGTACAAGACAGTTGTTGTGTGCATGCAGGTGTTTAAAAACGTGCTTCGTCTTCTGCGTGTCGTAGCTTACACCCTCATATCTTCCTCAATGCCGGAACTTGACATCCTCCTGCGGCTTGCGAAGAGGACTCAGGTTGCTAACATCCGATCATAGGCTGCAGTATCAACCCTCTCAAACTCGCATCGAAGTCGAAACGAGTTTCTATTCTCATCCCAACCTCGTATTCCAATCCCTTCCCCGCATTTTCTCCACATTCACCCGCCCGGCGCTTCATGCACGACATACCTCTCCTCCCTTAATCCTCTCACTAACCGTACGACTATCGTATACAATCTCACCAGGCACCAAGACACGCATGTCAACATCTTACCTAAGATCAACGCTGTCACACGCCATCTCGTCCTCTGCGCCATGGGTGTGCGAATACGCCTGTCCGCGGCCACGCAGATCAGAGCTGCAGATGCGAGACATATGTGTATCACACCGGTTAAACACGTATACGCATGGTGGCGTATTGGTATGGTGAGGCTGATGGGGATGGTGGACCCCGTCTTCTTGTGTGACTGTGACTGTGATTGTCGCGGTGCAGCGAGTTTTGCGGTAGAGAAACGCCCGCGGACCGATGGTAAGCGTGATCGGTGGACGGGTGTTGCGGTGTAGGTACGGGTGCAGGTGGTTGTTGTTTGATGCGGCTGTGTTCTCATCGGTGGTGATGTCGATGCTGGTGATGGTTGATGTGTTTGTCGGTGAGCGTGTAGGCGGATGATTGGTGAGGGTGGTGGTCGTAGCATGCTCGCGATTGATGTTGCACGCGCTCTAAGCAGAGAAGAAAGAGTCTGTCAAGGCAGCATGTCTTGAAGCGACACTGCATGACCTGGGCGGTAGATGGACCAGCATTGGGAGCGGATGGGGATGCTGTTGGTCAGAGATATGCATTTGCAATTCGCTCTTGTCTTCGTCTGGTCTCCTACTACACCGTTTACATCGGATATACACGTGCATACCAGCAATCGAGTTTCCATTCTAGTCGAATAAAAACGCTGGGATCCGGCCCCAACCCGTCGCCTTTGGCTCCTCGGGCTCAGGATGTTTTGAGACTTCATCCAAGGCCTCGCGAATGGGTATCTCGCTAAGCGAAATAAACTTCGTGCCCTTGATGAACTTCCACAATAAAAATGCCGCAATGACTAGCGGGATGTCTCTGCATGACTTATCAGCTCTCATCTCAAAGCGGTAGCATAGTTCGTGGAGGCAAACTTACAGGTACGCAGATACAAATCCACTAGCGGACCAATTGCCCTTCGTGAATACCGAGAAACCACCAGTGAACAGAATGGCAAGGCACATGAATAGTGCGATTGGCGAAGTATATGGCGTCCAACGATTGTGGAAGGGGAGCTCACTGCGTGGAATGCCTTGCTTCTTCATAGCCAAAGTCAAGCGAATATGGTTGGTCAAAATAGACGACCAAGACACGAGCACGCCGGCAGCTGTCAGATCGACAAGCCACCAGAAGACAGTCATAGCGTTGCTTGACAGTGCCATGAAGGCGAGAAACATGAATGCTGTGTTGAAGAGGACACACACATAAGGCACGCCCCATGACGTCGTTCGCAGGAATATCTTGGGTGCTTGCCCTTTGATAGCGAGGCCGAATAAGACGCGAGTACCTGAGAGAAGTGCTTGGTTGGATGAGGACCAGGCTGAAGTGATAACGATGGCGTTGACAATGGAGGGAACGGCTTTGATACCAGCTGCGGATGCGACGATCACGAAGGGACTTGTTGTTGCGTCTCCAGTGTAGTCGTTGAGTCTTGGGTCATCGCTTGCGACGATCATGCTGACGACGAGCACTACATATTGTGGTCAATATCTGTTCTACGAAGAGCTTTAACGAAGGCATACCTGCTAGAATATAAAAGATCAAAACTCGTGCAAAGACCTTCTTGCATGCCTTCGGAATATTCCTGCGCGGATTCTGCGTCTCCGCAGCAGCCATTGCCAGACTCTCGACACCAGCAAAACTGAACACCGCATTCGTCATGACCGCCCAATATCCAAGGAATTTACCCCACGATCCGGTCGCGATATACTCGACGAAAGGACCTGGCTTGTTCCAATACCTGAATCCAATGCGCTCTTGTCCTGGAATACCTCCAAGATCAATAACGAGACCGAAAATGATCAAAAAGACCACCAAAAGGATCTTCAAACACGCAAAGAAGAACTCAACCTCTCCGTATATACCCACAAACGCAATGCCGACCGCAAACGTAACAGCGATGAAAATGCATATAAACACGGCCGAATTCAAATCCGTCCAGAACTGAAACAGCACACAAATCGCACTGATCTCAGCAGGCACAGAGAGTAAATTCCCATACACAATATTCAAACCAATCGCGAATCCAAACGCTGGATCAACAAGAAACTCCGCATGGCGCACGAACGATCCGGTAACGGGTAGCAGCGCAGCGACTTCTCCCAGCGCAAACTGGACGGCACATACGATGAGACCGACCGTCGCGTAGCCCAGAAGTGCACCGAGCGGTCCGCCAGTTTGGATCGAGCCGCCGAGCCCGAGGAAGAGTCCTGTTCCTATTGCGCCGGCGAGCGCGATCATTTGGATGTGTCGTTGGCGAAGACCACGAGCGAGGTTGTTGTTCTCGAGGGGCGTGACGAAATCGCCTTCATGGTTGGGGTGGGAGAGGGATGCTTCGATGTCTCTTCCTTGGTCTTGTGCGTGGATGGCTGCGATGCCAACATCGGACGTTTTGATACTCATGTTGCCTTGCATCGCGACTTTTGGTAGGGCAACAAGGCGTTATGTTCGTCCAAAAATTGCGAGCGCAGAGGATTGCAGCAGAGCGCGTCGTGTCTGCAGTCAAGGCACCATCGTGTACATAAACGTTGCCACGGCCATGATTTGCTGATGGTGTTAGTACATATATCGTGAGTCGACCCGACCGATTGCGTGCTCTTTAGTTGCAAAAGTTACGCAAGCAGAAGCGGGCGAAAGCCTTTTGAAGCTAGCGCGGCTGCTGATAAGCCTCACAAGACATTCGGGCGGTCCCACAGATCGCTACTCAGATGGATGGTAACGCCGAGAATGAAGCCTTGAGCCTCGTCTAGATTTTTGAGAATTTTCATTTTGTTGACGATGACAATGAGCATGTTATGACCCTGGAGTTTGACGACATTCTGGGCTTGAATTTTGTCATCTTTAGATGTAATACGAGGCAGGATCACAAAGACAAGGGCAGCATAATTTTCATGTTGGAGAGGTTTTTGGTGTCGACCTGGTTGTAGCATCGTAAGGTTGCACGATAGGCGGGATAGGAATTCAAGACGATTCAGCTCTAAATCGAAAGACAGCTTCCCACTTCCATGAAACAGACTAACAAAATATCGAAACTGTCTAAATTCATGCTATCTGGACATGGAAAGATGCACATGCAACTTCTTGACGTTTAGGACTTAATGCTACAACGTGGACAATCAGCCTGGACCCTCGTTGGCATCGCAACTGCTCGCCATGCTCTTGACACTAGCTGAATCGCCACGCGATGGTTCATCATTTTCACGTTCTTCCTGCACGACTCGAGGTCTCTTCATACTTCGTTCGACCTCGTCCTCGAAATGGGCTAGTACATGTCTACACCTCTCATCCCAACTCTCGTTGTCCAGCCCGCAGTAGATACAACTCCATTCTGCTCGAGGTACGAAAGGTACTCTGCTCTCATCCAGAACCCCTTCAGCTGCGATCTCAGCATGCTTATCTGACGCATGCTTGAGAAATTTGTCCTTGCGGTTGACCAGGAATGGATTGTTCGTGTTTCGCTGAGAACATATGGTACACAACCAGAGCTCTTGAGGCTCGTGTGTTTCCTCGTGTCGACGCCAATCGAACGCTCGTTTCGTGCGATACCCACAGCCGAAAGTGCATCTGAAAGGGCCTGTGTTCACCGATCTTCGACCATCGTTCTGCGATCGACGTCTACGACACGACGAGACATATTTGTCTACGAGCGCGAGGGTATTTGATGAAAGATGGCTGTTTGCTTGAGTGAGAGAATAGGATTCTCGGCTCAATTGTGAACGGCGAGATGAGAGTAGATTTTCATCTCCATGTTCACAATCTTGTCCTCGATGATCTGGTTGTCCTTGGGCATTTTTGAAATACTCAACGACTAGTTGCGGCTTTGTGCGAATGACTGTCGCTAGTGCTTTTGTGTACTTTTCGGAGAAAGACGAGATGGCTCCAGGCTGTGCAAAATCCTCGTACCATTGTCCTAAAAGCCTTCTCTGTGGCATACTCAACGACTCTCGGGTAAAAGGCGCACTGGATGACGCTTCGGTCTTGTGGCGGTGGCGGTGGCGAGGAGTTTTGATGTCTGGCGAGCCTCTGCCAGAACTAAAGTCATGTCCGTCCAGTCCATCAATCAAGTCAATCTCATCGCAAGGTGACTTCCACGAAGGACGACCTGATCCCTGATGATCTATCTGATCCTCCATAGGGCTATCTCGCGATATCTTGCCAGGCGAAGTTGTAGACCGTGGGCTGTACACGGGCGAATCCATGATCATGATGATGGTAAACTGTACGGGTGTGGGGAGAGGTATCGTGTGCGATTATATCTTGTGTGAAGCCTCTGTGCGACGTTGGTTTTGTGAGGCGATGCTTGGAAGTGGATCAGAGACCAGAGCTGGTAGGGACTATGCCTGATGAGCACAATCGAGAGAAATGCAACCCTCCCTGACATGTGAAGTGAGTAGTACTTGGGAGTGTGCAGATCTAAAGACTACATTAGTCTGAAAGCTTGTTTCTCAGCTTGAGCAGGCCTCCTCATCTGTTCTAGGTAGAAGCTACGCTGGGGCCTCAGGACCGACCTCCACACCAAACACCAGAAGCTTCAAGATATGATAACACTCACCGGATGAGATGGTGAGGCGGGATCTGAAGATGCTTATTGTGATGTAACAGTCATGCCCAAGCCCGCCCGCCCGCCTGATGTGTTCATGCTCAAGAGATTGGGCAGCAACATCATATGGAGCATTCAAAGTACTTCGTGGAGTAGAGAGCGGGGCCAGCACGTAAAGACGCCTCCGAGGAAGAGGTTAGTACTAGCATGTGTTAGCGCATCATTGGTGCGGCTGTTACCCAGAGCCCGCAGGCCGCTACCAGCAGCAAGCTCTCTTCTTGACAGTAGTTGCACTTCATCGTGCATGTGGCTGACACGCGCAAGGCTGGTAAGGTCCTCAAAAACTGTTTGGCGCTCGACAACTTTGGGGGTCGTTTGTGCGGTCGAGGTTGTGACTGAATCCAGATGCAAGAGAACGTGTGGGTGCACGATGACTATAAACTTGCGAGCTGGAGTATGCAGATGCGAACAATCACGCCCTCGCCCTCATGCGCCCTCAGTATTGCGCAGTGAGCCGTTTTCAGTGTCATGCCCGTCCTATATTTCGCAAGTAACAAACATCATCGCTTGTGTATCTGTACTTGTTTGACCTGCAAGCGATGTATATTCGGTCCTTCCTAAGTGCTTGCTCGATTGCCGAGCTACCGACCAGCGAACAAGACACGCATATGGTCATTGCTGTTAGATGCAAGTAGGTGGTACAGATCTTAGTGTGAGTAAAACGGTGATGGATGGTGACCTGCTACATTGCGTCGAAAGATGTTCTGTGCCAACACGTGAAGGGAGGGCGTTCGCCAACGCATCGTCTGAATATACTGAACTCAGGGCGTAGCTTGTGCAAGTCTTCGCTGTCCATAATCGTCCTGATCTGGTCCAAGTTGCATATCTGGAATGTTCGGGAGTGCTATCGTGGCAACGGCGTGTTGGTCCTTGTCCCCCTGAGGTCTCTTGTGATCGTTTCGTTGAGCACCGCTTCGTCCAAGTAAGCGCTCAAGCTTCTCAAGAAGCAAGGCTCGTTGCGCAGTGCCAGCACATCTGACATGGTCTTTTGTTCCTCTGACCTACCATAGGAACCGCTGGACCTTACCAGGTTCGCCTGGCCATGTGAAACCACGGTAGATGAAGATGTAGGTCACGGTAGCGTCAATAACTAACATCCAAAGCGTCTCCAGTCCTATTCGAACGTCGTATACTGCGTTCAGCGGTTGTCCTTCACGAGAAAGTGAAGCGGGTGACTGCACATGCAGCCTCCAGATAATCCACGGAATAATGAAGTACCGTGGCTCGACAAGAGGGGCCGTAATAACGGACAGGGTCGTGGCGACCAGCCAGATGAAAATGAAGCTGATCTTGCAAGGTGTACGATGACTCTCACCGCTGGTTGGACGAGTCGTGTCGCGGGCCTTCTCTAGTGCTTGCTCTCCATTGGACGCCGTGCTCAGTGCCTGAACTGCCAACCATGCACAAACGGAATAGACTGGGACCACCAGGTACTTAGTCACTGGATGTCGTCGCAAGATGCGAAAGACATAAAACACGTAATGTCGATTGTCCGCCAGAGTGTATGGATGTATGATGGTGTTAAAGTGAACAGCTGCGAAAGCGCCAATCACGAACAAGCTTGAAATAAGAAGAGCCGGGAGCTTCTCGGATGTATATGATGGCGAGTTGGCCGTCACAGTGGGCATGAGCTGCCTTGGTACGAGGGCGATGGCAGTCTTGAGTGCTGGTCCAAGCAGTAGTGGCGCAGAGAAGAATGCAATGTACGGCCAGATGTACAACATCTGAGGGAGATGCAGCGTTGCAGTATGCGCTGACTTGTCACCTAAACGAGTCAAAGTGCCGCCTATACTGAAAATGTGGGGGATTAGTGCTCACCAAGAACGACGCTTCCGTTCCACACCACGAAGCCAGCAAAGAGTCCAAGGAGGACAACGTAAGAGAGTGCCACTCGGAGGACTAATAATGGTTTTCCCAGCGCGGCCAGAGCGACAGAGAGCAACAATAAAGCATAATCTAGCAAGTTCAGCATTAATCTCGTCGTGCATAGCCTGCAGCAGATTATACCTTGAGGGCTAGCATCCTCAACAGACGAATCGTGGACATAGCCTTCACCCCAGCTCTTTTTGAGGACTTCACTTGGGCTCTGCGTTGCCAGGGATGCGGAAGATGGTGCAGCTGCCTTCAGAGCATCGATGACTCCAAGCCCAGCAGGAAAGATCGCCACCCAGAAGATGTTTGTTTGACGGAACAAGAGTGCAAGTACTCCCAAGATAACGACACTGAAATCAGCAAGCACACTCGGAGGTGCTGCCTTACCCTTCAGAAAGACGCTGTAGCTCAGCAGCACAATCAATGTCGACATGACGTCGGTGTAAAACAATGCCGAGAAGAAGAACAGCGGAGGAAACAAGGCGATGTTGAGGGCCGTGTTCGCGTCAGAAAAAATGCTTGGATCACTGGTATCTGACGACTCTTTTGGCAGTGTTCCATTTCTTGGTTGGCCGAAACTAGTTGTGGTTGGAGTGCGCAGCATGCGGAGGATGCCATAACTCAGCGGACAAATGAGGCACAATGCCACAACATTGAGCGCCCGAAGAGAAGCCACATCACAGCCGATCAGTGGGTGAAACAATTTGGCAATCAGATACCTGTACATATCAGCGTGTATTGGCAAGAGCACGGTCAAGACTAGATGATCATACAAGCCAGGCGGTGTTGTTATCTTGGGGTCCCACGAATAGTCCCCTTGGCAGTACTTCTGTGCCTGTGGAATATGGAAGAATTCATCCTGATTTTGACATGAGAGCTGTGTCCAGGGAACTACGCTTATAAGCACTTACGAGGTATGGTTCTGGCACTTCTCTCGAGACCACGTTGTACCATGTCGCAGAGATGTTCGCGACAGCCAGCAGAGCGGCAGGCAGCGCCCACGTCTGCAACAACGTAGGCATCTGATTTCTTGAGGAAGAAGGAAGAAGTGTGAATGAGCAAAAAGTGATGATGTACAATATTAGTGGCCAGAAATCTAGAGGTCCCAGACCGAGCTAGCTCGAACTCGGCTAGTATCCCCTTCGCGCTCCGCGTCAATTCACCTCCAGACTTCGACAACACTTCCAACTACAGTCAACGCGTCAAGATATGGCATTGCCTCTGCCTCCGGGGCTCACGCCTCCAGAAATCGCATTTCTATGTGAAATGGAGCTCGTGACTGTCATCCCACGCCAACGTCTTGAAGGACTTGAGCTTCTTGGGGTACGTGTGCCCCTCCGACACCCCACCACGACTCGCCATAATATAGAGGTCTTGCTATATGCCTGCAGTCAAAGAAGCTGAACATACATAAAGGGACGCGTGAAACCACTCAATCCACCTCACAGGACCAGTCTCCCCCTCTGGCTCGCACTTCTACTCAAGCGACAGCGCCGCGCGAACATTCTTCCACCATCATGGTTGAATACACATTCGCTTACAGCGATCCTCGATCATGAGACAGACCACGACGAGACGTTCTCGCCACCGCCACGGTTACCTCCTCAATCATCGAACAACACCCTACCTATATCTCCGCCGTTTCTCTCCAACAATACATCCGATGCAGCGCCAGATGCCCTGCCATATCACTGGCTGGAGCTAGGAGAGATGCTGCTAGAAGCAGCTTCGGATGACTTTGAGGATCCAGATAATGTACGAAAGCTGTTGAGAGGGTTGAGAGAAGTCAGAATGGCGAAGCTGCGGAGTTATGTCGAAAAGCTTGACGCGGCAGGCGGTGTAAAGATGAATGGCATTGGGGGCATGGAAGTGGGAGAAGGCAGGGCCTTCGTCATGGGTGTAATTGACGGTCTGAGGTATGCTGCACTATACGATTGGAATGTCGGCGATGGGCTAATGACGAGCAGGAAAATCGCCGCATCGCGAGAACAGCAACGCAAAGACCGCGACCGAGATGGCATGGAAGAGGGCGACTATGACGACGATGAGATGGAGATGCAATGAATACCTCGACGACAGTGAGACGATATCATGCACTCCAGCATTAGTCCAAGACTGTTGGTTGGCCATCCTTCGTCTCTCTTTCTTTGTGGCATGAGCAAGTCAAGCTCAAAAGTCCACAAAGTTTGGGTCAGGAGCTTGGACAGTTGACGGGAGGACAAAGATCAGACGGCCGTCAAACCTCCCGAGATGGATACAGTCGACGTCATCAATGACCGCGGCCCCCCCGGAAGAATAAATGTTCAAGACTTGGATCATTGAGGTAAAGCAAAATTGAACCATTGCCGAGGTTGGCACTTCTCGCGAGGTTGCGGCTTGGTCAAGGCCTGTTAGACTATCGAGTCTATTCGTAGAAGCATTGCTCGTGAGGAGCGCATTGCTGTCGTTGTTGGCCTTTGGCATGCAAAGAATACCTTGTTGATTGAGCCAGTCTCGTTCCAAGCTCGCTGGGCACTGCAGGCGCCTTCCAAAGTCGACTTCGAGGCGAGACTTTCGGATGCAGCACGCTCATATTGCAGCCGGCATCATTCAGCGGAAGTCACCGTGTTTGAAGGAAGATAGCGCATTCTCTCGCCGAAGACCTGGAGTCACCTGCTCATCCTCAAACTGCTCTCATCGTTGATAGAGGCAAATTCCGTGGTTGTAGGAATTGGGCCGCGATGCTTCACCCTGATACCCCTACCGACATGGAAGACCCCTGTGGTGAAGCTCTCAAAGCCGTTGCGAGCACCACGAGAACGCTGTGCTACCTCGGCCCCCGAGAAGCTTTCCATCACCTGCAGCAGTGGGGTCCCAACAACGTGCTTTTGCGTGATCTTACTTCGGCGGCGATACACGACACGCAACGCGCTTCGGCACGAAGCGCAACGGTGACTTCGTCGGCTCAACTCGCGTAAGCCATGCACTGCCCGCCGACTGAACGGCACCCGACTCATGGCCGTATCCATGTGACGGTCATGAGACCTGGACATTCCGAATCGGGCAAAAGTGAGGTAGATCGTGGCTTCAAGGATCCAAACTCTACTTACCACTGAGCATTGGTTGTATTGCAGCACATCCGAGATAGTCAAGGGCACTGTCTTCACTGCGCGGAAGCTATTGAAGCATCGACTTCGCTCGGTGAGGTTCGATCTCCTCAACAGCCTATTTGCTCGACCAGCATGATGCAGCGCATGAACTCACCCGCCCATCCAATATATCACTTTTATCAAACCATCACAGAACTTTAGCATGTGCTCATTGTTCGATACGGAAGGTGACATCCCCATCATCGACGATGCTGAAAAGCAAAGTCGCCTGTCGCATGTGCGCTTACCTGCATGTATGGAATGCTTAACTCGTGATCTGTGACCTCGACGGGCATGCATGAATGTGACGGCCCGCAACGCGACAATAACGCGTGAAGCTGAATTGGTGACGATCGCACCTGGTTGGGTAGCTTGTTGACGGTATGTTGTTATTGACGAGGTATCTGCTGATGTTCAGTGCCTTGGGCGAGTCGGTTTCGATGCGCACCTGGTAAGTACAGGCATATTATTGGCAGTATGACGGATCCAGTCGTACACACCATGTGGTGACTGTTGTTTCCGCATTGCATCTTTCTTCACACCTGGATAAACCCACCTCATCCCACAACCACATCCAAGCCCAGCTCAGCCCAACTCCTCCCCTCCCCACCATCCACCTCTCACATATAACTTACCAGGGCCCATATAACCGCAATCCACACCCACCCACCTTCCTACCAGAAGCAGCAAGTTCACCACCTTCTCTGCATGCTCTCGAAAGAAATGAGACAATGTATACGAGATGATCTGCTACATGTACACGCTTCAACGTTGAAAGACGAGGAAATGGGGAAGTACAATGTGTGAGGATTGAGGAGTGTGGTGATTTTCCGCGAATGAGGTGTTCAAACGCGGGCAGGGGGACGAGGTGTGGTGAAACGGAAGCGAGAGTGCGGACGGGAGAGGGGATGGTGGGTGTAGCGAGGACTTTGGTGTTTCGACGCCTGGTTGTAGTAGAAAAGTGAATAGACTTGTCTATCATAAACATTGGCATTCTGCTCTCTCGAATGACATCAGCAAGCAAGCTGTCGTATAGTCGCATTCGAATCCAACACAATTCCCGTGTTGTGCTCCAATCTGATGTATGTTCCTGGCACCTACATACGGTTTGCTGCAGGTACGCGTTCTACAAACTGTAAGATTAGCAGCGGGTATATTGCTCGCGCGTTTTACCCCAGCCGTGCTGCAATGACGTCGATGAACCACAATTGCTTTTGTGTTTACTGTTGATCCAACGGCAGAATGGAAAGCATACGAACGGGATAGCGATTTAGGCAGATAGTGTTCAGCTGGACGTGGCGGTGGCAAGCTGTACCGCGAAGGATTGTGTTCCTGGTCGTGGAATTAGAGCCGCAAGCCCCGCGGCGAGAGGTTCGTGATTGTCAATCTTGGGCCTATCTGGACGACATTTGGGCATGCGTGCGATGGCTTGTTGAACAATCATATCGAACGTCGCCCGTTCTTGCGCTACATCCACGGCAAGGCTACGCGCATCTCCATCACGCACTTTATCCGACTTGCGGTCCGCCAGCCTCATATTCGACTAAGACGCACCGACTCCTATCTTTAAGCGCGCCGATTACAGGCAAATCGCGCTTTGGATCGTATCGAACCCTCTGCGCGGATGCGGCGGATACGCACTGCTCGGCATGGCATGTGAGTGTGAACAATGACGCAATAAAGAACGACTCAGATTCCGATTGTTTAAGAAGGGATGCGCAAGGAGAGTCCCAGCTGTTTTGCGGAAATAATGACCCGACTGGCTGAGACAAAGAAGGAGTGCCGAAAGAAGGTCAAGATACGGAGTAGACAATCAAGAGTTGCCCTGAGTCGACGGACAGCTGTCATCTGAATCATGGGAGACTTGAGGCTCGGTTGTCATCCAGGACAGCCTTGCTGTTGACCCGTTGGAACTTACCAGCGAGCACGGTTCGCGCGCACATGTCGTGGCGTTGCTGTCGGCGCGCTGCATCAGTGAAGTGCCAAAGTGCAATTGACCACGTGGCAAGAGCCGTATCTCAATGTTCCACTGCGTAGTATGACAATGAAGGATGCAGAAGTCCTGTACCATGTCGGTATGCGCGCGCAGTAGACTCGGTGACCGGAATCAACTCTTTGCTGTACGATGAGGGTATGATGTAAAGCGGCACGCAGGCTCCGACTCGAGTCGCATTGCACGACACCAAGGCTGATCCGTACCCTGTATCTATCATACCGTCGTTGGAATCGACAGTGGACCTTTGGAAGACACCGTACGCTTGGATGAGAGACACATGGGTCTTCTGCGGCACTTGTTCATGAAGACCATGGCCTGCGAAGAAGACGCTAGAAGATGAGAATGTATCAGAAGTCGTGGACACGACACGAAGGATTCTTCAATTGTGGGACCTGGTAGATGTCGAGTCGCGCGCTGTTGGATTTCAACGACCGCGGACGACCCGAGTCTTATTGAACTTATCGTGAGCGTGGATATCTTTCGCGCTGTAATGGTAAGCAAAGTTTGTGTTACTGTGATGGCAGCCTCGATGTGGTAGCTGGCACAGTAGCATCATCACCCAATGTGCCTCGACGTCGCAGCGCGTCAAAATCACATGATTGCGATCAATCGCGACTCTCCTTTTGCACGGAAGTCTTCACAGCGTCCATCCCGTGCCTCGGTACACATGCAGCGGTGTGATGGATAACTTGCGACAAGTCTAATGTGCTGAACCATGCTGTCGGGTGCACAGTGGGGTGGAGGGGAGGCTGACCGTGGCACTAGCTGCGATTCAGGCAAGACTGACAGCGATAAACAACGTAAAAAGGAAAGTGTACGGGTTGTATCGTTCCGCCGTGGTGAGGATCTGCAAGTTTTGGCATGCGCAAGATTACGGCATACTGGATTTGGTTAGGGGTCGAGACGCAGCACCCAAGGTCGGCGAATGCATCTTACGGCAACTAAAAGTCTTTCCCCGTGCGCCGTTCCGATGCGGTGCTTTTTCGTTTCAGATCCCGCGTCATCTGTCGATGGCTTCAACAAGGTTTGCTGACGGAGAGACTTCCGGGCTGACTTCGTGATGTTGGGCAAGCTCGTACACATATCCTGCCAAAGGATTGGAAGTGAGGACCGGGCCATCCGACAAATGTACTGCTCGTGATCTCATGATCGTACTTGTCGTATAGCACTTGAGATAGCCGGTCCGTAAGACTGAACGCGCTCACTGGTCCAACATGGAAAATAACGTGGGCAAGTGCACCCCGTTAAGACAGGAAGCGTATCTTTCACGCGCTCACGGCACGGAAATGTGGTCAATTCGATCGTGATCCAGTTGTGTGGAGTCTCGAATTTCGCAGAGTGGTTCATTGCTGCTCTTGAATCCGCGGATGCGGGGCGATGAACCTTGTGGGAGTTCCCCCTAAGAACGGATCTTACGAGATACTGTGGGGAACTTGTTGACTACGCAGTTCAACGAAATCTCACACGAGAAGTTGTCAAAGCCACTTCAAGTCTTCGATGTGCTAAACTTGGGTCTGGAACGTTGTTGCAACGATAATGGTACGATTCCAACACCATTGCCAAGAAGTTTGGTTGCGGGTAAGCTTTACCGTCGAGCCAAAGAAGATAAGTTGAGTTGTATGCTGTTCGTATCTCGTCGATAATATCTACGTTTTAGTGTCGCTTCGTCCATCCGCGAGGTGCTAAGAGTCCCCTAGGAGTATTGTTTAGGTGTAAACAGGACGATGTCTCCAGATGTAAAGTTCGATTGAACGATCAGCAATACTCTGCACGGTGCATAGCGTTATAGTGTGGTGATTGTGATAGTTGCGCGCTGTCTTGCCGCAAAGGAAGCAAGTACATGTGCCGAAGCTCCTCGTGTGTTTTGGTTATCCCTGGTGCAGATCGATGTCCAAGTCTAGTTAGCACATCAAAGCGAGCCGCGTTTGTGAAGGGATCATCCCTAGAGAAATCGGGCATTTACCGAGCGATCGGCGTCAATCAGAGGGAATGCATCGCCAGACTGGACAGCAGCGCCTGTTTCAGGCCCTGGGAAGAGTCAGACAGGCAGCCATGAGAGGCTTTTTCTCGACCGCTGCGGTCCATCCCGGAGATCTGTCCGGATCTTCAAGTACGTTGCGCCTTTTTTTGCGTGTTTGTATTGAACGCAGGCACTACACCGTGCTGAAAATATACCGAGGTCTGGGAAACGCAAAACTGTGATTGCGGCGCATTTGCGCCCAGTGGTGGAATTCAGTGTTGTGGCATTCTCGTGGGCTAATGTTTGCTTCTTAGTATGACGAAGGCGTTGTCGTCTTGACGAGATGCGGCACAGGCAATTGCTCCACGGGACGGTACGGGTAACGGCAATAGAAGATGAAGTAGCTGGCTATCGACTTCTTGACCCACGTACCAAAACAGAGCTGCTTCGTGGGTTGGCAGGTCCAGGTTGGTCATACTGTATGTCTAGCTTAGACGCTACCAGCGAATTTAACAAGGTCAAATTCTCCGAACAACTTTGTAACCCACTTTTGAGGGAAGGGTTGGGGTTCGCCTGCCCTGAAGCGGAAGTGTTGGTGGTCAATCCTCGTCGAAGTATGGCTAAACAGTGATCTGAGATACATTCGTCTCTTTTAGGAAGTTGTATGGCTTCCCTCAAGTAGGATTTCTTGGCATCCCAAAAGCTCTGGCTTCATCAGGGTAAACTGTCTGGTCCCTGCTGGAGCTACTCAGGCCCCTGTGTGATATGCCCAAGGGTTGAGTAGGTCGCCGTCCTCAATGAAGGCAAGATCGTCGAAGTCATCACAGCTGCCTGTGCACCAAACTCCCCGGACCAGGTGGGTCCAAAATACCCCACAGCGTGCCAGACCCTCCTCCCATCAATGACGTCCTGGGACGTTCCTGTGATCTCGAATTTCCGAGTCCGCCTGACGTGACGAGGGCTGATTGGGTTTCCCAACATCGGTGGACGGGACTATCGGCCCATCTTTCATTTTGCACAGGAAGCGGTATTGGAGGCTTGCAGTGCCGCAGCCGCATATCTGACTTTTCGGGATATTTTATGGTGCATCCAATGGGAAGAATCTGTGAAAATGCAAGAGTCGCGCGCATGATTGATTGGAGGCGTCGACCGTGGCAACCGGGGAGCGTGTGCCGCCTCGGTAGTTACCCTCTTTGGGTTTAAGCCGCTCGAGCAAGGACATGATCCTTTGCCGCTTCCAGACCCGAGCAGAGACCAGGGAGAGGTTCGTGGTGGAGCGTGCAAGCCTCGCGCTGCAGTAATTCGCGTTTTGGTGTGTGCTCTGCGGGTCTGCTTCATGCATCCGACTGCATTTGAGTGTGCCAAAAACGTGGAGCGTGGGAGGTCGCAGAGCACACGCATCCGATAATTCTGTCAGAAGTGTCGTGACATCTTTGCTGTCGATGATGTTGTTGTTGTTCGGAGGAGACGGCAAGCACGCGTCGGGCTCTCCGTTGTTCAACGGCGCTCCGCCAGATTTCCAGTTCAGCTGGATAATAGCACGCGATCTTCCAAACGCTTTTATGAGCAATGTGCAAGGGCAGCCCAGCCGGAGAGAAAGTCACTGGCTCCCTCTAAAGCACGGCCGCAGACGCGCGAATCACGGTCGCGACGCTCGAGGCCAAGGCGTCGTCGAGGTTGGTTACAACGCCGCGGCCCACCAATGTTCCCTGGATGCACATCCCTGCCGATGGCCCTGACAGTAGCCCATGGCGTCCGTTCACGAGGCTATCCCACAAGTTGACCAGCCCGTGGCATCGACCGCAGCTGTGCGATAATAACGGCGTGGGTGCCGTCGAGGGCGAGGGTAAGGTACTTTTCCTCCTTCCGCCGGCACCTGCACTGCCATACACTCGCGTGGACCGAGTATCGAATCGCGAAAGGATTGGATGTCCGGAAGCATAACGTCGCGTGTGTTTCTTTTTGCTGCAGCTTCCCTCGTTTGAGTCGCGACTCCCTCAACTACCAAACCGTTTGGAAGGAACCCCACGCACACTGCTTACGCAGGCAGGCCCGATCCTTGCAGCTCACCAGTGCCTTCCGCCATTGACTTCTGCCACTATCAATCGTGGAAAGCGCGACGCAGTCTGCATCTGCAGCAGCCCCTCCTTTGCACTCAACACCTCGCAAGACGGGAGCCGTCGACGGGAAACAGACCGTGTCTGAGCTCCTCAACCTGCTCTGCCTGAGCACACTCCATTCTGCGGCATCTTTGCGTAACAGAAACCGCGTCTGTCCCAGCACCACCGACTCGAGCAGCTGTTTCACTGCAACGGTTGTCCAACTTCTCGGCTGGCATCCAGAATAGGCAATTCGCCCTCACCTCAGAATCTGTCACTCGCTGCCCTTTGTCACAAAGAGACCAATTCACATTTGGCATCTTTCACGTCATCGCCTTGGACCAATCCTTGCCACGGGTATGCTCCCTTCCGTTTGTCGCGTCCCCCCCGCATTCCTGGTGGAGTGGCCGTTCTGTGGCATCATTGTCATTCCTCGCTTTCTAGCTTCAACACAATAATAACAAGCGCACAGCTAGACCACACCAACACCAACAATCACCGACTTCAGGTGATCGGCTGTTTCATTGTACGCTATTGATCAACGACACTACGGTCTGGGCGACGTCACCGACCCATCTGGATTAGATGCTCCCGAAGAACCAGCGGTGCTGCGACGGCTAATTAGCGACCCGCTATCTCCAGAGACCCATTGCAAACGATTTGACCCCTCAGTCACCGTTTGTGCTTCCACTATGGCCGAATGGATGATGCAGCACGAAGAGATGGACAAGCATTCAAGTGCAGTGGTTGCGCCATTGAACATACAGAAGTCGCCAAAGCGGTCGCGAGCAGGCGTTGTCGGGCACAGTCGGCAATCATCGCTAGGATCCCACTCCATCAGGTCGCAATCGCAATCGCAAATCTCCCCACCGTTGACGCCCAAGACTTCGACAGAGGCCATGGCCCAGCAGATGCCCCCACAGCCTGTATTCCACAACTACCTCCGCGCTTTCTATCACTACGTTCCTATGTCCACAGTCTCTTCATCGACAGATGAGACCTCCATTACTGTCGCGATCAAGCAGGGCGACGTCATTCTGGTCCACTCAGTGCATCCAAATGGCTGGGCAGACGGAACCCTCCTGGCTTCAGGAGCCCGCGGTTGGCTACCGACCAACTACTGCGAACCTTACGACCATCCGGCAGCTCGCAACCTACTGAATGCTCTGACTCACCTCTGGGATCTCGTTCGTGATGGAGAAAACGGTAATTTGGTTGCCTTCATGAAGCAAGATTATGTTAGAGGCATGATCGCGGGGATTCGATTCTTCCTTGTAAGTGATCGGTGCTACTTGCCGCACCATAGTCAGATGTACTCACAATCACCAGGAAAGGACAGGATGCCTATCGAGAGATTCGCGTCTCATTGTCGCACACATCGGTCTGCGACGCATGCGCAAAGGTCTCCTCGGTGATTTGTCCTCGCTCGTCAAGACGGCCAAAAAGCTGCAAGAGGCGCTACAACTGAGCGAAGCGTCTGTTCCTGTTTATGACTACATGGACGAATTGGTACTCAAGTCTTTCAAGCTTGTGACCAGAGCGGTGCGCTTTCTCGATATCTGGGCAACAGATGCGGTGTCGCTCTCAGCTTTTGAGCTGGGTGACGCAAGCGTCGAGAGACCCTTGACACCGCCTTCAGACCCTGCTGGATCTGCAGTACAACCGCTAGCAACACCAGATCAGCTGGCTGAAGATGCCTTCCCCACGAATCACGAAGAGGCGCGCATCGCACAAGAACCCCTTTTCATGCATGGCAACACCGCAAGCACTCAGCCACCACGCAACCTCCACCGGCTCTCCGTTGCATTTTCATTACCATCCGAGCCTGACGCCCTACAGTCCCCAGTGTTCTCCCGTCCTCCAAGTCAAGCAAAGCGTCTCTCTGTCACCCACCGACTATCGTATACTGGCAAATCTCAGGGTAATCGCACCAGTAATCTTGCCTCAGAAACACTCGTCACATCTCAAGACGCTTTCTTAGGATTCATTGGATCTTTCATCGGATTGCATCTCCAGTCGCGTTCGTCCGATGAGCTCGCCTACATCACGCAACAGTCTGTGATTGCGTGTCGTCAGCTACTCACAGTTGTTGAGGAGGTATGGGAGCGCGACGCACGAAGATCCAAAGAATTGGAAGAAGCTCGTAACACAATGTACGCTCGACTGACCGAGCTTGTGCAAGCTACAAAAGACATGTTCAATGCCGCGGATGCTGATACGAGCGGAGAGCTGGTTGCACCAGAATCTGGAAAGCAACTGGTCGCTGCTGCCACAAGCTGTGTTCGTGCTGCTGGTGATTGTGCAGCGAAAGCTCGCGTGGTCATTGAGTGTATTGGAGATTTTGAGTTCGAGGTGGCTGGCCTGGGCCTGTCAGAAGCAATCCTTCAGCAACTTCCGGAGCTTGAGAACGCTGCCGAGGAATCCACTCAAACGATCAAGCAGACAGAGGCGCCCTTGGAGACCGACAAACCTCTTCCCGCCACACCGAGTGAAGAACGTCAAGTTCCCCCACCTTTGATTATCTCAGAATCGAAACCGTTGCCAGAGGTGCCTCAGCCTTTGCCCCTTGAAGGCCAGAGATTGAGTTTGCAACCACCTGCAGCTGCAATTATTGTCGAAAGCCCCACAGCGCTATCATTCAGGTCTTCCAGATCATCGGTACTGCCCCTCGAAAAGTTACCTACGCCGAACCTATCCCAGCCGGCGCCAACTGAGCTTCTAGAAAGCCCAATCAGCGTCACACAGGGGGTCTACCCCAACTCAGCAAAGACGGATAGTGTCAACGCCTCTGTGACCGATACGAGTAGCGCCTTCCATTTCAGCATGCGTGATACTGGCAGCGTGGTGTCGCACACATCAACTCGAGCTACCACACCCGATCACTCGCCCGTCAAGAATAGGAGCTCTCAAACATTGGTGAACAGCTTCGGCAGTTCTTCCGAGCTGCGTTCTATTGCCAGCGAAGACCTCGCAGCCGGTGAGGAGCACTTGCTCGAAACAACTTACGTACACGAGCTTGTGTACAACAAAGAGGGCCATATTTCTGGTGGTTCTCTCCCTGCTCTTGTTGAGCAGCTGACCACCTACGAGACAACGCCCGACTCTGTATTCGTCACGACCTTCTACCTGACCTTCCGCCTCTTCACGACACCGGTTGAGCTTGCCCAATGCTTGATTGATCGCTTCGACTACATCGGTGACAGCCAATCAGTTGGAGTTCCTGTTCGCCTTCGCGTATACAACGTGTTCAAGGGCTGGCTAGAGAGCCACTGGTCGAGCGACAGTGACGCGTCTGCTCTTGGCCTTATCTTGTCATTTGCCACAGGCAAGCTGCGGTCGTCCATGCCTGCTGCTGGCAAACGCCTAGCCGAGCTCACCTCGAAAGTCACGGAGGTACGGGCAGGAGCACTCGTACCCCGCCTGGTGTCTTCCATTGGCAAGACCGGTGTCTCGAACACCATGTTCACGCCAGCAGACAGCAACGTACCATCATCGGTCATCAGCAAGAGTCAACTCAATGCTCTTCGGTCAAGCAAAGAAGGCAAAGGCCAGTGTAGCATCTTGGACTTTGATCCTCTCGAGTTGGCGAGGCAATTCACCATCATTGAGTCCAGACTTTTCTGCTCGATCCAACCAGAGGAACTACTGGCCCTGGAGTGGACCAAGAAGTCTGACTCGAAAGCAGTGAACGTCAAAGCAATGTCCACTCTTTCGACCGACCTGGCAAATCTTGTTGCC
The DNA here is from genome assembly GCA_010015745.1 of Setomelanomma holmii. Classification (NCBI taxonomy): domain Eukaryota; kingdom Fungi; phylum Ascomycota; class Dothideomycetes; order Pleosporales; family Phaeosphaeriaceae; genus Setomelanomma; species Setomelanomma holmii. The sequence goes on from ML978157.1 coordinate 148,117, forward strand.
GATACAATTTTGCATCTTGAGGATGCGAAGAAGCGCGCTGCTATCATCAAGCAGTGGGTCAAGATCGCAGCCAAGTGTCTTGAGCTGAACAACTACGACTCGCTGATGGCAATTATCTGCTCCCTCAATTCTTCCATGGTCATGCGCTTAAAGAGGACATGGGAACTGGTCTCTATCAAGACCAAGGCACGACTTGAAGAATTGAAAGCGATCACTGACGTGGGTCGCAACTATGCCGTCCTCCGCCAGCGCCTACAGAACCATATTGCTCCATGCATCCCATTCGTCGGCATCTATCTCACGGATCTTACTTTCATCGATGTTGGCAATGGCACCACGCGCCAACTGCCTGGCGAGGCCGGACAAGACGGTGTTTCAGTGATCAACTTCGACAAGCACATGAAGACTGCCAAGATCATCGGACAACTTCAATCGTTCCAGGTGCCCTACCGTCTTGCTGCTATCCCAGAGATGCAAGATTGGATGGAGTCGCAGATTCAGCGAGTACGCTCCAGCGACCAGGCCAATGTCCAAAGCTACTATCGCCGGTCACTCCTCCTTGAGCCACGCGACCATCAGCACTCTACGCGAGGCTCCCCTTCCATCGATCAAGGTACTTTCACCGCCGAGAGTCGTACCAACTCCAAGGACAAATTCGACTTCTTGACATTCAACTTCTCAACAAGCAACCTGAAAGGTTCCTAGACTTTATCAGCGCGCTTCAATGCGCCTTATCTGTTTTATTATTTTTTTTGTGTTGGTGGTTGGATACCCAGCACAACAGGGCGCCCTAGCCTGCCATATTCAAAGGCGCGGCGCTTGTCCATGGACACGGCGCATGTCTGTGTCTTCCTGCATCTACTTTTCTTTCTATGTTACGGCCGGCCATGATACCAATGCTCGATTTCCTTCTCTGCTTTGTTTTATACCACATGCGCGATCTCTTTACTGGAGCATTCTTGGGGACAAAAGGCTAGTGCGGGATCTACACATATCATTTCTCGATCATCTTCACTGGACATTGTGGCTCATGCATCATCCGGATCTGGCGTCAACGGTCAGAATGCGATGGGCACAGCAGTCGAATGGTTCGCTGCTGGGCGATCAAAAGCAAATGGGCACAAAGGCCAAAAGGCGTTCTTGTATAGTCTGTCCCATGTGCATATAGCCATGCGGACGCATTCAGCTGCGAGCTGTAAGAAATGAAGCAATCATTCAAACGAAGATCCTGACATGTGAACCATCCAATGTGTGAAGGGTGAGGACAAAGTTCAAGAGCCATGATGTCGCAATTTTGGTAGTGACAAATTTCCTACCCCGCGCGCTCCAGGCTCGCGGTTTGACCCCTCCAGCCTTACAAACTTCAACCACACACAGATTTCACACGCACACAATGATAGCGCAGGAACTTCTCATCGACGTCCGCTCCCCTGCCGAATTCGCTACTGGGCCGCTCACGAGTGATGTCGCGCCTACAGTGAACATCGAATACCAAATCATCGACCAATTGCCCGAAATTTACGCTGCGCGCGGAATCGCTGTGAACAAGGATGACAGCATTACGCTGTACTGCCGGTCCGGTCGTCGCTCGAATATCGCGCTACAAACCTTGAAGAACATGGGATATCTGCGGGTGCGCGACATTGGAGGCTTCGAGGCGGCCAGGTTGTTACTGGACAGGGAACAGGTGCAGCGACAGCTGGACAAAGAGATGGAGGCCGTACTGAGTGCTGATCCCACGAACGACACGACAGGACAAGAAAAGAAAGAAGATCCGAAGAAGCACATAAGGGTAAAGAGTTTTGGCGCGCTGGTGAATGGGCTCAAGGCGCTGGAAAATGAAGCATAGAGCGGTCGAACAGATTGCAAGGAACTCGCTTGGTATAGCGCGCGATGCAATTGTCGCGTTCCAGAGTATGTACAAGTCTATCTCGAATCTGCTAACGAATGTGTAAAGTTGGTTCCAGCCCCAGAAGTTTGCCCCCTTTGCTATGCATCTGCTAATCCCCGCTCTAGTAAAGTCTTCGTGCCAGACGACCACCCGACCTTAAGCGTTTCTCTATCCTACAACCATCTTGCTCATCGTTCGAGGAGTCGTCTAAGCCCTGGAACTATTCTGCTGGTTGCGCTGGGGACGCTGCTGCTGGTTCTGCTTGCTGGGGCCGGCCTGGGGACCTTTACCATCGCCACGCTGAGGGCCGTTAGACGGGACAGCAGAGGGGATGGGAGTTGGCTCACGGGAGTTGACAGATGCGCCGGATGTGGATACGGTGAGCAGAGTCGAGCTGATGGCGGCGACCGAGTTGATCGCACCGGTAGCAGATGCAGTGCCGCTGATTGCGAGGCTGGATGGGGGTACGCCTGTGCCACCGGGAGCAGTGCCATTGGGAGGAGAACCACCGCCCATACCGCCGCCAGCATTCTCGTTCTCGACACCGCCATTCTCGGTCAGGTAGGCGGCGGGTGTGATGTTGTAGGAGGCACCGGTATCCATGCCGAATGAGAGCCAGCCAAAGATACCATCAGAGACGCTGTCGCCGAGGAGAACGTACTCGATCAAGGGATCGACTGTGTCAGCCTCCTCGCTCAAGATCGAATCGCTCGAGTTCTCAGTGATATCCTGTGTGTTGCTGGCATAGGGCTCCTCGGCCTCGACGAGAGTGATGAGGTCCTGGTCGAAAAACATCTGACCGACGTGGGTGACTGAGCCACCAGATAGAGTCTCGTTGGCGTTGACAGTGGCATCCTGTGAGGTCATGACGTGGATGTGGGTCTGCAGCTATGGTCAGCACGAGTTCCTGGCAGAGTCATTAGGATACCTTACAGCACGGCTAGTGTAATGACCGGGGAAAAGAGTCTCGAAGGTCACAACACCATCCGAGTCCGACTGTTGAATACCACGGAGGAAAGTGTTATCCAAGTTGGTCTCATCACTGGTGTCTCCATTGCCGCTGGCAATGACACCAGAGTAAACACCGGTGCTGTTACAGTGCCAGATCTCGAGGAAGGCTTTGGGAACGGGCTCGCAAGTGTTGACATCGATGATCTGGATGTCGAGAGTAAGGGGCACACCCTCCTGGTTCTCAGTAATGTCCTCGCGAACGAGCTCGCCCTGCACCCAGTAAGGGCCCTGAGTTACCTCTGGAGTGAGGATGCAAGAGCTGTTGCTAGAGAAGATGACGCTGGGGTCGGAGTCGGCCGTGATGCTAGTGAGGTTAGATTTATGGCTGGTAGCAAGGACGCTATCAAGGTCGCGGGCACGGAGGTAGGGCTTGTCTGTTGATGGTGTAAGTTCCCGCACACTTGTTAATCATATGTTGTTCAAAGACTAACCAACGCTGATAGCCCTCTTGGCCCTGGCCTTCTCGACGGCAACCGCACGACGGTTATGCATAGCAAAATCATTGCCACGCTTCTTCAACGCATCGGCACAGTGAGCCAACGAACGCTTGTTGTTGGCCAAGTATGCACGACGCTCAGCAAACTCCTTGGCAGCCTCCTCCTTGCTCTGACCCGGATGGGCAACAGACTGCTGCGCCAGCAGCGCCGCGCCAAGGAAAGCAGTGAATCGCATCTTGACTTGATGAACGGGAAAGGAATTGCTGAAGTGAATGAAGTGGGTATCGAAATGAATGCAAGAGCTGGGTGGTGAAGAAAATGTTTGGTGGCTTAAAGCCAAAGTCATTATACCAGCTTCGACTTGCTGCACATCGTCAACGCCCCTTGCACATACTGGAAACAGCCGTCTACATCCCAGCGTGTTTGCATCGCCAGGCCAGAAGGCGAGTCGTCACAAGCATACGCAAGACGCTAATTTCGTGGTAGCTCCCGGCTTGGCAGCTTTGAGTGTATCATGGCTTGGCAAGATGAGACTGCAATGCAATCCGACTGTCCTGAGGTTTGGCAAGTCTAACGATGGTTGTTGGGAGTCTGAGCTGCGAAGCATTGCAATCATCAACATGTTCGATGAGCATTATGAAGCACCGTAAACTTCCAATCGATAACTAGCACAGGCTTTCTGAGAACGGTCAACGACCTCATGGCCTCCACTCCACTGACTTGCGCACCGTTTCGTTTCAAACGCCCTTCCCCAGCCTCCTCTCCACCTCAAAGACACCTTACGCAATGCACCCTCTCACCCAATCAGCACCACCCTCATTCCAAGCACGACGTCCCCCTTTGACTCATCTCCACAAGCACCCATGCAGCGATCCAACAGCCTCGCCATGTCTACGCGTTCGCACGACAATTTTCAGCGCGCATACGTACACTTTGTCTTGGCGTTCTGCTCCCACCTTGCCTGATCGAGGTAAGCGTGGACTGAAGAGGGAAAGGTAGGCCGAAGTTTACCCCAGCGTGCCCAATCGATGACTTGCCGATTATGGGTTCTGCGCAGTGAGGTTGACGTCTTTGCCCTGAAGGGAGATGAAGCTGCGGCTTGGCGGGATGCTTGTAGGCGGGACAAGGCGTGGTAGCAGGGTGCTTGGGCTAGCTTGAGATTTGCCTCAGTGGGAAAGGGGAGGTAGGCGGAAGGATAGTGCCGAGGGTGCATGTGTTTGCTAGGTGGGTACTGGGAGGGTGACATGGTAGAGGAGATGATGGAGACCGTTGGATTCGTAGCGTATGAGAGGGTGTGCGTTGGTAAGTGACGAGTGTAGGTGTGCATAAGAGTTGAGAATGCCATTTGCCGGGCAGGTACTGTGGAGAAGAGGAACCAACCAAGCGAGTGACGGTCTTTTTGGTCAGGACGAAACTGGTACCAACTCTTCCATCCGACTAGCAAGAGGACTCTACAAATTCCGGGCCATAGCGAACATATCGACACCTGCCGGTTTAAAATACGTGTGTACTGATCGAGCACACTCACGCTGCAGCAATATGTTCAGCCCACACGCATCATGCCGGCCTCAGTGGCATCCGTCTCGATTACCGGCCCTTTGTACACCTTCTTTCCATGCACGAACCAAAATACCACCGCGAAGATCATTACTGCGCTCCAGAGCACACAGCTCCAGTTCATGTTCATCGCTGTCACAGGGACACTGGACGGCCAGAAGCTGAAGAAGAAAACCACAATACTCCAGACGATGGCGATGGCATTGACGATTGGGCCCCATTCACCCAGTGTCCAAGGTCCAGGTACAAGTCTCCCGGGATGTCGAATGCGAGTATAGAGGAAGAAGGAGAAAGGTAGCAGATATGATCCGAAGAAGCCAGCCACGGTCAGCGATACGATGGCGTTGAACACTGTGGCCGATCCAATGTTGATTAGACTCAGCAAGCACGTAATCATGACCGTGATGCAGATGGCTACCACGGGGACTTTCATGGTCGGATGCACGTAGCTGATCATCTTCGCATTTGGAACCGCGTTATCTCTTGCGAATGCCCATAGTTGGCGAGATGATGTGGCTACGATGCCGAGGGTTGCGCAGCAAAACATGACGACGATCAAGGCGGAGAGGGCGGTTCCGCCGCCAATGGAGCCGACACCTTGGGTGAGGATCTCGATAAAGGGGTAGCCGGTGGGTGTTGTAAGTGCTTTGTCGATGTCGCCGATGCAGTACAGAATAGCGATGAGCATCGCGAGGCCAGTGACGCCGTTGATGAGGATGGACACTGTGGTTTGGTCAACTATCAAGCGCTCAAGGGCCACAAGTGATTGTGGTGGTATGTACTTACTCATCAAAGCCCAGGGCACAACACGAGACGAATTTCGAATCTCCTCGACCATATGTACCGCTCCGTCCGCACCGCTGAACGCAAATATCGGAGTGATCCAGCCAACCATGAAACTGAGTCCTTTGCTTTCGTACCCACCGCCGTTCAAAAAGGTCGTCCATACCTCCTCATTACCACTCTTCATGGGCGACATGACCGTTATCACGATCAAAACGACGATGAAAAGAATGATGTGCAACCACAATATAGCAGTTTCGACTTTCGGTAGACCTTTTGACATGAACGTATTGAACGCCAGACATAAAAGTAGCAGCGCCCACACCATTAGAGTCCCTTGCCATCTCTCAGGCACATAGCTCAACACACTATTGATCACCAGACCCTGCAGAGCCGTGGCTGTGAGAAAACCTGCTGAAGCGGTGAGCGCCTGCCATGCGATCACGCTCTGCCAGCCCGTCACATAACTCAATACAACTTTCCACCGGTCCGGAGCGAGCATGAACGTCCAATGGTACTGCCCTCCAGCTGTAGGCCACATAGAGACCAGTTCGCCCATGGTCGCGGCGACGCAGGCCCAGCCCGCCCAGCAGATAAGGTAGCTGTAAATGAGGCCAGCGGGACCACCATTAAGGAGGCCGAAGATGAAGACGCTGAAGAGTCCTTCCCATGTGATCATGAGCGAGCAAGAGAGGCCGAGGATGGCGATTGGGGAGAAGTTGCGGCGTAGGACAGACTTTTTGCCTACGAGGGCGAGTTCGCGGGCATCGGTGTCGGAGAGGGACGAAAGGCCCTGTTGGACTTCGTGCTTAGAGTCGTCCATGGTGTTCGTCCTTGGGCGAGTTGATGCGACCAAATCGTACTTCGATTTCGATGTCCTTCTCCTTCTGCTTTTGCAATCTTGACAACTAGAACGCGGCAATTGCTGCGAACTCTCAATCGAAAGTTGTCTCGATGAACATGAGATTCGAGGCAAATTGCGGAACTCACAACGACGATATCTGTTACAAGTCCAACGAAAGCTGAAACCCAATGCCCAAAGACGACAGTGGCATCTTTTCAGACTTTTTGGCGTCGATAAGGCGTCCCAGTACTACCTGCATTGACCATTCTAGTGCACCAGCTCGCTGGGCTTGACGATGCTTGATCAATCTATCAAGACCGACGGAGCTAGGGATCAGCTGCAGATCTGTTTATCTGGCTGCATGCTCACCCTGGCTCAATGCCTTGCGCGACGGAAATATTGTTCATGAAATTGAGACAACCTGTTGGTTCCAGCTTAATGGAAGCAGTAAGGCCATGTTTTCGAGGGAGCGATTGTCACACTCGAGAGGGAATCGAGGTAAGGTCCTGTAAGGAGGAGAGTATGTCTATGGAGAGTTGATTGCAATTGCGTTCGCAGTTGGCGGGAAGGATGCATCAGGAAGGTGGGTATGCGGGGCGAACGGACAGGTGCGGCAGGGTCCGTATAGCGGGATCCTTTTGTCGCATACTCGTCAAGCCTTTCTCTCTTCTGCTGGAGCTTCACTAGACCTGGCTGCACTTACATAAGACAGCTACACTCCTAGGAGTACTTTATCCTCTATCGGAGGTAGGCAAAATGCAATATCCGAATTGTTCCATGGCTACTTGGACCAGGGATAGGCGACGCTCTCTTGATTCACGAGCTAGCCTCATTGCTCCGATTTTCCTACATCGACCACATATGTCATGCCTACTCACCTAAGGGCCTACTGTACATTCATACTCGTTGCTACCAACTTCTGGTTCGTATGCGTAGTAAGACTATCACGTCAACAGGAAAAGAAGTTCCCAGATCTCCACGCGATCAACCTCGTCACAATCCACGCATGGCACGATTTCAGAAGCACATGTGATATTCTTATGTCGTCTTCGGGGATCTTAATCCTCGAACGCAGAGGGATCACAGCTGGAGAGGCGAGTCTCATAGGCCGACGCCATTCACGAGATCCAGATGTCGGCTTGTATGAGTTCCACGGCGCAGTCATAATACAGCATGCTGTCGTTCCGAATACTTGGGAAGAGGAGAGGAAACAAGTTCTGGAAGTCATGACGAAGCATATGAAACGAGTTGTTTTGTACTGTCTACAAGGACCTTGCCACCTCGTTGCGCAGGCAGCTATCTATATCCTGAAAAGGCACTTATCTCATGCCGTTTGCCAATCCATCAACACGTCCAATATCCCTGCCATCACCTTGGCAACGTCAGCCCAGAAGTGCGATCAAGTAGAGCGGTCGCTTACAATTCCATGTTCGCGAAAGGTTCGGCGTAGTGTGGACTGTTGCTTCACAAGGGGGTGGAGATAACCACAAAAAGGAAGGCAGAGACGGGCTCCATTGTGAGTGGGAGGGTAGGATTTGCCGCGCAAGAGATTGATTATTGTAGAGCTGAAGCTTTAGAGCTGAGTAGTCTTAGGCTTTGAGGATGATTTGACTGATTCTTGGTTCAGATGCAACGAAACTATCGATTTTTATATATTCTCTTGACCAGCGCTATCACATGCGAGGTCCACTCCTTCGCATTCATCACATCCCAAATTCTTGTCATACTCGGCGCAATTCCGTGCTGTGCGCAGGACATGCCGATCCCAGGTGTGAAAGATACGAAATGACGTGGCGATGGGCCAATCACGAAGCATGAAGATCTACGTGGGATATGTCTCAGCCTGCTCCACTTTGCCCTACACGATGTCCTTCAAAAGTAAGCTTGGCAGTATCCGACGTTGTGTCGATGACTTCTTCGTGCAGATCGAAGGTTTCAGCCTAGTGGGCTGACAACTTGGCCTTCCAAGTCCTGAAGTATCGTCAATGGTGCCACGAAGAACTTGGTGTGACAAAGTGAACGTGGTGAGATTAGCGACACAAGGCACAATCTGCCTCATCTTACTACATCTTTGCGTCAGTGGCCGTGTGAATCCCTGAAAACGATGTACAGAAACTTGATACCAGATCGAGACCTCCAAAATCTCGTATTCACGGCGGAATTGCTCCACAAGAAAGAATTACAGCCATGTCTTCCTGTCACATAAACGAGCGTCTCCCTCCTAAGGGCATCATGGTAAAAGCCTCGCTCCTCACGCAAGCTCCTTTGCAGCTTAGTACTTCTTATCAAACCGCTTTCTAGCCATACAATCACGATTCTAAAGGCTTAGGCAATATCGAATTTCATCTCCACTGGCTCGAAAACTCACTATGTTCATCATTTCAAAAACTACCGCAGACTCGGCCCTTGCGTTCTCCTTCCTCGTAACAAGCGCTCTTATATCCCTCAGCTTAACCCCTCCTAAATCGACACCCGACTCCAGGACCTCGATCCTTCCAAAAGACACACTCGGCGCCAATTCCAATGCCATCGAGGCTCGACGCCTCCTCACTCTATCGCTATAGCTCTTCCACGCCTTCATCGCTTTATGTTACCCTTCACCACCGTCCTTCATATGTCCAAACCCCACCAACCTCTCAGGCTCGCTGTTCACGTGGTCACCATAAACCATCTCTATCTTATCTACCGTCATGATCGCAGCACCCATACGACTGCTTGCATTTGAACAACTTGGCCAGAACTTTACATTCAGACTGGCCGAGCCAAAGAGACTGGTCACAACGGGAATGTATGCCTATGTGCAGCATCCAAGCTATCTGCCTACCTTGGGTGCTTTCGATGGCGAGCTTTGCGATGTTCCTAACGAGGGACGGGTTAGTCGGATGTATACTGCTGGTATGGTTGGCGAGGCATGGGATGGATGTAGTTGGCGATATGATGTGGTGGATAATGCTGGCTGGACTGGGTGCGGCAGGGCTCATGGGGGTCATGATGAGGGTGAAAGACGAGGAGGACATGCTGAGACAGGAGTTTGGGAAGGAGTGGGAGACGTGGAATGCAAAGACGAAACAGTTCATTCCTGGAGTGATCTGAGGATTGTGTGTGCTTGGCGAATATTTGTGTGCATCCTGATTCGATAATCATCAGCGATACACGACGTAGGTAGTGAATGAGGAAGAAGTGTTGCCGAGAACGAGACGAAATGATTGAGCATGCTGTACTAGTCCGACTCCTGGTCCACTCTATTGCAGCTGTCGTACTGCGGCGAGCCTATCTAAGTATACGTCCGCTTGACCCGTACGGTATGTTCGCGATTCCCATATGAGCTTGCGGTTCCTTGCCCAATGTTACGCAATAACCTCTCTCCAATTCCTCCAAGACACCTTTCTGGAAGTGGGCTGGTAACTTCATGTAATCCCGTGGCAGAGTCAAAAAATCTTTCCCATATTTGTTCTCCGTGTAGCAGTTGGCATATAAGTCCATGTATGCACTGCCAGTTGTGAGCGTCATGGTGTTCTGCCGCACCTGTTACCGTGGTCGCGGAAATGTAGACAGGGAAGATCAGTACACGCGGTCTGCTATATAGCATCTAGCAATGTCCACTAAAGTTCGCGAGGAAACTGGTAGTGTGGCTCGCAGATGAGAGAAAGTGGCAGTGGAGCTGAGCAAATCGATTCTGAAAAGTAAAGTTCAGCAGTGGCAATAACAACCCAAGCTCCGTTGACAATATACCTGAGCACCTGCATAACAATAACAATGAGTCCAAATGAAGTCGACTCAATCCTGACCCCAAATAACACAATTTGTGTATATACACCTAATTGCTAAAAGCCGTCGCATGGCCCAGGGGTATGCGCATCCTTTCAACCATGCCTCTCCAGATCGCTTCACTCCAGAAACGTGCGCGTCTTGGCAGCGCCGAGTTATCTGTATCATCTGGGTCCCAGTACGCTTCCTTCACCTTATCTGAAGCCTTCACTATCTCGCCTGCCTCCTCTTACTTCTTCCTACCCCATTTGCAACCCTTATTTCCCGTTGCCCATGGTCAAACGCAGGACGAAGTTTACTATGACCGCCGCGAATAGCGCAATGGTAAGGACGGTGGGACCCAGACGATCATCGAAACCACCCTGTCCGCGCAGCCGAATACTCCTCGCGCGCCAATGGAATGTGAAGAGCGCATACATCATGGCCATCATAGCGACCACGGTGAACAATCCAGCACTGATCTTGCCGATCTTGTCGCCGAAGTTGAGCAAGCCTATCGCGAGGCCGCCGAGGATGACGGTGAAGTTGAGCCATGAGAGGAATGTACGCTCGTTCGCGAAGAAGACTTTTGGCTCGACACGGGTGGGTAGGGCGATGCGCTTGCCTAAAGATGAGTGTTAGGCATTGTCTGAAGTTGCTAACCGCCCCATGCGCGGGACAAGAAGTGACCAACCAGGAGCGGTCTGGAGCAGAGGTTGTGAAGACATGACGACGGTGGTGTGGACCCCGCTGGGAAAGCTACGGAAGCCTGTAAAGATGTTGTTCGCAAGACAGCGTGATCAATTGGCTATGTCGAAGACTGTGGAAATCTTGTACAGCTTCAGACGAGAAAAAGGATGCGCAGATGTCAGTTGTGAAGAAGAATTATGTTGAGTGGTCTCGTGAAGAAACCAAGGTCTTTCCTCGCGAACTTCAAGCTGCACCCATGTCATTCGCAGCTGCCGTCCAATCAGAGCGCCACGTGATAGGGCCCGCTTTTAGACATGGGGTGGAGCGTGCGCCAAGCTACAGCGAACGGCCAAACAACCGAAACGGAAGTAAACACCAACGTAGCATACGCCTCACACATCCGCCTTTTGTCTAGGACACAGCAATATCTACACACCTTATAAGCCGCATTTCTACACATCAGACACAATGGCAAGATGCTGCACCCTTCCAGACTTCGTGAGCTTAGGCTTCCTAACACCAGGCAGGCTTCACCGCTCCCCACATCTGAGCTCGAGCACGTCGCTAGCAGCGTGCGCATATCCCTAGAATTGAACGGCAATCGTATCTAACCATTGAAACAGGCCTGCGAGACCGCCATCGGCGCAGCTGAAGCATACGATCACTCAACGGTCAATCAATGGAACACCGCCATTATCGTAGGCCACTCTTCTTCGATGTTACACAGCGCACGCGACCTTTCTCCCCACTCTGTACAAAGGCGTCTTTGAACGATGCAACTTCAAGAGACGGACCGATACTGGTGATATGGGCTGACGCAGCACTAGCAAACCATCCTCAAAACCCTCATTGACAAGACATCGACCGGCACTGGCGAAAACGCACAACCGGCCTACAAGTACATTGTCAACAGCACAGTCATTCAGCACATCGGATCCCCGTCAGAACCAGAGAAGCACGGCCGCCGCGGCATGCACAGCGCTGTCGGCGCCTTCTGGAACAACGAGAAGGACGGCACATACAGCTACAAGTGGGAGGCGGCTGAGAAGAAGGGCATGGACATCGTCATCACCATCACATGGGTCGCTATCTAGGTTGCTCGATGGGCAGGAGAACGAGGAAGATTTGATAATGGCATGAAGCGCTTTGGATACGTGCATGGATGTCAACATGTTCATACCGGGACCTCCGGCAACGGCGTTGGCGCTGGAGATGTTCATAGCGAGCGTCTTTCGCTTTCTTCTTGACGATACTTGAAAATGCATACCTACGTCTTCCAACATGACTTCGACAGACATGCGCTTTTGTTGTTCGCTTGCGCTGACCAGCATAAAGGACTTTGAAATCGACATTGAATCACCTTAAATGGACTTTGCTGCTCATGTAGGGACAAGCTCTGGTCAAGGGCGAGAAATCGTCTCCAGTAAATATCACAACTCGCGCAGTCAGCCGTCGCGCACAAACTCTCCCTGCCAACCCCAGCCGTACCACCAACTCTACCAATAGAATGTACAGCACAACAATCACAGCACTTCAGTACGCGTTCACCAGGTAAAGCCATATGACCGACCATGTGGCACATTTGTGACGAGCCATACCACAAGCACCGCGCCTTATTGCTTTTTCACTCTTGGCACAAATGTTGCCCCAGACCCATCTCCTGGAACGTGCATTCATCCCGCGTGTTCACGCTCTGGCCATGGGATCCTGATTTCAGACGCCACATTACACGTGGATCGTTGCTTAGTCTGACATGTTTGCCTGGTTAAGCGCCATAGTTTGACGACGAGCCGACGGATCGGCAACCAGGAAATGACTGTTATTGTGATGGTGCTGGCTGGGAAGGGATCTTGCACGGGAGAAATTCGGAACAAATGAGTACTTCACAGAGAAAACAGAGAGTATCTTGGATATCGCAGTGTCATTGATCGTATGAACATGGAAAATTGCATTATATTCCAGCTCTTGTACTCACGAACTCTTCGCACTTATACCGACAGGTATCCCATAGTCGACAACGTGTAATAAAAGGCTCCCGGACAGTCCTTTAGACGCAACTATGCAGAAGTGCAACCCGCGCTGCCATCAGACCAGCGAGAGTGACCGAAGTCAGACAGAAACAAATGCTGTAAAGGATTTAGGCATCCGCCTTAGGTTACTAAGCCTTGGTGCCCACGCCGTCGGTGTGTGTAGGACTACTCCGGCCAGCTGCCTCCTCGTGTTTGCTTAGTAGTGCCTTCAGATCGGTGGTCGAGTGCTTGCCTCCGCTCTTCTCGGTGATGAGGCCCTTGAGCCAGGCGTTCTCAGTCTCCAGTTGCTGAACCTTCTGCTCCAGTCTGGCAGCCTTGTCGGACATTTCTTTGGCGGTCTGCTCGAGTGCCTGTTCGCGCTGCTTCTTCTTGACGCGGAAGCGTGCGCTTGCGGCTGTGTTGCGCCTGCGCTTGTCCTCCTCAGCTGCGACGCGGACGGTCTCGTCGAGCGATGGCTGGGCGACAGGTGCAGCGCTGTCGAGTTTGCGCTTCTTGGCAGCTTGGTCGAAGCCTGGTGTTACCGGAGAGATGGATGCGCTCGGTGAGGCGTAGCCGGTCTGCAGGGCGTAGTGGTTTGGCTGCGGGTGTGGCAGGCTCGGCATGGAAGTGTCGAGGATGGGGTTTGAACCAAAGTTATTGAAGTCGGTAAACTGGAAGTCGCCTGTGAACAGGTCAAAGTCAGCCATGGCTGTGTGCAGAGCGACGGTGTGATGGAAAACTCGAGGCGCGACGATGTCTGTGGTGTTCTTTGCGGCCATCAGCGGGCAATTGCGTGCTTGCAGCGAGAAGTAGCATCAGCTGCAGCCCTGCAGCAGCATCCCGCGCTCTGACTGGCTGAGGTACGAAGTGTGGGGGTGATGAACGCAGGTAGCGCATATGGCGGGGTTCTAATGTACTTGGCTTGCCGCCCATTGGCCGACGAGCTGCACACAATATACGACCGTTGCGGCCAGACTGGGAGCAACAATTGACCACAGACACGAGCGTGACCACAGACGCGGGCGCTACGAAAGAACGAGTGCGACAAGGGGTGCTTACCATTGAGGTTGAATTCCATGTTGGATTCTGCGCTAGCGTGGATGCTGTGTTTGCGCGAGGTACTTCCGAGGTTCGGCTGAGTCGATGGCTCAGTGGCGAGATCAACGTCAAGATCGAGAGGAGAATCGAAGTCGGCAATAGGACCGTTGTTGACGTCGAAGAAGTCGTTGTTTAGAAACGCAGAGAAGTCCTCTTCCGAAGCGACCGGCTCGTCGAGAGGGCCTTGTGGTGGAGACAGTTGGTTCAGGTTTGCGATGTACTGGGACACGTTGGGACCCCGATGGCCCTTGTAAGCCGACATGGGCGACAGCGACGTGTCTCAGGCGATGGGCGTGGTAGGCTTGTCGATACCGATGTTGTTGTTAAGGGTTGGGAGGTTGTTGGAGGTGAATTTTGTGGTTTCGGCCAAAGCCGTGTTGAGAAGCCGTGGGTCCGATCCGGCGCGCTTGCGTCAGACCAAGTGACGGCGTCAAATTCTCCCGCGACGTCGAGTGATTTGGAAATCGCGTGTGATTGCTTCCAAAGTCGTAAATGTATGCGATTGCTAGAGTTGAGAGGAAGCAATGAGAGAAAGTGGTGACGTTGGAGGGAAGTCACAGATGCGAGCAACCGCCGATGCCCCGCTTGCGCCGGTGATATGTGAACAGTGTATTAGCGATCAAAGCGCCAAGATTTTCGCACCCCACGCCCTTGACGCTGCAAACGTCGCTTTCCGCTACCAATTCGAGTATGCCGGAGCTGAAGGCTGCGCAGAAATTGACCACACTTGCGCCTGAGGCGGCAGACTCGCTTTGCTTCGTTTATACCTCGAGCGAGCTGTGCGGTCTTCCTTGGTCCAGCTTAATATTGTTCTCGGCAGTCTTTGTGAGGCTTCGGTATTGAACGACACTGAAATCTCATCAACCAATCACGGAGTGTACCCCTTCCGACATAAAGCCGCTGCCATCGATCCAGGCCGATCATGACGAGGGCTGGGTGAACTGCAGACGACTTGCGATCTTGAACACGTGAAGACTGTAGGACAACATTGAAGTCATGTAGTGATGTAACAGCTCTTATTTTCATATTTAGTCCAACCGGCTAGATTGATCGTGTAGTCCAAAGGAGTGAGGATGGTTGTGAGGAGTTATGTAGGTCACGTGGTCTCCTCTGAGCTGGCGCATGCTCCAAGCTCCTTGATCGCGTCCAAACGCGTCCGTCTATCGATAAGATGATAAACAACGTCCTCACTGCGCCCGTAGCGCACTCCATGTGACGACGACAGCCCACCATGGCTACCATGCCGGACTACAAGAATATACCGCACTCTCATCGTCTGCCTGTTTTCCATCGCGAAGTTCAACGAACGTTCATGAAGCTCTCTCGCCAGTCGCTTGTATCGCTCGCGCAGCAATGGCTCAGCAAGAAGAACCGCGACTTCTGTAGGCCCTACCTACTCAGCGACCGAAATGTCGCTGATGACGACGAGGACGACGAGCTCTATGAGCCGGCGCAGAGCTATGAGGAGCTACAGGAGATATACAGAGAGCTAGCGACACGCAAGGGAGGCCGAAGAGAGGTCCTTGATCGCATACTTGAAGGAGACTGGAGAACAGGCATATCAATGTACCAGCTCGCGACTGCCGAGATACAATACCTCCTCGATCACCCGAATGCCTTACGCTGGACCGCAAAACGACTTACGAAGATACCAAACGCGCGATCAGCTGTCACGGATATGGAAGTCACGAACGACTCGGACCATCTGCCGCGGTTTCAGGCGCAGACGTTCATGTCAAATCTGGCCAGAGAGCTCACCCCACTCATGAAGGCTCACTATCTCATCACACGAATCAAAACGTCACCCATGACACTCCTGCGTGTCTACATACACGACTCGCCCTACAGCACAGAAGGATCGCTTGCTGTAGAGAACACAAGCACGGATAGTGCAAAAGCAGTATTCTTCGTCTGGCCCAATGGATCACCTTTCGTATACTCCTCGTTGGCCACGTTGACCGGACAGGTCGTCGGTGATGAGGGTCGACACCTGAGAGACATTGTACAGCAAGCTATACCAAAAGCATTTTCGCGACCTTCTGCGCGATATCAGTTGACAAGCACCAACTTCACAACCAAGTCGCTTGACGCGCTGCTCACATACCGCGGCTCTGGAAAGAGCAATGCAGCAACCGGAGGATGGAGCATATTCCAGGACCATAGCTTCAGTCAGAATGCGCTTGATTTTATCACCACACAGAGAGGAGATGCGCAGGACAAGCAGAGTGCAGAAAAAGGAGCGACGAACGGTGTAACAAAGCCGGGACCTGGTCGGTCGAAACGTGCCGCCGACAGTACAGAGACTCCCGAAGCAAAGCGAAGGAAAGAGGTAGCCGCGGGACGCTTTGGTCCCTCTGCCAAATCAGATGATGGTCGGGGACTTGAGCGTTTTGAGGTCCGGATCGATGATCCATTCCCAGCAGTGGGCGAGAACAACGGAGCGCAGTTGGACGGCGAAACTTCTAATATGAACGCCCAGGCAAGCAAATCGACGCGTAGAGGCCGACCTTCTCTGCTCGACAGAACAGCAGAAGACCTTGAAGACATTCAAAATGAGGCAGGCTGGGTCCCCAATGTACGCGTGACCTTCCAGGGTACGCACGTATTTGCTGGCATCCGGCAACTCGTTGAAGAAGGCATTGTCGATGGGGAGAAGATGCCTGGCTGGATGACTGGGGAGGCAGGTGTGACAATAGGGGCTGTAAGAGAAGGACGAATACGATCGAAAGAAGGTGTTCCTGGTGTTTGAACAACTCATGAACTTTACTACCGTCTCGCGGGGTCAAATGGGTGCGTTTTCATTGATATACCCCGGCCTGTGGCGTCACGGCAAGGCCACATTCATTCCTCGACTTATCAGAGCTCCAATCGAACTACGTTTCAATACTAAATGAGGCCATGTGCTTGGACTCTATCCGTTTTCAAGTCAACATCGATCGCTTTATGAAGGCAAAAGAACGGTTCTGGAGTGATATCGTGCAGATCCACCGACCCATGGTGTTCTAGAGATCTACCTTGGATTCATGTATCTATGTTAGCCAAGACCTCGATTAGCGGCTGCATCAACGTCGGGACCGACCATCAGCATTCCACGCTCTGTTCCTGAGTCCATATTCCACAAGTAATTCCTGCGCAAGTTGAACAGCGTCCAGGAATGAGATGCCAGGGTGAAGTCTAATCCTCGAACCCAACAGTGTGTATGACCCGGCGTCCGTTCTCGGCATAGACCCAAGTCAGCGTCGGACAGCGATGTCCACCATCACGCTGAGTATGCGGCTCAAAATCGATTGCTACGTAACCACCAAGCCTTCTTCAGCGCCCGTCTATCCTGTTCGAGACTGGTCGGAACGATCGGCTCCTTCAAGAACGATAGAACCGGTGACGAGACTGCTCGCCCAGCCATCGATGTCATACGTGCAGATGCTTCGTGGACGTGCGGTCGCGGCCTTGCAGTCGGGTTCTGCCAGGACGCCTGAGGATTGGGTGTGGCACAGGTGGCTAGTGAACGTGCCAGTGCACGGACTGCCGAATAGCCGTTGAGGCGTAAGGCTGACATCGATTTTGTAGGGTTTAGTAGTCATGTGTGCTCCTTTCCTGGTAACGAACGGGCGCTGATGCATACCGGCTGCGGCGAAGTTGGTTCCTTATCGCTTCGAACGGGTCTATGTGGCTTGTCATTGGATCAAGCACTAGGTTCGTGCACCCTTTAGTGGGCTCGTGTACGACGACCAGCGACCCATACAAGAAGCTTGGGAACGGGAATAATGTCTTGTTCTTGCACACGACATATACGCAGACTTGGCGAGGTTGGACAGACCAACATATATACTTCGACGATGCCCCACGTAGACAATATACTCAAGCCTCAAGCTAACCACGATATCCACGAAACCTTAACCTCATAAGCCCAGGTTGACCAACGGACGTAAATCGAACACACCACCATCCGAGCAATACAAATCCGTTTTACAATCGAAGTCACTCGTCTCTAAGACTACATTGCCGATGACAGACCACCACACCACCTCCATCAACGCCCGAGACTTGACCTCAAGACTCAACCAACTCCAAGCATCTACCAATGACACCACTGGAGCCTCCACCATGTCCTTCGAACACCGACGAACCCGAGCCTCCTCCTGCGACTCCTTCCGCATGCCCAAGTTCACAAAGTCCTCGACCATGTCCACCACAGACAGCTCGGGCTCCGACATGTCGCAGCTACGTATCGCGCGTGCTGTGCCCAAGACTCGAACAAACAGGGAGAGCGTCGAGGTTGGAGTCGGCGAATTCAGTAAGCCGAGGGTCAATAAGAGAAGTCAGCGCGATAGGAGTGTCAGCACGAGGAGCGCGAAGAGTGAGGCTGGGAAGGAGGATTTTAGGTACTATGGTCGACACTCAAACCAGTGGTTGTTCAACGATTTCAGTGTTACGGACAGCATTCGGAAGGGGTGGGGGAAGGTGTTTAGTAAGGATGAGTGGGACTGGTATGAGAATAGGAAGTAAGAAGGACGCATGTATACAGACAGGTCACGGGGCTGTGGGACTGTGTTCGAGTGGATCTACTACTGCAGTGGATTGGAAGCTAGTTACTTCTAAGCAGCAACCCAACTACGCATATACGTGCAATCAGATTTGCGTTATACACAACTTGACCCGGTGCACCACTGCAATGTGTGCGACTTCTGTTTTCGATGTTGCTCTGCGAT
The DNA here is from genome assembly GCA_010015745.1 of Setomelanomma holmii. Lineage (NCBI taxonomy): Eukaryota > Fungi > Ascomycota > Dothideomycetes > Pleosporales > Phaeosphaeriaceae > Setomelanomma > Setomelanomma holmii. The sequence goes on from ML978157.1 coordinate 166,893, forward strand.
TGCTGTAAATGGTAAATGATGTCACGCGGCACATGAACGAGATGCTCCGTCGTTCTCATTCATTCAACCGATTTCCGTACACCTTCTCTGGCCATGCAAGCAAGGCAGCATGCACCAGCAACAATTGCTTGAACGACATCCTTGTTAGATACTAGATGAGGCGACAAAGACAGACGGACACAGCTTATTAACGTTCAGCACTGTGATGACCGCGATCATATAGATCTAGGCCAATACACAAATCGTGTTTTGACTGGATTTCAGCGTAAGTTTCCTGCTTTCAAAGCAGTGTTGTTGCTCTTTGGGCTCCTATCTCAGCATTCTCTGCTGCCTGCCTCAGCCCCGCCAAGTTGCATACAGCACAGCCTCAGCCACAATGCACCAACCTTGCACCAAATCGCGTCCAGACTCACTAATACATTGTAGTCAAAATGAACGCGAAAGCCGCATTGTAACCATACACCCGTCTTCATACGCTGTCAATACTCCAGACGTGAGTTGTCATAAACCTCCCCACGGAATATCGCACCTGTCACAGCCAGGGATCGTGCTTACCAGGCTCTACCACATTATCGCGGGATCGCGATCAACAAGTCGGCTTTGCTCGACCCAATCTGAGCTGGGTGAAGGAAATACTCGGTGTTCGCTCGAACGAAGCCTTGGGTTACCGCAATGTCGCCGCTGCCTTCGAGTCACAAAGATATCAGATCATTGTACAATACTTTCGTCTGCTCCTCGTGTGGGGCTGTACGGCCCTCGATACTCGAACGACCCACAATATCGCCGTACCGAACATTCATCCAACCGGATGGTGTGGCCTCTCAACCATATCAGTATAAGGACATTGATCGCGAATGCAATCAAATCAGGCTTGTCGTTCTCTATCCTGGCGCAAAGTCAGATAAGATCTGCTGCCATATCGTCACCACTACGCTAGAGTCGAGCCCTAGCTACTCCGCAGTCTCAACACTTGGGCAACAGAGGACGGAGACAACAGCGTCTCAAAGAAAATATATATAGCCGAAGTCGAGGCGCCACAGACGTGGCGGTTCTTACCGGTCACCACAAATTGTGAGAATGTTCTGAGGCAATTGCGACAAGAAGATCAATCTCAAACGATCTGGATCGACTCCATTTGTATCAACCAGTCACAAACGGACGAGCAAAATCACCAAGTCGGGCTCATGGGTCGTATCTATCAGCGCGCGAAAACTGTCGAGATCTGTATTCACAACCCAGCCGAAGATTACATGGTCGCCATGCGTCTGCTCGGTCTGCTTGCCGCAGAGAAACCGACTTCTGTTAAATTCGATGATCGTGTTTCAACTGATAGCCGCGGTCCTCCAGGCTACATTATGCACCTCATGACCCTTTTCGCCTGCAGATATTTCACGCGGGTCTGGGTGATTCAAGAGGTCCTGCTTGCTGCCATTACAAACCTACACGTCAATGATGAAGTCTTTTTGCTCACATGGCACAAGCTACAGTCCGCACTCGACATATGTGGGGAGCACTGGTTCTTCATTTTTCGCCTCTTCGAGTGGGTCTTAGCTTGGCGTCGTCAAAGTCATGGCCGGGGGGTGACTCGCATAGTCTCAAGCCTGAGCATGTCATTGAAGTCTTTGTGCGAAAACCCAAAAGACCATGTTTTTGCCGTATTGAACCTTCTACCTCCCAAAATCCGAGACTTGATCGCCATCGATTACGGTGCAACCGAGGATCAGGTATTTCAGCAAGCTGTCGGAGCATGTGTGTTCGAATGTGGAGATCTCGACATCCTCTGCTTCTCTGAATTGAACACGGCTGCCGAAAGTGCTTTGGTACCGAGTTTCACCAAGAAACATCTACGCAACTTTGTAGGACAAAGGGACGTGGGAAACAGACCATCTCAACCTGAAGGAAAAGGTTCTGCTTTGCGCAGCCTTTGGCCTCCACACGCTAGTGTGGAGACACACTCTATGCTTCTTCATCCTCCTCGCCTTCATCAAGTTCCAAAAGATGTAGACAGCTCCGCTGAGCCTCTTCCCCCCTGGCCTGCAAGAGAAGTGCCATTGGCCTTTCGTCATGGGCACCAGATCCCGATGCGACAGCTGATCCCCGCACTGAATGTCCGTGCACATCTCATTGATGTCTCCATCGGTCGCTCCGGCCTGTTTAAGAAGGATTTGTTGAAGCTGATAAGAAAGAGGCCTTCAAAAAATGGCTAAGCGAATTCTTCCAGCGACCATCCGAGTCAAATGACGTTTCCGTTTTTAACCCTGACGACTTATGTTCATTCAAGTACGACATGAGATTCTGGTCGGAAGGAGACCCAATCATTCGAACATACTACAGCGTAGGATGCACGAGCTGCAATAGCTTGCCAGGTGATTTCATCTTCGCCATAGACGGCGCGCACCATCCACTGATCCTACGACCATTCACTCCACAAGACTTCTCACTCGGTGCAGACGATCCTGCGATGTACAGGATCGTGGGAAAGTGCTATGGGCGACAATGGAGCTTGATTACTGGAATCCGGGCAGTTACAAGGGGACATGGAAACACAAACCTTACGATCTGGGAAAGGAGCAAACGCGGATCGTCACGATTTATTGACAGTCTTCTCAAAATGGGTCGGCAGTAGCACTCGCAAAATCACGTTGCTTCGCATGGGACTGGGAAGTCTCGTGGTGCACATTCAGAGAAATTTTATCGAAGGCTTTCAGGGCGTTGATGACAGCGACGGCTTTTCTGGAATGTGTAAGAGAAATAAGGTTGATGCGCGCATCGAGAACGACGGCGACGATCACGTATGCTTCCAAGACGGAGTTGTTGGACTGGTGTTCTGCAAGCCATGCACCAGCGATGTGTTGGAGATCCTTCAGCCTTGTACGAAGACACGTGAACAGCCACTGCCAAGCTGCAGAAGCCAACGATTGGTCCATTAAGGTGGACAGCCGAGTGGGCAACTCGATGTTTGAGCAGAGTGGGCATGGAGAACCACGCTAACCACGGATCGCAAACCCATGTGAGGGTACGTATAAGTTTGTCTCCTGAGAGGGCTACTTCCAAACTCCACTCGCTCCACTCGACACAGCTATACCCAAGTACTTTCCCGGAACCACGTTACAAGTATCAGCCAATCACAACTCCCTCGGCTATCAGCCAATCATAGCTTGCCCCTACTATCAGCTCTACGATGTCGTCCCGGGATTTGATAGGGACCACATGCATCGGAGTTATTGGATCTCTGATCCTCGGCATAATTGTCGTCTTTGTGCGCCGTGAACACATGCGTAGTAAGTACCTGAAAGTCGACTGTAGACGACTTGCTAAGTACCCCATGCTAGCTTCCAACCTCGAGGCCAGGTCTGTTGGCACCGAACATGGTACCTAGCCTAACAGTAACAACGGCTATGAGGGCGACAACGATATGAACAACAAGACATCTGCAGAAAGAGGGGCTACTCTCTCACTCCATTGTAGATTACGAGTACGACAGGGAACATCTTAGGATAGAAAGGAAATAGAAGGAGAATGGCGGGTTGCCTTTCCAAAATAGACTCTTGTTGGCTGTATTTAGCTTCTCTACGATGCGCTGGATCCAATTCTGGCCATGATCTTTTCTTGTTCTAGTATGGCTTAACTCTGCAGCGTGCCCAGCGAACATAGCCGGTCTGCTCCCTTCATTTTAGCTTTGGCCGCAAAACGGTAGGCACAGGCGGCCTCGTCGTCGGCATACACGCACACGCACTACTAACCCTTGCAACCCCCTCTTCTGCCTGCGTCGCATTGCCCGAAGCACATCCCGTCCTGGCATAGTCAGGCACAAGACCTACATCCTCATTCTGTCGGATCAAGAAGTTTGCGCACAACTCTGAACTCTGCTCCAGTCGTCCTTCAATCGAGCTTGCGCGCATAGCAGTAAGACAAGAATCAGACTTGCATACAGCAGGTTTCGGACATTCTTTGGACGTCATTTTGACAACGAAGCTGCCGCGCTCGATTGTGTGTACGAAGATAAAGCCGGATTTGAAGTATGAGTAAGACGACCACGAGTCAAGGAAGGCCACCGTACCCTCACCTTCAAGCTCATCGTCCTCGGGGTGGATGTCGAAGAAGCCTGCCTCGCAGATACTGTCGCCGCTAGGATCTTCGGTCACGGAGCGAATGTCCAGGACAGTCAGGGCCGACACCATAGTTAGATTGGTACGAGTACCCATCGATGATGTATTGATTGTGATCAGTTGCTCGTCTCGGGCCTTCGTAATTACCGCTGTAATGTGAGTTCTCTAGATCGCGGATGTCGAAGATGTGTGTGGTTGGTAGACCTTGTGTCATTGGCCCGACTTTCGTATCGCGCTCGTCGAATTCGTCGTCTAAAGAGATGTAGTCTTGCCATATTTCGTTGTTGACGACACCTTTATGCACATACTCGGCGCCGGGTAGGAAGTGATACTGATGATGTTGGTCATGTTGCCGACCTTATCTGTCACGTCTCAGATGGTGAGTGTGTCATCGTTGTAGCCGTAGCAAATTTCGCGGTCGTAGTAGCTAGTGTCCGGTCCACAGTAGACCAGGCATTGGGCATCGTGGACGTAGCCATCTCCTGCTGCACAGCCTGGCGAGACAGGGTTGGAAGGATTGGTCATGTTGATGAAGATGATGCCGCCGCGGCAGGACAGGTCACCTCGCACACGAATCGTCTCGTTGCCGCCTACTGAGCCCACTGCCATCGCATAGTTGAGTTCTTCATTCACGACGATGTTGTGCGTGCGCCCAACAGGCAGGTCGTTCCAATGGCCAGTAAGATTGTCGTTCGTGAACTTTGTTGGGCTCTCAGGATCAAGGTCGGGCAGTTTCTTCATGTCGAAGATTTGAATGCCGCCATTGATCGCTTCAGATCCTATAACGGCGTAGTCACGGAGATCTCGGATCTCTCGCCAGCGCGAACCAATAGGATCATAAGGAGGCAGATGTCCCAAGTAAATCAGCTTGCCGTCGGGACTGATCTCAGCAAATGCAGGGCCGTCGATTGACCAAATGCGACGAATTCGCGTCCATCAGCAGACGTCCAGCCCCAAGACGATGAGCCTTGTCCTTGCGAGCTACCTAGATCCGCGTGAAACAGGAAATGGTAAAGATCGATCTAACACCATTAGCATCACACAAAGGACTGAAGTTCCACTGGGATGCTTACATTATTGCACTTGAAGGTGTTGTTCTTGTCTCCAGATATCGCTGCAGCGAAGCCATGTTCGCATGGAGTGTAACCAAGCTCGGGATTCTTGGAGCTCTCCATGGCACCAGATGCGAGCTCAGCGTCCCATTGAGCCTAATTATATCGTTACTTTCAGATTGCACCGGTATGTCGTGTATAGTACTCACCATTTTGAGTGCCATGATCTGAGCATGAACAGCACCAGAAGCATAGTCTTCAGCTGAGCCTAGGGCAGCAGCTCTGCTGGTGCCGAAGAGATATGAGCAGAGAGTAATCAAAAGGGATATGCGAGCCATGATGAACGTGCTGTCTGTACTGCGGAACGAATAAGCTCGACCAGATGATGCCGAGTCGCGTCACAGGCGGTTGAAGGGCGGGGTTGGTCCTATTTGTACTTGTCTCAAATCCATATTCTCGGTGCGTCATTGTGTTCTGCAGCCGGTAGCCTTGCGAAGTAATTGGTGTGCAAGGCGGGTCCGGAATACAGGATGCCCACATGGCAACCTTTTGACGGTTGTGCCAGGTCCAAGGATCATAGTCACTACAGTAGGTACTTGGCTGGCGAGGTTTTGGTAAGCTGCGAGGCAGCTCGACCTGTACGTGTCAGGTGGCCATGTGCCAGGTTTCGCCGCCTTAGTCACGCGAGGGGCCATTCGGAGTTTCGAAAACCAGCAGTCTTTCAGCTCATGCCTTGTGAGGTTGAGAGTTGTCGAGAGACTTGGTCTCGTTACAAGTATATTTGTAATCAAAGGGTGAATACTTTTGTGATAAAACATACATGTGAGGCTCGTTAAAAGTGCGCGTATAGTATCGGGGTCATTGGCGCGTAGGCATCTGGGCATCGCTCGATCGTGTACTCCGTCCCATCATTAGTTGGCGATGCTGTCTAGCTGTTCTTCGACTCTAAGCGGCTTCTTCTCACCATAGAGTCCCAGCAGATGACCAATGTACTCGCCAGCAAGGCCGAAGCTGATTGCCCCTCCCGTGAGCCAGGCACCATTTACAAACCACCACCAGCAATTCTTAACGTCCTTCAACTTTACTCTTCGAATCATAGTGGCAAGCGTCAGGGCTGCACCTCCGCAAGAGCCTGCAAAAAATATCGGGCCCATGCCAGCAGCGACTCCGGTAGCCGCCAACAGACCGAGCTGAACCACAGCTAGACCCGACAGGACTACCTTGGTCTCTTTCTCATGCTTGAGAGCGATACTTTTGATGCCGGCCTTGACGTCGTCCTTGATGTCCATGTGCGCATAGATCATGTCGTACAGAACAGTCCACGCAGTATTGCTGGAGTAGAGACAAGCTGCCGCTATTAGTGCAGCTTGATTCGTGAGAAGATCGATTCCAAAAGCAGGAAAGCCCATCATGGCCCCCCAGGAGAATGTGAGCCCAAGGACGAATTGAGGATAGTACGTGACGCGCTTAGCCAGCGGATAAGTTGCGACTAATAACAACGACGGAGTCGCGTACCAGAAACACTCGAATGGCAGAGAGAGAAGTACAGCAAGGCCAGTCATCAATTGACCTCCCAGGAAGACAATGGCTTGCTGGGGCGTAATTGCCCGTCGTGCGATCGGTCGTAGTCTGGTTCGTTCAACGTGCGGATCGAGGTTGCGATCCCAGAGATCGTTGATAGTGCAGCCAGCGCCTCTCATAACGAGAGCTCCAGTGAAGAACAGCGCTGTTGTGCTGATGACCGCGGACGGCGCAGCGATGGGCGTTGCCATTGTAGCTGCCACCAATGTGCTGAATAGGCATGGAAAGAAGAGATAGTACGACCCAGTCGGCTTATCGATTCTCATGAGTTCAGCATAGGGAACGGCCTGCCGAGGTACATATGAGAGAATACCGGTGGTTGGGGGAGAGTACTGCGGAAGTGATTTCTGCGCGGCATCGATCGTTGCCGTAGCGATACCAGCTCGGGGCTGCGAACTCAATTCGAGGGTAAAATCCACGGCTCGCAAACGTTGTAATTGCACAGACTGTGGTCGATGCACCACTGGTAGTCGAGGCGTCGAAGCGACCATGCGTGTTGATGCCACATTTGACTTGCTCTTCTGGAGCCACGGTGATCGCGCTAGGACCAGTGTAGACCGGGGGAGGCTCAAATTATGGCGCATTAGACACGGGCTCAGGAGAGCTCTGGCCATGGTGATGAATGTGATGGCTTGTGTTGAGACGCACTACTCATCGATGTGGGTGCAGTAACCTTTGTCACGAAGGCATAATGGTCCGACAGCCGGTGTTGTGAGTGTCGCAGGTCTTCTGAACTTATGGAACGTTCGCTATCTCGTTGTGGTCTGCACTAGCGAACATGAGGACGGAACGGTGAAGTTACCCGTGGACAATTCAGAAGGCGCGCTAGTGCCCGTTGGCACGTGATGCGTAGCTCCGGCCTCTCCAACATGGAGCTTCCTGTCACGTCCACCACAACCACATGCTCGCCGCGACGGCACCAGTGACAGTGTCACGCTCTCCGTATCCCTACACCATCACCTCTTTGATCGCGATCGTCATCCAAAGCTGCTCAGTCGGGCTAGCAGCTTTGCGACTGCGCTTTTTGTGGGTGGTGATAGTTCAAACCAGGCCCGCGACGCGAACTGTAAATGGTGTCTGGCACAGCAAACAATGCCGGCCGCGCGCCCTCGGGCTTCGTTTGAGCCCATTCCACCCGACTTCGATGTGCGCACCTTCGTTGAGAAAGCCGACAACTTTCAATATGTCGACCGCATCTCGTACGAGATGATCGCCTATAATGGCATAGAGCAATTCGAGAAATTGGTCCTGCTCCATGTCATTATAGGCGGCAAGCCTCTCGTGATCGACGACTTTGAGGAGGTGCTGGACCCATGGACATTCACACCCTCGTGGCTGCGCGACAACCATGGCGACAAAGGTAGGGATTGATGAGAATATACCCGTGGCGAAGAGGCTGACACTTTCCAGTCGAGAATGCGCGCAACCTCACATCCAAAGAGAACATCCCGCTCACGATCAAGCACTATCTCAAGCACATGAGCAAGCTCACCGACCAATTCTTCGACGCGCCCGGACGATACCGTGACAAGACTCGGCAACGCATTTATTTGAAGGACATTGATTGCCCACAGGTATGGCAAGACAAGCTGAAGGACCACATCCCCGCTGGTCTGTTCTACCTCAATGAAAGCACTGGCGAAGTTGGCGGCCCGGGCGCATTGGACGAATCCGGCGGGCGCAAAGGTCGCGGAATCGGGCGCGCCGGAGACCTCATGAGCAGCTTACCACCAGACATGCGCGCCGAGAATTTGATGTGCTATATTGGACATGAAGGGACCTACACGCCTTCGCACAGGGAGATGTGCGCGTCGCTGGGACAGAACATCATGGTCGATGCATCAGGACAGATCAGCAAGGACGGCAAACCCGAGCGCCCTGGCTCCTCCATCTGGTTCATGACAGAGACGAAGGACCGACACATAGTCTCGGAATACTGGCTGTCCGTGCTCGGCCATGACATTGAAGTGGAGAATCACTTTGCGCAACTCGCCGCGTGGAAGAAGGGGCCTTTCACAACGTACGTGGTCGAGCAGCATCCTGGTGACTTTATTTTGATACCTCCGCTTGCACCGCATCAAGTCTGGAATCGTGGTACCCGCACCATGAAGATCGCCTGGAATCGCACCACAGTCGAGACCCTTGAGCTAGCGCTTAACGAGGCGCTGCCTAACTCGCGTGTCGTCTGCCGTGACGAGCAGTACAAGAACAAGGCGATCGTCTACTATACGCTGTCAAAGTATTCGACACTCCTCAAATCATCCCGAGCGCAGGTCGAGATGGGTGGCGAGCACGCCGAGGCCATACAGCGCTCTGTGAAAGTTCGCCAGGTCCAGAAAGACTTCAAGAAGTTGTTCGATCTCTACAAGAACATTCTACTTACGGAAATGTTTGCCCCTGAATCTCGTGAGCATCCTGAGTTCCTCCCTTACGACAGCAACGTCACCTGCGCCTACTGCAGATGCAACATTTTCAACCGCTTTCTCAGCTGTAAGAGCTGCAAAAATCTGCTTAGCTCCGAAATTGAGGAGCCGTACGATGTTTGTATGGACTGCTACTGTATGGGTCGAAGCTGCGGATGTCAATCAGGCTATACGTGGGTCGAGCAGTGGAAGTGGAAAGATCTGATGCACAAATACGAGGAGTGGCGCGCGCAGATCATCGATATTGACAGTCAGATGACTGAGAAGACCCCGCTGTCTCTCCAGGAAGAGCGCAGATATTTCGGCAAGAAGACCGTGGCTCAGGTCTGCCAGGAGCAGTTGCGCGTGCGACCTTTTGTAGACATCAAGGATCCACAACCCGAAAGCAACTCTGAAGACGAAGAGCATGTCGTGGATGAGTACGGCCACGTCAAGAAAGTGGCGAACAAGAAGTCAAAACAATGGCTCTCCAAACACAAATCTTGTCACTTCTGCCTGCATCGTCATCCAAAGTGGAAGATGGCATTTTGCTCGAACTGCGATCTTGCCTACTGCTACGGCACCTTGTTTCGCGCCCACGACATGATGCCGTTAAGCGTCATAGAGAACCGAAATTGGAAATGCCCCCATTGCAGAAGGGTGTGTAACACGGGCGCTTGTCGACGTGATCCTCGACAAAATCCGTACGAGCCGAAGGGAACCCTCCTTGGTCACGACACTCGGACAGTGGCCGATCCTCGGTCCGTAGAGTGTCTTGTAGACTTCAGCGTCTCCAATTTGAACTGGCTTCGCGAAGAGGAAGGCATGGGTCAGAATGCCATGCAACGTCGGTTACAGCAAGCAGAAATGGACAAATTGGCTGACCCGTCTCTGGATCCAAGATACATGGACGAAGATCACACCTTCACTCGCGATGGTATTGCGTACTCTCCGGTGGAGGACACCAATGGTCAATTTAACGACAACGGCGATAGCCAGCACCACAATGGACATGATGGACTCGACACATACTATGCCGACCCTGACGCCGATGGTGACATACCTCCCTTAGGTCAGAAGCGGGGCCGAGATGAGGAGGATGACGATGGCCCGAGGAGAAAGAAGAAGAAGGCTAAGAAGCAGAAGAAGAAGGATGCGAGCGCACAGCTACTTCAATCGAAGAACATTTCTGGTAAGCAATATCAGAAGGAAGTGCAAAGGAAGCTTCTGGAGGAAGCGAAACGTGAAGATCGCTTCATTTTAGTCGTCGCACGGATGAAGAACAAGTCGAAGATCGTCAAGCTATCTTTAAGCGTTGGTCTCCTTGACCAGATCAGACAGAGGCCAGTTCCTGAGCGCCTTCAAGTGGCACGACAAAGGACCCCAGAAGAAACTGATGGTACTGCTGCGATGGGGTCCATTCTGCAATCCGACATCCTGCCGAAACCTAGCGTACCCAGAGACTTCAGTGAGAAAGAGAAGGCTTCCAAAAAAATTTGCTACCGCGTCGAGGAAGATGAAGCGTGTAGTGCCAAGAAGCGGAATACTGATTACGGTGGACCTGCGAAGCCTGGCAGACCTCGCAGAAGTCGACGTTTTGAAGAACTCCCTCTCGATTCTGATGGGGAATTTGGTGATGAGGATGACGTCGAATACACCGGCCGTTCTCGCGGAAGAGCGTCAAACTGGCTAGCGCGCAGGAATGGGGGAGAAGAAGCTTTGCCTACCAAGCTTCCCCCCAACTTCAAGGACGGAACTGTCCGTCCCGGTTGCGAGAAGGACCGCGAGCGTAAACGTGGGTATGCCGAGCGAAGAAAGACCATACCACCAAAGCCGAAAGCCGGCATCCGTCCCATTGGACGTCCGCCGAAAAACGCCAACCGCAACAGCACTGGTAATATATCAGACAAAGACGGAGTTCACGAGGAAGACGACCAATCTAGCGAAGCTCTTCTTCTCGCACAACAAGCTGCTGCTGCAGCCTTGGAAGCGCAGAAGAAGGAAGAGGAGGCAAGGGCGGAGAAAGCTCGTTTCGAGGCAGCCGAGCGAGAAGCACAGGAGAATCTTCGAGCGAACATGGCCTTGTTCGAGGGTTCTAACAATGAGGGCAACCTGATCGATGGTTTCCTTGGCGATCTGCCGAACGACGAGGAGGCCGACGAAGACGAACAGCCCTGGGACGATGCATCGCCGGGACCCGTTCGCACGGGACCTCCACAACCTTCCAATTCGATCTTGACACGACCAGAGATGGAGGGCAAAAGGTTCAAGATAGTCGGAGCTACCTCCTCAAAGCGCAATGGCAACAGCACAAAGACCACAACCACAACGACAATCACAGCACCGGCATCGACGTTTGCGATTGTCAACAGGAAGAGTCGAGAGATAGCTCTATCAGACTCTGACAGCGAAGAAGACATACCAGCCAGCGCTCCAGCGCCGAAGAGGGCTCTCGGTAGACCACCTGGTCGGCCGTCAATGGTGCCCACTCGAGGGTCGAGCTCAGGCAAACGAGGGCGAGGCAGGCCAAGGAAGTCGATGTAGCGCAGTCGCGTTGATTGGCGAGGCCGAGAAGATGCTCTCTTGGTGTAACTCTTAAGATGATTCAACGATGTATTTGTACTTCTTGCTTGCTTAGCGAGGCGCAGTGGGCTTGTAATACCCGAGTCTCAGTGATGAAGCACCAGAGATGAAATCAGCGCAGGCTGTTGAACTTACTGCTGAAAGTCATCGAGCTTGACCAGAATATCAATGTATTTGAACCCTTGATCCTATTCCAGTTCACCGCACAATGGTTAAGGCCCTAGTATGAGCTTGGCTCAGCGGAGCGATAGTTGCACGTGAACTCGTGTTAGCGCGTTCCTGACCCAAGCCCTGGTTCATGGGTCGCATTTACCTTTCCTCACCCACTCAATCTCACAATCAAGCGACGCTGTCGTGATGCCTTCTCATCACATTAGCAGTATTACAATTGACACCTTCAATGACGTCCTCGACCGTTATCCGCCCGCCGCACCAGAGAAGCTTCGTGACCTCGACGCGCAACGCTATGACACGATACCCACGACATTCGCACAAAGAGTCGCGAGCATAGAAGAAGCACATTTGAGCAAAGACGAAGTGGAGAAGCTTGTGGAGTGGAAACTGTACGTTACGCACGCGTCATCTAGCGAACCAGGAGTCATTCAGGTAACCAACATGATACAGGAAACACGGCACCTTCCGTCCCAAGCTCCTTGGTTTAGTCCAGAGCAACTCGTCCTCCGCGATCGATAGTACTACACGAGCCGCATTCGATCTTTTGCCTGGCGGCAAGCCTAACACGAAAGATATACTCGCTGCACTGAAGAAGTTAGCTGAGCTCAAGGGCATTGGACCAGCTACGGCTTCCCTGCTGCTCTCAGTAGCTGCACCTGACAGCGTACCGTTCTTCTCAGACGAGCTGTTCAGGTGGTGTATGTGGGACGAGCAGGGGAGTCCAGGGGGATGGCAGCGCAAAATCAAGTACAATAACAAAGAGTATGAAGAGTTAGTGCCGAAGGTCCAGGCGTTGAGGAAGAGACTGGGTGAGAAGGTTCGTGCGCTGGATATTGAGAGGGTGGCTTGGGTGTTGGGGAATGAGGCGATCGACGTGGGCGACGATCAAGTGAAAGACGACGCACAAGAGGAAGAGAAGACAGAGACGACAAAAGAGGAAGAAGAGGTTGCGGACACGAAAGATGCTGAAGCGAAGCCAAAGAAGGGCACGAAACGAAAAGCAGCCGAAACCAAGGTACCGGCTGAAGGCACTAGGAAGAGCAGTCGCACAAAGCGTTGACCGAGACGACCATAGCCGGACACTATATACCTGCACTGCTTTCTTGCATGACATGCTCCTGGACAGCCCTCGTGGGGCAATCATGGCGCTTCCCCTTAGGTTAAGCTGACTGCATCATGCAAAGCGCACGGTCCTTACGCATGCCGTGCCGACTACCTCAGAACTTGGGCGTTACCCTCTGTCGAGCCGCGTTCAAGTTCAAAAACCCCTCTCTCGTTTCTATATTGCTCAAGGTCGTTTGTATGCACGATCTCCAAAGCGTTATTCTGAGTCGGCTCAGGCCGAAGCCCGTTCAAGAACACACTCAGTGACTGCCAGACTGGGGTTTCTTTGCTGACACGGCTGCGATGACAAAGAAGATTCAGCTTCTTTCTAGCGTGCAGATGATGCAGAAACTCAACATGCATAACAGCCGATACCTTATGGTTCGATCCGGCTTCTCAATTTGCTGCCGGGAAAGGACGATGAGGACATCCACGGTGTCCTCGTCCTTACTCCACTGGATTCGCAAGTCTGCTACGAGGCAGTGTCTTATGTGTAGGGGAACTCTTCCCATCTCGCCAGAATGTATATGAACGGGAAGCCTTGCGCAAGGAGTCATATTTTGGTTGAATGCCTTCGAGGTCTCAGGCGCGCAACGAATGTGCGCATGCTCTGAATCGATGCCCTTTGCATCATTCCAAATGATGTCGAGGAGAAGAGTAATCAAGTCGCGCTTATGGCTCAGATTCACCGTTCAGCTTTTAAGACGATGATCTGGCTTGGGGAGGACAAGGAAAATAGATCTTGGGGATACAGCCTCCCGTGAAGCTCAGGCGTTCTACCCACCTCCTCCCTCTCATTGGCTCTTCTTGAGTATCTTGCACTTGACCTCCACGTGCGCTTCGATGCACAGAGCGCTATACATGCGACTAGTCTTCGCCACGTCTGTGAGCTGGGGTGGTGGTCTCGTGTCTGGACATGACATCTGTCTTCACTTTTTGGCTGTGCAAATACTGATTGCGCTCACTCACATCCGCGGGTAGTTCAGGAAATCTTGCTCTCAGCATCTGCGAACGTTATGCTAGGAAAAGCTTACTTGCCCCGGGAGATGATTCGTCGTGCAGCGACAAATTACGTTAGCCATATCACAACATGCTGCCACGATAGGGCTTTGAGCGGACTACGAACAGAACATACGTATATCATCACGACTGAGATGGCTAGTGTCGTTGAAGTCATCTTGTCCTTCCAGCGCGTACCTCCCGAGACGAAGAATGAACTGCTCGCAAACCTCTGGATGTGCCGCAACCGGCTGGCAGAAATCAAGTATTGACAAGATTTACGATGTCCTGGTCCTGCTGAGTTCTAGCCCCGTGATATATACGAACTATAGTAGTAGTTTCGCAGGCGTATGTCGCCTCGTAGTTCTCTAGTACATAAAGGCTAGAGGAAATCTCCACGCTCTCAAAGGCGTCCGCTGTAGGGATGCAGACCGCGATGACTCAGAAGATTGGACGTCTTGGTGTACGGACTGGAATGATCTGCGTTAGTGGCTGAGGATCAGTACAAAGTGCTAATTGAGCTCTATAAGCATGTATACTCAGCCTCAGGGAGCCACCAAGCACGAATCATTACGGAAACACCTCAGCTCTCCTATCCCAACGCCCTGAACGTTGCCGTTCAGGTCTTTGATCGCGTAATACACACAAACGGCCTCTTGCCATTCAAGCGAGACCAGATGTCTGTTAAGGGATCCGTGTTGCTTAGCAGTCTTCTCCAAACGCTTCAACGACCCGAGTTAACTGGTCAAGAGTCTTCGTACTATAGTGCAGGGGGTAGCATCTTTTCCGAGTTCTGGAGAACGCTGCTGGGCGATTGTATCATCCGGTCCCCGAAAAGTCAACATATGTTTCATGCTACGCGACAAACAAGCGATCACGATTACGAGCCATCTATTCGCAGAGCTACTGCCTCCGATCTCATATCCTTCCTTCTCTGGAGGTTTGCTGGAAGTCAAGGCTTCTACTCAGGGCGAAGTTTTGGTAATTCACAAGAGAAATCTTGGCCAGCGAAGAATGATTGGGACCCAGAATCAGAAAACCTCCAGAAGATCCTGCAGTGCACAACATCAACGCCTCGGTCGCTAGAGCGACGTCTGGACGACGCATGTTCGTTACTGAGATGGGTTTCATTGGCCTATGGCCCGAGCTGACCAAAGTGGAAGATAAAGTGGCAATCTTGCTCGGCGGATCCACACCGTTCATGCTACGCGAAGAGCCCTCGGAATTCGGTCCGAGCATTTATAGGTTGCTTGGAGACTGCTACGTTCATGGTGTCATGGATGGTGAACTCGTGGAGGGCGAGAAGACGGAGGATTAGCCGATGCTCGCGTTGAGATGATTTGGGGCATACGCGTCGTTTAAATCGCAAGATTGGGAGACGAGAGACGCCTTGAACGGAATGATCAAGTCATCATCTCCATCAAGCAATCGCGCTACTCACACGTATCAAGCTAACTAACGAGAAGCTCTACGAACATATTGATAACTAACGAGAAGCCCTACGGATATGTTGCATACTGCCGACCGTCATGTTGGTGCGCGATTCACATTGCTGTGCGCATCTCCAAAGTTCAGATCGATTTAAAGTTATTAACTCCTACAGGCACGGCTTGCACCGCAGCGAAACTACACATGTCACTATAATTCTTACAAAAACACTTTCTAGGCAGAATTCACGCAGTAGTAACGGCGAAGATTTCGACGCACTTCGCATCTGTCAAGCCCATCAGACACACTGAGACCAGTGCGTTGAAGACGGCGATGATTGCGAGCCTTGCGGGCATAGATTGCACAACATAAAGCACCACGATCGACGTTATTGGTAACAAAGACACGAAAATGTTGATGATCCATTGCAACACACGAGAGCTCGTTCTGTCGTTGCCACCAGATACGGCATAGAGTATGGGTGATTCGATCGTAGATCCGCAGCCGCATTTGTGTCGAGCAAGAGCTTCAAGTCGCACAACTCTCGTCGGAGACTTATTTCCGATGTCCCACGGACGACATGTATCGCCATCAGTAAGATAGGCTCCAGAATTCGCCCGCGAAGCATGCGCTTCGACATCGTTGCTGATCAGCTCAAAATTGTCTGGGCATATCATGCTGGAGACTGTTCCGAATTGGCGGCGCGATATCTTCGCGTGTTCCGGAAATTTTAGACCGGTGCGTTGCTGCATCAGTGCATGGTCTGGCGAAAGTAAGCAAGAGCATGTAAACTGACATTCCACAGCCGATCAACTTACGGTACGCTTTCAACGTCCGTCTGATCTCCAGTATCAGCTTCAGATGTCCTTTATCGTCATCCGACTCTGACACGCGAAGACGATGCCACGTGCTTGCATCAATCGATTGCTCCGCGCCGGTGGTGTGGTCTTGTCGCGCTTGCTTCTCTCGCAGACGTTTCTCCAGATCGAGAAGCTCGACTTGATGGTAGAGCAAGTTCTGCGCTTCCAATGCCTCAAAATCTTGAGCTTTCTTGGGCTCGACTTGGATTTTCGCGTCTTCGATGCTAAGTGCGGGCAGCCAATGCCGGCACCAGGCAAGGACTCGGTGGATTTGGCATTTGCTATAGGCTGAAGTTGTGCCATCTGGACGGAACGTTCGAAGGAAGTCTGCTTGAGTGAAGTGAACCGGCTGAGGCCTGTTCAGCTCGGGTTCATCGACGAAAGGCTGTGTCGGGAGTTTCAAGCGTCAGGATGCTCGATTGAAGCATTACCGCAAGTATCATTCACCTCTCGAAGCACACTCAAACGGACTACTCGCGTCTATGAAGTTTGTGTTGACTGGATTTGATCTGGATTGAAGTGCACCAATCGCGACAGCGTTGTGTGGACGTTATTTCACAGGCAAGTATCGAAGAAGTAACTTGCTGCGACACATGCGGCCGAAGGACGCCACGCGATCATCTCCATACCGCTAAGTAACGACTCTGAATCCTCCTTATGCTCTGTCAATATTAGCGCAAGGCCTTACTTCCTTCCTTATCAACAATCATGCCCAAGTGGCGCTTCGACGAGATGTAGAAGCAAAGTGGTTGGTCAAGGGCTGATGGTTAACAGGTCAGCCTCAGCATATTAGATCTAATTATAATGCGTGTTCGTACGATGCCCGAGCGCTCCGTCGCATTTCTATGTATTTTTCCACCTCATTAACGACTGTTATATCGATTCTGCAGCAAACGTCGACCTCGCTCCACCGAAAGCACGCACAATTATGACACCTCAGCCACTTCTGGAAAATCTCCATGAATGCCATCCAACACTCCGTGCCCACCAGACTTCAACACCATATCCAAGAAGGCAGTCACGTACGTGACGGTCAGCTTCATCATCCTTTCGCCCTCCACCGTACCAAGCACTTCTCCAGCCTGCGGCGGTAGCATTTCCTGAAGGCCGAGGACGGAAGTGATCAAAGGCAAATCCGAGAAGCTATAATGCGCGGCGCCCTTGACTTCGAATTCCTTCTTCCAGCCAGTCAGCTTGGGCCAGATAGCTTTCCACGATGGGTCGGTCTCTTGCGTCTTATTCTCGTGTCCGATGAGCATGAAGTGACGATCGAGACCAGTCTCCAAGACAGGGCCGAACATGGTGCCGTCGAGGTTCAGTGCAACGAGTGCAGATGGGATTCGGAGCATAGCAGCTGCTGCGGTTGCGCCGCCTAGAGAATGGCCGATGAGTGCTGTCTTCCTCTTACAATCCGCTTTGCCGTGACCGAGAATTTGTTTGCTAGTAACTGACGTATTTGTGAAATGTTGGTGCACGAACACAAAATCCTCGACGCGTGTCTTCAGGGTCAGCTCGACGTCCGCGTCAGTGCTGAGATCAGCGTCTGTGATGATGGTGCCGTAGGGGTACTCTACAATGTCGGCATCGTACGGGTGATCCATGGAGACGGCCAAGTACCCTGCAGCAGCGATGCTCTGAAGCATACTATTGTACAGCATTCGAGATGTGCCTAGAGCGCCGGAGAATAGGACGAGAGGGAAGGACAGAGTAGCGTCGCGACCACGGCTCGTGCTTTTGCTGCACGTCTCGAGCCGGAGGGACTGGAAAGAGCCATTGAGTAGTCCGTAGGCGGCGAACTTGTCGTTCTGGAAGGCGGCAGTGGCGGGCGGCATGTATCGCTGAACTTCCTTCTTTCGACAGTATGATACAGGAGAGAAGGTAGAGATCACAACTGAGCGCTGTCGACCATCGTTTGCGAATGGGTCGAGTCGGCTGGAGTCGGTCAACGAAGCCGTGGTGATTGCCACGTCATATCTTTGAGGACCAACGATGGGAAGGATGTTGGCGAGACTCGATGGCAATGCCACGCAAGCAAAGAGGAGGATGGTTTGATAGGTCATCGTGGGAATCGGGAGGAAGATTTGTAGCTGGATGTCAAGACTCGAAAGTTAAATGTTGATGAGGAAGCGATGTCCTTGGAACGACCTTGGATGCTCAACATTGATGGCTCTCGGTACTTATGTACTTCTCCCTCAGACTACATGATGGACGACTCAAGCAGCAAAGCACGGCCTCCCCATGTACGCCCTACCATTTCTGGATGCAGTAAAGCTGAATAGGGCTGTGGCGAAGATCATTCATAGTTGAGCCGCATCGATCTCTAATCACCGAGCACCGTACCGGGTTTTACATATCGTTCTCGACAAAGGTGGTCACGGTGTTAGGTGAGCTGCCGCTATTCATGGTTTCTTCATCTCGCCCCACTTCGCTCCAAATGAAGCTAGACGCGCTCTTTCGCTTCCCGATCTGGTAAAGCTTCTCCAGCACGCAAATACCTTGATCCACCATGCCCAAACCTGTCTTCTGACACACACGCTCTATGACTTCCCAATGCGTGCCTACCAATCTCTTCTGCGGTTGCGCATTCAGCTTCCAGTAACCAAGCGAAGACCAGATGCCAGCAGATGTCGGACCTTATGACGGGCGTAGAGCACGCAGAAAACGCTGCGATGCGTGCGTCAAGCGCAGGATCAAGGTTAGAAAGTGTCTGCGTGTGCTCCAAGAGTATGCTGATGCCTCGTGTAGTGTCATGGAGGCACTCCTTGCGAGACCTGCAGGCGAATGGACCGACAATGCAAGACAACCATCAAGGGGACAACGAGTGGCCCGGTATTCGTCGGTCAGAATACCCAAGCGGTGATTACCTCTACCAAAAACGATTCAAAAGGTTAACCAGCATCTTGCGCCAGCGTCTCAGTCCCGCAGTGTGTGAGCCCGAAAGGTTTAAATCGGAATCTTCCATACTTCTTCGTATCATTCTTGCCTATGAACATCTTTACGGGCGAGAAAGTGCCTATGGGCTTGGAGTTACTCGACTTGGCGAAGACATCTCCTGCATTACGAGATGCAATACATGCTGTAGCCGCACTACATCGCAGACAGCACTGCCAGCTTACTTTCACCAAGGAAGATGTGTACAACGATTTGGCTGAAAGCTTGGAAGCATACGACCAAGCTGTGCGCTGTATCCTTGATCGTATTGATTCGAATGATCTCCTGGAAGACCCTTCTGCGCTATGGACGACGTTCCTTCTGGGGCTGTTCGAGGTATGCAACACTAGCATACCTTTATTCATCTTTCCTTGCGCTGACTTGGACTAGTTGATGCGTGACTCGACCGGTACGAACTGGCTCTCGCACTTTCTACACGGTACATGCACAATCCTACGCCTCCAGGATCCAGACACTTTGTCTTCTTTGGGTGTAGACAATACGCAGAAGCGAACGTTCTTCCTCGCTACCAGGACTTTCGAAATCGCTCGCTCACTGATCTACTCTTCACCAACATTTCTTAGCGAGCTCAGATGGACCAGTGCTTTAGCAAAGCTCTGGAGTGGAGCAGGTGCAGACCTGTGGCATCCCAAGGAAGCTTTGTTCGACATGCTGCCGCACATCTCGGCTCTGAGCATCCGTGCCGCCAGATTCTGCGAGACCGCCAAAGAACTTCCTGTGGACACGCAGCGGGCTCAAATCCAGTCTCTTGCAAACAAAAGCCTGGTGCTAGGAGAGTCACTACAGCTGTGGTGGTCAGACACAGTCGCATGGGATCAAGCTACACAATATCCTATCATGAACAATGGCATTCAGAGAAAGCCAGATATCGAGCTCATGGTCGGCTACCTCTACTATCACGCGATCAGTATCTACATCTCGGGTACGTATGACTACCACGTGCACTGGACATGTTTTGGTGCACCGCATGCACCAGTATTGTCGCAAAGCACGATCGACTGGCACGTCGTCGAGATCTTACGTCTGAGCCAAGAGCTGCTTAAACTTGGAGCTGCTGGCGTGTTGCTGTTCTTTCCTCTTCGAGTCGCAGGAGCTAGAGTTATGGACCTATGTTCGAGATGCGACATCCTGAACCTGCTGCATACTGTGCAGCAGCGAGGATTTGTGGTCGCTACGGCTTTCACGCTAGATTTGTCTGAGCTTTGGGTAGGCTAATTCTCTTTCACACCAACGAAGGTGTTATGAAGAACAACCGGATGATGTTGAAGTTTTAATGGGTATGACAATATGTTACAAAATCCATCCTTGCGAACCTCTCCTTGGTGAAGGCGTGCATAGTGACGAGTCGCAGTACACAGATGCAAACTCAACATCTGTTCAAAAGAGTTCATCGAGATATAGCTCTATCAATGCTCTTGTCTCATCGATTGGAAGTCATCTTGCTGAGATTGTGATGCCTTGCTTTTGTTACATTTCATGTCGTCCTTGTCCAGGTGATGCCATCCGTAAGCTGGTGGAAGCGATGCTATTCGAGAAGGTAGAGCAAGCTCCATTTCCGGGTATGCGAAGGCAGGATAGACGGTTCCAGCTTCGAGTTCGTGGTCTATGGCTTTCAGTACAAGAGCATAGCGAATATATACAGGCTTAGGCTTACATTCAATGATCCTTTGGCGATAGCGTCGCAGCAAGACGCTGCACAGTGAGTCGCGATAATGTAAGGCGGCAATGGCGAAGAGAATGCCGACGAGGCCAAACAGGATTTGGAGGGCGACCTCGACGGCGTCGTACATGTCGGACATTGTGATCAATCTGGTTGTCCTTCGTTTGCGTCGGGAACGTTCCGATTAGAGGATCAATTCGGCGCAAATGAGACTTGACTATGAGCAGTAAATCACAGAGGGACTTCGCCATGAAGTCGAGCAGGCTGAATTATGTATGCAGAACTTCCTCTTGCCAAGTAACGCCAAGATGAGTGTTCTGAGCTGGACTGCAAGATAGACCTGATCCGGTCAGCGTAGCCCGTTCCGCCAAGACAACTTTGGTGTAGGAACGGTCGTTGTCGTTCATTGCCCAGACAGAGATTGCATTCGCTCAGTTGCTGGTCTTGGGGTCCTTCCAGTCGTTGCCAAGCTTGCGTATGCTTGAAGCGGCTTGTCATTCTTCCGCGGTAGGCTGATTGCCAGCACCAACGAATGAAAGAGTCAGCTCTTTGCGACATATATCTTGGCGAATTTCAAGATGCTCTTCGGCCGAAGAGGAGTGTCTACCAGCACCCTCGTCATCAAGTTCCGTGTTCCACATCGAAAGCTGCAACGTGGTCGCGAGAGTGAATGGCCCTTGTCAGCGATGGGAAGTACGGTGCATCACAATAGAGTATCCAGAGAAGGCTCGCGACAATGACTTCAAGTTCGCGTCATACTGGGAGAGTGGATGACTAGCGAAGGGAGCTCGAGGGAGAAGGAGAGGAGTTGAGCACGCTGATGTCTTATCCCCGGTTCCCCGCTGCCTCGGCAGCTGCCACCCACCCTAAGTGCGCCTTGGCGCTTGGTGCGTTATTTTAGCATCACCACAACCATCCCCCTATTCACTTCTCTATCATCGTTATCATCGTTCAAAACCTGCACGCTTCTATGCCAAGCACACAGCAGTCTTCCTGAGGTTAGCCAAGCGTTGCGATACCTGATTGATGGATGCCTACTCTTCCACGTCCGTTTCAATTGGTAATGGAAGCCTGCCTTGCAAGGGCCCGATCTCACTGCGACCTCTTTACCAAGTCTACTACAGCAACCGTCGCGTATGTTACCGCAGCAAGATCAAAGATGCTGTTTCGAGCCAATTCTCTATTACCTGTCGATCATACGTCGTTGCAGGCGTACACTATCTATAAGCTGTAATCTTCTCTCGGGGTCAAATATACAGCGCGAAGGTACAAGTTCTCTCAACAGCTTTTCATCATATCCAAAATGTGTCAGCGGAAAACCAACTACTTGAGCCTCCGTCCTCGTTTCATTTGTCGCCTTCAAACATCGACTCATCTATTGTGGGCTAGATCCAAGAATCGCACGCTGTAGTTTTTGTACAGAGGTCACATCGGCGAGAATCGCTGTGGTTTCGAGGTCTTTTGAATGGCGTCTTGTTGTTTGAACTGGGGGATTTTCTTCAGTTTCGGCGCGACCCTTTGCAGTGAGTGACTCTAGTGGTCTTGTCGGTCCTGTCGTAACACTCTACACTGATCGATAGACCGGTGGTGTTGCCTCTAGCCGTGGTACATTCTCTTCAATTTCATCGGGTCCAAGCTCGACATCTACCGGGAGTTAGACTTAACGAAAGCGTTTTAGACTGATCCAGCTTCATACCATTTCGAGATCGTCGCTTCTCTCTATATCGTCGATAGACAACAACACCCAACGAGTCTCGGTAGTTCCACCCAGCTAGGCCAACAAGAATGGCAATGATTGCGACCGCGCCGAAACACACATGTAGCGCTACATTTGTCGAGTCGTTGGAGGCCGCATCCGACATCCTCGGCTATACATCGATGATTGGCACGCAACAATCAGGCGAGAGACGAGACTGAATCACGTGGGGTGATACAAGATTAGGTCACGGCGTGTTCGCAAGGAAGTCAGGCTTCGCAACTTGAGCTTTCTCCCTACGACGCGTGCACAAAACCCTACATTTTATCTGCCCTCGACGGAGACGTCACGTCCTGGTCGAGGACTGCGGTTGTGTGCGGAAGGGGGCTGAGAGCGGCTGAGTAGGTGCGACTCGTCGGCCTGCCCTGCGGTTCGCCTCCAATTGTTCTAGCGCTTCAACCGGTTTAAGGCACCTCCGCTGCATACCTACAACCTCGCATTGGCCGTTAAAGCCTTGGGCGCATTGTCAGTTTTGCCGCCTCCTAGACCTCGTCAGCTTGAGGAAACATGATGGCCTATCAGCGCATCCTTGCGTACAAGCCCTCTCGCCTCTTCGCGCACAGTTATCATTTTCTCACGAGATTCTGAGGTAAAGGACGCCACCACGCAAGGCTTGTGCTCCCGTACTCGCGTCTGGATCCCAAGTTATCCTCAGAGGATTCAGACATATTAAGAACTTGCGGGCGTGGACAGTTGCAAACTCGCGCTATCGGTATGCGCGAGCAACGCTCCCCCTTTCATGCCTTCAGCATGACCGCTCGATTGGCACCGCGCTTAACAAGGCGGCCTCCTGCGGAGGTGGAAATGGGTTTGGAGTGTGATCGAGGAGGTGCCTTGCGAACGCGTCATCTGGCTGTTCAAAGACTCACTCTGGTGTGTCGTTCTACAATTCGCCCCTCCGAACAATTCACCAGACATCCGCGCATCCGGAATCGAACGGCAGAGACTACAAGGCTCCTATGCGGCCGAGTGACATACACATCTGCCCAGTTCCCTGGTTGTGGTCATCGGCGGGCTTTCGGTCTAGCAAACCTGGGAATGGGGCCGCGCCAACTCATACTCATTCGACCGGACATCAGGCACTGCATTGACAATGCCTGCAGACTACAGGTCTTTTGGAAAAACATCGAAAAAAAGCTTGATTTTCGCCGGTCACGCTACGCCCACCATCCAGAACGTACAGTACGCCGAGTAAGAACATGAACATATCGTATATTTTGCTCGTCCACCGACAGTTTCAGTTCCCCAGACCATGATCAATCGTCATGCTTCGTTGTCTGGGTCTTGGACCGCGTCCTCAGGTGTCTCAACATAAAGGGGTACAGTGAGCCTTCGCCGCATCTCAATAAACGCATCGACCTGGTAGTCAACGACGAGTCCGGTGTTGAGAGGGTTTCTTGCATCTGACATTGCTAGACGCTCGGCGGTATGAAGGGGAACGTTGACAACGGCAAGCATTGAAAATTCTATAGTGAATCGCGGAACGCGACGAGCGCCTGATGAGAAGCGACTCTTTTGCCATTGCGAGGGACTACAAACCATGAACTATTAATACTCAAATGCGATTATGGACAGCGTCGGCCACTGTTGGGCGACCAGTTGGTCTGGCACCGGAAATGGTACCAACGCCGATCGGAACCACTAAAGCCTGATTTTGCCTTGGCATCTATGTATGACCCGGCGCGCTGGTAAGTAGCGCAAATCTCGCCCGTTCCTTTGGAAAAGCTATATCAGCATACCAACACACCAAGATCCCTGCTTTTTTGTAATATGCAACATATCCGTACGAAGTCTCTCAGATCGTCTGATCTTGTTACTGGTCTTCATACATCGGAGGTTTTCCAACGCCCCATGGATCACTGCAAGTGTGGTGGCGTTCTGCTTTCACTTCGTCAATATATGAGCTCAATCATTTCATCTAGTGTGGGCAGAATGGTAGAGGCTCTCGAGGAACAGAGAAAAGTACAGGTGGTCCTTAGTCAGCCTAAGTTGAGGCTGCCTTGCTTATACGCAGATTTTTGTCTACAGGGGTAGACGGAAGCTCGCCAGTTTGCCTAGTGGCTAACAACAAGCAGGAAAGGAAGTCAACATCTTCAAATGGTCTCAATTATTCGCGCGAACCCGGCGAAGGGTCTGGGCCGACTATACACTCCACAAAAAGTTAGCAATAGCTAATCAGCATAAGCTTCATTGTTTGGCTCCCATATGGCTATGCTAGTAAGTTAACTACAGCTCATTCCAGGTTTCATGTTCATTTTATATACTTCTCAAGATTCTCACATCCGCGACCCTAGACCCATTCCCTCTGTTACTCCACAAGGACCCCTCAATGTCTGCAATTCCCGGCAATCGATCCATATTGCCGAATGGTGGCCTTTTTTTTTAAACATCTGAGGTCAAACGACATCTTCGATCGAGGTCTTCAAATGCCAAAGTATCATTGTCCTCCAGACTCTCCGTGATCTACGCCCAAGGGTGGCTCGTAGTAGAGAGGCAGTGTAAGCCTCGGCTGCATCTCAACTGCATCGTCCTGATATCCGCTTCTTCCCACTAACCCAGCTCGAGCTTCGATATCAACATCCTCTCCTGCGCGCAGATCTCAGCTAAATTCGTACGCCTCCACGGCTCCACCAGGATCGCGGCTCGACTTACCTTGAGACCATGTAACGAAGAGGCCACGGAAGCAAGAGCAGAAGACTGAATCTCGAACATGAAAGCCAGCAATGGTGACGAGGATAGTCAGGATGCCGAAGCATACAACAAGGATGGTGTTGGTGGTGTCATTCCCATCAGACATTGTTGAAAGCGGCGATAGGTTGTTTCAGGCTGAGAAGGCTTGGCTCGATGAGGTTCACTTTATGGGTGATCGAAAGAAGAATAGAACTGACGACGCGTCGATTTGGAGTCGTCAAAAAGAACATCCGTCGAAGGTGATCCTGTGACCAGAGTTTATGGCAGAAGGCATCCAATTTATAGTAATACATCGATGCGAACAATTCGAAATCCCGTGTATGCATTGTGGCCGAACGGCCCAGAAAACTGCTAATGGCGTCTAGTAAAAGTCGACACGCCGCATCAGCCACGGTGTAAAAGGGGTCTCATTGCATCCTGACATTGCCCATGTTTACACTGGCAAAGAACGATAGCAAAAGCATTAGTTGCTGAGCATCCGCTGCTGAGGTTTCCGATTGGGCGTGCATGCACTGATGCCGCTCGCCTCATTCTCGCCCTATCGGCCCAACCACGATATCTCCGCATTTGTTCGACCTTAGCGCCGGTCCTTCGCAATTCGGCGCGAACAACACTTCAGCCATGTCTGCGATTCATGAGATTTCACAAGCCTCTGGGAACTGCAATCGGTCTATCTGCCTGCACTGGCCTGATTGCCAAGAAACACCCGATCCCTTATTTGACACTTAGATCTGCACTGGCTCCAGCTTTTTGACGAGTCTGTGAACGTGCATCGTCGTTCACAGGCTCTGCCCAAGAGCACGATCTCTTCATCGCCTAGGACCTTATGAATCTACCCTTCATGTTTCAACACGAGAACATTGGCCTGACTTACAAACAGCACGAAGTCACAGCATCCGCACGTCAGTAGCATGCTCTATGCTGGCTGCATGAATGCGCAAGGGTAGGTAGTCAACTTTCGCGTCCCATTCAGCCTTGTTGCGCCACTTTCCCACCCCTCAAGGCTGACTCGTCGGTCGACCACCGTTACTTCACGAACCTAAGATTCTTATTAGGCCTTCGAGTTGGATGTAATGATGATGACGTCTTGCTCCGGAACTATCATCTTCAGTAGAATGCAGGGAAGTTCTAGGTACAAATGGCATTGAAGATTCGGCACTAATTTCCGTACCCTCACTCTAATCGCTCTTCGCACACTCAATTGAGATCAGTCCTCAGCAGCCCGTCGCTTCTAAGAGCAGCTTGTATCATCCTCGTTTTTCGCTACGATATACAATGTCATGTCATATAATTCCTTTCATCACGTCTAGGCGATCCATCTCGTCCGTATCGAGTCTAACGACCTTCACGCTTCTAAGAAGTTTTATACTACTGACCGTGATTCTTCCCGGTCGGATGAACTCGTAGTTCGCCTAACGAGGGCGGTGGACGATGTTGGTCATGGTAGATATGGTGTCTAGCCAATTGATTGATGCGGCGATGACAGTTCTGATGCGGCCCTCGCTCAAGCCAGGTCCCAGAATGTGACTGGGTATCCTGCACGGCATCGTAGGGCGTGATGTTTGGTATCACTGAAGGGTAGATGAAAGGACTTACTGGATACGGGGGTTCGTACTTGTGTATCCTACTTCCAGTTCATGATCTTGTATACACATTAGCTTTCGTCCTCGTACTTTTGTGCAAACCTAACTCACGAACTCGACGTGAACGGCGGTATCGACGGAGCAGAACGAAGATCAAGGAGTCATGATAGTGGAGTCCAGCAATGGTGACGACAACGCTGAGGACGCCAATGATGCCGAAAAGTATCTGCAATATGTCGGTAGACTTCGTCTGAGTCGACATGGCCTCAGGTTCGCGTCGGAACCAAATGAGTAAGAAAGGCCGGAGAGGTAGACACGGACACAGTGGTCAGTCCTGGAAAGATGGCTCAATTGGTTCCACCTGCGTTCTAAGACTTGAGATACTGATGTTCAATGCGGACCAATAGGTGGGTAAGGATGTGATGAGATGCAATTTGTGTGAGAAGAGTAGGAAGTTCCCAAAGAATATTGATGAAGTTTTTCAATGGTCAATCACTATAGCCACTACGCGCTTCAAGTAGTAAATGACCAAGTGAATGAGAATTGACATGCAAGCAGATGATTGTACATGAAGCAGACTCGATGTCTTTAAAAGCAAAGGCGGAAACTGCGGACTATTCGTAGGTCCTCACCGCTAACGATTGTGTCGTATATTTTGTCACATACTCGAGCCTAGTAAAAGCCGGTGGACGTTGCGTCTATGCTCGATGCGGTGTCTGGGCATCAGCTGGACCAATGACGCGCTAGACCAGCCTTGTAAGATTCAGCCACATGCACGATGAAGTGCAAACACTGTCAAGAAGAGGGCTTGCTGCTAATAGCGAGGCTGCGGGCTCTAAGCAACAGCCGCACCAATGATGCTAACACATGCTAGTACTAACATCTTCCTCGGAAGCGTCTTTACGTGCCGGCCCCGCTCTTTACTCTACGAAGTACTTTGAATGCTTCATATGGTGTTGCTGCCCAA
Organism: Setomelanomma holmii; assembly: GCA_010015745.1. Classification (NCBI taxonomy): domain Eukaryota; kingdom Fungi; phylum Ascomycota; class Dothideomycetes; order Pleosporales; family Phaeosphaeriaceae; genus Setomelanomma; species Setomelanomma holmii. Next base: position 194,794 of record ML978157.1, read on the forward strand.
TCCTCGAGTACTTAGAATGCTTCAGACAGTTTTTGATGCCCAATCTCGAAGACATGAAAACACCAGGCGGGCGGCCTTCATCGCTGCATCTAAGTGAGGCAAGTTTAATGGACTTCGATTTCATGCCACCCTGAGGCAGCCGGAACGTGCGCCAAGCTGTGAATTGCACCATGGCTATGATTGGATGACAAGATTCCCAGATGATTGAAGAAGCCAGGTTCATTTCCTGAATGCGTAAAGGTCGCAACGCGACGAGTTTGGCGGCTCTCTGAGACGCTCAGCCTCAGCTTTGTGCAATTCACAACCACGGCATATAACCGAAACTACCCGTTACATTACCTTCCACTTGCTTTCCTCACGCTGCTGGCGTCTGATTGTGAAAGACAATAATTTTAAAGATAAGAATAGCTGCTGTGATTCAATGGACATATCGCTCCACTACCTCGCACTATTTTTAACACGAGGTCGATATGGTATATACGCATCTCCCACCTCCGCCCTGATTTGGTTCCCGTCAATCTCAACCGGCGCAATCGGCTTCCTCGGGACTCTCGCTAATCCACCAAGTTCAGTCGCATCACTAGCAGGACTTGATGCCGACAACGGCATGTCCTGCGCGCGGACAAGCCTTTGACGTTCTGCTCCGGTGGCGTCCATCTCGACGTTCCATTCTGGCGTTTCGTGAGGATTCGTACCATTGCGATGGGGGGCGACTGCAGCGTCAAATGCTTCTTTCGAAGCTGGGGAGGTGTGTTGTTGTGGTGCTTGTTGATATGAGCCGCGATCAATCGAAGCAGACGTCGGTGTGGTCTTCTCATCTGCCGTGTTCTTCGAAGCAAGTGCCATGGCTGCTTTCTTCTGCTTCCTTCGTCTCCAAAGCAAGAAGAACGCCAGAGCCCCAACGATGAAAACAAGAGGAACAACGACTCCAATCGCAACTTTCGCACCCGTCGAGAGATCTCCATTCCCCCTATTCCCACTGGTCCCTGACACTCCTGTACTCGAACTCGAACTCCCTGACCCCGTCGCACTCGCCGACCCAACATCACTAGCCTGATACCTCAGCAAAAGCGGCGTAATCGACGCAGTCACACTCGCCGGCCACGCACCCGCCGTATACACAGCATTACTATTCTCCTCAGCATCCGCCTCTCCACACTTGACCATATTCATCGTCCCACTACTTCCAACTTTACACCCACCCCTTCCATCGCCCTCAAACCCTGGCGGACAACACGTCAATCCCGTCTCCCCACTGACCCAATCCTGCCCAGCCGTCGCTGTTGATACCGCGCTCCAACTACTCGGGCACGCGGTGGCGGGTGAATAGAACGCTGATGCGCTTGGGTACACGTTTGGCGTGACCCATGGCATGCAAGCGGTGTTGATGCTGAATGGTACGGGATCGCCATCTTCTTCGGCGAAGACGCATATGTGGCCGTATTGGACTGTGTTGGCGTAGTTGCGCAGTGTGGCGCATGAGGCTGGTGGCGCGGTTGCGTAGGAGGGGGACCACGTGCGCAAATTGGAGCGGGTATCAGATGTTGAACTCATTTCGAATGATTATTTCTAGCTCTGAGAACGATTGTGGTGTTGTATCGCGATGCAAATGAAAACTTTCGTGAACGAGCGACAAAGTCCATATGGATCACCAATTTGGAACATCTGGAGATATGCCGGGGCCAACACCATGACATATCCCCATCCCAAGCCAGGCACAGCCTCACCCGCCCCACTCTTTCCAAGTCGTTTCATATTTTCGGTGCAACCAAAGTCGATGACGGTGCGGCGAATGTGCATGTTGATAGGCCGAATCCGGATGTAGAGCGGGAATGGTCTCCACGTGCTAAGCCACGGACGCTGTCTTGGAGGCTGGGCAGGCTAGCCGGAAGAACACTGCAATCTTGAGATCTTGTTGACTCGTGCGAGCAAGTACCGAGTGGTGTAATGATTAGTGAGAAAAGATGTGCTAGTCTATTGGTGTTTATCGTAGAGGTTGGTTGATGACTGGTACCCAGCGACATAGCCACAAGGATCCATCATCACGATATTTGCAGAATTGAAACGTTAGTATGGACAAGATATGTTGTTCTATTCTTGGGTCTTGATATTCTACACAAGTTTTTGACAGTAATACCTTCCCAGAATGTTATGTCTATGACGTACAATCTGTCTGAATGTCCGTTACTTTTGTACAATTCTACGACTTGTTCTTCTGCACCTCAACGATAACATCCTTCAGGCTTTCAATGGCCCTTGTAATGTCTGGCCGGCTGGAATCTGTAACACTGACACCCATGTGTCCGAAGCGGATGTATTTCGTTGCGATCTCCTTGTGCAGGCCCCCGGCAAAGATGACGCCCTTCTTGAGCAGGGTGGGGAGGACTTCTGGAGGGGTGATGCCCTCAGGCAGGTATATAGCGGTCATGCCATTGGCCTGGTTCTCAGGCTTGGACGCCAATTGCTTCAGACCGAGGTCTGCAACAGCCTTCTTGACCTTCTGCGAGGCCGCCTTGTGGTCGGCAAAGCGCTGGTCGAGTGGCCGCGAAAGAATCTGCTTGAGAGAGGTGTCAAGGGCGTGGATTAATTGTGGCGAGGGAGTTGCAAAGTACGATGCTTTCTTGGCTTCGTAGTTTTGCATTACTGTTATCATGTTAGCATACTATCTCTTACTACTTCATCACATCGAAGACTTACTCGGCAGCCAGTTCTTCCATGACCCAAAGTAGGAAGTTGGCCTTGTCTTTCTCGCCTTGAACCTCTCGATAGCGCGTCCAGACACCATCATAATGCTGAGACCGGCAGGGCAGCCAATACCCTTCTGCGACGCGGTGAGAACGGCGTCGAGCTTCCAATCATCGAAGCGAATCTCTTCTGAACCGACACTGCAGACACCGTCGACAATGACCAGGGTTTCTGGGCTGACTCGGTGCACAAGCTCGCTCAATGCCTTGATCTCGCTGAGCACACCAGTGGATGTGTCGACGTGTGTGACGGTGATGGCCTTGTAGTTCTTCTCCTTCAGCGCCTTCTCGACCTCGTCAAGCTGCGGCCTGTCGCCAATCGGCGCCTTCAATTGCATCGCCTTGACGCCGTATGTCTCGAAGCAGTCGGTGAAAGAGTCGGCAAAGTAGCCGGTGTGCAGGACGAGCACCTCATCGCCGGGCTCGACCAGGTTTGCGGCGACCTGATCCCACCCGAGCGTACCGGAGCCAGAGATGACGAAGGGTTGCGAGGCGGGGTCTGTGGTCTGGAAGAGCTTGCGCAGGTTTTGGAGGACTTCGCTGAAGCAGTTGACAAATGGCTGGCCAACATGCGATTCACTGGGGATGTGTCAGTATGCGCGACGCCTGCCCGTGAACCTCGAGACTTGCCTGTAGTGGCTCATAGAGGTGAGGACCTCATCGTCGAACTCAATTGGGCCAGGAATGAGCAGCGCTGGGTGAGGGGCTTGTTGTGACATCTTTTTTGGTGGCTCGGGTACTTGCTTCTGTACTGGTGGTTCTGCCTTCTTTGCTGGTGGTGTATGTCGTTTTATGGTGTTGCCGCGTTCGTCTTCAAAGCGGGCGCTGCGTTCGGTGGAAAAGGGCGTGTTCAGTTCGAGGAATGGCTTGCTGTCTATATGCTTCGTGATCTGATTGAGGCGATCAGAAGCCGAAGCTCGTGACGTCGGTGCCATGATGCGGGGCAACAGCCGGCTGTTCACGGAGGATGCGAGTCTCTGGCTGCCCCGCGTCCACATCCGGAACTCGGAGACGTGCGATGGACGCGATGTGCGTGCAGGTATGTACCCGGGATGTGTGTCGTTGTCGCTGTGTGACCGTGAATGTGCAATTGAAGATGTTCGGGAATTATTGACGCGTGCAAGAAAAGAAAATTGGGCGCTTTGACTGGATGATCTAATGATTGGGGGATTTGTCAGGGGTAAAATATGTCCTGTGCGACTTCGCATCCAGCCCAAAATTCTTCCACAGCACGCCAGACGTAGTGCACAATCCCGGATGTGGAGCCGGCAATCAGTGAGCGTCTCGTAGCTTCTTCGGCAGCGGATCCGCCGTGAATGAACAAGTCACGTGGCATTGGCTTGTTTGGAAAACACCAATTGAATGCGCAGAAGCCTTGCGCTATGTTCTATTGTTGACCAGAACGAGCGACTTGTCCTCCACCTTTCACTCGCACCATAACGCAAAAGCAACTTGCAGCTCGCTCTCCTCCGACTTCAAGGGCTCATGTTCCTCCTGGCTGACAGCCTCCATGGTGATTGCAGTTTTTACAATCGCCTGGATTGCGCAATTCAGGCACAACCGATGTAATTGCACACCAACCATGATGGGTCCCTGATAGCAAATCCTGCGTCTCCGAACGAGTGCGTGTTTAAGATCTTCCAAGGTTCCGCTGATTGTCCTTCAGTCCCTGGAACCAGTCCACCAGCGCATCTCGGAACCAATGACCAGCATGATTCTCCGGCAATTCGTCGTACGTCGTAGCATGTCGGAAGCAGTGCGCGCCCGCACCATCTTTGTGGTAAACAAGCTTCGCATGTGTCCCACCATTGTGCCAAACAACATCATTGTAGCCGCGCGATTTTCAAGCACTGTAGCAGGACTTGCTGATGCCCTCAAGCTTGTCGTTCTTGACTGCTACAGCAATGTACTCAAAGTCGTGCCTGTGACCAGGGTAGTCCGTCTCAAAGTAGTCATCGTAGATCTGGATGCACGTTTCGCGCCGTTCCTTGTCTCACAGTGTCAACGTTGGTAGACATTGGTGTTGCCCAACATCCAGCCCTCACGACAGTGCGAGCCCACAGGGGCCTGACCTTGGTTGATTGTCCCCAAGGCGTCGATCACGGGCACGTGGTAACAGCTGTCTCTTTGTCAAAGTCAAGGGACGGCTGCCACTTGATATGGTCGGGATCAGCGCGCTGCGGCAGAGCTTCGAGTCGTTGACGCTTGACGATGGCGGTTTGCGAATCCGCAGATGAATCACCCGAGGCTGTAGCCATCGAGCGACCCAGGAAAGCCACAAATGTTGTAGTCAGAACTAGGTCGAGCAGCATGTTCCTAGGTGAGCGGATCAAAGCTCGGAAAGCCAAATACCTGCAGCGGAACCGCAGCAAGACTCTGAGTTGATGAAATGAGGGCACGGACGATATTGAAAGTTGAAAGTTGTTGTTGTGCCCATAGTCGCGTCTACCTTTTTCTCTTATACTTAGACCTTGATGGATATTCTCCATTCGACTTCCCAAAAAGCTTCTTGTGTGACAGGTTTTGCAAGGAAACGTACGGACGTAAACTTAGCAAGTATAGCCTTTCAAGTGAAGAAGTGAGATGCCAAGAGCAGAAGGGGCGAGATATTCGAGTCTCGAGTATGACCAAATCGTATAGCTACCATGACCTACAACCAAGAAACCGAATGTGACGAAACCATTGGTAATGATCTGCTTCAAGCATGCGCATGGTTATGGCACATTTTCAACGCGTTTTCAGGGTGGTAGAATGTCCAAAGCAACAGTCGAAAGTGTCAACGGTGAACTCACGTGGCGGTAGGTGCCGCGGAACGGCCCTGGAGGGCGAGAGCGCGCATGGGCCACCACGCTAAAACCACGCGAACCATTCCCAGCAAGGGTGTTTGTTATGATCCACTCTAGGATCCACCCCAACATCAACACCAGCATCACCATCAACGCCAAATCGCTACCGCATGTCTTGGACCACAGCATTGACACCTGGATACACATACACAGGAACAGTCTAGTACTTCTTTTTGGTTAGCCATTATGCGCCTCACACGTGCAGCGCAACGCGCGCAGGAGAACGTGGAGGAGCCCATCACGGACGCGACCGAGGTCAAGGCGCGCACACCACTCAACGAGATATCGCCCAATGCATCGCCCGAGCTCATCGAACCCGTCGAGGAAGTTACGAAGAAGACCCCAGCTCGAAGCAAAAGCAAGAAGGGCGGAAAGAAAGCCAAGAAGGGCAAGAAAGGAAAGGCAGCAGAAGAGGAGGAGGAAGAGCCGGTACAAGTCGTCCTCGAGGATGAGCGACAAGCTGCGGGAAGTCCTGCAAGTGATGCAGCCGCGGAAGAATTGACAAAGGATAACTCAGACGGTAAGGGCATTGACGTGCCAAACCGAAACAACGTGACTGATGGTGCGACCTCAGATACTGCTCAAGTCCCAGTCAACGATGAAAGGCCCGCAAGTCCACCCTCGAAAGCGGTCCGGCTGACTCGACGTCAGTTAGCGAAGCAAGAAGAGGAGCTCAAACAATCGCAACGCGCCGCTTCGCCGGCTCAAGATGTCGAGCCCGAGTCCGCGCCCGAAGTTGTCGAGGAGCCATCAACGGAGGCTAGAAACGTGCAGATTGAGGCTGTGCTAGAGGCTGAGGGAGTGCAACTAGATTCAGTCGGTGAAGAACCACGAGAAGAAACCCCCCTCCTTGAAGCCACTGAGGCAGACTATGTGCCCGAAGAGACCTCATCAGGCGCGCAAGAGGAGGTTCCTGAGGCACCAGAAGAACGAACAGCGGCGCCGGAGGACCAACTCCAAGATCAAGTCAGCGAAAAGGAGCACGATGTACCGCAGGTTTCTGAGACCGTGGAAGTCGAGGCCGAAGTTGTCGCGCCTTCGGTCGACATCACTTCGGAGCCAGAACCAAAAATGCTCGCAGCAGAGAGGCCATCTGAAGCACCAAGCTCACCTGCTATGAGCCGCACACCGAGCAGGCGCGCGTCGCGGAGTCCATCGAAGTCGCCAATGCGCATCGAAGCCTCAATCGAAGCTCTCGATGCGCTGGAAGAAGCTCTCGAGAACGTTGGCAAGGCTGTTTCACATTTCGACCAGTCGAATGATGAAAAGTCCCCTCGAAAAAAGGCCTTCCCAAAGGACGCAGCAACGCCAAATACACGGAGCAAGACACCGAGAAAGACACCTATAGCCACAAGAGTGTCAAGGACACCAGGTGCTGCGCCCAAGAGCATGAAACCAATGACAAGCTCGCTAGCTCGTGCTTCGAGCGTTCGAAATGCACTACCGAAAGATGCCAAAGATGTCAGGAAGGGCTCGACCGACACAGTGGACTACCTTGCGTCAAAACGTCGACCTGTGAGCGTCTCTTTCCCTACTCCACCACCGCCACCCAAGGGAAGGGCGCCCACTAAAGCTACATTCCAGCTCTCCAGTGAAGCGACGGCGGCGAAGCTAAAGGCACAGAAGGAAGAGCGACTGAAGCGCGAGGCCGAGCGAGAAGCAGAGGGCGTCAAACCAAAGCCACGGCCAATCAGCATGCCTCCAATCGCGAAGTCGACGAAACCTCCCACCAAGGCGAGCTTTGAGCTGCCAGGCGAAGCAATTGCAGCGAAGCTGAAAGCACAGAAAGAGGAACGTCAGAAGAGGGAAGCTGAGAATGCGCCGAGCCAACAGCCCAAGGCAAGACCTGTGTCCATTAGCATGCCACCACCAACGGTAAAGTCAACCAAGCCGCCCACAAAAGCGAACTTCCAGCTACCAGGCGAGGCAATTGCAGCCAAGCTCAAGGCGCAACGAGAAGAGCGCCAGAAACGTGAGGAGGAAGCTGTGGCTGCGAAGAAGGCAGCAGCAGCAGCAGCAACAAAGTTACGTTCAGCAGCCGTCCGCAAACTCATGACTCTTCCAACGCGATCCCAGCCCGGTGTGACGATACCACCTCCTCCCAAAACCGAACCACAACCCACGGCCCCTCCCCGCTCCACATCCCTCGCCAGCAAGCGCAGCAGCATCCAACTCTCGCGCTCAACATCCGTCTCCACCAACGCCTCCAAACGTAACAGCATTGTTACGCCCGTCGACGCGGTGCAGCAAAAGCTCAAGGGCAAGGAAGTCTTCAATCGCGATAAGACGGAGAAAGAAGCCAAGGAGCGCGATAGGAAAGAAAAGGAAGAAGCGGCGAAACAAGCGAGAGCGCAGGCTGCGGAACGAGGTCGGATTGCGAGTCGTGAGTGGGCGGAGAAGCAGAGGAGGAAGATGATGGAGGCGGTCAGGGCGAAGGCAGAGGCTGCGTGAGGGACGCGATCTTCGCTGTGAAACGGGTTCGAGGAAGACTTGAGGCGAGATGTCAGCCTTGTGTGATTTGGATCGTTCTTTTCTTTGGGCGTCTTGGGATCAAGTGTCTTGTTCAGCGAGTCTATGCTTTCATTGCTGATCTGGTCTCGAAATTGGATATCTCAGTGTCACTCATCGATTTCTGGCGTTCAGCGGTCCTTGCTACGGACCGGTCAAGGCGTTGTGCATCCTGAGCACTTGAATACCAAAACTCCAAGCATTCTTCTCTTGACCTGCGCCTCAAAAGCTCATTCGTTCAGATGGTAATTGGTGAATATGTTTGCGAGATCAACTTAGTCAGCCAACGTCCAGTACCGTGTCCACCATATTCGGCGTGCAGTCAGGAGAAACACATCTTCAGCAAAGCCATGCTGGGCACTTGTGTAGCTTTTCAGCGAATGCTGGATAGCCATTGTCTGGATGGAAGCTGTCCATGGAGTGGTTTCTCGAACTTGTAGCCAGCAGTACTCGCCAGGAGTATACCTAAAGAGCTAGGCCTGCTACGGATCGAATAAACCTATTTCTCTCTGCTTTCCCAGCCGCGAATTCTCGATACTTGAGGAGAATGAGATACTCTGGCATATCAAGGCATGTGCCTTACCTTCGCGGTCCTGTTCGATGGATGTTGACCAAGGATTAAACCTAGTGCAACGGACTAAGACTTGGCTACAACGTGTGCCATAACGTCAACTTGGTTCTCCATGACTCACCGCCGTTTGCGCGAACACCGCCACGCAGAGGATTGCTCTCTGATTTCCATTGCCGCTCTCTTGATGTTTTCACACAAATCGAAAGGCCCAGACCCAGAATCAGTGCTATCGGCATTTGAGGCCGTAGTATGCGTGCGGTGTCGTGAAATTTGAAGACCGTGAGACAGGCAATCAGACTGACCAATACGCTTCGTGCAATAGAGAAAATCGATGCTGCGAGAGGGTTGCAACTGAGTCGTGACCTCTGTATTGTGGCGCTGGGTGAGTCTCATCGAGCGCATCCCACATGGCACAAGGTGTGGCTGACCGGACGTTATCTTTAAGGCTATACGGAAGCAGGACTGCCATGTGATGGAATCTGGATTTTGTTTCACGGTCGTCGCGGAACTTACTTCCTGGCCCATCAGTAGCCTTCATCGGGGGTTGTAACCTTGCCTTGAGCCAGGGTATTGGTCATACCGAGGTGTGGTTTCCGTAGCGCACTCGAGGCCAAGTTGGTGTCCGACTGCCAGGGCGGGTGATGTTCATGGTGATGTAAGAACCAAAGGCAAGGGCATGTCAGGCAGTGATTCGTTCAGGGTGCTTCGGCTAACTTGCAGGTACCAAGTGTCTACCGTAGCACCGGGTAGAGTCGAGAACCTGGAAAGAGCAGAAGGTATCTTGTTTCATGGACTGCGCGGCAGTTTTGTCAACACCAGGTGTTATGCCGACACCATGTGATGCATTCTATGCAAATGCATGACTCGCAATGGCTATGGTGCAGTGGCCTGTCTTGAGTGAGATTGGCGCACAACACCACAGATGTCGCTAAGCCGCTGACTAGGCTGATGCCACTACCATATTTAGCCTGAGATGTTGGTGGCAGGGCTGTGGCCTTGGAAACTATCAAATTCGGCCTTGTGTGCCGAGGAAAAGAAAATCCTGTAAACCTTGATTAGGAGCAGTGTGTGCCTGGAAGCCATTTACGCCATGGAACGATTCGATCTTGCGAGAAGCGATAAGCGAGGCTGTTTGATAGGAGGAAGTGCTGCACAATCATGGCGTCAATATTGATGTTGTTGTTGTGGTATAGCCTCGCCTGCCGATTGTCCATTATAGGATTCATGGCGGGACCTTGCATGACGTATTGAGCGTTGATGTGTGCCATCATGCATCTACATCTTGCGGCGATGAGTTGCGCGACCTTTGAGTACGCTGAGAGACTCGGAATGGGCCGAGGTGTGCCTGGCAGATACGAGGCGTGACAGACGTGACACAGCATCGCTTCTGCTCCACGATGTGGGATCTAAACGGCGATCGGAATTCATCACCGCAAGCTCGAGCCGCACCATTTTAATTTGGTCGTCTAGTCGTGCTATGTGCAACTGAAGATCGCGGAAGCGAAGCTCTTTACGGTAAGACAAATGCCGAGCGGTGCATGAACAAGTGTTGGCAGATCATTGCACCTTTGGAGATATTTGAATGTATTGTTTGTCGCGCAAAGACGGCGCGATCGTCAAATGCTGTTGAGACGTCGCGCAACCCCTTTGTGCGGTTGTGAAGGCAAGTACACGATAGCACATGGAATCTACTGACGCATCTGCTGTGCCTCGATCTGTGCCTTCGTGCTCGCTGAATTTTTCATGCAAGCCGTTGTCATTGCGCAGAGCTGAAGGACAAGTCATGGCGGTCGAGACTTTGCTTGCTTTTGAGTCATCTCCGGCCAGCGACCATCGGAGCCGCCTTGAGCCTCAATGAGTCGCAAGTTGATGCCTGGCCCCGAAAGGCAACCGTCGGGGAGAGCCTAATCTCTCCGGGCCGTGGTGGTCAAAGTTCTTGTTGAGATGCCACACCGGACACAGAAGTGAGTGGATGAATGCGCTGGCGTTGCGTGCCTGTGTTTGCCGCAAGAGTGTGTCCGATCTGAGCTACTTGATAGATCGTGCCCTTCTCATCGGCCCTTGTTGACCCCTAAAGTCGTCGCATTATCGAGCAACGCGCGGACCGTGACGGCTATCGAAAATCCTCTCAATTTTCAGATCTCGGAAGTCATGGCCGAAGAGCACCTAGCTTGTCCGCAAACGAGGGTTAAAGTGTTGCACGAGGTCCTCCGGTCACGCCAACGTGGTCAGACTGCGATGGATTTGTTCAGGTCGCACAAAGGATCAGTGATCAAGCATCAGAAGGCCGGGCCGATGACATAATAATTCGGGACTGTCAGGCAATGACCCAGAAGGCGTGATCTAGTCGGACCCCGACGGGACAGCGCTCGGGCGCTGGGCACGTACTCGTCTCCGTCGCCGGCTCGCCTGCGAGGTGGAGACGTGGTGAGCTGGCAGTCAGTGCGGGAATAGTGACTGGTGACGCCGACGTTTCGAAAATTTGCTGAAAAATTCCTCAGATGAGGCTGCAAAGCAGACAGAATAGGCCACCTGGGAGATACGAGCAGTGGGTCATGTTGCGCCATAACGACCTGCTCATGACGCGACAAGCGTGGGACGATTGCTTTTTTGTTGCTTGCGTCGTGCAAAAGAAAGGGATGGCCCCTGCACGCACCTTCCCTGTCATTCGTTCCGTGCCGTTCAGATGCGGGGAAGCCAAGACGAAGAGGATCCACCTGCACTCGTCTGACCACTTGTGTCTCGCGGACGAGGAGCCTGCAGATACACGTCCAATACGCTGCGTGCATGCAGGCGGGAGTGGAGGACGAGAGGGCGATGTCAGGGGACCGCAGCGTGCCAGAGAGCTAGCCGTGGGTAAAGGTCCATGGCAGCGGCGAGCGACGCAGCTTGGGGTGCCGTCCTGCTGGGGATTGTGGATAGGCTCTCTTGTGCTGGGATCTCGCAGCAATGTGCTGCCTATCTCTCGCACAATTTGCCTCCCAACGCTCATCCCTCATGGGTTGTCGTCCGGTGTGGCTGCCGTCCAGATCATCGCGAAAAATTCTTCCTGGTCTGTGTGTCATAAAATAACAGTGTGGTGTCCCGTGTCTCGCGAATATGAAATACACGAGTGGTGTAAAAGTCTGAACGGGCCACGGCGACATAGGCAGACAGAGTATTGGGCCTGGCCGTGTCTCATCTCGGTGTCCCGAGGAGATACCGGGGGCTTGTCAACTGTGGGTGGCTGCGTTGCCGTAGAACAGAACAGCGCGGGAGTCGAGCAGGCCCCTAGCGCTGCTATGTGTAGCCGAATCGAAAGAGGGGTCCCGGGTAGATCTGCAATGACAGTGAGACATATGTGAGTAGGACAAAGAGGTTGTGTGAGGCTGTCATGCGAACGTCAAAAGGGTGCAGAAGAAGTGAAGATCGTTGGTGTTATCGCCATGAGTCTAAGCTCATGATCGTTCCTTCCATTCGAGGTGCTGCGGCAGCGACTACCTAGCTACGCTACTTGATAGAGAGGAATGGTGAGACGTGTCTTTGACAGCGTTCGTGAGGTTGAGAGGCATTTCCGTCCTGCGAGCCACCGTGGCCTTGCGCAATGCAGATGCGAAAGTCATCCGCTATGATGTGACCAGAACCCAACACCTGGCTGTGATGCTCGTAATAACACAGTGAGGGTTCACCCCGATGCAGCTCCTGCAACCGCCTGATATCGAACAAAGAAACAGGATATAGATGCTTTTAGTCGTACACCGCCGAGCGTTCATAGATAACATAGGAAAGATACATGTATGAAACGTATGGCAGCGGTCATCGAGATATGCAACAACAAACTCCGTGTGCCACGCCGGGCGTCGGTCGTCATAAGCGCCGAGCAAAATGCAGATGAACAGTGAAGAAGTGATGACGCTTGCAGATGTCGTGATCGTTCAGTCTTGGATCGGTCTCGATCTCGGTGCGGTGCATCCCACGCTGCACCGGAAGGAAAGGAGGATGGCTTCCAACAGATCCCGAATAACTTGTGTCGTCTAGTATTGCGTATACCGCCTCTTCATGTCTCTGGTTTGATCAAACTTGCTCATATAGCTGTTCAGTTGAGATGCAGCCTGTTGCGAGACGCCGGAATGGTGGGCTTGTGACGATGCAGATGCGAGTGATGACCGTGATGATGAGGGAGTGAGGCTGCGCTGCGGTGACTGTTTCGTTGCCGTTGGTGGTGCGAAATACGAGCCATTCGCCGTTGGGTAGTAGTGGTATGGGCTTGTTGGAGCCATGTCGAAGCCTTTTGAACTTGATGGAGCCTTGTACGCCGAGAAGTTGACGGCAGGTGGAAGGTAAAAGCCATTGTTTGACGAAGATGTCGAAGAAGCGGAAGAAGACAATTGTGACGATGTCTTAGTGCGGCCAGCCTTCTCCAGATCTGCGAGGCGGCACGCTTGACTGCAGTATGCTGATGGCTCAGACATCTGGCGGTCGCAGGAAAGGCAGTAGTCGTTGCTCCAGGAAGCCATTGTGGTGGAGAGTGATTTAGACTGGTGGGCAGAGGTTGTTTTTGAAGTGTTGAATGCTGACGGGGCAGTGCTCAGCTGAGTAGTGGGTGATGTTCGAGGTAATGTTCGATGTTCGTCTGGAGAGAGAACGAGCGGTGCTGAGGACAAGATGTAGGTTCAGGTAAGAGTCATGAGGTGGTTTCGAGTTCTTGAGCGGAAGGACCGTGTGGAGACGGGAGCGATGAGGATAGTCTTATGGACGGTGCCTGTGCACCGGGCGGACAGGGTGCAGGGATGTCCCACGCTACTGCACCTCTGCAGAGGGTGAGCAGGGGCCCACGCCTTCCTGCATAGCCAAGGGAATCATTTTGCTAACCGCGCGAGCCTGATGCCACTGGCACCCCTCCCAGCCGAATCCGCCCAAGCGTCGTGCGCAGCGAACAGGTGCAGAGCACATCGCCTGCCATTCGCTGTGCGCAGCTTTGGCCACTGTGGTGCTGCCAGCTGAACGAGCGAGATTTGCAAGAGTCTGCAGCGCCGATGAATGCTGCTGCTCGGAGCATTGCGCTCGGTCGCGGGGCCATGGATGGCAGGCAGAGCGTTGTGCACACCATCGCGACTCTGCTGTGTGTGTGCTGTGTGAGTGATACCACCAGCGGGCCTCTGATGACGAATCTCGCTAGCAGTCATATGCCTCACCCGACGCAGGGCAGGCGGATGACTGACGTGAAATGTAGGTACGAGTCTGCCTATTCCAGAAAGGCATGAGCAGAAACGGAGACTAGAGATATCAGTTTCATCGGTCACCTGGGTGCAGTCTCCCCACACCGTCCAGAATGGTGCTCAGCACCGCTGCTCGACCGTGGTCGCAGTCGCGCATTGCGCGATATCCACACTCCGAGCTGGCGCTATCCAGCGAACGCGTCCTGGAGCTACGACATACAGCAGCTTCTCAAACCAGCAGTGGGTCGGGATTCGCTATCTTCGCTCATCATGTCGAGCAAAGGCATGCTCACATAGAGCAGCACGTCTTGCAGTGGCCCCTGCAGCCGCGCTCACACCATCGAGCTCTCGTAAGCCCCAAGGTGTGCGCACACGGAATGCTGAGTGAAGATGGCCAGCTTTGTGCGAACTACGAGCTTGGAATGTTGGCAGCTCGTACTGTTCATGCGACACTCTTAGCCGAACCGTCTCAACTCGAAATAGCATACAGTAGACGGGATAGCGACTTCATCAGCGTTATCTTACGAGTGAATGCTAGTCCTCATTCTTCGGATCTTTTTGGCTCAGGTGCTGTCTCAGCCTGTCCTTTCTTGCATGAACGATCTACGTTTCGCAGCCCATTCCAACTGCCACCTTGCTGGAGACGAGCACAATTCCTCAACACAATTTGCATCCATTGCCGCGGACAGCAGCCAATTCGTTGCATCAGCCGCGACAGAAGTTTGCAAGATGGGCGCACGGAGGACGTCTGACTTCGCTTGAAGCTCAGCGCCGCCAGCCATGCTCCGAATCGGTGCGGCGCAGACCAGCCTGGAACCTCAGGTTGCCCTCTTGGATTTCGGCGAGGGCGAAGCAAAACTTGTTCGGTCGTAAGAACGCCTGTTCAGTCGCCCTCCTTCCAGGCTGAGCGCACCTCTTCTGGTGAGCTGCTGCATGATAGGTTGTTGGCGCTTCTTGAATGACCATTTTGCTCTCTATGGTGCAACAAGCGAGATAACGATCATGCTCTGTCATTACTTGGCCTCCCTACCAGAGCCGGCAATGGTTCTGCGAGACGCACCCCTCAGCAAGGTCCTGCAGGGTGCTCGTGTCAGGGACGCCATTGGAGGTGACTTGCAGATGCGGACGGGACGTTCAGTTCGTCCGTTTGAGTGTCGAACATTGGATTGGCTGCACTGACCCCCACGTTGCTTCTTCCAAGGTTCAGCACCACACTAGACAGCCAAAGACGACGACGACTCAAGCAACATTCGTCATGTCGAAACTGCGCAGGAACAGGAAAACAGCTTACCTTGTTGGCTCTTATCTCGATTTCCTCGCGCTTAGCGAGCTCATACAGTATCTGAAGCTGCTCTCTGACCCTCAATGACCTCGTATCGCGACACCAACACCAGCCGAAGCGTGCTCCAAAAACAGGAGCTACGGCCGTGCGCAATGATTTCCCCACAGTAAACGCGGGCACCAAACTCGTTACGACAGCGATTGCGACATGTCAAAAGCAAGGACCTCCATCACAACATCACGATGATTGCGTGCCATTTTGAAGCATGCGCTCCATACTTCGAAGACCTCATCAGTCGTCGACGTGATGGCAGTGCAACGCTATGAGCACACCGGACAGGTACGCAATGCTGCACACGGCGCGCAAGAGCACCTTAGGACCTCGAGATAGCCTGCATGCCTGCCAGGATCCGACGGATGAGGCACCTAAATGTCACTCCCAAAGTCTGGACCCACTCGTTACTTTGTGCAAAATATACATCCCGCGCTGCATCATCTTGCAGGCTCCAGCCTTGCACTCCTCAGTAAGCAGGCATGTCGGTCGATATTGCCAAACAATATGGGGCTTGTGGGAGTACAACACCATTGATCGCAATGGAGTCCATGCAATGCTCAACTGCAGAAACTCACATACTGCAGACAATAGTGGTCAAATATGCTGACTCGGCGATGTTGTGTCACCAAGCAGCAATCTATCGTGAACGATGCACGGTCCGCAGTACATCTCGTCTCGGAAGACAATAGCCAGCCTCGCCTCATGAAGCCTGTTCCATGAAGTCCATCTCCCGACAATGGGGCTACCTCCCGAGTCGGCCCGTTTGGCGGCTACAGCGCGGTGCGAAGGCCGATCAGAGTCTATCGTCTAGGAGCTCCCGAGCTTGGTATCGAAGGGCCGCCCTTTGCGACAGAGTTTCGGGGAGGCGTAGCTACCGAGAGCGCTTGCGAAGCCAGAAACAATAGCACAATAGAGCTGGTCGGCCCTTATCATGATCTCAGATCTTAGCTGGCAGACGCTACTGACTCGCGCTAGCACCTCAACTCGCGATCATCAATTCACTCACTTTCAAATCCAGCATCAGTGGGGGTCAATTGCATCGTCCTGTATTGCAATATCGATTCGTATACGGCATGGCACTCTTCGTACATCGTGCATCACGAAGCAATCATGATTGCCAAACTTTGCGTAACAGTGGATCACTCGCTTATTCAAGCGCTCGGAAAGACCTCACCTTACCTAAACCTAACACATTGATTCCAATATCCAAACCCAAATCCAGACCGCACAATCACGACTCAGGCACGCAATCAACGCTGCAATAAACAATGAGTACACCATCATCAACCCCTCCATACGAGTCAGAGCTACGCGCCGCGCTCCAAGCCGTGCACGCCGCCTCGCTCCTCACCAAGTCCGTACTGCGCAGCCTGAAAAATAACGTCGGCGCCGAAACCAAAGATGACGATTCTCCCGTGACGATAGCGGACTTTGCCGCACAGGCACTGCTCATCAGCGCGCTGCATGCCGTGTACCCATCGGACGCCTTTATTGGCGAGGAAAGCGCAGATGCACTGCGCCAAAACGAGGCGCTGGCAGACCGTGTTTGGAGTCTTGTGCTACGCGCCAAAGAGCGTGCGTATGCGCGGCAAGATGGAAACGGTGTCGTGCAGATGCCTCGGGAGGGCGCGGGCACGCTAGCGAGTGCTGATTCTTTCCCCACAAGTAAAGAGGAGATGTTTGAGCGCATTGATAGGGGTGGGAAGGGTCAGGTCACGGGGTCGGGGAGGGTGTGGGTTATGGATCCGGTCGATGGCACAGCAACGTTCATGCAGGGGAAGCAGTATGCTGTTGCGCTTTGTTTGTTGGTCGATGGCGTGCAGCAGGTGGGGGTTGTTGGGTGTCCGAATTTGGCGTTTGATGTTCACGGGCCGCTGCGACAGACTCGCGTTCATGAAGATCAGGTGGATGGGGTTGGATACGGCGTTGTCCTTTCAGCCGCCAAGGGGCACGGCACGTATGTGCGAGCCATGCAAGAAGATGGACTCGGCGAGCCGCGTCTTGTCGATCTTACAAGCAGACCCACAAAGTCGCTGACAGACTTGAACTTGGTCGAAACTACAGTCGGCAAAACATCCCTCTGTCAGGACGAGCACATGCTCGTAGCAGAGTCCCTCGGCTCCTCTTGGCCAGGCACAGTCGTCTGGTCTCAACAGATGAAGTACGTCGCTCTCACCCTCGGCGCAACCGATGTCATGGTGCGCATCCCCAAGACAAAAGAGCGTTTCACGTACATATGGGACCATGCTGGCGGCCATATTCTGTACCAAGAAGCAGGTGGCATGATCAAGGACTTTGACGGCAAACCCGTCGACTTCAGCAAGGGCAGACAGATCAAAGGCGAGGCGAATCACGGCATGATTGCTGCTATGCCTGGCATATTCGATGCAGTGGACAAGGCTGTCCAGGACGTTCTCGCGCGACGCGGGCCTTGATGACAAACATCCGACTCGGAAGGCAGTGTAATGCACACGGGTAACTCTGCTTCACCGGCAGGCAACGTGATCATCACGCAAGGCGCTCATGGCCCGAAGCCTGACCCGATCAGTAGGGCGTGTAAGACGTTGCTGTAGTGTCACAAGAGCCTCACCGGATGGTTACAGAATGTGGGGTAGATGGAGGACGACGATGGCATGAGCCTCAGCTGAGCTCAGGGGTGTGCCTGAGTAGCGTCGGGCTTGGGCAAAGATGCATGAAGACACTAGCATGTAGCGCGCATGTTTGCCTGCGCAATATTCTGCGTCTAGCCGTAAAGAACTTGCTGTGCACATGAAGTGGTACATCAGAAAAAGAGCAAAGTCCGTCCACTGATTGCTGATCAAAGCTCCAAGAAAATGTAATCATGCTCATGCTGTGATACTGTTCGATTCCTCGTACGTTTGTACTCTCTGTAGAGCCGTCTGAACCCGCTTCGAACCACGCCGTTCATGATACACCACCGCCGTTTTTCCGAAACGACACTTTCTCCACTGCGACGTTCTCGTTGCCTTCTACGTCCTTCCGTAGCTGGTACACGTACAGCACAAGCACGTCACCCTGAACCTGCTCCACCGTTAGCCGATCATGCCACAATCATTTCTTTGTTCCGCTGCGCAAGAATCACACCATGGTGATGACGATGGCGAGACTTACATCCATCAGGACAAAACTCGGGGTGGGGTCCTCGTCTTCTGTCCACCAGCTAGTCGTCATAGCTCCCGTGGCACTTCCCGGGTTCACAAAGAACTTGCCCTCCATCTCATATGCCTCGAACTTGTGTGTTCCACCCCATAGCAACACGTCCACGTCCATTTGCCGTGCTGCTATAAGCAAGCTGTCGCCGTCACCGGGTGGTATGATGGTGTGTCCATGTGTGAAGCCTATGCGTAGCGACCCATGGGTGACTACTTTTGAGAGGGCGAGATTGGGCGCTTCAACGTCGAAGTCACCCTTGACGATTTGTAGGTCTGGAGCGATTGCGCGCAGGAACTCGTATGTTTCTCGGTCGGTGATATTCCCTAGGCAGAGGATTTGACCGATTTTGCCAGGCGCGAGGAGTTTCTTGAACTGCTCGATGTGTAAGTGATTGTACGGTTGGGGAAGTTGAACAGGCGAATGCGCTGGGTTGCTTCATGGCCAATGTGGTAGGGCGCGTACCTTTGTGGGAATATCCTAGGTTGCCTGTAAGTTTGTGAGGTCTAGCATTGTATATGCGACTGCTTGAAGGCTTACTGCAGCTCTGTCTGGTATGAAGAGGTCGCCTAGGACCAGCACCAGTCGCGATGCCATTGCGGCGGAAGTCCGGGTGTTTTGCACACTCGAGATTCAGAAGCACAAACGTCTAAGAACCGACTATCAAGAGAGCGAGTGTGGAGACCGGAAACGCCGTGTACGTAGAGCTGTAGCCTTGCAGGGCAGTGGGTTGTTTGAAGCTTGGGGCATGGGCTGTCAGAAAAGCGGTGGCAGAATCCTTGAGCGAGCGATGACGTAAGCTAACGCGAGGCTTTCCTTCACATCGACCATTTCTCGCATAACCTCTCTGGATATCTTCGTTGGTGAGTCTAGATGATATCCAGCCTGTCCTCTTACACATCTATCTAAATCTGCGCTCAAATTGTTGCAGGTGCTATAGGTCATGTATGATGTGCAGGCGCCCATATAACCACGCTCAACTCTCAACTAGCCTTGCGCTCGTATCCTTGATCTGTCAAAGACTATTCTAGGTCCATCTTGATTTCTTTACAGTTCTATCAGCTTCGATCTGTATGCTCCAACTGGAACTATCACAACCTCATGACGCCTGTGTTAGCACCTAATGATAGATATTGCGATACTTGCGCTTTCGGCCACCCAGCCTCGCCTTGGAAGCCTCCAGAAATAATGCTGTCGCTAAGTCCACCAGACAGTTAGCGATGTATTCGATCGCGAAATTGTAGTGCATTACGATTCGAATTGTACCAGTGCGTACAGATGTGAAACTATACATTAGAACCAAGTAAAGATAAATCGTTTCGTGTCTTCTTGCTATCAACCTTGCTCAGCAGACCAGATCTTCCGTACTGCTAAGCATCGAACCATCCCCACATCACGTAGCACGACTTCCAGCTTCTCCATATCATAGCATCAAGGGACATACTGCACACCATGGCCACCATCTCCTAGATTTCCGGCTCAGAATACCAGTCAGTCACCCCTAGAGCACCCCTCGATTCGTGGCTCAGGACCACCAACTATTCAGTGCACCAAAGGCCATCAACTCCGGCATTCATGTACCATATCCTAGCCAACATAGGCCCCTCCAATCCCGAGCGCGCTCATTTCGAGTCCGAAGTCGCCGAGCTCAAAGGATCCACACCCACACGCAGGTTGACGAAGTTTTGACTTTGGGCGTCAAGCTCCAGTCCATGCTGTGACTGCGACTGGTGGGCCTGGGATTACTCTTCTTAGAAAGATGAAGCTAAGGAAGCAGGGCGAGATGACGAAGTGGCTATGGGGACCGCAATTGCCGTGAAATTGGCCTAGTCCGCTCTCGGGTAGTTTGTGAGGTTGAAGGCGTGCCGTGGGACGTGTATAGGTGTTATAGGATTGCAATTCTCTCCCACTTGTTGTTCTTTACAGCTCGTTCTTCTAATCTGTCCTCGATGAAAACTTCGCCTTGAAGCACCCATCCGTTGTTGTGACGCGGAAAATTGGAGATTCTGTCGAGCTTACGCTGCAAGACTACCTGCTCTTCATCAAGTCTCTTCAGCTTCCCTTGTCGGCGGTTATGAATTACATTGTCCAGCGGATGCAGGTATGGATTCTTCTTTTCTTTGCCGTGAAGAGACTGCACCGTCTCGTTGTACTTGCTCTGATTCTTGTCCATGGCTCCTCGGATGTCTCGTTCCCGTCGACCAAGATCTACGCCCAACGAAGTGAAAACGTATGGCACATGTGCGCCGTCGATCAGCATGATCGTGTCGCTGGTGTTGAGCCAACTTGGACCCAGGCCTACATAGCCTTGACGTGTGATGAAGACCTTGCGCCAGGCGAGGGATGACTTGGCCATGGCGTTGAGGCGAGCATGGCCTTCTGGATCTTGAGCTTTGAGAGCGGAAAGTATGGTTTTCTCCTGCTCGGCCCTCTTCTCGTCCCGGACCTTGGACTTATTGCTTTCGCTTAAGCCTTGTTTCCATGCTTTTCTAATTGAATGCCCTGACCGCGACCCTTCCGTATCGCTCCTTCCTGCATCACGTGCGCCTTGATCATTCTTCTCCGAAGCGGAAGTTGACCTCTTGGCCAGTTCTCGCAAGTAGGTCTTGTGCACATCTATATCGAAGCGTACCGGATCGGCCCAATCAGGCCAATGCTGATCTGGGAATGCCCTCCGTAAATCTGTGAAGAGCTTCATCAGACCTTTGCAGTTCTTACTAGCCTTCTTATGCCGTTCGTCCAGCCAGTCCACAAACTCGTCGCTGGTTTTCTTGGGGTGTTCGAATCGACGAGGAAGATCGTGTAGGTGCTCTAAGCGCAATCGAGCTACTTGACTGAACACGGCGTACGCTAATGTCTGGCTGAACCACCTAGACTGGTCTTGAACGCTGGGTGGCGAACGCTGTTCCTTCAGGTCGAAGAGAACCTGTGTCAATGTATTGAGCAGCGACCGCCTTTGTCCACCGTACTTGTTCTGAATGTCGAGAATGACGTTGAGCAGTAGTCTCAAGCCAGGTACGTCCATCTCACCATAAAGGTCTCCCTCTAGAATAAAGTGATCGATCACATCAACTCGAGATGCGTCTAGGAATAAAGTCAATCCGTCCTTCGAAATTATCGGTTTGCCGTTTGCCAGGACATTAGCGCGAGATTGGGTAACTTTGCAGAACGCTTGAATATCGTTCACACGGAACTATAGAGCTATCAGTGATCTTGATGTTGGATGTGCTGTAGCACAACACATACTGTCCAAGTTCCTGGCGCAGGAGCCCACGAAGGCAGATCGTCGACAGACAGCTGGTCTCCTGGCGAGATCCACCAGGCGGACGTGTATGCCTCCGGGCGACTTGTTCGTGCGGCAATTGATAAGAGCTCTTCAGTGCCAGTGTGAGTCAATAGGCAGGCGGCAGTATTAACGAGTACCTCTGAGGCACTGACTGTATAGTCTGCAAGTAGCACTGACCATAAGCCTTTCGGCAGGAGTGAAGATGGCCCCATACTCGAGCTAGTCGAATCCGTCCGGAAAAGGCGACTTGCATTCTTCATCCCAATTGGAGGTATCGTTTCCGGATAGTAACGCCTACGTGTAATTAGTGAGCTTGAGCCAACCTGCATGGACACAGACTCGTCGGTTCGAATGCTTCGATCGATTGTCAGCCTCTCAGGCTTAATCAAGGACAAGCCCGCGAATACGAGGTCTCGAGGATCTGTCGCTGAGCGCCCTCTACATGCCATCAGCCATTGTCGTAGAGTCCATTTGCCGCCTCGCTGGAAAGTTTCCCGCGCCTGCAGCGTCATTGGAGCCTGTGACAGTTTTAGCATCACAGCTGAAGCTGATTACGAATTACAGAGGCTGCCTCTTCCTTGAGCTACTCACTACATCCAACGTTAGTTGCAATGTCGATTCGAGAAATATGTTTCACGAACCGTGTTGGATTTGAGGAGCTAAGACTCGGCCAAATCGCGTGATTGCATGGCTGATTTCGTCGTTGCTTGACGGTGCGCCGTTCATAGAGGCGAAGTATCCTTGAGCCATCTCGAAAGCCTTCACGATAGACTTGATACTCATCTCCGAATTATCCATCGCGAATACGACATTCTTAGCCCAACACAGCTCTTGGACGACCCAGGTTCTTCTAAACCACTGCGACATGACCACCGATGTAGCGACAGCTCGTACCCCGTCGACAGCATTCTCGTCGGGCTTCGGATTGGATTGTGGTGCGACCTCGGTATCATTATCGTCAAAGTTGATGGGCGGAGCATCAATGTTGTTTGCCGCAAGGTTTTCAAGGTGAGCGATGGAATCGGCTACGTCGCGCCCACTGGCACCCAGCCAAACCACTACCTGACTGGCGCCTTGGTAGATATGACCCATGAACTGGACTTGTTTCGCTCGTTCCGTGTCGTCACTAGGCGTGTAAGCATGAAGCTAACAGGCATATAAGGTGACGGACTGATGTGATCTGGCAGATATTCGGTCCCGAGACTGGTGCATAGCCTTCACCTATTGCCTGGTGTTTGCTGTGCACGAGCGATTTGAAGGCAAGCGATGTGTTAAGCGAAGACCAGAGAATCAGGCGTACCTTTGATTGATACATAGTGCATCGATCCAATACTCGCCAGCACGATGCCTTCTCAGCTGAACCAAAGCGTTATACAGATTCGGGAAGATCTTCGTCACTTTCTCATCGCAATAGATCCCTTTCGAGTACTCCAGCTCTCCCGTATCTTGCGGGATGTCGACTTTGACATCATCGCCCCGCAAGAATGTCTTGATCACGTTCTTGCCCATAGAGTAGCCCCCGCCTAGAATTGAAGGATCCTGCTTCCATGTATAGGAGAGTGCCGCGTACTTTGGCTGATCTTTGAGATCGACGTGACGTAGCGAACAGCGAACGATAGATGTAGGCGATCCAGGTTCGAGTTTCAGGAGCCGGATGTGTGTCGGTCCTTGCAGTGGTTCGTAAGTCACGTCCTTCGTATTGACCATGAATATTTCCTTGGATTTGCGAGCAATGTCACCTTGCTGCCATTTGCGCCTGACTGAATCGACACCGGCTTTTGCGAAGACTCTTAAGGCGCCTGACTGTTTCTTGGATTTGTCGGGCATCTTCGTCAGTCTACCGCAAAATGGACGTGACAGCTCCCATTGGTAACAGAGCTAGTTTAGCCAAGACGAAGTCTGTTCCTAAATACGCAATCAGTATGGAAAAGAGATGTGGGTAGCTTATCAGTAGTGCTGTGCGGAGCAGAGCGCAACTCAACTTGTTGTTGGGGCTGTGGTTGTAAGCAAACGACGTCATTTGTCAGATATGACCATTTACGGCAATGATGGGATTGACATGCATCGTGATTGAACAGCAATGGTACAAAAATGTATTCAGTCGTGACGCTCCGTTGGCTAGATTTTGAAACGGTATGCGCCTGTTATAGAAGTCCATGGATCAATTCTTCATCGGCTCAAACAAGGCGCAAGAAAGACTGCGTCTAAGAAAGTTAGCCGTCTACCTTTGCTGCAGTATCAGCGACTTCAGCAGCAGTCTTCGCAGCCTCTGCATCCTCCTTCTGCTTCACCTCACCACCGGTAGGGATGCCCTGCGCGTTTCCGCCTACAAGCTTCCGCACGACCTCAAAGGTTGCGTCAGGGCCGCCGGACTCAGCAGCCAAAACCTTGCCAGATTTGTCAACCACAAAGACACCGCGTGTGGTGCCCTTTGGTGCCTTCTTGAGCCCAATGGCGGAGATGAGCGTTTGTGTGGGGTCACATAGCAATGTGTAAGGGAGGTTCTGCTTCGTCTTGAAGGTCGTGTTCGCCTTGGTGCTATCGTTTGAGAGTCCGTAGATACTATATCCGGTCGCGGTAAGGGGCTCGTACGAGTCGCGGAAGAGGCAGACTTGCTTGGTACCTACAATCGACCGTGTTAGCCACATGATTGACGTGAAGTCGCGATCGCGGGTCAGCCTTACATCCTGGTGTTGAAGCTTTGGGGTAGGTGAAGAGCACCACGCCGCCCTTGCTCTCCTCTACGAGCTTCGCAAGTGTCGTCTTCTTGCCATCATTGGTCTCGACTTCGCCGCCGAAAGAAGTAAGGTCAATGGTGTCTCCGACTTTGGGTACGCCGCCAGTGGCAGCGGGCTTGGAAGCCTCGCCATTGGACTTGCCACTGACAGCCTCCTTGACAGCCTCGACCTTCTCTGTCACTACCTCTTGGACCTTCTCGACGACGGTCTTTTCGCTCTCGGGCTTCTTGCCCTTGGCTGTAGCCTTCTTCTTCGCAGGTTGCACTGGCGCAGGAGGCGCCTCCTTGCGTTTGCGGAGTTCAACAGGCATGGTTGAGAACTGGTCGCGAGGCTGGAGCGCGGTCGCGTTAGTATCGCGAGGCTATGCAAACACGATTGATGGTAGAATTGGAATGTTGGGACGTTGGCAGAGCTGCGCGATGCTCGTAGAGGTAGAGGGTCGGACGGCGCTTACCTTTGCGTGTTGTGTGGGCTAGCACCTGCAGTACGACCTGTGTGATATCAAGAAACGCACAATGAATCGTCGCAATTAGCTATATGTCAACAAAGCTAGAAGATGGGTACGACGATGGTGCAATATCAAGGCGCTTCGAGGTGCGCGGGAAGCACTTCGAGAACGTTCACCAGCCTCCTCCTTGGCAAAACGTCCATATTGATATTAGGCAGATTACCTGAGCAGCATCTGCTTGTTTCGGCGTGCGTGATTCAGCTTGCACCGGGGTCAATAAGGTGCTTTGATTGGGCATCGAAGTGAGGAGGTTGTAAATCCGTGCCGATGGCTGCGACGCGCCTTCCCGTTCGGTTGGGCGTCCAAAAGCGTCCTAGCTTGCTCCCGCTCCCGCAGCTCTAGTTGTTCGCGACAACACCATGCAACTCCCCCAGTCGAACCCTTCGCCAATCTCAATTGCTACATCGTTGGTGCACGTTCTCGGTTATACACATCTCGTTGAGTCGAGTGATGCCAATGAAGCCACATATTCGCCCTCCCCATCCACTATCGCTATTAAGGTCGCGAATTGCTCCACGGTACACTACACTTTTCAAACTGACAAAGCTTCGATCTCGCAACTGTAGAGGAGGAGCTTCATGATAGCATCTGCGTCACGACGTCACCCCTTTCGCAGTGCAGTCCATCCGCTGAACCCCGCGGCAGTTTAGCGGCTCGTCCCATAGTGTACCATGGTTTACATTGACCTCAACGAATGCATAGTGGCTGCGACATCACAGTCTCTTGTGCCCACAAACATATTGCCCAGGTTGACCTTGAAGGTAGAACTTTCGTTCTTACCACATCTTCTTGACAAGTGCAAAGCACTAGTGTCCGTTCTATGGTCTATTCTTCTCTACGCTCTATCTTAACTACGATCTCTAGACATACTACATAACTTAGTGTATTATTTTCAGTTATAATGGCTACAGCAAGAGAGATGGAAGCAAGCGCTTCCACCTCATTAACGGGGACTGAACAAGCAGGCCAGCCACGTGTGACAGGGAAGTTCACAGCGACAAATGAGCAAGGCCTCTTATCACAGCAGGCTTCAAACTCTTCATATCCTGAAGAACAAGCTTCGTCGCCTGCAGAGGCCGATGTCTTCGGCAATGAAGAGGGTGCTGAAGTCCAGTACAAAACATGCGAATGGTATTTTCAATCCATACCCTCGGTGTATCTTCACAGCTAATACTTTCAAGTGGCATACTTGCCGAAAATGTTTCTCTGCGCGTGCTTGCCCTTCCGCAAGCTCTCGCTATCCTCGGTCTTGTTCCTGGTCTCCTCTGCATCCTAATCCTTGGGTTTATCGCCACATACACTGGGTGGATCATCGGCGAGTTCAAGCTTGCCCATCCTTCTGTGCAGTCCTTTGCTGACTGCGGTATGATGATCGCTGGTCCGATTGGAAGAGAGGTCATGGCGACTGGCCAAGTGCTCATTCTCATCTTCGTCATGGGTGCACATATACTGAGCTTTGCGATCGCCATGAACGCTATGACGGATCACGCTACGTGCATGATTGTCTTCGGTGTTGTGGGCTTGCTTATCAGCTTTCTTCTTGGACTGCCGAGGACGTTCAAGAACGTAAGCTATTTCTCGATCTTTTGTGAGTCGCCTTCCGTCCGAGCACACTGGATTGCACTGACAGAAGTAGCTTGCCTCTCGATCATTGTTGCCGTCTTAGTGGTCATGGTCGCGATTGGTATTCAAAAGCCCGACATGGGCAACATTCTGGCTGTTCGTCCCAATGTGCCGCTGGTCAAAGGACTAGGACCAGTTACGAATATCACTCTCGCCTACAGTTTGTCACTGCCTTTCTCTTTCCAACGCAATATTGACGCCAACCTTCCACAGCTGGCCATGTAGCCTTCTTCTCCTTCCAAGCCGAGCTCAAGAACCCGCGCGACTTCAAGAAAGCCCTCTTTCTCGAGCAAGGCATCGCCGTCACCTTCTACATGACCATGTCTGTCGTCATATACTACTACGCCGGCCCGCTCGTTGCTAGCCCCGCGCTTGGCTCAGCAAGCCCTACGATCACAAAAGTCGCTTTTGGCATCGCTCTGCCTACTATTGTTGTGGCTGGCGTTGTGAACGGCTCCGTGGCGTGCAAGTACATATACGTCCGAATCTGGGCCGGCACAAATGTGATACACAAGAACAGCTTCAAGAGTATTGGCAGCTGGTTGGCCATTTGCGCTGGAGCGTGGCTGTTCAGTTACATTTTGGCCGAGTCGATCCCGAACTTCAACATCTTCTTAGGCCTCATTGGAGCACTCTTTGGGAGCTGGTTCAGCTGTGAGGTCCCCTTTTCTCGCAGCGCACAGCGTCAAACGAAAGTGCTAATGTGTTGCAGACGCTCTCCCACCCTGCCTCTGGCTCTACTTGCACAAGGGCAAGCTGTTCTCAACGAAGAGAGAAACTGCCTTAACTATCCTCAACTGCTTTGTCTTCCTCCTTGGGGTCACGATCGTAGGAAGTCCATGCTTCCTATTGGAGAGGAAGTGAGCTAATTAACGTAATCTTAGTTTTCTCTTGGCATGTGGTCCTCGGGAGTCGAATTGAGCAACGGTTCTGGCGGTAAACCTTTCTCGTGTGCGAACAACTGGAAGCCTGTAAGCTGGGCAGCTGAGAATGGAGAGTAGTGACCAAGGATAAAGTTGCCTGTTGGTGCGAGCTATTGTCTTCTTGAGGATACCCTGTTCTTGTCATTCGCCACGGCCCGTGTTCTGGTGTCGAGGTTCGATTGCCATTCCCACCATGTTGTCGCTCTTCATGATTGTCCATAGTACTAATGCACGATGAAGTCATCCACATTCAGCTCATTGACGTTCTTTATCAACCGAGGCGCCTTCGAGTCGAAAGCAATGACAACTTCGAGGTACTGCATACGACTAATTATTGATAAGCCGTGACCAGAACTCGAGATTGAGCTCCACGGAATCGCCAAGTCAATGTTAGGCGTGGACTCGCCGAGCGATATCAGTACAGACGTAGCTTGTGTATATGCCTTCCCCATAAGCGGGATCTGCGTGTTCTTTTCCAAGACGTCCATCTGGTTGATACAAATGGCGTCAATCCAAAGGCAATGTGGCTTTTCTGAATCTCGAAGAGCGCGTAGAGCGGCCTCTAGATTATGGTGACATGGAAGTCTTGGTTTTCCACCAAGATCTGCTGTTGACTTATTGCTTCACCCCATATGTACGATAGGGCTTCGTAAAGAGGAGCTTCGTCGAGAGAAACCACTTGCAGTTTGCCACAGATCGGGTCCGCGGTGTGGCCCGGTAGCAGACTCATTGTACGGATCTCAGAGGCGCCAACGTCGAATTGAGTGTAGAGCATGGCTGTGCACGGCGACAATCTGTGGCGGTCCTGGCAAAGACAGCTGCAAGTTTTAGAGGAAGGGACGTAATGGATGATTTCAAGGACATAAGAACGTCGCGCATTGCGTTCGTGGCCTGAAATGCTATCGCGTTGGCAGAAGTGGTCCGATAGCTTATCGTAGAATCCGGTTGGGGCCAAAATGGCGATGCAAGTGGTGTTGCGAGTGGGTTTAGGCTGTGGCGTGGTTGATCGTTCAATCAATCAGCCGCGATGGTCCTGCAAGGACTCCCGAGCCACCAGGATCTGCCTTAATGCCACCACAAGCAAGCGAGACCGTTTTTGCGACCAATATATTGCATACATCCCAACAGTTCTTCCACATACGACCATAGGACGTTGAAAACACGTTATCTCGTCCGGTCATCCATCTGACTACGTCTTGTTGTTGTATGTTTGCGACGCGCCTCCTTCCGGATACAGGAATCAGAAGTCGGGTGTGATGTAAAATTGGCTAAGCCCATTCAGTCCGCCAGCGTCTCTAGCTCCTGAACAGGCTGCCGGCGTCTGCAAGAACGCACAAGACATCTCGCTGCTCTACAGGGCGTCCATACTCATAGGACGCTCTCCTCCTGCTAGCGATGAGTGCTGCAGGCTTAACCTTGAAACCCAGCCTCTATACTGCCTATTGATCACTCACTCTCATGCGTCTATGCAAGCTCTTGAGCAATACCACGCAAACGAAACTAGAATTCAGCAAAAACCACGTAAAACTCTAATAATCTGCAAAAACGTGCTCCCACCAAACGTACGCACTCATCGGGGCTATCATCACAACGCCTATCTCGGGGCTCGCCAAAGCTCCTTCAAATGTTAGCTGCCGTGAGCCAGGCTATAACGTTTGAGACGTAGCTATTAGAGTCGCAGCGAGAGGCAAGGATCGTCGCGCCCACCGAGGGCGGCCGGGCTGGTACAGTGGATATAACAGAAGCTGGGGCTGATGGTGGCGGGTACGCTATTGGCAGTGAGCTAATTGCCGCTCTTCAGCTAGTACGAGCGAGGTAAGAGCTAGCATCAAACCTCGATTCAGCGCTGAGGGCAACAACGAGGAGGATCTTTCAAATTGAACTTCATTCGAGTTCAAAGTCCCTTAAAGCGATAGCTACTCTGAACCTACCCATTGCACTAGTGTCAACATACGCCTCTCCCAATACATGATAGTGTTTTCCCACTTTGCGGAGAACCACCGGCGTTGTACATCCTAGGATCGTACATATGGTATCGCCCTGCCCGACAGTACGGGGAACAAGAGCAATACAATTTATCCACGCAGCTGGTGCAGCCTTGCTGGAGTATAATGCTATATTCGCCGCATGACTAAGTCGAAATGAACATAGCATTCAGGACTTACCGTTGTTCCAAATCTTACGTAAAGCAATTACTGCTGATCCTTCCTCATGGCCTCGTCTGCTTCCTAACAATGCCTAAACATCAGAAATTCCATCGTCTCGACCAGCGAGGAGAGTGCGAGTAGTAGCTTCAACGGACATCAGCACCGTATGCTTGTCTTTCGGCATACCACGTAGGCCAAGACCTAGGCACTTCCAGTAATGCTTCCGTTCCCATTCAATCTCTTCTTCATCCCAACAAGCCGTTGCGCCTAGTTTGTGTGGTAGCTGTCGCGAAATGGTCTGAGAAACTTTGCCGATGGCGAAGCCTCTTACTCGCACCCTGTTTTTCACAAAGTAAAAGACGGCTTTCTCTGCAAATAAGTTAGGCGTCTTTTGCGGTCCAATGGCGCAACATTCGTACGGCGTGGCCAAGTAAGGGCACCAAGATGCCATATTTAGCTGCCATTTATCGCTTTGTCGAGCACTTGGAGGCGACTGACGTCCTCTGATGACGATAATATGTAAGCTCTGCGTCGACTCGATGATTGCCTGAGCTGTAGTGTGAACGAGTTTACGAATATCAGTCTTATAACAGACTCGTATCTCTCGCTGGATGTCATCGCTGAGCAAGTTTAGAAAGGTGAAGATGTTGTCATGTCTTTCACGGCATTGCCTGTCCAGAAAGGAGTCCAAAAACTGTTTAGCACATATCCGCTCGGAATTTATTCTCAAGATTTTCACCTCAGAATCGCCCCGGAAGTCGATGTGCACTGTTTTGCTCTTGTCTGAACTGATCTGAATATACGCTGGCTTATTGGCGGGATAAACTTCCTCCAGTCTCGGATACGGCACTATGTCAGAGCCGCATTGGATAACAATGGATTGAGCGGACATCATCTCTTGCACAATCCAAGCGCGAGACCAGTAAGAGCGGTTCATTAATTTCCTGAAAGGATCATCCTCGTTGGCAGTTCCCTCGTTGCTGATTTGACTTGTGATCACCGCAGATACCGGTAGTACGTGTCGCTTCTGCATCGTATTCATGATGGAGTAAGCCAAACTGCTGACATCATCTGGCGGTCCTAAGCACGCAATAACTTCTTTTGCGAACGTGTAAATCCAATGCATCGACAACACCTGCGCTTCCTTCTCTTGTTCGTCACATTGGTTGATGCATATCGCATCAACTCAGAGCATCCTGTCGGAATTAGGATATCGTAGGTATCTGAGGGCTTCTGCGAGGTTATGGGTAACAGCGAAACGAGATTCGCGGAGGACGATGAAATCTGGATCCTCATTACCCCAAACGTAGGAAACTGCCTCATATGGTAACATATCGCGGTGTGATGCAAAATGAATTGGAAGAGTGTTGTATTGTCTATGTCTTTTTCTTGTGCTCATGCTTCTGTCCACAAGGGCCCTCCGCAGGGTCTGTTTACATGACGTATCTACGATACTGTTCAGGTAAGAGGTGCTTGATAAGGTGAGGAAGCAGCACCAGACACTGACACGTGGCACACGTGATCCACTCCTCCTCATAACCGTCACATAACACCTTGCCAAGAGACGCCTGCTTAAGGTCTTCCTTCTGTCTCAGATCGCATTTGATTTCGTCGGATGTAGAACCAGGGTGGAGGACCAAGATGCGTGCTGTTCTTACCTTCTAGCCGCTCGGCATAAATTAGACCTTGATCGACTACTGATCGGTTAAGTCGCTCCAGCATCGATCTATGCGCTGGATTCATAATGTTTTCGGTTTCAGACTGTTCCTGCTTGACACGCCTTGGGAGCCGAAATTCATACCAGCAAGGCCGAATGTCATGATCATTGGTCCAGTTGTGTTTCTTCTCCATATCTGGAAAGAGCTTTGAAAATGCAGCTGTGATTGGTGGTGCTGCAGTGCTTATAACTTGATGCGGTGATAGAGATTGAGACGGGAACGACAGAAAGGCAATTCAAGATGGAGCAAAACCAGGTAGGTACTTGACAGGTTGCTGAACGGTCCCTTCCAAACAGTGGCGGACATATATCTCTTTAAAGGTGTTGATTATGTGATTGAACCGTCACAAGGCTCACAGGAAGGAGCTCTGATTGCACAATCTCAAGGCGGCTTCAAGATCATCAACCCCGTTATTGTGTTGTCCACTAAAACGACCGTTCTGCGCGCTCGCTTAGGAAACAAGGTAGTAAAGTCAGGCTGCTCTAATCTCAACATTTTGTGATAGGCTTAGTGCTTACTGAGGCTTACGCCCCTTTCATTCAAACCGGCAGGTCCCCCAAAAAGAAAACTGCAAGCCTGGATGTAGAACCAACAACACCGAACACAGTTGTTGGAAGTGATTTGGTGACAATCAGACAAAAGACAACAAGACTGCCCGTTCGCTCAGCCTTACTTAAGCAGCGTACCGGCGGATTAGTAGTTAGGTGGGTGACCACTAGCGAATACCCGCTGTTGTATGTGTTGAAGGGCGTAGATGCTCCACCGATACCTCTCACGTGATCGCGCGTAGTTAGTGCCTTGGCAGCCTCTGAGAGCCTCATACAGGCTCTCACGCGCCTTCCAATCAACAACATATCATGGCAAAACTTGCTCACTCCATCAGTATGTTTTTGCGATCTTGGACCACTTTCTGAAGGCCGCTGTGTACATGGTGGAGAAAATGAGCCGAGTAATGTTATGTTTGAATGGATACAGATGGGTCTGGAAGAATATGAGTGGCAGAATGCTGATTTCAAATACCCCTTTTTGGCCACGGACACGTAGTGTCCTTGGGTCGCTGTGTCCATATTCTATGCATCCTCGGGAAGCGCTAAGCATGTTCTTTTCCTGCAATGCCCTCCACAGCTCAGACGAAGTAACGTTTTGGACATCTTGTAGCGAAGTGTGCCATAGCAACCACAAAGTCTGCATGTCGTCGTGACAGAAATGCTCGAGAGTGCCAGCGCGCAGGTGCCTGGCATGAATTTACCAATATGATTGCAGGATGCGTATATAGTTCTTGATTCAGTGACCCATTTCAACAGCAACTTCTCTTCCATCTAGTTCCCGTGGTGCTTCTTGATGGTAGTCCTGTCCTTTCTGGGTAGACTGAGAACGCGCTGTGACTCCATGCAGTTCCGCTTTCGCGAAGTGCTCCTCAGCCACTGGCTCGGTCCGTTGTCGTCATTGCTTTGTCAGGAGAAGCCATAAGATGCTCCCAGTTATGATGCCGATTATAGGCAAACCAACCCCTAATCCTACACCAAGCGCAACAGCAAGGCTGGGTCCACCCGAGAGTACTTGCGAAGATTGCTTGTTTGCATCCAAGCTCGAGGACGATGGTGAGGGCATGATCCTTGTCGACGTCACTGGAACCGACGTCACTGGAATCGGCGTGACTAGAACCGACGAAGACTTCGACATGGTCGCGGACTCCTTGCTTGCAAGCTCGTCTAAATCCTTCAATTCGAATCGGCCCGATCTATCGCAACAGTCTGCTTGACATCACCAAGTTCCATCAGTGCACTTTGTTATCCGCACCTGGCTATCCGTGACTTCAGAACAACGATTGATACAGTATTCGCTTTTCTAGGTCTGATCTGTGCAAGCTGTACGCCAATAACTTCCGTTTCCAGTCTTTCCCGTCGCGTCGTACGGATTCCAGATCAGGCCGCTCGATTCGCATCTATCGTTTTGGTCGTATCGGAAGTCGTAACACATGGAGTGACGGTCTGGGCGACATGGATACATTCTATCTGCATTTTCTTGTCCGTTGCGGAAGAAGCAATGACTGAACGATTCCTCACCTTGCGCAGTTGAAAGAAGAACG
The DNA here is from genome assembly GCA_010015745.1 of Setomelanomma holmii. Classification (NCBI taxonomy): domain Eukaryota; kingdom Fungi; phylum Ascomycota; class Dothideomycetes; order Pleosporales; family Phaeosphaeriaceae; genus Setomelanomma; species Setomelanomma holmii. Next base: position 228,200 of record ML978157.1, read on the forward strand.
AAGAAGCAAACAGTCAAGAAACCAAGTCCAGAGCGTAGATGCGGGCCGCGCATTCTGTGAGATGTTATCCAGTAAGGCCTATAAGGCTGCGCTTGATCACCTGTGATGCTGGGCTCATATATGCACTATGTGAAGGCCATACAAGTACGGCGACTCTCAAGTTTCAGCCTCTCGGAACCCCTATGCATCTCCAAAGCCCATAATTCTAGTCAGAATTCACCCCACGGAGGGGCCAGATACATGCCGTCCTGCAGTCGTGGATAGGAAGTGATTGGGCGCCTCTCGTTTTCTTAAGCGAGGAATCGCGTCGCTCGACACACCCTGCGCACTGTACACTTCATGTATCAGCCAACTACAACTAATGGTGTGCGCCACATAACTTATGCAAACCACTTCGCAAAGGATTTACAGCGATCAGCTTGCTGCTTCAGCTACTACGGCATCTTTATCGCGAACTTTGTGCAGGCTTTGACTCACTCTTACTTACAGCGTCTAAATATAGCACTAACCTCACCAACTAGGAATTGGTTGTCAAGATCTGTGTTGGCGGAGACAGTAGGATCAAGGGACTTGTAGGTGGTTGACCAAGGGCTGCTGCCTCACTAAGTCACTGTACGTGACGTGACCGTACGGTCACTCGAGCCCTGAAGCCGTGGTCGACATCTCTTTGTTTTTACATCACTCGAAAGGGTCAAACATGATTTCTTCCTGTTATATTCTCCACAGCCCGAAGCAGAAACTGCAACAGTTTATCGACTTGGCTGAGCATCACCATATGACCAGCATCGCATTCCGTTACATCAGCCCGCGCAGCAGCAAAGTTCTGCCGAAGCTGAACTGGCAACAGGCGATCTTGTTGACAAACCAGATAATGGCATTTGACCTCTTCATGCCCCGTGAAGCGAAGCTCGGCATCCCAATTCGCCGCGGGCTGGGGACGCATGCGTGAGTTCCAGTATTGAGCATTTACATCGTTCAAGCCGTTGAACAAATTTGAGAGCGCATCCACACCATAGACGTGTTCGCCCTTGATTTCGAAAAAAGGTGGTGGCACGGTAGTAGCTCCCCGAGAGTAGACGCCTGCGCAGATGAACGCAAAGCCAATCACTCCCCCAGCCTGTCCGGCTTCATTCCTGCTCTTTCGCGTAAGGCCCTCAACTGCAGCACTTCCGCTGAACCTGCGATATCGTCAGTTTAGCTTTAAAGCCCTGGACCGTCAAGAACAATACCCGCCTGCGGAGTGCGCAGCTACGACAACCTCACGGCCTTTCGACACCAGAGGCTCGATATAGCTGCGAATGCCAACAATATCGTCTTGGAGAGTGATAATATCAGAAGATCCGTGGCCGGTGCTGCGAAGCTCGGCGACAACGACTTCCAGCTCCTGCTCTTTCAACTTGGCAACGAGTTGGTCGAAGACGCCTGACCCGGTTTCCCAGAGGCCAGGGACAATCACAATGGCGGGAGATGTCTTGTCCATGCTGTAGCGATACTCACAATGGAGAGATGTGGAAGCGGGTTCAAAGCATGTGCAAAAACGAAGAGGTCTCTATAAAACTGATCAATTGTTCAGCTGGGTCAGATTTTCATCGTGGTAGCTCTAGGCGTGCCATATTAGCTCCAGGCGTACCAAATGGCTGATGTGATCACGAAGGTAATATGCTAGATATGCTTCTGGAATTTTGTTCTCAAACATGATGACAAGGTTTTTGCCGAAGAGAGCAACAGTAAACTGTGGACAAATTCCAGGTAGCGAAGTAGCAAGTTGTCAGATGGATGACGTCAATCACGTGCGCACGTGCTCGCTTCGTGGAAGGCGCGTTGCACTCCAGTTCCGCTATCGTTATCGCCACTGCCTCACTACCACTCGCCCCACCAACACATCACAATACAAACAAACAGCAGCGTCAGTTGTACCGGTCACTTGTGTGCGACTCTTTGCTGTAATTCACCTCTCTATAACTCGAAAGCACTCACAGCATGGACTCCGAGCCGAATCTCCCAACTCCACGACCGTCGCGCAAGCGCAAGACGACGAGTTACGCCGAAGACGATGGCAATGCGCCCTTCAACTACCAATCGCCACCGAAGAAGTCGAAGAAAGCTGCGAAGCAAAACGAAGTGGTCGATTTGACTGCTGATTCACCTAAGAAGTCCTCACCGAAGAAGAAAGGCAAGCGCGCAAGCAATCAGTCTATGGAGGAGAAGCGTCTCCGGCGATATCGTGCGGCCCCACCACAGAGCTACCTCGAGATCAAAGGACGAGCCATGACGCAACGACTTACAGTCCTATCGAGGGAACGCTGCGGAACTGACGAACTGCCCGAAGAGAAAGTCGTGATGGGAGGGTCGACTGGCAACGTGTACACGCAAAAGATTGGACTCGTCCCGAGTTGCGATTGTCCACATGCAATGAAAGGACACCAGTGCAAGCATATCATTTATGTCATGCTGCGAGTGCTCAAGGCACAAGAGAATGTTGCGTACCAATTAGCCCTCACGAGTACTGAGCTGCGTAAGACATTGAAGCATGCACCACCGATTCCAGGTGTCGAGACGGATCCGACCGATGCTCAAGGCGAACAAGACGGCAACCGCAAGCCTGTCGAGGGTGAATGTCCAATCTGCTATGATGATCTCAACGCCGACACAGACGCCGTCGTCTACTGCAAAACCAGCTGTGGGAACAATGTACACAAGGACTGCATGCAGAAGTGGATATCAATGACGCGAGACAAAGCAACTTGTCCGTACTGTCGAGCGACGTGGGCAGTAGAGGATGGTTTCGATGGCAAGCTGGGCACCATTGACACCAAGGGCCTGGAGCGGAATGAAGATGGCTATGTTAACGTGGCGGGTCAGCTTGGGTTGAGCGGCAAGCGTGACTACTCAACTTACCACCCTCACTGGGTGCGTCAACAGCTAGGTTACGATCGTGGACGAAGACGGGACTTTGACGATTACGACGACGAGTTTTAGCATGATCATCAGACAGGCTCGACTGATTTATTTGCGGGCTAAGAGTCTCTGGAGTTATAGGGGTACAACCTCGTGTGACAGATATACCCGGCTATCTTTCATGGCGTTTTGAGGCAGAAGTTGGCACACGACATTTTGTCAGCGGTGGCGAACGGCAAGTGTTGTCGTCTTTTTCGACCAAATTGTGTGTTGGTTCAAGACCGATTTGCATTCCATCGTGTGGAAGTACTCAAAATGCCTAGTCACAGCTGTACGGCCATACCATCGATACCGTTATACTTCAGGAGGAACATGAAGAACTGAACATGTTCATATTTGAGCGCCGGCTCCCATCTGCTCCAATGGCCTTGCGAAGTGGTGTTGATGACGATCAGCGCGAAGCGCAGTCGCAAGCCAAATTCATGTTCGCGACAATGCTAACATTAGCCTCCGCGGCAGAGCTTGCTTTCATCGACTACTTCTGCGTCCCTGTGCTCTCTATGTGCAGCACCTGGCCCTGCATCCGCAGCCTGCAACCGCACTGTTATCGTAGCACGGCAGATGCGGGCTCGTCACAGCCACGACAGCAACATGTTCGCAGAAAGCAAACACGAGCCGTGTAACGATAGACTGAGCTCGCGAAACTCTCTAGCCCTGTGGCTAATAAAGTCTTGCAGAATCAACGCTAGAGTAGTCGTTGGTGGCTTGGTGTCTGTTCACCTTGAAAAGCGCCGGTTGAGATTGATTTGCTGCCATTAGACTTGGCTATTGTCGATAGAGTTCTTACAGACCTGTCATCAGATCATGCACATTGTCACCATCGCTTTCGGATTTGCTCCGAGTTCCTGCAGTAGCGCCCAGCGACTGCACTCTCTTGCAGCCTTGCCGGGACGTCGAATGTAATTACCTGCATCTCGCACCGGCGATCCCAACACCAACACCCTAAACAAACTATCGAATACTCTCTCGGGACCCGGCTGAATCCTAACCCAGCCTCACCTGCCCCAATTCCGCTGTCGTAATTCCCGAATCGCGAAAGGGGGCGGCGGAGCCCGGCAGCACGGCACGTGTAGGTAGTTTAGCGTAAGATGAAACATCGTGATGGTCATTTTGGAAGCGTGGTACGGGCGCGCTGGGTGATGAAACGAATGCGGGAGGGATCGTCAGATAGGCAGCGTGGCTGTGCTCGGCATGACAAGCGGGTCTTGGGGGTGCCGTGGCGGGAATCTCATTTGGGCGAGGCTGGGTGAGGGTGCGTGCGTGTGGGTGTGAGTGTAATTCGGGAGATGAAATAATGCAATTCAAGTCCGCGAGTAGTGAGAGTGGGCAGTAGAGGATGTGGTGTGGTTTATGATTTGATATGTTGTGTCTCACAATCAAGGTCTATGGAGAGGATTGTGTTTAGTGAAGACTTTCGTTCAGAAGTGCTATGGACAGAAGATATAGAACTCCGCACCATGCCTGGGTGCTTTTGACCAAAATCGCGCGAAAATTAAATGACTCTAGGAAACATGCAAAGACACAAGGAACTCGTAAGACATGGTTGCAATGCCCTACCTCATCAGGTCTTGAACCATCACATCTTCCCCAGCAGGTAGGTCGGCAACATCGATGGAAAAGACAGCGTATATTGTCGCAATTGTACATGACTGTCTGATCCGTCCTTTTCCACAACATAGCAAAGAACCACACCGCATCAACATCTGCCGCCTGCCCGAGGAGACGCGAACCAGTAAAAGACTTGACAAAGGGACATGCAAAGAAAGGGGGCCAAGTGACCCTTTGAGCGCGCTTCAAAGCACGTGTACAGAACGCATTAGCTCACCTACAGGTCGCGACAAAGCAGACGCTTAGTAGGTGCCGTAGCCGGATCCATAGCTGCCGCCGGCAGCGGGAGTCGGGCTTGGGGTGGTCTCACCCTTGACCGGGGTTGGGTAAGGGGTCTCGACGGGCTTTGCGCTCGAGGGAGCCGGGACCTCACCGTAGCCGGAGCCGTACTCGGGAGCCTTGGAGGACTCAGCGGGCTTCACAGACGACGGCGATGGGTATGGAACCTCGCCCTCGGAGGGAGTCTTGGATGGCGAGGGAGTCGCGTATGGGACCTCAGAGACGAACGAGAAGTAGGGGAGGCTGCTGGTCTCGCTGGGCTTGGTGGGGACATCAGTGCCATACGAGCCAGTGCCTACGGGGTAAGCAGGCTTGGTCGAGGTCTTGAAGCCAGTGGGGCCGGCAGGGTATGGGTGAGTTCCATTACCAATGGGGTACTTGCCAGAGGGAGTGGCAGACGGCTTGGGAAGATCAGCACCGCCGGAAGGCTTGACTGGCTTGCCAGAGGAGACGGGGTACTCGCCCGCGGGCTTGGATGGGTAAGCGTTGGCGGGGGTAGCAGAGGCCTGGTCTGAGCCCTTGGTGACGGTGACAGTCTCCTTCGCAGTAACGGTAACAGTGACAGGAACGGCGCACTCCTCGCCAGCGGGCTTGGAGCCAGAGGCAACTGGGTAGCCTTGCTCACCAACGGAGGGAACGTTGCCGGAAGGAGTAGCCTTGACGGTGATGTACTTGGTGGAGGTGGTGGTGGACTTGATGGTGGTGGTTCCAGTGGGTCCCTCGGGGTAGCCCTCGCCGTAGGCAGTCTTGTCGCCTGGCTTGCCAACGGTGACGACGACGGTCGAGTAGACAGTCGAGGTGCTGGTCTTGACAACCTCGGTGGTGACAGGGTGGGCGGTCGAGCCAACGCCGACAGTGTAGACGAGGGTCTCGGTCAGGGTCTTGACGACCTCAGAAACCGGGTACTCGCTGGTGATCTTGGCAGGGCTGGATGGAGATGGGGTCTTCTCGGAGCCCTTCTCGATGCAGGTGGTGCCAACGGGAACGACCTTGGTGACAACTGCGCTCGACTCAGTGTAGATCTGAGTAGAGTAGATGGTCTTGGTGATCAAGTCGGTCAAGGGAGTGCTCGAGGGCTTGACGCCAGTTGGGTAACCAGCGCCACCGGAGGGCACGACACCAGATCCGTATGGCTTGCTGGAGGCAGCCTCAGGAACAACGGAGGAAGGACCACCGTAGCCACCCGATGGCTTAGCGGCGGAGGGAGAGACTGAGGGAGAGGGGTAGACGCCCGAGGGAACGTAGCTCGAAGATGGGACAGCACCCTCTGGAACCTTGGGGGTCTCAGCGGGGTAGCCTCCGCCGTAGGAAGACTTGACAGGAGTGCTCTCAGCGCCAGCGGGGGTGCTCTTGCCGCCCTCTGGAACCTCAGGAGTTGGGTAGGGAGTTGGGGCAGCGGAAGGAGTGCTCTTGCCACCCTCTGGAGTCTCTGGGCTGGGGTAAGGGGTCTCCTCGACTGGAGGGTACGAGGCAGCGTTGGGTGGGTAGGAGGTCTCGAAAGCATCAGCCGAAGACTGGATGTATGGGACAGCGACCGAGGATGGAATTGGTGTCTCGGCTGGGAGAGGAGTCTCAACAGGCTTGGCGGATGAGACACTGCCGTAGCTGCCGCCACCGTATGGCGGGTTGACGCCGTACTGACGACGAGCATGGCGGTTGCTGCGAGCCTCAGCGGCATCAGCGGCCGCAAGGGCGGCGAGGAAGGCGATGGTAAGCTTCATGTTGAAATCTGATATATTCCTTGCTCTTAGACTTCAGGTCGAATGATTGGTAAAGATGTTGCTGGGGACGGTTCCGAAGAATATCAGCAGAAATCAATTCCGCAAACGCTGTATAATCCAGGAAAGAGTGACTGGAGTTGGTTCAAATGAGAGGCTAGTCCGAAGACTGAAAAGCGAGTGTGGTGAAGGAAAGTTGAGCCTTGCGGTAGAGAGAAGAAACAACGAGTGGCAGCAGCTGGTGCTATATGAATGAGCGGCACAATGATTGCAGGAAGCAGGCCAAGGAAACAATTGGGCGCACAGATGCACCTTGGATGGTGTGCCCCTGGCGGTGGTTAATTTGATTCAGGGACGGGCGGCGTCAGGGACCAGTCAGCGTCAAAGATAGCCAGGAACAGCAACCGGGGTGTGCATGAAACTAGCCACTCAGCGACCAGGATGCGCAACGTCGAGGCTTGTCAGCCGCCGGGTACCTGAGCGACGCTCGTTGGAGGCGCTGAGAGGTGAGCATCCTCATTGCGCGCCGGCAACGAGGCCGCTGGGTGAGGTCACGATGGCTGGTCGCACCACGCCTAGGACCCCTTTGCGTCTCCTCGTCAGCGCTGATTGCAGCCTTGCTGCTCCCACGAGTCCGTCTCTTGCTTCTTCGGTCACTGGCCGAACGGCCGTGTTAGATTGCGTTTCATGGCGCTTGGCCAAAATAGACTGTCACCCTGCGACGATCCTCCCTTCTCTGGCAGCTGCAGCGGGTACCTGGCAGTTGCGACGAAATGGCGCAGAAGCACACAATCTGCGCCATCGTGAGCGCATGTGTCGCCCGCCCGCTATGGTCCGGTGAGCACATCCCTCGTTCTTCCACCGTGTGTAACAGGAAGAGACACAGACACGCCTCCGCGACGGCTGCTCGTGTGTCCGCGCTTGTGTCGGGGTGGAGGCGCCGTTCGATTGGCGTGTCGATAAGAGTGGGTGGTGGTTGGTGCGTGTGTGGACGGCGAGCCACAGCAAGCGGGTGCCGAGTCAGCGCCTCGCCCCCGCTTTCCCAATCCACTCAGGTGCGACAGTCAACCTGCTCGTCCCGCCCAGCTCGAGCCTTCATAATTTGCATAACGCTGCCATCGTCTGTCCATGATCCACGTCCGGCAAAGGCACGGCGATCAATGTCGAGATGGAATATTTGGAAGTTGATGTTGGAGAAGTCAGGCGTCGTCGAAACAAACTCTCGTCTTCATCGCGCCTTTCATCATCCACTGAGTGGGTCCATTTCGTGCACCAAAACGGCCGCCACGATCGGAAGCCACACCTTTTTTCAGCTGCCTCGTCTGAGGCCACAGCCGCTGCGTCCATGCTCGCACTCTCGTACCCTGTGACGTAAGTAGAGCGCATGAACCTCAGCCTCCTCTCCCTCTCAACATCGTCGCAGTTGTCTCCAGATTCGGGACCAGACCCGCGAAACTTCTCCATCCTCGTTGTCGGCATGCCAGTACCAAATCACGACAACCGGGCCTCATCTGCCGGAACGTGATTTAGATGAAGAATTCCCCGTCGCCCCTGTCCGTGCCGGACGATCCGCATCAGCAATGGCTCAACAAATAGCCATTCTGAGCGCCCGGAGATGACTTCGCTTGGGGGCTCTTTCCATTTTTGCAAAGTCTTCTTGCTTCAGATGCTCGTCGTGGCGCACGTCATCGCGATTCTTTTCACGTCTCCAGAGCGTTCGAAATAGATGGGGACAAATTGCTGACTGCACCCTGCAGCGCCATCTATGCATATGCAGATCACGAATACCATGGTCGCTTACGAAGTGCTGGTACAGTGCGAAACCGCTGCCTCGGTTCATGGCTAAACCCGGAGAATTCTACGAGCATTCCTTGGTGGTCATAACCATGGCCTTGGAAAGGATCGTTGCAGCGGCATGACCACCAAGGACTTGCGACTACCTTGGGTGGTTGCATGCTGGGTCGGCACGATGTCTGACATCTTGGAACATCATGTCATTCGCTGTTCGATGCAGTCACAAAAACGAAGAATCTGCAAGCCATCATTCTGTGTACAACGTATCGCATCAAATACCCATACCAAGACCTCCTGCTCATCATACTTGCCGTGGAGGATCTCCCGTGCTGTTAATATGCTGCGAACGGTTCGTCCCGGCTTTTGAAACAGACGCTTGCTTGAAACGAAACATGCCACCACGTTTGGGAAACATTACCCTCCACCCACCAGTACTACCATTCATGCTTTGACCGCGGAGAAAGGCGTGTTCGAGACCAGTGTCTTTTCCCGCTACCGCCAAGATATGATATAGGTGAGAGGATCATTCCGCCCACATTGTCGCAGAGATAGCCAGGCGCAGCACTCAGTGCGAAACGAAATGGACCTACTCGATGAACATGGTACCACACCCTGAAGCTCTTCACAGGAAGCAACGGTGCAGATTTGCAGCTGGGCAGGATACCGGAGTGCAATGACGGTTCCGTGCATGAACAGGGCCCGGGACGTTGCGACAACAGAAGGTTTTCCCCCACAACCCCTCCCTCCCTTAGGTTGATATGCTTCGATCTCTCATCGCCTTTCTCTCTGGTCTACTGGCCTTTGTTGTCTGTCAACGGCGAAGGGGATGATCGCTGGTCGAGATCTTCATCATGTCAACGGGCTAGCGGTACGATCCTATCAGGATTTCGTTAATCGTCGCTTCAGTCTGTAAGCACACTTGACGACAAATGACGTTTCGACGAAGAGCTGAACTGTTGATCCAGAACCAGCTTCTTCGGTGTGCCGAACAACACAGTTCTTCCCAGAACCAAGGGTCAAAATGGCGATGTCGGCCAATTAGCTGACTTGCAGAGGAGATCGACGGAGGCTTAGCACCTCTGCCTTACCCAAACATTAGCACATGTGTCATATCAGGTCAGGGAGAGCTTGCAACGAATACCGAAATCTCGGTCAAGCAGGACCATCTGCAGCCGTCAAGGCACAATCGTATTAAAATGACGCCTAGCGGGCAGTGCAATGCACGAAGATATCGAAGATATCGAAGAAACGCAATTTGCATGAAGTACTCGTAAGTTCTGCATGCGTTGGTTCTCTCTCATCCTGTCGATGTCCAAGGCTGACACAGCCTTGTGCGGAGAAGTCGGTGAATAGGTTTGAAAACGCATGAGGCTCTGCGGAGGTCTCGCATGTCTGAGATGCTATTGGTAGCCTCGTATTGCGCTCGCGGCGAATCCGGTCAGATCGAAGCCACCCGGACTGTGTTCTTCGTTGAAATCATGACATTGGGATCGCTCAAGCAGACTTACAACGGAAAATCAGTCAGAGAATGCCACATTGACCAATCTACGTGCCGCATTTCAAGCCCAAATTTGAATTCAGCTGAACTACCCTCACCCAGATTGCGTCGGTCCACGTCACCTTGCGGCCTTGATGGTGCATCGATATCCGCATGAGTATTCGCCCCACTTTTAGGCCGGTGAGTCGCGAGGGCGGACCTGATTTCGTGAAAAAGAGCTTTCGGGGAAAGGGCTCATCGTCCTTCGAACACCCGAAGTATAAAACCAGGCTTCGCACATTTGAGATGCTCATCCAGAACTCCATGCTGCCAAATTTTGGGTATAAAGTTCAAAAGGCGATGATTTCCTCGTTGGTCAAAATGCTGTCTCAAGCTTTTCTCCAGTGGCATCCCTTGGGTGGACACTCACTCATCTTGCTTCCACCCTAGCCATCTCTACCATTACCTTTCTCATTAGGCCAGGTTACGTCACCACACACACCACCTGCTCATTCAAAGCATCCTCGCCACCACATCCGAATATGTCCAGCACCAATAATAATACGGAGCTTACGCTCCAGATATGCTTCGGCATCTTCGGCGTGCTGGGCACTATCATTACACTAGCAAGCCTTCATCATCGAGACTCGCTAGGGTGTGTAGTGGTTCGAAGTCTGCGACGTCGTTGAAGGACTAGTACGTGCCTTCTACCAATGTGCCCGATGCAACCTGTTGTTGATCAGTATCGTAGACACGTACAACCGTCATGGCGACCAAGATCTCGAGGCAGGATCTGATACTTTCGTGGATGATGATGCTCCAGTTAGACATAATCTTGGCGACCGTAGGCCCACTCTACCGCCGACGTACGAGCAATCGAGCGGCAGTGTTCCAAACACCGTGGTGTTCGAGCCATCAGACGCCAATGTTTCGTGTGATGACCTGGAACATGTCAAGCACGCTCCCTCGATCGTGCCTTCGTGAGTATGCTATCTTCGGTGGATGTGCCCAAATAATAGCGATATGGAAACCTGGCTCGCACAAGATCCTTGGAATAGATCTGGTGGGTTCGCGTAACCTTCAGCACGTTGTTTAGTGGTGAAGACTGGAGCGGGGAAGGGACGATGCGTGGTGTCGGAGGGGAAATGGACGATACGAGCATTGGGCTGTACATATATGTGATACTCTGAACGTCTGATACTGTTTTCAGGAGCTTCCAGATCTCTTACCATCTTTTATGTACGTGAGAATACAGCCGTTCAGGGGCCGTTGGTTGACGGCGCCGTGACTGCCAGAATTGCATGGCCGAACACATGCGGTGTACTGTGCATAGAAGGCGCAAGCGACGATTCTGCGAAGACACAGCCTCAGCCTCAGCCTCAACAACAACAATGTCAGCCATGTCCAAGAGGCTATAAGCTATGTCTGGGGCGCAGATGTTCCGCCTAGCAAAATTTACGTCGACAGCGATAGCAAGCCATTGCCCATCACGCCATCTCTGGAAATCGCCTTGCAGCATAACCGACATGACGCTTAAACGATGACCATCTGGGTCGATCATATCTCTATCAATCAGCAAGACGACGAAGAGAAGACCGAACAGGTGGGTAACATGGGCCGCATCTATGGCGCAGCGTCTGAGGTTATCGTATGGCTTGGCCCAGCTGCAGATGGTTTGGATGGACTCATGGACATATGGAGTTCTTGGGGAAATTTGATCATACAATGGGGTCTCCCAGGTCTTGTGAGATATATTGATAACGAGAACAAAGCTCTCGAGTTCAAGCGCATCATGGCAAATGAAAATCTCCACGATCCGAAACCACAAATGTGGTTCTCGATGCTGCATGGATTTGCAAGCACAGTCGATGCAACCTTTCTGGAGAGGGCTATCGCTTGAAACCAGTGGCCTTGGTTTACGAGAGTCTGGGTCCATACAGTACCACCACGATTTGCTATGGACGTGTTCTGACATGAGGCACTCAGGTTGTCCAGGAATTCGCCTTGAGTTCTTCTGCCAGACTCGTACGTGGTCGACGCGCTATAACGGCTGAAAATGCACTAATGGCACGTTTTTGCCTTCAGATACGTCACACCATATGTCTGAAAAGAACTGAATCATCTCATGTCCCCACTGGAAATCAACCGGCTGGGTGTCTTTTTTCGGCACCCAAAATATGCTTCGCGGAAAAGACCACAGATTTTACAACGGTATACCTCTATGGATGTTACTAAAGTTCTACTGCATCTGTGGAATTCGAGCGACGAATGCTTGCGATTACCTTTATGGTATTTTGGGCTTGGCTTGTGATGCTGGCACACTCGGCATGAGGCCAAGTTATGTGCTCAAGGACAATGTCAGTCTTGTCTTTGCAAGAATGACCCGCGCAATCATCGCCAAAGGGGAGGGCGAGATCTTGACAATGGTCCAGTTCCCGAAATCACGCTCTGATCTACCTTCGTGGGTTCCCGATCTCACTAACGCACCTCGGAGATCATGCATAGATCGACCCCTAGACGACTCTCTTGGTCTCTTCTGTGCAAATGAGAAGACCGAAGTTGAGTTGCTCGACGTCTCCAACGAGCTGATCTTTGGAATTACAGGTTTCCTGGTGGACATAATCGAGGGAGTTGCGAACGCCTGGCGTGACAAAGAGCAGGTGGTAGAAATCGGCCGTCCCTTAGAAACCGAGCGTGATGGCGAGACAACGATGGAGTGGGATCATGCTTGCGACACCGCTTCGCATATGTCCATCAAATGGACGCCAGACCCACATGCTGCGTATCTGGAGTGTTTCGCTTCCGTCGAAGCGTTCTGTCGACTGTCAGAAGAAAAAGGCAACCCGATATACCCATCATCAAGGCGAAGCGCAGAGGCGCATTGACGAATTCCAATCGGTGACATGGAGGTGCGTGCTGCATATAGTGCTACACGCACTTCGTCGAGTGGATCGACGTCTATCATTCGTGCAAGAGCAACTTGGACTTCCTGAGATCTTGGCCATCTTTATTGAGAGCGGAATTGCGCGAGGGTGTCGCCAAGTTCAATGCAAATGAAAGTCAATTGATGCCTTGGAAGTATCGACACGGGTTGCATCGAATGACCCTCAAGCGGCCTTTCATAAAACGGAGCGGCTACGTCGGCGTTGGACCGCAGTGTATGGGGGCTGGGGACTTGGTCATCGTGATGGACATCGCAAAGCTTCCGTACGTGATCCGGACTATCGATGAAGAAGCAAGGCTGTTCTCGCTGCTTGGCGAGTGCTATTGAGATGTGATCATGGATGGCAAAATTATCGCTTCTGGAACTCGGAGGAAAGAGAAATTCTGCCTCGTGTAAACGACATCTTTTCCGCTGTTGTGAAATGTATTGGTGGCCGACAAACGCAGACACGACACACGGGCCCTGCGGCAACACCTTTTTTGCATACACTCCGTACTATCTATTCACCCACAGAGGCCTATATGCTGTTCTCACCACTCAATTCAAGTGAATAATATGACGAGCGACACGGAAATACCAGCTACTGCAGTGCAGCTACACTTGACAACCTTAGCCCATAGTCTGCACATTTGACTCGACCCGAACACCAACGTCTACATTGGCAATCAGCGGCGCGACAATTCTTGAGTACCGAACAACCTCACATCTCATACTGTACAGCTTCACCCTGCGTCCTATCGTCTTGGTAATTTTCATTCACCCACGGTCCAATCCGCGCTCACCGCTACTTCGACCCACCACCCAAAACACTACGTCACCGTTACTTGTCTCCTCAGCAACGCCCACTAGTGCCTCTGTTCCTTCCAGCCAGTATATAAGCTCGCCGGCCCCCATCTTTTGCAAATCAGCTCTCTTTGCCTTTTGGCTTAGATCAAGTGTAGTATCTGTTCTTTTCAGTTTAATCTCTGAAACGTTCCTACGGGAACATTCAAGATTATTCTTATTTTTGAAAATAGATCACGGCTCCCTGGGCTTGCTCATAGTCGTGGTCACAGTGTCGCTCCTATCGCACTATCTGGAGTGTACGCGATTAATTTTCATTGAGCTGTCTGGCTGTTGCTGGAGGCTTGAGGAAGATCGACTTCGAGAACAGCGAGGAGAACGATTGAGAGGACGTGTTGTTGGGGCTGGATGTTGCAATTTCGTCGAGGTCGGGTTGAACACGGAAAATTTTGCATTTTGCCCCACCAATTGTGCGCGATGATCACAACATCACCCCGCAACCAGAGAACACCACCACTCTGCCATTTCGAACTGCGATGACAGATCGTTGCTCATAGCATTCTCATCATGTTAATGCCGGGCACTGGAAGTATATCATGACAGGCACATCTCCGCTTTGGCGTACCGTGTACTGCATGGCCACTGGACTTTATTTATAGAATAGGCATGGTAACGAGACTTGCTCGTACACGACTACGACGTTCATATCGCAAGTTCCGCATGCTGCTCTTCATGATTCGGAAGCTATACCCACTGGTCAAGGGTGAGTGCTGCGTAGACAACCCTGATGCTGTGCAGAATCAGGAAATTCTGCTTCACTTATGCCGCCCTCGCCGAACTCACCTACGCCCTCGACACCCTGCACACCGACGGCGTCATCCTCTTCACGCGCTACGGCGACGCAAACGCGTACCTAGGTCAGCTCAAGAATACACTGAAACAGGCTTTGATGAGGTGCTGAGCTGAGTCGAGATCAGAAGAAAAAGGGAATCGCTTAGTGACGGCAGACTTGAAATCGGCCAGGCTGCGCGCCAGGAGAAGTAAAACCCATTCAACCAGAGCGCCAATAATGCTTGTGTGCACCCAGCTTGGTTGTTGCGCCGCGCTCGAACTGTGGGTGCCAATGCAAGAGCTCACTGCGCGTTCCTTCCGACCCCGAGCGCTCTCAGAAGTGACCGTTTGCTCTTACCAACACCTCTGCTTGCTGCGATCTCCCGCCCATCGATCCTGCAAGATATACACCGAGACGTATGAAGGCTCACATACAAGCTGACATCAGTCCTTATTCCGAAGAAACATTTATGACGCTCGAGCCAGATCTGCCGCACTGTTTAGGATGACTGCGCCACCTCTGCCTCAATCTCAGACATCATCCGGCGTTGGTGCAGTACGCGAAATGCCAAATTTGGCTGGCTACGTACTGAGTGGAAGCATTTATACAAGATCGACAATGATGTCACCCTCCAGCGGCCTCCCGATTATGAGCCATCTGCCGCCATATATACAAAGTCATGCCAGCACGACGTTTCCAGAGAGTTTACAGCATAGCTAGAGAGCGCTGTGATGCAGAAGTGAATCGGCTCCATTTCGAGACTTCTCCTGGATCACTGTCTCACACTGCGGCCTGCATGACCTCAGGCACTATTGTTTCCGGCAGCCAGTAGCAGCACAGTCGCCCGTCTATATATCGCGCTCCGATGCAACTCAAGTTCACCTGAGGTGCCGAGAAATGCGCCTTGCTAAATGGGTGGACACGAGTTCTCGCGGCGCCTGGAGCACCGGGCTTGCACTTCGACTGGGGCAGGAAATGCTTTGGAGAGACTAGGTCTGCGGTCACCACGTTCACATTGCTCTGACCTACCCGCACTGGGGGAACGATATAGCCTTCATTGGCTTCCATCGACTCTCAAAGCTGCTTCGGTGTGACCAGACGAAGCTGTCGCTTTCGACTAAGAGAGTGGCCCGAATAATCCGCCCGAAACCAACGGTTGCGATACGCATACTGCAAACAGGACTTTGCAGTGACCAAGTCTCGTTCGAGTTCGTAACAAGATCTATCTTGGCTGGACATTATCACATATCCCTCGAGTCCAACAAAAAAGCGCATGCCAAGACTACAGCTGGGCAACTGTCCCGGACTATGATTCGTCCTTCTCGCTCGTCGTCTCCGCTAGAACATTGATGTCAATTCTCAGCATTAGCATGACAACTCTCCACTGGTTGTCGCCCGCATGCCTACTCCAGTCTTCCACAACACATGACGTCCTTAGTTTCCTCATAGGCTAAGATGGACACACCCCGCACTCGAATATTGCTCAGGGGTGCATATAGTTGCGGGGTGAAAGTAGCACTAGCTGAATTCATCAGCACATGAGGACTCAAGAGCCAATGAGACCGGAAATCTGGTTTTGTGTACCGCGGCATCTTCATCAGGGTCGAAGGGAAGTCCCGCAGACTAACGTAGAGTGGCTTGTATGCTAACCTCCAGCAGTCTACTTCGCACACCATTGCCTTGACTCATCATGTGGCGATTTGACATCGAGCGACCTTATTCCCGCATAGTCGGACGCATTCCAAAGTATTGGTGTTTGAGCAACTTCAGTGGCTGTCGAAGATGACTATTGTCTAAGCGATTGAGCTGGATGATGAGGACTGATCAATTCAACAGGACTCCTGTAGCGCATGATCCCCTCGATGACCTTTGTGGCCAACGACGCCATACGGTGGCAGAGTGCTGATTCACCACAGTTTCTGGCTAGTCTACCATTCGATCAGAAGGCGTTGAGACGGTGGAGCGCTCCATGATGCTACAGTTGCTAGCGAATGCGGCTTCACCCCTGCAAGCGGTATCACCAGAGTCTAATCATTGTTCCACTAATAATTGGCCAATTATATCGCTTGCCCTGCGATTCACTCACAGCGCTAAACTATGTACGCAAGGTGGGGCTGAGTAAAACCATGTTGCGGCCTTGCGCAGGGGTGAAGCCGCAATCGCTAGCGACTGTATCCGAATTTAAAGTTCTCCATGAGTCCAAAAGCGAGGATTCGCAACCAGGACTGGATACAAGCTGGGGTATTATCCGTCGTGCTCAACTGTCAAGGATTACTGTCCGAACTTTTGGTTGTGTTCAGCGGTAATCTCAGCATGCCCATGGTCGGTAGTTCAGCATTTGGAATTTGGATGGCTTGTCCCTGACAGATTGACATCTATCATCCCCCAAATCCGCAAGACACAACCTTAATCGAGGTAGAAACAGGTCACGCGCAATTGGGCAGGTACTCCCCCGCATTCCACCACTCTGGCACCGTTACATCATGTTCCTTCCGTCTTTGGAAAATGATCACCAAATTCCCAGGAACGTGTCCAGATGTGGCAATAGCGATGAACTAGCGCGAACGGAAAGTTCGTCCTCCGCAACGCCACAGACTAAAAGGACGCCAACCACCTACGTAGGGTCTTAACGTCTTCAAAACACTTCCTTTTGCCTCGGCGATTTTGCAAGTATTCTACCCAGGTCGAAAGGCCTCACGACGATGTGTATGTCGATCATCTTAACGCTGTGTCGATCACCCGCTAGACGATGCGCGACAAGCATAGGTACTGGAACGCTCCAATAGAAGTCGGCAGATTTGAAGTTTTGTTCTAAGAAAGGTGAAGAGCATACACCATGAAAACCAGGAAACTGCCTCGGCATGACGATCATTGCACTCTGGACAGCAAGTGATCGTGAAAAGCGAACAGTCTATAAGTATAGACGTGTTTTCGAAAGACAGGAGTAGGTCCCATCAGATAGCCTCTGGGCATCGCGAGAATCTTCAAGTTTATCTTCTTGTTTGAGCTGTGCTCGATTTCCACCATGCATACTCTCTGTACACTTCTTTTGCTCTCTTCTGCTTCCACGGCCTGGGGATATGGCTGGGTAGCAGGGCAAGCAGGCGTTGACGCATCGCTGCTCAAGGCGCGCGCAGGCCGCTACGCGAACGAGAAACGACAAACGACATGCCCATTCAATTCCGATCACAAGGGTGCAGCGCCGTACTCTGACTCGTATCCATATACTGGAGCGAAGAATGGCGCTCCAGGGAATGGTAAAGGTGGCATCAAGGTGAGAAGGTTTCATGACAGGATTGACTGTCGCTAACATCATGAAAGGTGCCAGCCGATGGTGATACTGCACATGTCTACACGGCTCCAGGATCGAACGATATCCGTGGCCCTTGCCCGGGTCTGAACGCTGCCGCAAACCACAACTTCCTTTCTCACGACGGCATCGTCACCTTCAACGAGCTTGTCGATGCTCAACAAAACGTTTACAATGTCGGCTACGACCTTGCGGTTCTGCTCGCCGTTCTAGGCATTGTCGCCGACGGTGATGTCGCCACCAGCAAACTGAGTATTGGCTGTGATGCTACATCACGCACTGCTTTGCTACCACTTCTCGGCACCCAGCCGGGCCTAAACGGTCACAATAAGTTTGAGGGTGATACATCGCTCACTCGTAGTGACTACTTCACCGCCAACGGCGACAACTACGATTTCAACGGAACACTCTTCGCTGCTATGAAGACTGTTGCCGACCGTGTCAGTGGTGGCAACTTCGACCGCAATACGCTCGCCGCATACCGCAGCCAACGATATGATGAGTCTGTTCAGCAGAACCCCAACTGTAAGTCAAGCCTTGCGAATCCAACACAAGCTCCTTTCTGACCTTCTTAGTCTTCTTCGGCCCACTGTCGCTCCTCCTCTACGGAGCTGCCTCTTTCCTATACGAGCTCTTCCCATCCTACGGCAACCAGGGCACTCCCGACCTCGCAACCATGAAGTCTTTCTTCGGTGCTGTCGAAGACTCTTCAGCACCAGGGGGCTGGCGCCACGTCCCGGAGAAGATTCCAGACAACTGGTTCAGTCGCCCAACGCCATACACGAACAACGACGTCACCACCGAGATTCTTGCTTTGTACACCGCCTACCCTAAGCTGTTTGGCGGAAACGTCGGAACCAACAACTTCGATGCCTTGCAAACGCCATTCGGCATCATCGCTGACGGCAAGTTGCCCGATGCGGCGACCGCGAGTGATGTGCTGTGCTTGCTATATCAGCTCGGCACAATGGCCGTGCCCTCTAGCCTGAGCACCGTTACCGATATTACTGGCTCTTTACTCAACTGGTCGGTGGGCAAGCTGAACCCGGTATTCCAGAATGCGGGATGTGCGTTGAAGCCAGATCAGACTCTCGGTAAATTAATGTAAGCGAAGTGAGGAGGAAAGGAGAAGAGGAATAACTGCGATGCACGAGCTGGTGCTCTAGTGAAATCTAGCATGGCTACTCTGGATGTTGCTCAAACATGATTGGATGAGAACAAGAATGCTGATGACGAGTACATATCCCTGCCTTCGATAGTGTATATGTATGCAATGCAGGTTTTTCCATCAACACTTCGTTCATTGACCATATTTCCTTAGGATCGATAGAGGGAGAGAAGCGACGGTGCCATTCCCTGCAATATCGCAGTGATGGACAGGTTCATACTGGCCGAAGCATTGATATAGGTGTAGCAAGCGTTGTAGAAGCTGTAGCATGCTCTTGGGTTTGTGACATCAGTCACCCAGGCGATTAAGCCAGTGACCAAGGAGAGCACTGAGCCTAGAAGACCGTTGAGAAGCCCGACATTGCTCAGGCCACTGTGTTGAATTAGCATTTTGGGTTTCTCTCCAGCTTTCGAAATAGGATCTCACCCTCTGAAGGCTACACTGGCACTGCCGTTGTTGCGCATGACATAGCGATAGGCCTGATTCGATTGGTAGGACGTAGTTTCGCGTTGGGTCGGCTTGTATCCTTTCTGGCCTACCCTTTGCCTGCCGTACTCGCTCGACACTTCTTCGCACACGGACCAGTCGGAATCATGTTGCTAAGAAACGATCAGCATATGTCACGACGCGGCTCCCAGCATTGGGTTCGACTTTGGCATCTCACATTCCTATCGGTGGTGTACCATCCCGCTCTCTGCTTCCTAAAGAAAGCAAGCCAATACTTGACACCGGGATTTCCTCCGTCCCTAGAATACAAGCCCACGAGGTTGCCCACGGCAAGTTGAATAGCTTCAATGAGGCCAGCGTTGACGCATGACTTCCAGGTCTTTGGACTGCCGAGTTGTGCCTCCTGATTAAAGGTAATCTGGCCTTCAACGGCCTTGCACTGAGTGCCTGAATTATACGTGGGAAGGTAACCGGACTGAATTGTCTTGAGATAGCCCAAACGCCAGTCCATAGGCTGCATCTCAATGTAGTCGTAGCTACAGCTTAAGCCACGACGACAATCGGTAGTCGAGACCTGTCGTGCGTCCAAAGCTGCATGCTCGAAGGCTTCAGCACCAAGCAGCTCCGCGGTTGGAACGGCGCCAGCGACCCAGGACAGCGCGATGCTCAGAAAGAGGAATAGGTTGTACTGCTTCATGTTGGTAACTGGGTTCGGTCGTAATTCCGCCGTACGCGTGCGGAGAGAAAAATGATGAGTGACATCAGGTTCTTAAGCTCAATTTCGCCGTCTCGCCGCCTCATTCCAAGAGTCTGCTGGCTTGCGATGGCATGAGGTTTGACCCTAGTCGGCCCGAACACGCGTAGCAGATACTTATAGCTGAAGGATGGTTGCCAGGGTGTCAGTAGACCACGAAGCTTCGAGCAAACCGCACACCTGACGGAGCTTTCTTATGAGCGCTGCAAAGTCCTTGGTCCTTTGTCCGTTGCACGCTTCTTGAGGTGTGCGGTTGAGTGATTTTCGAAACGCATGAACCTTACGTCTCAAAACTCGACCGCACATGTTCAAAAAGCGAAAGCCTCGCGCAAAATGCCGTACGACTGTCAGAAGAGCCAAGTCTTATGTGAATCGCGATGCGTGCCATGTAGATTGCTCCAATATCATGTTTTTGACTCGCTAATTTTTGGTTTTCCTCATTGAGAAGAGCCAGGAGTGAGTCAAATGCAGTCGCCCGGAATGATCCCTGCCTTACATATCCCAACAATGGTTGTCACTTCCCGACTTTTTCAAAGCCTTCGAAGCTTGGAAGCTTGGCTCGGATCTCATCTGCATATGCTGGCAAGCCACCGGCATAGTTTACCTGCTCGAAGGCCTTCCCAGGCATGCTTCCTCCCATGTATGTGCTCTTCGTGGTTGGGAACAGACTTTTGTCGCTGAGCTCGTTGATGCGCACCTTCCACTGTTTACTTGCCTCGTCCGTGGCATTGATGTACTTTAGACCTTGTCGCTCGACTTGCTTGATGGCATCGACGATCCAGCGACCCTGCACTTCGACGCTGGTAGGTCCATTGGACAGCAGCGTAGGCCCATGAGGACCATAAAGATGGAACATGTTCGGATAGCCGGCGATAGTGGTACCGAGGTATGTGTACGCGGCCTTCTCCCACTGAGACTTGAGTGTCACTCCGTCGATATTCTTCAAGCCCATTGAGGTCATGCCACCCGTGGTGATATCGAAGCCGGTGGCAATGACAACGACATCAAAATCGTGCACGGTGTCGTCCTTCAGCTTGATTCCCTTAGGCGTAAATCCAACGATCGGATTGTCCTTGATGTTCACGACGTCTACGTTAGGTCGGTTGAACTGCTCATAATAGCTGAGCTCAAGGCAGGGGCGTTTGACGCCGAAAGGATGAGGAGGCTCGAGCGGTGCAAGAAGATCGCGAAGCCTTGGGTCTCCAATGCGATTTCGGACATTCTTGGCCCAAAAGTCATACGCTGCGATATTGGTTAGTAGGCACTACTGTGAGAGTCCGCAAGGATGTACTCGCTACTTACCCAACCTATTGGCATCCATGTCGAAGAGATAGTCCTTGTAATTAGCCAGCCAAAAGCGGAACCCTCCGTCGTCCCAGAGCTTCTGGTAGAATACCTCTCTTTCTTCTGCAGTATCCTCGTACGTACCCTTCTCCGAGAGACCATACAAGAAACCCCCAAAGTTGCGCTCCCGGTATCGGAAGAGCTCTGGGTAGAATGGCTTAGTATCATTCTGCTCCTGGGCTGTGAGGCTCCTCTTCCGCATGGGAACAGCAAGATTCGGTGTGCGCTGAAAGACCTTGAGTTCCCCGGCGACTGGACCCCAGGCTTGCGTAATTTGAACACCCGATGCGCCTGTACCAATCACAGCACATCGCTTGTTACGTACGTCGATGTTGAGATCGGGCCAGAAAGAGGAATGGTGGACAATACCCTGGAATTCATCGATGCCCACAAACTCGTCTGGGATATAGCGCTTGGCAGCGAATCCAGCCGCCACGACGAAATATCTCGCTCTGGCTGTTCGGCCGTCAGCAGTCTTGATCGTCCATTTGCCGTCCTTGGTGTCAAACTGAGCATCGATAACGACGCTGTTAAAGGCGGTCTCCTTTTTGATGCCAAGGACTTTGTCGCAGTGGTCGAAGTATGCACGCAAGTCCTTGTAGTCGGGATAGTTGCTGGGCCAAACCCAATCTTTATACGTCTCCGGAATAGAGAGTTGGTACTCTGGGATTTCGGAATCAACGCCAGCGCCCGGATAGCAGTTCCATCGCCAAGTGCCACCGAGATCCTAGTGACTTAGCGCACGGCTCAAGTACAATTCAGGTGACAGGGTGAACTTACATCACCAGCTTCGTAGATCACCGTATTGAAGCCACTCTTCTTTAACTCATACCAGCAATAGATACCACCGAACCCTCCTCCTACCACGAGAGCATCAACATCAAGGTTGTCAGCATATGGTCCCGTTCTGCCGCGACGCTGAGCATATTCGCTGAGCTCAGACTTGATCTTCATGTTGGGGCTTGCTTCGATCAGAAAAAAAGGTGAGGAAAGATATGTCGATGTTGGAATGTCCGCCTCAGAATAGTCGCTCAAGAAGTTGTACTTATACTTTGGCCCTGGGTCGTGAATCCCCAAAGTCCACATACGTACTTCTTCACAATAACGCAACTTCCGCCGGCTCCGTTCTTCCCGAGTTCACTTGTTGCACACGGGCGGGCACGAATGTGAGCCTGGCACAGCGGAACCGCAGAAGGACGAGCCCGGAACTGCACCAATGGACACTGGTGACTCGTTAGCAATAGCTGTGCTCAAACTCATCTTCACGAGAAAGTATCGTGATATTACTGGCTGCTCGTTGCCTTTCCGTGTTCGCTTGCAGGCTTCCAACCCTGCGCTTCCGCATGCGTTTCCGCAAAGCTGCATGCTGACAGGCTTGGCAGGGTAAGGCCGCAGATCTTCAACGCGTCAATCTACCCTTTACCACGTCATCTTTACCAACCTCTAGCGGGTTGCGGGGAAGCGATACGAGGACTCCACCAACCAGGCAATGTGGCCTTTGCGTCCGAGACTTACTGTGGTATGGTCTGAACGAACAACAGGCCAGCATGCGTCGTCGAGCGCAGTGTTTGGATGCATCATTGGAAAGTCTTCTCAACAGGTTTAGAGCGAGTATGCTGCCATCGCACAGGCGTTATTGGTCCACAGCGGCGGCGCTGCATCAGCCACAGCAGTCGTCCAGGCGACGCTCGTGTGTATCGACAGCGCGACAAGATGTCGTATGCTAGAGCACTGCGCTACCTTGCGCAAACTAGGCATATGATACTTCATTAGCACACTCAGTGCTGGCACTGTGATCATCCTCAAGCTCAAATTCTCATGTTACAGATAAGCGACGGGAGGCAGGGTGACGTTGACCCTGTGGCTCTCGGTAGGGTCGTGATTTTGTTCGACAAAGGTGCTTGCGGAAATGCAGGCACACGACCTTTCTGCCTTGTTCATAGAGGCTGATGCTTGCTCGGGAAGGTCTACGCTCTCTTCGTAATCGCAAAAATCAGGTCCTGTATTTAGCCGTCGTGGTAGTAGGACTACACTCGTAGCGCGTGCTGTCGTCGAGGTTGGAGCAAACTTCGGTGACCTAGCGTCGAGTCCTTGGCAAGGGTTCCACGCCGGTGACCGCATGGCGTGATGGTCGCTCATCCGAAGCACAGAAGAGTTCACGGATTGAGAGCGCTCAGGGGAAGGCAGACGTCGGTGCCAGAGTTGAGTGCTAATTGTTCGTCAATTTCAGGGCGCGGTAGGCGTTCAGCTTGTCGAGCCAATAGACAATGTTCCGAGGCTGTCAGAGCGGGCGTCATTGGCCAGCGGAAACCGCTAGACTCATTTTGATTGGCGGCTTCCAGTCCGGGCCCTCGCGATTGCGTTCGTACATGCACGACTTTAGGCGACGGACACCAAAACATCGATTTGCACAACAAGACTGTTCCTAAGCTCGGAGTGTGAGGAAGCACTAGGTAGCTGCCGAGGTTCACGAAGAGATCTGATTGGATATAACATGACGCGCCCGAGTGTCCATCGGCCCAATCCACTCCTAAGCCCGGTCCTGAGCCGAACCGGTCTCAGAGAGTCCCAGACACCGGTATCATCCAAAGCATCATCTTCATGCAGCCGTTGGTCGGAACTCATGGCGAGGCTTCTTATGATCTGTATTATGGCCGATGGAATTCATCACCACATCTCCGTCGTCATACAGCCTACGTAACCTTAGTTCGAAGCGTAGAAGACATTCTAAGCACTTAGGCCTTTAGATATCAAGCTGGCCGGCTGGGAGCTAATCGTGGACCGGCTCAGCCCTAAAGTTGCTACAACTATTCCAGCGTTGCACCATGATCGACATCAGTATATACCGTATATCCACTTTTCCACGCCAGACTTGCGCCACAAACCTGGGGTTCTTGCAGCACTAAGCCTATTGATTTGGAGATCGTCAAATGTGCAATTAATGGCTTGGGATCAAGTCATATAAGGATGCTTTTTTCCTCCCCTTCTTTCTGTTACAGCTGAGGGAACCCACCACCCTCACGATGGCTTCTCTCCGCTGTTCGCTTGCCAGAGCTTTCCTACTATGCTCATCTGTATACCAGGTCCTCTCGGCACCAGCGGCTGCAGTCACTCCGCCTGGCCCGACGGTGACAATATCGTCGGGCATTGTCGAAGGCACGACCATCAAGCTCGCCAACCAGCCTTCAGTTACAGCTGCCGCAAACGCGTACCTAGGAGTGCCTTTCGCGCAGTCGCCGCCGGAGCGATTCTCACCTCCCCAAGCAGCATCTTCGTGGTCATTTCCGCTCCAGGCGAAGGCACTCAAGCCTGCATGCATACAGCAATTCTCGGGGAGTGGCAATACTCAGGCACTGACAAAACAGTTCTTCAACAACCCCCTGAACCCTCCGCCTGAAGAGAGCGAGGATTGTCTGTACCTCAACATATACACTCCTCCCGGCGTGACTTCGACGAGCAAAAAGGCTGTCATGTTTTGGATCTTTGGTGTAAGCCTTGTCTCAAACATGCCGTTCTCATGTGCAACGCTGACGTGAGTAGGGCAATCTGCAGTTTGGTACAGGTGAACTTGCTTTTTACGACGGAAGTTCGCTTGCTATCACTCAAGATGTCGTCGTGGTCACGATCAATTACCGTACCAACAGTGAGTTCTGGTCCTCTATTCTCGAGAACATGCATTGATCTTATATTACAGTCTTCGGCTTTTCCAACTCTCCCGAAGTCCCTTTTAGATCCCAAAATTCCGGATTCCTCGACCAGCGCTTTGCGCTCCAATGGGTTCAAAACAACATTGCGCAGTTTGGTGGCGATCCCTCCCGTGTCATGATCTTCGGCGAGTCGGCTGGCGGAGAGTCAGTGAAGCAATTGCTTGCAAACCCACCAAGCCCGCTACCCTTCTCGTCAGCGATTCTCGAGTCCCAAAATGCTGTTCTTACTGGCAATGGCCTGGAAAACTACAAGCAAGTCTTGAACAACTTCAATTGTGCAGACATTGTGTGTCTGCGCAAGGTCTCAGCGACCGACATCAAGTCATACATTGAGTCACAATCGCTTGCGTTCCCTCCCGTCAACGGCGACGGTACCGCTGTTAGCGATGTCAGAGCCAGTATTACATCCCGAAAGTGGGCAAATGTGCCGGCCATGCTTGGGAGTAATCTCAACGAGGCGCGCGTCTTCCTGGCAGTTCTTGGATTGAGCGACGGCACCACTGCTCTGAACACCGTTTTTGATCAGCTCAACATCACGTCGGACGCTGTGAAGAATACCATCATTAGCCAATATGCTGCTCAAGGCATCACTGATGTCCTTGAACTGCTTGATAGGTCAGTTCCGGCTTACTCCGCTTGATGAATTGGTATGTAACTAACCATACGACAGGATTGTGACCGACCTAGTTTTTACCTGCACCACATCTTCTTTAGCGAACTACCTTGCATTGGCCGGCTACACGACGTACCGCTACCGTTACGATGGTGTCTTCTCAACGGTAAGTACGTTTCCTAATGCCGGCGCCTACCACACTGCCGAGATTCCCGAGGTCTTCGGCACTTATCCGCTCTCAAATCAGTTCGGTACTGCGACGCAGCAGCAAATCGACCTCAGCGCATTCATGCAGAAGACGTGGGCGAACTTTGCCAAGAACCCGAGTGGAGGGGTGGGATGGCCCGAGGTTTTGAGTTTTGGTAACGAGCTGGGGGTATTGGGCTACAGTGGATCGAGTGGCCTGACTGTTCGTTCGAAGCTTGAGTCTGATTATCCTTGTCCGTTATATGCTGGAATTGAGGATCTGTTGGGGTTGTCGTACTGAGCTGCTGAAGGCGCTCATGCACGCGACAACATTGTCAGTAAAGTGATGACCTCGAGAGAAACTTTATGCTCTCTCTAAAAACCTTATGTTCAACATGCGATATCTCACGCAGTAAGGATATACCTTCGCGCAATACGGATATATCTTCGCGCAGTACGCTGGACTGTCCTGACAAACTCCGCAAAATGCGGTACTCAGAAAAGCAGTCATGTAAAATCTTACCTTTTCTTCCAGTTAAAATCGTATGCGAAAAAGATGGTCGTCAAACCACTGGGCTGGGCAGCATGAGTCAAGACATGCGAGCTTCGCGGCGCGGCTTGAATAGGAGAAGGCGCTAAGCCTAAATCAATTGAGGGTAGTAAGCAACCCGCGAAACTCTCCAGTCGTTCGTGCCGCTCTCCTTCGAAAGCGCGCTCCTCTATGGACTTCGCGATGCCCAAGCATCCCGATCAAGCCGACCCGAGCCTGCAGACCCTTCAAACTCGCATCCGGCTCACATGGCTTTCCTTTCTGGTTGTCCTCAGCTCATCTGGACGAGCCACGCGATGATTGCCGTGAGATCGTCTGGTTCGAGACTTGAGCATATCCTGGCACTGTCAATCTTCTTCAGGTCTTCACATCCGTGCGGTAGATCCCCCGCACAAGTGGACTTGGAAGGCGTGGAGATGCGGGGTTAATGCAGGATCCGGTCACCCCGGTATCGTAGCATGCTGTCAGCTATTGATGCGCGGAAGCTCCAACAGTCCTGTGCCAATGTACATTTGCTTGCAGCGCTCAACGAGCTAAACACTTCGACTACCTTCACCATTAGTTTACCAGCTAGGACAAGCACAAATTTCACTGGGAGACTCCAGGACCCCCCATAATGGCAGATATATGGAGTCAAGCTTACGTGGACAATGCCGACGACATCGCTTTTTCGACATATGGACCACACGCGTATCTGGAGCCTTCACGGCCTACCGGGCGACGTCGACAGCGACATAGCTGCGATCAGTGCCGACACGGGAAGAGGGCTTGCGATGCTGGCAATAGCGAAAATTCGAGCGATCGAGCGTGCACGAATTGTCGGAGAAAAAACCAGTCATGCACTTTCAACTGGCTTAAGAGGAAGCAAATCAATACTTGTGCATGCGTTCGCAACAGGCATGTACAGCCTTCCGCTCTGATTGTTGATGGATTTGACTTCGATGCACAACACATAATGAAGGACAGGCCGGACCACGGCAATCCGGATGCGCCAGACATTGAAGGCTGCACTGTAAATCGAAGAAGGTTCTCCAGGATATTGGAATCGGTCGAGTACCTTAAAAGAGCTGGCCACAAGCCTTCGAGGCGCTTTGAACCTGCTTCCAGTCCACACGTCGCTCAGGCAAGCTTCGATCTGTCTTCTTCGACCGAGCGGATCCTGGGCGAAAACAGCTCAAGAAGTGCTATGACTACCGGTTTGCTCCGCATATACCATGACAGCCTCGAAAACGCACTGTCGTGCTGGCTCACGGAGCACAACTGCCCCTACAGCTTGCGGAAGATTGTGCCGCCAATGCGCGAAGCGCACAATGCACTGCAAGAGTGGGGTTCATCTTGGTCCAATAGAATGTACAATCGCGTTGTCGATCTCGATCGGGCATATGCAACTGTTCGCACCCGCACTCTGACCGCAGACGAGGATCGTGCAGTCTCCAAGGCTCTGAATATGTCGGTCGTGGCTTTCGCGTCACAGTGGGCGCAGGCAGGCGAAAGGAGCACAACACGTCCTGCAAACTCTGCATACTCCACCAACGAATTCCCGCAATCGAACCCCTTCGAGCGTTCAATGCAAGAAAGTCTTTGGCATCAGACCTCTCAGCTGCTGCATCAGGCCGCTGCCATTGATTCATTCCGCGTTGTCTTTGCTCTAATTATCTTCTCGCTCGTCCAGCAGCCATTGGACATGGCTCGACCCGCTCCAAACACAAATAGTTCGAGCATGAGTTACGAACGCTTCCAAGCGATAGTTCAAGATGAAGAGACTCCACTCTTCTTGGAGATAGCACTACGGCAAATCCTGGCGCAACGACGGAAGCTAGAGCGCATGGAGCACGAGAACGCACAACGCAAAGACAACAGCCGGCTAGACCCTCTTCGTGAAGAAGACCGTGCTACTTTCAACCTATTGTACTGGCTTGGAGTGATGTTCGATACGCTTTCTGCGGCCATATGTCAACGGGCAGTGGTAGTCGACGACGATGATTGCGAATTGCCACAACCGGATCACTTTGCAGTAGACCAGCATACCGACTACAGAGCTGAAAATGACCTTTTCGGGCTCTACACACGTCGAGGATCATCCTTTAGGAGAGCCTTTGACCCTACTCTCCACGATTCTGAGGTTCTAGGCGCTGACCAAGACGAAGTATGGGGCGATCTGTTCATCCGCAGTGGAATTGTACAGTCTGATCCAGAAGCGACGCGATGGCCGTGTTCGTACAATCTTGCCGCTTCGACGCTCAGCTCCGCTGCGCCGGTCAAGGTACTGCTATTTCGACGCGTTGGACATCTTCAAGCGTTGCTGTCTCGAAAGGCTTCAGCAGTCAAGATTGAGTCAGCAGTCAAATCCGCCTTTCATGTCTACAACCATTGGCATCGGAGGTACAACCCATTCATGCTTGACTGCGTCAAGCGTCACCACGAGCTGCCAACACGTATTCAGTCTTGGTACGTCCTTCTCGCAGGCCATTGGCACCTGGCGACCTTCTTGCTATCTGATCTGCTTGAGATCATTGACTCCACACGACTCTCTCTTCCAGGCGAGCGCGCTTCTCGCAGAGCGTCAAATCTAGTCACTACTCTCCGTCGCCAAAATGCGCTTTCCGTGGCAGACCTGAGCCGATCAAGCATTTATAGCTGTTTGGGCGAAGCGCAAGACTTCCACTTTGCGCTCAACGAAGCTGCACTACTGACAGAACCATGGACGGTCATCTTCGTACGCTCACTATGCCGTGCAGGCTACATACTTGCGGAAATCGCCACCAAACATCCGGATGACGGAGAACGACGGCATGCGAGACAACGCTGCAGCGACTGCGTTGACGGACTTTGGTATCTTGGACGAAAGTCCGACATGGCGTTTCTTGCAGCGCGTGCCCTATCGCAAATGATCAACGAAGAAAGGGCAGTCACCAACGTACCCTCAGGTGAGAGTTTGGCAGAAGACTGTAATATTCTTGAAACAGAAGCATGCCAGAATGGCTTGGGCAAAGACCGACCTGGCGATGCCGTGCTCATGGACTGCTACGCTGAACCTATGAACCTATTCCAAACATGGTCTACGTCGGAAGAAAGGGGGGGTAGCACCTTTAGTAGTTGGATGTTTGACAGTGAGAGCTTCAGCATGGACACAAACTTTGGCATCGAATCTGCTCCCATCGTCGACGTTGCTCTGTAACAGCATTTGTGGGGTTACTGATTTCATACAGCTAAGACGCACCATTCGCCACCATAGTCCTACGTCTCTCTGACATCGGTTTGCCAGGGCACGAGAACTTGTGCTGGGCTTCAGTCCGACTGCCGGTTCCAAGGAAATTGTCGGTTGTCAAGAATCTGCCGGCTGTTAGCGAAATGCCGGGTTATAGGGAACTGCCGGACCAATAACATTCGTCGAATCAACACAACCTCGACTCACGATATAGTTCCTAGAGACTTTGTCACCTGGCTCATATACTCGCTACGAACGAGCAAGCCTCTCCCGGAGCAGCTCAAGGCAAACAAGAAGCCTGGGCCATGTGCGCTCATAAAATTGCTGTATATTCATATATTGACGTTGGGGATGTGGATATTGTATTTTGCGAATACCACTACAAAGCAGGTCTTCAGCTATCGGTCTCTTCGCTCCTTGGTCAGTGGGTTTCAAGGGAAGATCGCTCTGATATTTCATGACAAAGTGAGGGAGAGAAACCAGGAGCTGAGATCTTCAGTCATAAGGGCTGAACGGACAGAACGTTGCATGGTTCTGCTTCACACACATCTGCAACCTTCAGCTCTACCTTTGATAATCTGTCGCAGTCGTGTACAGCGTCAAGATGAAGTCGCTTTCCACAACACTAGCTCTGGTCCCTTTGGTCCAGGCTGGACTTCGTTTCCCATGTTCAACATTGACCTTCCAGCGCCTTGACCCCGCCGGCCAGCCAGGCGCTTTCCCATCTTCTCATGTCCATCATATCGTGGGCGGAAACGCCTTCAACGCGACCATGACCGGCGACGTCGGCGAGCGAGCCACTTGCACAACCTGCCAAATGGCGGACGACTTCTCCAATTACTGGACTGCGACGCTGTACTTCAAGCACCCTACTAATGGATCCTACCACCGCATTACACCTATACCTGTTCAGCCCTTGCTGGGAGGATCAGATGGTGCTAAGGGTGGGTTGACTGTGTACTACACCCAGTTCGACTTGAGCAAGGACAACTTGGCTCAGAATCCTATCAAAGCTTTTCCTCCGGTAAGTCCTTTTGTCGACAGTGGATCTTAGTACCTGACCTTCAATAGGGTTTCCGAATGACCGTCGGTTCCCCAACTTCCACCGCGAAGAACCATGCCGGTCTCAGCTACCAATGCATGACTGGCACCGATAGAGGTACCATCACAAACACCATGCCTACCAAGCCATGCACAGGCGGCATCTTCACCACACACCACTTCCCCGCGTATGCCACTGATTTTCACCAGGAGCGAAGAACATACTGACAAGGCACAGATGCTGGGACGGCAAGAACCTCGACAGCCCCGACCACCAATCCCACATGTACAACACTGTAAACTCTGAGGGCTTCACTAACGCACCCCAATGCCCATCGACCCATCCCGTCCGCGTGCCCCAAGTCACCTTCGAGACGGTCTGGGACACGTCAAAGTTTAATAGCATGTGGCCTGCCGGTGGTGCCAACCCATTTGTGTGGAGCTTCGAAGGTAGTCCCACGGGCTATGGTACGCATGCTGATTACATGTTTGGGTGGAAGGGCGATACCCTGCAGAAGGCTATGGATAAGTCGGAGTGCTTTTATGATGGGTGTGGCTCGATTACGAAGCAGCAGATGAGTGTGGCGAATCAGTGCACGGTTAAGGACTTTGTTGGGGAGGCGACGGAAGGATGTAAGTATCGATGAAGCCTAACAAGGCTGTTACAATCGCTGACGTATATCAGGGCTGAAGGACCTGCCGGGTATGGCTATGCCCATGGCCTAAGTGTGGTTGGCTAACAAAGGTGGGTTTATTAAAGGGCTTGACTGTTCGCTCGCTGTTTCGATCCTTTCGTTCTCTACACCTCGATCTGCTTGTACCAAGATATCATATGGAACGTTCCTTCAATGCTATCGTCGTGAACGATATCCGACTATCTTACCCAAATGCCGAGTTTTTGAAGTGGCAGCGAAGCTATGCACAAACCTCTGCACGTTCAGCATATCAGCTGCACGTCCAGTATATCTAAATCCTGACAGCGTGTCAGACGAGTGTCATGTCATGTTAAGTTAAGCTTCTGTCTGCATGTCAAAATTTGACCGGAAATCATTTTTCCAAGGGTGCCATAAATCGATCATTGAGTACTGCACGTCAGTACCTGACATTATCTCACCACATGGACGCTCCAATTCACGATCCAACTTTAAATCGCTTCCGTAAACTCATGTCTGCCTGTGACATGGACGTGTACTGCGGGAAGGTGCAGCAGGTCGACTTCTTCTTGCCGGTCTGGCAGCATAGCCGCGTTCTGTCCACCTGTCATGCATCCATGAAGACATCGACAGTGCGCAACACGTGTCAGACCTTCATCCCACATTTCAAAGAATCCGTAGCTTCGATGGATGTATTACTGCACACGTGCACACCCTTCATGTCTGCCTAGGTAGAACTCTGAACATCTCACCACTTGTTATATCATGATTGCAGCCAACGCGATGGACCCAGCTGTGACACCAATAGTCTCACGCGGGATTTTTCTCCCTGTGGAGCCTGTAGACAAGGCTGCAACAAGTTTTCCGAATCCTTGTGGTGGCTTATCAACTTCCCGCACCCCTGATGCATTTGCGGGCTGAGCAACAAGGCTGAAACGGCTCGAAGACGGAAATTGTGACCCCACCGCAAGCCGGTCCATTTAAGGGCTGAATCTCTGCAGCCTGACAACATCTTGGCTCGACGAAAACAGAGTGATGACTATATTGATTAGTCTTATCTACCGTACGTTATGCTGCGCTAAGACCTTCGCCGCAACGTCCCTTGACGCCCCTCGGAACATACAGTCAAGTCCAACTCCATTCTCCGCCTGAAGCGAGCTCAGCTGCGCCACCTCGACGCAAGAACGAGCCATAAATCCCAATCTCTATTACCTTCTTCCCTTCATTCCATCATCATACATCGACATACGGCTCGTCAACACCCACACTCGAGAGTTTGAAGAGTTCATTGGTCGGAATATACCTAACTATGAGATCCTCTCACATACGTGGGCCGAGGAAGAGGTATCCTATGAGGACTACGTGTAGGGTCAAGATCGGTGACAGCACATGGTTGGCTACAAGAAGATAGATATGACTTGTCAAATTGCAGCAAAAGAAGGGATTTCCTACGTTCGGGTCGACACCTGTTGCATCGATAAACGCAGCAGCGCAGAGCTCACAGAAGCGATCAACTCCATGTTCCGATGGTACGAGAGATCAAAAAGTGTGCTTTGCTTTCCTAGCCGACCTCGCGCCGAATCCCGCCACGATGGATAATGAGGCTGCTCTGGATGACTGTAGATGGTACGTCATAACAAAACCTGTATACGCAACTATTATCGATCGTTCAGGACGTTTATTGATACCTAGCCTAGGTTCACGCGCGGCTGGTACGTAAGATCTGGGGATATTCTAGGTCTATGACAATGCCGGACTTACACATAACATTAGGACTTTACAAGAGATGATAGCACCACACGAGATGAAGTTCTTCAACGCGGCCTGGGAGTGCATCGGCTCCAAGCACACCCTGTCCTCTGAGCTCACCGCTTTGACCAGAGTTCCACTCACCATTCTGACGAGAAAGACCGCCCTGTCTACGGTATCAGTTGCCAGAAAGATGCAATAGGCCTCCGGCAGAGTGACCACACGGATCGAAGACGAAGCTTATTGCTTGATGTCAGTCTACACCAATTCTATCTTGACCATGTACGAACGCTTACCAATTGATACAACTTTAGGGGGATTTTTCAATATCAACATGCCACTGCTTTATGGTGAAGAGGAAAAAGCGTTCCGCCGACTGCAGGAGGAAATTATCAGGACCACACCCGACCTGAGCCTATTGGCCTGGAAACTGCCGACGCCTCCACCTGCACATAAGTCTCAGGGAAGCACCTATCGCGGCATTCTAGCTGAAGCTCCCAAATACTTCACTCCCTGCGATGTGCCGTTTACCAAGACTTGCGACCCAAAGGCTGAGTTCTCTCTAGGAAATAATGGTCTCAGTATCCGATCAGGCGTCTTTGAGATCCATGATAGGTTGTGCGAGGAGTGCCCTCGTAGATATATAATACCTTTGGCCCACGGTTCTGGGCCTTGGACCATGATTGGCGTTGGTGTTCCTCTCAGGAAGGTGGGAGAGAGACACTTTCTGAGAGCCGATCCCTTCAGAGCTCTACGGCATCGAAGGAATCAATGCAGTGCCACTGCCCGGAGTATGTCATCTTCTGACGCAGCCGCCAAATGCATACTCATGTAGTGAAAGACCGTCTACGGGACCAGCGACCGCTATCGGCGATGTAGAATTGGCCGAGCTGCGGACTAAGACGTTCCGAATTGTGGTTTCTCCAACAGTGCGCATCAGAGACATGGCGCCGAGAGCACGTTTCGACGAAGAAGATCAATTATTTTTCGTTGCCAGTACTAATGCATATAAGCAAGATTGGGTGATAGGAAATTTGGACTTATCGCTTAACATGGAAATGCTTGCCAAGGCACTGCCTGACACGGACATATCCAGGGACGTTCTGTGGTACGCCTATAATTTCACCTTCTACGCTGCCTCTCTCGGTCCAGACTATGACTACCAATGCTCCGTGGTGTCGAATGAAAGGTATCGCGTAGAGATCAAGGCTGTGCAGCAAGAAATGGCTCAGATGGGTGATAGTCCGGACCTGATATACATTCTCAACGACAATCATGTGCTGCGAAGCTCGTGTGCAATCATCGAGTTGCCAGGCCTTCGAGGAGTTGCTGTCATCAATGTCGTATGCACGAGGAAGATTGACGCCTCGAGCGGGTCATCGCGCAACGATCACTGGGAAGCTTACATCTCTTGCAAGGTGGCCCCGAGCGATGAAGCTCCACAACTACGAAGAGATGGAGGATATCTGGGAGCACCCCTACTAGCTTCAAGCAATGCCGAGCGGGACATGGGAGAGTGCTTTCCCAGTACTGTGCAGCGCTTTCGCTATACATGAGAGTAACAACTGCTTTTACTTTCGCGGATTTCACCCGCCTGCCAGTTCTGTCCTTTTAGCACTAGCAACGGTCAAGGCTATCGCGACACATGCCTTTTTCGGCCCGTTAAAGAATGACAGGAAACAAGCTACAACAGAATCATGGCTGCCGCGAATTGTGTATTGCGAAGACGAGCTTCCTTGATGCTTCTTTACTGTCAACCTCACTTCAAGCCCTTCCCTAGTTTCATTTTTGATAATACAGATCACAAAGAGTGTATTTCATATCATAGAGAGTGGCTCTTCTTCTTATATTGAGCAAAACCCACAGCTTTGCCAGATAGCGCTTTGGTCGCCCAAATAGCCCTTGCATCAACCAGTTAAGTGTAGCAGCTGCACAGTATGTACCGAGAAGCAGTAGGCTTGCAGTACTATCATGTACGGACTCTACGAGGATAGATATCATTGACTCTAGTAGGCTGGAGCGCTCGCAGCCCTCGATTTCTACGTGAGTACATGCAGCGATGGCAGTAAGACTATACCAGAGCGATGCGGTACTACACATTCTGACAAGCGCTGCGTGCCTATTGAGGTTTCTTTAGTTGTATCGACCGCAGTCCACATACCTATCAACCTAAGGTCCACAACAATCACATTATGGGAACTGCACAAGTGTTTCTGCAGGTCCAAAGTCAGCCTAATCACCACATCACACACCAGCGAGTTTCTAGCCGACTTGCTCGAGTCGAAACAGCATAATCAATTCTGACGCCATCGCTATGCCCAACCCCTATCTCACTACTTCCTAATCCTCTTACTCCTCTCCTCACTCCCCTGACTGAATACACTCGCACTCCTCTTGTGCCCAGCCGTCGTCGCGCCCTGACTGGTCGCCCGACTCGGCTGCACGCTACTCTCATCCTCACCCTCCGCGTCCAAATCATCCGGGACTACATCCCCATCGCCATCGCCGTCGCCGTTAGTATCTTGATCCTCGTCACCATCCTCCTCCTCCCCCTCGGCATCATCATCGTCCTCATCTTCCCCAGCCGCATCAGCATCGTCTTCGCCGTAATTTGGATTATCGTCATTCTCATCTTCAGGTTCTTCTTTCGTCTCCGTGTCCATTTTCTCTTCCTTGGTGCCGTCTTTCATGTTTTGTAGGACGCGGACTTCACCTTCTTCCTTCTCCCTAACTTTTCTTACATCAAGCAATTTCCCCAACTTGGTAACCAGCATCTCAAACGTGCCGCCGACTTTACTCGTCGGAATAGGGATAACATCGGGGATACCCAGTTCCGCGAGCGCAGCGCCGATTTTCTGCGTCTGCACGTTCGATTTGGCCTGGCGCATTTTGAGCAGTTTGTCGGATCCAAAGGTGACGCCCGAGGTAAGACGGTCATGCGTGGAGACGTTGAAGCGCTCTTCCTGGCGGGGCGATAGGTGCTTGACGGGAGTTTGCGCGACGGCTTGTGAGGCCATGCTTTGCCGACGGTTCGCTGCTGAGAGTTGTGCTTGTGCGGAGCCGGGGGTGTGGACCATGTCGTTGGCGGACAGGCTGAGTCTACCAGGTCCTGTGCCGCCGCCGGACGCGCGTTTCTTGCTGCGATCTTGCTGGAACAGTTGCTGGAAGAGGGCTTGGAGGGCTTGTGACGATGTGAAGGCTTGGAGGCCGGCGGAGACGGCTGGGTTGTGTTGTGGGGCGTCGAGTCTTGCGCGGAGTTCTTCGCGTTCGGCGTCGAGGCGGTTGGCGGCCATGTTGATGCGTTGGAGCTCGGTGAGGAGGAACTCTTCTTCCTTGACTTCGTCCATGCTCCTGTTCATGAGCGCTGAGGCAAGCATCTTGCGATTACGCTCCATGACCGGGTCGAATTTGGTGAGCATCTCGTATGTGCTGTATTGCTCTGCGTCCATCTGGACCTCTGGTATTCGTTGCTTCATGAGCTTCGCCGATATGTCGTAGAAACGCGCCTTCAGATCTTCCACCGAGCGCTTCTTGGACGGTGCGAAGGGCATAGTAGCCAGCGCTTGGTCTGTATCCCCGTTCGTGTTCTCCAGCGTCTCGTGCGCAAGAGATGGCTGGAAGTCGTAGCGATCCCATACTATCGCCCACCGGTATGCATAGTCCCCAACCATCTGTATAAGATAGTCTGTCTCTTCTCTGCTCCAGTCGTCACTCCGCAGGTATGCATCGTACTCGTCGTCGGTAAATGTGGGTAGGTCGACCTTGATATCGTACTTGGCGTAGTCGGAGCAAGTGTCAATGTAGGGCTCGGTGTTTTCGCCGTCTTGCATTGTCGCATCTTCGCTTGGCTGTACGGCTGGTGCGGTCGTGTGTTTGCGCTTCCAATGCCTCAGTATGAGACCATCGCTGCGCACCGGATTCCTGAATGGCTGCTGTTCCCTGCATTGTCGCGTTAGCCTTCAGTCGTGAAGTACAGTGCGGAAGTCGTGCCATTTCTTTGCAGGCCCTGTGTTCTGCCTCTTTGCGCGGTAGGACTTGCTCTCTTCGTAGACTGCGACAGGCGGTGGCCGCTCGCCGTACAGCGCTGCAACCTCGCGCGCAACACCCTCTGCATGAGATATGTTAGCGCCTGCTATCGGCTAAGCCTACAGATTATCCTCAAGCCTTCACGTACGGATTTTCCGCGTGCCTCCTGCGGGCTTCGGTCGCTTTTGTACCGCTGCTTTTGGCGCCTCACCACCCATAGGCAGCCCGAGCATGTCGCGCACATCGCGTCCGGTCGCCATCGCGGCACTGCAATATGTCGGTTTGGCGTGGAGTGAAGGCGGTAAGAAGGCGTTGTGGATGGGATTGCAGGGGTCGTCGTGAAGATGTGTAAATGTCGAGGTTCGCTTTTGGCGTGACCCGGCGGCGGCGGCCTGTCCGAGCTCACAGCCTCCAGGGTTCATCAAGTCAGAGCGATCATATCAGATGCGAATATCGCCGACGGATTAAGTCTTGGGCTCGAACTGTTGTAGAATTGCACTCTGATACAAAGACGCTTCACTCCAAGTAATACATCTGCGTCGTGCTTTACAAATTTTAATATGGAAATATCATGTCATCTATCTACCTGGCTGCTATACGGTACGACGAGCAAAAGATACAGGTCAGATACTGCATTGAATGCTGGCATATACTTGTCACACAGAGCATCATGTTGGGTTTGAAGTGTTCCATCTATTTTATTCTCCTACCATCTACCATGACAGTGAACGGGACCCTCTCAACTACAGCTCACCACAGGCCAGGATCCCGATACAAAAGACTCCTTGACATGCTATGTTTTCTCCGCTCGAATACAAAAAGATGGATGAGGAATAAAAGTGCCTGCCCACTTGCGACGCCGCAAACGCCAGTAAAAAGGACTGCCGGAACGCGCTGCCAAATTGCTGATGCAGATCACAACGCGGAGTCGTCAAGTCAAAGAAAGGATGGAATGAAGGCGGTCCGGTCGGTCGGTCGTCGTAAGTATTAACCTAACATATCCGTGGAAAGAGATTTTCGGGCCCATCTATCAATCATTACAAATGTACCTATACAGTAAGAAACGCGAACGTGGCCGGGATGATTTTCGCTCAGGAACGAACTCCAGAATGCAACGTAAAAGGACGGGATCCAGACGTGTTGGGCAGGTCATCCTATTTCCCTGCGCCGCAGCACAGCACATTCATAATCTTCTGCATGACGCTGGGTTTCTCAGGCTGCTGTTGCCTGGGTTGCTGGGCATTCGGGGTCGCCGCCGGTACTGCGCGGTTGTTCGATGCCAGGTTCGATTGGCTGTGTTGGAATTGAGCCTGCGTTGAGGCTCCCTCCGGTGGTGCAAGTTCTCCCATGCTCTTCCTCTTGATTTGCGAATCCCGCTGCATGGTGTCCCTTGGGCTTCTTCCGGGCTGGGCTCGAGTCGCTCCGGGCTTGGGAAGAGGCTCGTTTAAACGGTGGTGATCGATGGGTAGGTGCGTCTTGTTCTGCCTATGTGGTTGACCGTGGACGTTAACGGCGGTCGATGAGTTTTGGTGGATGTTGGTGTTGTGCATTTGCTGCACGGCTGATGGGTGCGACTTCATGACTTCCCAACCCTTGCCGTTGTTAAGCTTCATCCAGTCGTACTCTCCATCCTCAATCTCGCCGGTGCTCTTAAGAGCCTGCGTGAACAACTCGCGAAGGTAGTCGTAGTCAGGAGTGTCCTCGAATCCGAGGTTGCGAACGTAGCTGAGGTACTTGTTGAACTCCTCTGTTCTTAGTTAGCATTGGACCTCGGCTACAAATGCAAGTCACGCACCAGGGAAGCCATCGCAGAGATCCTTGATAGGGGTCGTCTGCTTCTTCTCTCCAATCTTTTCGTACTTTTGCTTGTTGGTAGCAGCTTTCAAACCCTGCCATGGTAGACCACCACGCAGGAAGTACATGAAAACGTGACCGAGGGCCTCGAGATCATCGCGGCGGGATTGCTCGCGTCCAAGATGCGTATTGATGCTCATGTAACGCGCGGTACCAGAGAGCGACTTGCGCTCCCTGTATGGAATATGCTGCTTCGTCTTTGGATCACGGTACTGCTTGGCCATGCCAAAGTCAACAACGTGGATGACATTGGCACTCTTGGAGCCTGGACGGCCAATGAGGAAGTTGTCGGGCTTGATGTCCCGGTAGATCAGGTTCTTCTCGTGAATGGTTTGCACTCTCGACAACTGAATCTGGTAAGCTTGAGGACACCCTGCAGAACAAGATCAAACATACCATCTGC
Source organism: Setomelanomma holmii (assembly GCA_010015745.1). Taxonomy (NCBI): domain Eukaryota; kingdom Fungi; phylum Ascomycota; class Dothideomycetes; order Pleosporales; family Phaeosphaeriaceae; genus Setomelanomma; species Setomelanomma holmii. Next base: position 267,606 of record ML978157.1, read on the forward strand.
TTCGCAACCATGACGACCGTCTTGATCGAGAACTTGCGGTTGCAGTGGTCGAACAAGTCCTCCAAGCTGGGCCCGAGCAGGTCGATGACCAGAATGTTGTGCAAGCCCTCCTGACCAAAGTAATAGACATTAGGGATTCCGGCTACGACGTGTTAGCCAATGCTCAGTCAAAGTAATGGCGGCTGTGCAGCTATGCTGAATGCATTCTTAGGCCACCAATCCACGCAGATGTAATGGCACTCCTGGCTGCACAGCGACGATGGAGACCAACGTGTGCATGTACTCGGACATGTCGGCCATCACGGGGTGTATCTGCGACTACACACGCCGAGACATGTTGATGTTGCATACCACAACCTTGGGCCGCTAACACACCGCACGCATGGCAGGAAATGGGAAGGAAGCACTCACGGCAGCCGACGAGAATCTTGTACGTGCGGTACTCGTCGCGCAACTGGGGAGCATCGCTCTTGCGTGGCTCGAACTTGATGGCTACCTGCTGCTGGTTGAGTAGATTGGTGCCCTCGAAGATAACGCCGAAGCTGCCCTCGCCGATCTTCTTGCCGACGCGGTAGTGCACGCCCACCACGTTCGACGATGTGCTGCCGCTGGCCATCTCGAACGCGTAAGTCACGGATTGCTGATGGAAGCCGTTGTGTGGAGTCGCGGAGGTCGCTTGGGGGCTATGCTGCCGACCGGCGAAGGGCGTCAGGCGGCCGGGGAGGGAGACACTGGAGCGACGGTGCTGCAGCGGCAGCGGAGGGAGTAATGGGGGAGGGAGCGCGCGCGGGGAGAAGAATGGAAGTCGAATGTGTGTGGGTGCGGAGTGTAGAAGAGATCGACTCGATGAGAACGAAGGTGCTCGCTCTGGGAGAAGGGGCGGCTTAGCGTCTTCACCAGGATGCACGGTGGACTGCCCCCATGTCTGCAAAAGGCTATTCGAGCGCTATCCCGCTTACAGATCTCTACATATCGCGACGCGGAGCACCAATCCACTCTGCCTTTGCTGCAGCCCGAAGCGCTGTCTCACTTGCCTCTGCCTTGGGACGACAGCTCATCCACTGCGTGAGCTGTACCTGCCTCAGCCTACCCTTTCCAGAACTTCCTCCGCCGCAATCTTGCGAGCCAAACACGCGCGGCAAATGGCCGCCCAGAGATGGAATCGGCAGCTCGCATTGACTTTCCCTCGAATGCGGAACAGTCACACGTGATGCTTTGTTTAAGCGTGCATGTCTTCGCTACCTATTTACGTGGTCATGGTCCGCCCTAGCCTCACCGCTGCTGTGCTGTCGTCGCTCTGCATAACCGCCCTGCTGTCTCCGCCTCGTCTCAACGGCGCGGTACGACGGCCCTCCGCCACCCTCATCTTGTCCCACGACGCGCATCGCCAATGCCTCTGTAGCCGGTATCCGTTCTTCAGGTGCTTGTTTGCGCGAAAGCCTCAATGCCCGACCCCAACCCAACTGCGTCTGCCGCTACGCACGCCCGACGCTCTGATTGGCCGAGCGATCGACCGCTTGTTTCGCTCAAGCCACACTGCGGCACGAATCCACTCCAAGAAATGAACCGTTCCGTGGATACACGTTAGCCGCAGGGTCTCGACCTAGCATTGAGTTATGCCAATCTTGTTCTTGAAAGTTCACCGAACCAAGGTTTTGATTGTGTATTGACACATGTACATTTCGAGCGTGTAGCCCATACATCTTCAAAAGTGGGACAAATGACACTGACAGCCATGACAGGCTTGCCGTTATCGCGAGATATAAACACAAATGAGAAAAGACGCTCGCTGCTCGCGATCTTGTTTTTGAAACGCCGTGCCCAATGCTGTCCCGAATGTCCGACGCTGTTCGCCCAATCGAACTTGAAAACACCACATGTGCGACCTCAATGGTCCGTCGCAGAACGCCTACTAAGAATCCTGCATCTCCACGTCTTGGTCTTGATCTGCTACACTCTCAACGTCGCCCTCAAAGGTGTCTGAACCTGGTACCTCGACCACCTCCACCTCTTCCCCAGCAGCCGCAGCACCACCGATGGTGCCATTTGGGTCTTGTGCGCGAGGTTCATCGTGTGCTCCTTCTATCGCATGGTATCGTTGCTGAGCAGCTTGCGCCTGCTGCCTCCTTTCTGCTGAATATGCTTCCTTGCCCGCCTTCAATGCTGCCTGGTACCATTCGGTGAGACGGTTCTTTTCGATATGCTCGCGCAAGATGTCGTCGTCAAGTAGATTTTCCTTGATGATAGGCTCTCGCAAATCTTCCGACGAGAATCTGACACAAAGTTCCCCATGTGTTCCGCCTGCGCCAATAAGGTCCTCAGGCTTTCTCGGCTTTATCATGTTCTTGATAGATCCAGATTGGTCGTTCTCTGCGGAAAGATTAGCTGCAATTGTCATGAAAATGTGAGATGTGGACTGACCAATCATCTTCATGACTCCACGGGCCACCCATCCAGCATTTGTATGTTGTAAGAAGTCGTTCAGCTTCGCATCCGAGATGTCCTTGGTCTGATTGATCTCAGCCCAATTGTCCCTGATACAAAGTCGTTTCCAGATGAGTCTGAGGAGTCCATCGCGAGTCGTTCTATTCATTTCGTCATAGTTGAGTATCAAGACGCGCAAAGCAAACACGAACTCGTTCGACTGTAAAAGACTCGTGATCTCTTCCTGATCGTCGGAATCCATGAGGGTGAGGATATCGATCATGAGAGCAGGATCGATCACTCGGTGGTGGATCAGATTCTCGAAACCTTCTTTGAGTACTGACTGATGTGCAGGTCGCTCACGGAGGCGGCCCTGACCAAATTCCGCCATGAGAAGCTCCACGGCAGACTCTTTGTCCAGAGCTTGTTCGATGATAGGCAGTAGCCGTTCGTAAACTTGGTCTTGGATCTTGGCGTATTCAAGCTGATGTAGAGTATTCGAGAAGCGACTGTCGCGGGTACGCTCAGCTTTCGCCAACTGTTTAGAGTCTGTGGTGGGTGGTAGAGGCGTGTCTTCAGGTTTCACTTGGTTCTTGCAAAGCATCGCAAGCTTAGCCATGGAGAGTTCGACTCGTTGACACCAGGCATTAGTCTCCTGCTTTGTAGCTGCATCATGCAGGGCTGCGGCGGCCGCTTCGTAGTTCCTCTCGCCAGCGACTTCATTGATCCATCTGAGTCTAGCGCGGGACGGCTCTGCGCGGAGAAACCTTGTCAGTGCTGGCTGATTGAGATATTCCTTGGTGAAGAGCTGCGCGGCTTGGTTCTCCTTGATGTATTTCGAGTAGAACGCTTCCGCCCAGTCGTCTCCGTACATCTCGAAGTAACGGCTAATGCGTTCTTTGATGCGGTTCAGCTTCACGGTACTCTCTGCGTGCGCCATCTTGCTTCGTGTAGTAGCCTTCTCAGACTCGAGCCAGTGAGTTTCGTCCCAGACCAGATTGACAAGCGTTGGCATGTCGTGGTACTGCTCAGCGAGCTTCATCCCCTCAGTTGCTAGCCCAAGCTCCGTGAGACCGAATATGTGATTAGGCCGGACGTTCTGATTCCACTCGTTTCTCAAGCTACGTCCCATATCTCTTGTCTTCTCATCACTCTGCTCGAGCGCCCACTGGAAGCGTTCAATGTGAGTCTGGCAACCGAGCTTTACTAGACGGGGATTGTCCTTGCCAATTTTCTGTGATAAACCTTCCTGGAATCCTTCCTCATAATTGGACACAGCCAGGTTACGTCCGACATCGATAAGACTACGGATAGAGCTGACGACATTGTGTCCTGATGTCCAAAAGTGAGGAAGCACATCATTACCGTGACCTGGCTTGAGGATACCATCGTCGAGGGATTCGGGGTCGAGGTCATAGAATTCGATGTTCGCTTGTCGAAACTCGAATGCTGCTTCGAGAGTGACCATCATCACGTCATTACCTTCGCTGAGGCGCTGCATGATAGGAGGTTGTTCCTTGGTGCCGTCCTTGATATAGAAGGTCCGAAGGAAGAACCAACCCCACGGAATAAGCACGTGGAGCGAGTCTACATCTTTCAGGAAAAATTGTCGATTGGTGTCTGTCTCGCCGAGCTCTGTTTGTAACGGGGTCTTGTACCGCTCGTTCACTGCCCGGATGATATCGCCCATGAGAATGTTGTCGGGATATGATTCGGGATGAACCTGTTGATCCTCTTGCTTCTCCTGGTACCACAGCCACAGCTTGTGCGACGCCTCAAGCTTCTCAGCCTGCGCTAATAGACGCCACTTCGTTTGGAACGAGATGGGAGGGTAGTCGGATAGAAGTTGCGCGATCAGTGTGCGCAGTGCGGCCGCCCGCTTCTCAAACTGTTCGTCCAAACTGGAGGTCACTTTCTCGAGATGGTCATAAGAGGAACTCAGGATGCCGGAACTAATGTCTAGTGCAGCCTGGGCAATCTCTTCGTCGGGGAAAGAGAATCGAGACTTGACGGAGAAGTCTAGCAAATTGCCAGGAGATGTGCTGAAGAACGTGGCTTGCTCCAATTTACTTTGAGCTGTGATCTTAAGCCTCTCGTCATTCTTGCTGTCTTCTGTCGGTGGTTGTGCACTGATTTGCACTAGTCCAAATTGCTGAATGAACAGAAGGGCGGACGCACGCTTGCTCTTTCGGTGCCCCTGCTCCAGTGCATGACCTGAGATAACAACGTCCAGGTCTTCGCGGAAATAGATGGTGTCTTGGAAGGGCATAGTCGATCGCCCCGCATCTAGGAGAAGCTGATTGTCGGGAGACTCCTCGGGTTGTGCTAGTGATGTGACACAAATAGCCCCAGGAAATTGTACGAATGCCGTATGCCCAGGATGAGGAACCAGAAGAGTCCCGGTAGGCTCCTTTGGAAGCTGTGGCTGGTGGAAAGTACGGATCGGTATCGCTCGGCTTATAGTACCGCCAGTGCTAGAAAGGTCCACCTCCAACAAAGCGTAATCGAGCGATTCTGGGCTGGACGATGCGACAAGAACTAGCAGACCGACAGCATCGGATGAATGCTGCTGCTCCATAATCGCAAAGTCCAGTACCTGCACGTCGCGCAAGCTACGAGACTCTGGCGATGCATCCGGCTGAATTGCAGAGGCTATACTCGCCTGGACGTCTACTTCGCGGATGAAGTTGTGCTGTCCAGACCAGCTCAGATCCCAATGTGCGAACAAACCACTACGTGTTGCGGTGATGACCTCCATCTGCCCCTTGGACTCTGATGGGCGCGCCTTGACTGAAGCAATGCTCTTTCGGATCGCACCTCCCAATAGTCCCTTAAAACTGAAGAAGCTCCCATTTGAGCTGCTCGGTGCGCTCAAAACTGTCGCAGTAATGCTTGGTCGTCCCTGCGAATCTCGCAACGTCAGATGCGCGAGGCGTCCGCTGCTTGTGATGAGAACAAAGCCAGCATGTCCGATGTCAACCACGTCCTTTAGTGACTCCCCAGAGTACAGCTTGATGTCTCCCTCCACCGCTTGGTGACGTTGTGGGTATAAATTTCGAGCTTCGGCGCTGTCGATGTTCTCCCAAAAAGCGATCTTCCCGGTCGACGGCGCAACGGCAACAACGCCGAAGTCGTTTGTAGGGCCATTCTGGACGATTGCGCCCAGAGGCAGAGGATCCAAGGCTCGTAGACCGAATGGTAGCGGCAGGGCGACGGACTTGGGGGCGATGTCGGCTTGATAGTCCCATACAAAGGCGCGGTCGAAGGTCAGGGCCAGCGCGAGGCCGGCGGAGGAGAGGGCGGTTGCGCGAAAAGCAGCTGTGGGTACAAATCAGCTAGATGTAATGTAAAGGGCAGCGGCGCGGCGTACTGGATGGTCGCAGAAGTGCTGTGGGAAAGCCTGGCAACTTCTTGAGGCTGTAGTTGGCGGTCCTGGTCTGTTTGACGCGTCTAGTCAGCACAAGTCTTCTGCTAAAGTTTGGCAATTGACGGACCAGATATAATGAGTTGTCTTCCCTGGGCGCGCGCTTCTGCGGTGCCTTCTTCTCCCGAACGGGGATGTCGACAACCACCAATGAATTCTCAACACTGCTATGACCCGCGTGTCCGTTCAACAAAGCACCTCCATTCCCATTGACGTGCACTTCATCTTTGGCCGCAAAGCTCTCGTCGTTGAGCTTGCTGCGCTTCCGTCGCGGTTGCTGCGACAGGCCGTCGGAGGTGCGCTGGCGCCGCCGGTTATTGCGCAACGAGCTGCGTGCGCTCTGGACGGAGGCCTCCGGTGAGAACATGTCGGCGGAGGATTTTACGGTCGGTTTACGCGATGGAGCGCGCCGTTGATGGTGTTGGCTCCTCGCTGCGCGTTGGGTGGTTGACAGCTCAGAGTGCAGTTGTTTTCGAGCTACAAAGGCGCCCTGACGACAGGGATACCGCGCCAAGAAATTGCGGAGTTGTATGCGACCAGGGTGCGTGACCTTACTCTCACTTTCCACGCAAACACCCCAAATCTCAATGATGGCCACAAATGTGGGGGAATCATTCACACATTGCAAGCACAGTCGGAACTCGCACCGGATGGACCGATACATGCTCGCCATTGACGACACTGCATGACATTGGCAACAGACGTCAACGGACCGTCAACTATTTGACCCTGCATGCTTCCGACCATCTTCAGATCTTTGACTTGGTCTCGCCACCGATCCTATCGAACAGCGGTGCGCCGCGTCCTCCTCTGAACAGATCTAGCATCTCTTTGCCCATCCACTGCTCTCTTGACTTGGCCAGTCCACGCTCGAGATCGGTGAAACGATCTGCTTGGACAAAGATGCCTGCTCCATTTCCAGCCTTGCCTTCGTTGAACAGCCAACATACAGCCAGCGCAATCGACTCTGGCTTATTGATAGGTACTCCGGCCTTGGCCATTTCCTTCGCATAAACATCGGGTGGTGCAGCCATGCGTCGGTTGTTGCCTGTGAGGATTGGGGTGACCGTGATTGCCGGTGCAACTACTGATATAGCAATATTCACTTTGGCGCATTCCTGCTTCAGAGCACGCATGAGTCCAACGACACCTGTATGAGGAGGTCAGTCATGATCATAAGGTCACTACGTTGATGACACTGACCGTGCTTCGCTGCAGAGTAGAGAGGAGCGCCTGCTGAAGCCAGGTAGCCAGCGAGGCTTGCCGTCATTGCAATCTGACCGCCCTCCGGATTTTTGCGCAAGTAGTGAATCGCCAACTTCGTAGTGTCACTTGCAGCATCCATATCGATATTCAGCACCCTCCTGTCCGGCTCTGCCAATTTGCCTAATGAGTCGAGAGTGTCTGTGAAGAATTGTTCTCCAAACTCTGCGATTCCTGCGTTGACGAATACACAATCGATTCGTCCGAATTTTCCATACGCCTTCTCAAAACCAGCTCTTTGATCTGCCCATTTGGTGATGTTGCAGGTATGAACAAGCAAGCGACCTGGATCATGCTTGAAATTAGACGGAGGTTGTTGCAAGTCAATGAGAACCAGGTTGTGCTTAGGATTCAAGGATGAGAGAAGTTGCGCAGTTGCCAGTCCGATGCCAGAGGATCCGCCAGTGATGACTACTGTCTTCGGCGTTGACTTCAGAACAGTGAGATCGGCGGCATTGGGAGTGAAAAGCGCCATTTTGTCGCGATAAATCTCGCTCCCTGGGTGATTGAGGTGATTCGCGTCGTTCGTTTTGCCGTTGCTGAATTGATACTGGACTTACCAGCTGTGACTCAAACGGGAAAAAGGCCTGCGACTTCGAGACAGAGGAAAAGACGAAAACTATTGTTTTGCTGAATGTTGGATGCAAAGATGGATGCTACTTTTGGCCTCTACAAGCTGGACTCTTAACCTAGGTAATTCGTTGCGGGGTTGGACAACCTTGCACAAGGTACAAGCGGCCTGGCTGACTCGAGCTTGTGCTTTACTTAAAGATGACACGCGTATTGTGTATCGTGCACCATTTGGATGAATCGCTATGCGCACAATAGCTGCATCAGTAAGATCGATACTACATATTTAGATACTGTTTGCAAGCAGTTGTGTGGTAGCAGAAGCGAGACCTGTTCTTGTCGTGTCTCGGTTATCATACTAGCAGCTGCGTTCCTGCTGTCGGAGTAGCGAAGAAGCGAGTGTCTGACATTATAATTAATAGACGATCGGTACGAATCAACGTAGAGGTCCACTTGCTTGAGTGGGAGGGTGTATGGCAAACTTGACGCGCCAACGACGCAAGGGCAGGGGTCTCACTAGCGCGGTTCCGGGAAAGCGACACGTTCAACATTGGAGATCGCATGCCTCCAGCACATCAACGTTATCACTCCGCGCCTCGTTGCCCTCAGCGGAGGATTTCGATCGTGAGCATGTGGACGCCTTCGATACTGCTTACCGCAGCACTGGTAATTCCATCACAAGCGCTGCACTTCTACATCGATGGTGCCGTCCAGAAGTGCTTCTTCGAGGAATTGCCAAAGGACACACTTGTCGTTGGTATGCAACAACACCATCCCATAAACGCCTGGACTCGCAGCACCGTCAAGCACATATGTCTAACGCATCACAGGCCACTACCACGCCGAAGCCTGGGACGACCAGACCAAATCCTACCAAACCAAGTCGGACGTTGGCGTCTTCGTAACAGTCGAGGAGGTGTTCGACAACAACCACCGCATTGTCGCACAACGAGGCTCGTCACAAGGTCGCTTCACTTTCAGTGCTGCCGATTCAGGCCAACATCGCATCTGCGTTACCCCTCAGAATGTGCCTTCGGGAGGTGGCTGGCTCGGCTCAGGAGTACATGGAACAGTAAAGTTCACGCTGGATATGGCAATTGGCGAGACGAGCAAGATCGAGAGCACCGACAAGGACAAGGTCCAGACACTGGTGCAGAAGGTCCAGGATCTCAACTCGAGGTTGCAGGACGTGCGCAGGGAACAGATCTTCCAAAGGGTATGTCACCTTCGAGCAAACACGAATCTGTGGGCGGCGCTTGCTAATATACATACAGGAGCGCGAAGCCGAGTTCCGCGACCAGTCCGAGTCAACCAATGCCCGCGTCGTTCGATGGACTCTGATCCAGCTTGCTGTTCTAGGCGTCACTTGCGTATGGCAGCTCTCGCACTTGCGAGCATTCTTCATCAAGCAAAAGCTTACTTGATTGATTTCCGCAAACGAAACATGACTGTGGTCGGGACAAGCGGGCGAAGCGTCGGATGATACTAGGCCCAAGCTGAATGGTGCATTGGGCTGTAGGATATGGCGTTACGAGATGGAATACCGGGCTTAGCGATCGACATATGAATCGAAACGCAAGAACACAAAAGATTGCACCCACTATGATGCATTGCCTGTCCCTGACACGGAACGCGATTGGACGGGCGCAACATCCTTTGGGCACGTACGGCGAGGAATGCGCCAGGTTGTGTATACACCAGCCGAGACCTCATGCCGTATGGACTTCGTGACAAGTTTCCCCTCACTGTCGCTGCTCCGTCCTTTGGCCCAGCTTTTTAGGCTCTTGTGGTAATTCATGCAGTCAACGTCTTCTAGATCGAAATTGGTCAAGGTACAACTCGTCTTCCTGTCTTGAACAGGCCTTCTCCACATCCCGATACGTGAAACACAATTTGCACCAAGCTTCGCTTAGCATCGATCGGAGAGTGGGGAAGTTGTGCAACATGATTTTGACTCTTCTGGGCTAATGTGCTGTGGTGACGATCAGCCATTATAATCTGCTTCAAAGGTAGCTCGAGTTTGCAAATGAAGAGCTACGGCTAAATGACAGAACGACTATGAGCTATGTTACTATCGAGATGGGTGCGTGTAGGCATTCACTGTATATGAAGAGATGAAAAGGAAGGGAGATCAGTCAAGAACCTGGGTATGTTGTCCATCAAGATGTACGCTTCAACACTTCTTCTCAGTCTCCTCGCCACGACGACCTTCGCCAGCTCGGTAAATGAAGCGAGGGTCAGTACTTACTGGTACGAAGCATTAGCGCGCGGGACAGGAAGTGCCTTCCAGAACGTCAAGAACTATGGAGCCAAAGGCGACGGCATCACCGACGACACTGCAGCGATACAGAAGGGCATTGGCTCTAACAAGGTGGCATACTTCCCAGCAGGCACTTACATCGTCAGCAACACTATCATGGGCATTACGAACGGGGTGATGATTGGTGATCCCACGAATAAACTTGTTATCAAGGCAAGCGCGAATTTTGCAGGCACCATTGTCGTTCATGGTGTTAGTGGTCAAGGGCTCAATGACTTCTTCCATGAGATCAAGAACTTCGTCATCGACTCGACGGCTGTTCCTGCGACCAAAGCCTTGGTCCTTATGGAGTACAGCGTCGGTCAGGCTTGTCAGTTGCAGAACATCGCTTTCAAGATGCCGGTCGGCTCCACTGGACACGTCGGCTTGATAACGGCGGGTCAGGTCATGCCGCTTCGGATGAATGATCTGGAGTTCTTTGGTGGTGCAGTCGGGTACAAAGCGAACGCGCTTCAATGTCACTACAGGTCTTGGTCTTTCAAAAGTATGCTGTTCTATTCTACCAAGACATTCGCCTTACTGACCTACCTGCAGATGTGACCACTGACGTTCAAGTCACAGACACGCTCACCCAAGCCACTGCCCAAGACTTCCATTTCGAAAACTGCAATGTCGGCATTGATGCCTCCAGCGGCGGAAGTGGTCATTTCACCTTGCTTGACTCCTTGGCCACGAATACTCCAACACTCTTCGTTGCAGCTGCGACCACGACGCTGCAGGGCTCGATGGTATTGGAGAACGTCATTGTGGACAAATCTGTCACAGCGGTCAGTACCATCTTACTGAGGTGCCCACCTTTCTGAAGCAAAGCTTGCTAATGACAGTGTGCATACACTGCCAAAATCAATAGCACGACAGCGCTGACAGGATCAGTCGAACCCGGACAAGTATGGGTGCGAGGCAGTATTTACTCTGGTACCACAGCCACGGAAACTCCAACAAAGTCACGAGGTCGAATGTTCAACGCAACAAGATCACAAGCTCTCGTCGATAATACTGGCTCTTACTACACTGTCATCCCTCCAACGTACGCCGACTACGACGTCTCAAAAGTCGTCAATGTCATGAACTTCAGCGCGCACAAGGTCACTGGAGACGGAAAGACTGATGACTTGAAAAGCTTACAAGCCATCATCAACGACGCCACGAAAAAGTCCATCGTATTCTTCCCCAAGGCTACGTATGATCTTGCTAGTACTCTAGTTGTGCCGCCGGGCAGTCGCTTGGTCGGTGAGGCTTGGTCTACGTTTGTTCCTATTAAAAGTGGATGGGCTGATGCTAAGAATCCAGAGGCAGTTGTGCAAGTTGGCAAGCCGGGAGATGTTGGGACTGCGCAAATGACTGACTCCCTTTTCAAGACTGGTGCGAAAAATGCCGGTGCGATCTTGCTTCAAGTTCACATGGCTGGAGGCAAACCAGGCGACGTGGGCTTCTTCAATGTGCATTTCGTCGTTGGCGCGTCAGGTATGTGCCATAGGCCGAACTGCTTTGCGTCCGCGAACTCAACTAATTGACCCAACAGCCCGACTGTGCGCACACTTCGCACCAACATCATCGCATACTTTGAGAATTCTTGGGCCACGGGTCAAGGCATAAGTGCCACTTCGCCCGGTGCAGCTGGGGGTTCCCTTGTCGAGGCCCAGAGCGGGACGTGGTTACATGGTCTAGGTGTTGGTCAGTAGTGTCTGTGAATTGTTACAAGTACTAAACGTGTAATTAAGCTGACTTTGCTGACTTTCTTTGTAGAGCATCACGCCCTCTACCAGCTCGCCATCTACGGAGCCAAAAACGTCTTCATAGCCATCGAACAAGGCGAAGCACCCTACTGGCACGGCACAGGCAACACAGTCCTACCGCTAGCACCATTTACTGCAGCTCTGCAGCCTTATGAACCAGACTTTAGTTGGTGCGCTTCAAACGATGCCAGGTCCGTCCTCTTCGCTCATTCTGAACCTCCCAACACCTCCTGTGATACTGATACTGATACTGACGCACTCACTCATACAGTGCCGCATGGGCCTCTATCAACCCATTTCCAACTCGACCTCGATCCACGTGTACGTCGGCGCCTTCTGGAACTTTCGCTCCGGGCCGCAGCAATCGATCTGCAGCACAGACTGCCAGGCCAACGCCGTGCTGTACGAGAATGACAAGCAGTTGTATAGTTATGGCATTGCGTGCACCAATGACAAGAATATTGTGCTGGCGACGGGCGTTTGTGGGAATGTGAGAAAGGTCGTTGCTACCAAGCAGGACAATCTGACAAAACCGCTTTATGGGTTCGAGCAGGATGTACCGGCTGTCGTGGGGGCGTATTGGAGGCAAGTTTGAGGATTGATTGATGTGGTAGTCAGAATTGATCCAGGCGGAGGGGGCTTATAGTGTAAGGAAGCAACGAATGGATTTGTACGTTGGAACCTTCAACTACAAACCAACGTGTCTACCAGACATCACGGCATATTTGCTGATCACGGTAAGCAACTTTGGTTTGCCGCGTTGTCATAATCTCGTATAACCCAGCATTGTGTCTCCAGTCCAACGCAGCCTCGAAACACAGTGCAGTAGCAGTGAAGCGCAAACATCTCACCAACGGCAATCTACGTATCCACGTACGAGTACTCGATTACCAAACGTAAGCTCGTAGGTATAAAAACCACCCTCCCGTTTCCCAGAAGCTCTCTCCCATCACACCCAACCTCCAATCCTCCATCTCCAAACATTAATCGTCCACCCACCCAACCAATCTCCCCAAATTCACCATCCCCCCACCATCACCACCACCCTCAAAATGCACACTCACCCCACTCAATACCCTTCTCATCTCCCTCCCCACCCTCCACGCCATCGATGTCCGCCTCTTCAAAGACCCGGCCTGCCGCGGTTTGTTCCAGCGAGTGTCTGAACCTCAAACCAGGCATATGCTGCAGTGTCGGCGACGACTCACTCTGGACGTCTGTCGGGTACTACGGGATCAAGGAGGGGTGGAGTATCGAGGCGAGTGTGTATATGGGCGAGAATTGTGTGGAGAGGAATAGGGTAGATAGGGAGTCGAATCGGGGCGAGGGGTTTTTGTGTGTGGATGTGCAGGGTAGGATGGTGAGTAGTACGAGGTATGGATTTCTGGGGGAGGGGAGGGGGTGCTGGGTGTTGAGAAGATGCGAGATGGATATGGTATGTGAGAGATGAGATGTGGTGACGAGATTAATGGACCAGCTCATCGAAACGATTCAATTACAATGATTTGCGCCTATACCCATGCAATCATTTAGTCTATGTTACTTCACAACCAGCGCCGACCATGCAATCCCAAATATACACCTCGCTCTTGTATCTACAACTGGATATCATTGTTCAGCAATCGCACCTCCTCACCAGGCTTGAACGCAGGCAGTCCAATGTACGGACATCCATCACACCTGAAGGCGTCGCCCAGCGCGCAGTTCCCGCAACTGCCAACCTTGCCTTGCACAGTGAAGTCCACTTCATCGAGATCGTCGGCACCCAGCTTCAGTGCATTCAGTTTCTTGTCGGCGTCTGAGCGCTTCGCGGCGTCTTCGGCTTCCATCTTCTCTTTGAGACCGCAGGTGCAGTCTTTGCAGGCGCGGCGTCGCTTTCCGGCCTTGGGGCGGCACTCTGGTGCTGTCAATGTATTAGTCACGGTGTAGAGAAATGCGAAGTGGGTAACGTACGTTGTATGACCGGTCGTGCCATGTCCTCCTCTGTGATCAGATCGTCCTCGTCAATCAAATCGTCGTCTTCGCCGGTGATGATGGGGTCGTCTAGGTCGTCGCTGAAATCGACGAAGCCTACGCCCGCTGGCTTCGATGGCTCGGGCTGGTTGCGCTTGCCGTTCAGGTTGAGCGGGACCGAGCCGTCTGGGTTTACTGTGGCGGTTGTGCCGTTGGTACCATTCAGTCCAATTGTCTTCTTCTTGCCAAACTTTAGCGGTATTGACACGCTCTCCACTTGTTCTGCCTTCGCCATGCCGTCTGCTGACTCTGAAAGTCCTGCCAGAATCGCCTCCGTCTTTGCTGAGCCATCGAGAACGCCATGCTGGCCCTTCAGTATTCCTCCGACCTTCAGCGAAAGGGCGACTGCGTTTGCGACGTCTCGTGCGAACAATTTGTGGCTCTCACGCGTTGTGTTGTCGGCGTCAGCGAGGAGGAGAACGACGTCGTATGTGGAGGCGGGGAGGTTGACTAAGCCAGCTGCAATGCGATCCAGCATCTGCAGGTCGGCCGTGGAGCGGTCATGGATCTCGTAGATTTTGTCGAGCGCCTCTGGATGCGCCGACAGTGATGGCGGGCAGAGGAGGAGAGTGCGTGGGGCCATGGTGGGGTGATGCGCGCGCGCAAATTCCTGAGGAATTGCGGTTGGGAAATAGAATGGTTGTTGTATGTAGTAGGGGTGGTGTATAACGTCGGTGATGTATGTAGACTACGGTAATCCCGCTGAGAAATCAAAAGTCACTCGGAATCGCGTTGCGAACTTTTGCTCAATGGGGCGGCTGCCGTGGTGGCCGGCCTCGGAGAAGCGACCCTCGATGACAGCGACTGGCCGACATTCCTGTGATTGGCCAGGCCAGCGCCATCCGTTCCTAAGCCTGAAGCGGGCTGGTATGGAGAGCTAATGTAGGGGCTCGCTGAGTTTCTGGGGTAGCGTCGAGGGGGACGACGACCAAACGACGCCCAACGGCAAGCAAAGTTCAGCTCCCCTCACGGCAATCCTCAAGCAAGGGAAAGCTCCCGATGTCTTCGCGGGGCACTCACACGAAGGAGCGGTACCTGACAGCAATTGCGAAGCTGCCATCAATCTCAGGCCACACGCGATCATTCTAGGGAGCTATGACGTAGATTGGCCGCGTTGCTCCCTCTCAGTACTGGTGATCTGCTCTGATAACAGCCTCAATCATCGGCAGCCGGGCCCATTGATGCAAAGATAGCCAGGACCTGAGATGGACGTTTTCAGCAACTGTTGCAGGGTCCAAGCCAATGTGTTATAAAAGCAGCCACCCTCAACCCCGCTTCTTGAGCTAATCTCACGCAAGAGCACGCGAGTCTTTGTTGACCACAGCTTCTGATTCCACATTCCATCCACTCTCACCATCGTACACGTACATTGATTCTCATTGCAAGCCAGAGCAATTGACCGTGACTCAGACACGTTACTGCAGGTACGAACCTCTCCGCGTGGCGTCATGGTCACGATGCTGGTCATAGCTTGGGTGGTCTCGTGACGGTAACTGAAGCTTCTAGCTCTCCGACTCCTCCGTCGCCGACTACAAGAACTCGACATCTCCTCTCTCTCTGACTCCCCAATCACACAATTCCAGCACAATCCATCAAAGACACCCAACAGTAAGTGTCGTCCATCTTCACGCTTGCCAACCTAACCATCTTGACCACTTTGAGCATGCATGGCATTGTCAGCCATGCAATGCCATTGCTGTCAATCACAACGATCGTCTGCTTCATGTCCTGACTCTGTACAGTGACCCGATCCCACAAGTTCACTGACCGCGACCACGCCGGCATTGCTGATGGCTCTGCCGAGCGAGAGTCGCGCCTTCCTCGCTACTTCGCCAAATCTGGCCATGCTGATGCCGATCCAACTAAGACCAAGAAAGGTGGCAGTGGAAAAGGCAATTGGTGAGTGCTTCAAGCTTGCATTCTCTCCATTTGTCGCTGGTCATGTTTCAGCAAAGCATGAGTACCACTGCACCCGGATGGTCTTATCAGTGATCTGCATGCAGTAAATGCTGACATACTTTCCCAGGGGCACACCAGGCGATGAAATCGAGGACATTAGGCCCAACATGAACAATGCCCGCCGTCGCAGCAACTCATCAACCCACAACATGAAAGACTTCAAGACCAAGTTCGAGACCATCGAGACCGAGCCTGTCTTCGAAGAGGAGATTCACGGCCCCATGGGTGACGAGCTCGAGAAGCAGAGTACCACTTCCACCGACAAGAGCGTCGACGAGGAGGACCACGACAAGAAGCACTAGACCCAACTGCTGGCCCGAAAGGAAGGCATCGGAAGAGGGATGAAACTCTCGGGACACATCATGTTGGTATGGCTGCAAGGTGACTGGGTCACCTTGTGGGAAGCCATCGATGCATGATGATCTTCTTTGGGCAGACTGTCGCTGGTTTCAGACAAGACAGCCACGCTATGTACTATCTTCTCTGAGCATCGCTTTCTTAACGTTCAACGACTGCTAGGGGTATAGCGCTCTTGAACGACGGCGCTATTACCTCTTTCTATGGGAAACTGTAACGAGTACGAGAAACGAATAAATGAAAAGAATTCGCACATGTACCATTAGGTCGCCGGTCTCAGCCGTGCACTGTCATCTCAATCAATTGCGGTAGCGCATGGCCGACACGCTCAATACCCGATGCAAGCGAGAAAACGCCTGCCTTCGGAAAGTTTGCATCATCCTTCTCCTTCCTTGTTTTGGCTTTCTCCAGGCATCGGTCCAAAAAGACCAAGCGTTTTGTGTCTTCGGCTACAAGGCGACTACTCTAAGTACAGTATCAAGTTAATATCGACCAGCATCAACATCCCTTCAAAGGCTGTGCTGCGCCGCAGTCAGACACCGTGTAACACCAACCGGAGTCAACATATATTAAGGCAGGGCTCAAGTTCGAACTCTTTGCTAGTATTGCTAACATCTGCCTTGTGTTCGCAATCGTTCCATCGATTCACCAAATAATCACGTCGCCACGGTCACTGCCCTCCCTCAACACTCAGCACTTTACAATGCACACCATGACCAAGCTCATTTCCCTCCTCGCACTTGCCTTTACGGTCCCAAACATCCTCGCCATCGACATCCGCATGCACACCAGCAGCGCCTGCGGCGGCAACGCGCTCCTCTGCAGCGCCATTAATCCCGGCGTATGCTGCAGCACAGATCAAGGCTCCTGGTCCATTGGTTTCTACGGCATCCCGACCAATTGGAACATCCACGGCTCGGTCTACATAGACTCGTCGTGCGCCGAATCTCCGTTTTCTGATGGGAATAACAATGGGAACAGCTTCATGTGCTTCGATGCGCCGGCGGCGGTATATCATAGTGCGAAGTATGTGTTCAATGGGAGGAGGCGCGGGGTGGTGGAAGAGGGGTGTAAGAAGCCGGATATGTTTGTGCTGGAGAGTGGGGTGCGGTATGTGATCACGGGATTGACTGACGGGGAGCTCGGGGAGTTGATCAGGGGGGCGGAGAATGGTGTTGGGTTGGAGAGGTTTGGGGAATATGTGAAGGTGGAGTAAGAAATGGTTTGTAGTGATGTGGAGAACGGAGATGTGCTGATGGACTGTCTGGAAGGTGTCATTTCCCAAAGGCGCGGCAGTGTCCTGGCGAAGGTGCACTATGCGATGAGCATATGGTCAGCGACGCGTACTTCTCGTCCTTCACGCACGGGAATATGTTGATCATACATTAGTGCAGACGCGTAGTTCTTTGTGTTCACTCTCTCTGCTATCGCTCGCAGACGTACGATATCTTCTTTGCGCGTCCAATTGGCCAACGAGATTTTCGTGGCCCCTTTGAAATGGCTGTCATTTAGCTCTGTTGCGCATCTACAAGCACGTCCGCTACTGACGTAGATTGGACCTGATTGTCATGTTTGCTTCACGCTCTAGGGAATGTATGTTGTGTATGTGTTCGGTGCCGTCATCTACATCTGGCTCCGTGTTGTGGTTCGTCAATCGCGTAGGCGAATACTCGCTCATTGAGATTTGGCGTCTGCATTGTCGACCGTGCTGCAAATTCGGGTTCGTGAATGCATCTCACCGCTTGTTTGTACGGCGCTCTTTTACCTTGTGCAAGGAACCTGGGAAGGTCTGTCACTTGACCGTACATGTGGCGAAGACAAACGAAGTCTTTGAGCCTGCACGTATACAATACCTCGCCTCCATCATCAAAGCAGCACTGCAGTCTCCAAAGACCGTTCCTATCCAGTCTACAGCACTTCCATTCTCAACCCAACACAATCATCAGAATAACATTCTCAAGTCTGTACATCAATCTTACTACCATCAAGCAACCCATGATGCTCACCACCATCTCCACACAAATTCTCTTCCCCCTCTTCACCATCCTCACCCTCACCACCGCCATCGACGTGCGTCTCTTCAACGGAAACAACTGCCTCGGCCCCTACTTCATCTGCGGCAACCTCAACCCTAACGTAAGCTGCAGCGTTCCCCCACTCTACGATCAATCCTCAGTCGGCTACTACGGCATCGTCGAAGGCTGGAATATCGAAGTCTTGCTCTACCGCGGCGAAACACTGCGTCGTCAGCCCCACTTTGTGGACGGCGAAGAATGGAGGCAAGAACTTCTTGTGCATTAGTTTGGAAGGCTCGATTGGCAGTACGTATTACACGTCCGAGGGCAAGAAAGCAGGACGGAGGACTGTGGAGCAGGACTGTGTGAGGGCAAATGTGTTTGTGGCTGAGAACGGCGTCCAGTACCACATCGGCGGCATGGAAGATGGAATGCTTGACGAGTTGGTGCAGGTTGCGAGGACTGGTGAGGAAGAGAGCTTGGAGAGGTTCAAGGAGTATGTCAAGCGTGGCTAGGGAGCGTTGGGAATTGCGTCGTGAGATTGGGGGTGTGGAGTAGGTGCGAACAGGAGATTGTGTCCGAGGCGATGAGAAGTCTGAAAGGTATTCATTGCTCTGCCTCCACACTAGCGTAGGGTGAAACACATTCTCGCCTCCGTGCCATGATCCCGAGATTCGCTCACCACGCGCCCTAACCTCCAACGCATAAAACAACAGGTCAGTTCAAATAAAGACCTTATCTTCCTTTCCTTGCTTCTCCCAATGCCCACCACTAACCAACCTTCCTCCCCGACTCAACACACTTTTCCAACTTCCCCACGTCTGCCTTGCTTTGGCCACCTCCAATTTCCCATCCTCTACCTCCACCGTCGTTCTGTTCTCCCTAGTCAACGTGCTGAGCGGCGTGCGCTCTCTATCTCCATGCCCATCCCGCCCCGCCGCACACAGCTCAGCCCTTGCGTCCACGGGAAACAAGCCCAATCCCGCCGGCCTCACGGCCGTCGGACTACTCAGCGGAAACGGGACCGCAGTCTCCCTCTTCGCCGACTTGGGCGGGGGTCTAATCGATATCCTCGTCGAGTCCTGCGACCGACTCGACTCGTGCAGCGCAGCAGGATGACTTCGTTTTGCCGTCTCACTGATACGCCCATTCTCCGTCGTGAACCCGATACTGCTACTCCCCAGCTCTTCAATCTCGGGCTCCTCGTCGAGGTCGTAGAAGGTGATGTTGCCTGAGAGATCGCGCGTGATGCTGGGCTTGGTGTGCGATTCGGGTAAATCACATACTGCGTCTGCGGCGGTAGCGATTGCGTTGCCGATGCTGCTGGGTCGCGTGGTGTCGATGCTTGCAATGTCGAAGTAGGGGTAGGCGGTGGATTGGGAGCGGGAGTGCGCGCGTTTTTTGCGCGGGACGGATTGGCGCGATTCTGAGCGGGAGTGGAGAGACTTGCGAGAGTGGTGTTCTTTGGTGGATTCGGGTTTGCATGGGTCGGTGGTGCTGGGCTGGTGGGTTTTGCGTGCGTCGCTGCGAGGGGGGTGGGCCGAGGGCTTAGGACGTTCTGGGGAAGAACGGTGCTTGAGCTTGTCTGCGAAGTCGATTCTGATGGGCGAGGATCTTGTGCCCAGGGTGTAAGTCGATGACTGATTCTCTTTGCCTCCGTGCTCGGCCTGCGAAGCTAGATGGTAATATGGGGTAGGATCGCCTGTCCTGAAGCGTTAGCAAAGCCTCTGACCGTTCAACACTTCAGGTCTGTACGTGACTTACGTTCACTCGTGCGTTTGAGCTCTCGTCGGCTGTCCCGCTTGCTCGTCCTTTTTTGCCTCTCCCCACTGTCCCGCTTACTTCTCCTCCTAGTGTCGATATTTAGTGGCGGCAGTGTGAACTGTCCTGGCTTGACAGTCATGTGCTTCTCGGCTTCCTCGATATCATCCTCTTCGTCAGTGTAGACACTGTCACTCAATTCGGCATCCTTGAATATCTCGCTGCCAGTAAGGTCGTTGAGCTTGGACTTAAGGTTGTATGCTTTCAGGCTCTCGCGCGTGCTGGCTCTACGACCCATCCCACGTGAGCTGGGCCCGATAGATGTGCCTGGCCGTGCATAAGTCTCCTCTACGCGATTCAGGTTAAGTGCCATGGACCTATGGGGGCGGAGTACACGATTCTAACGAAGGCTGCCAGGAAACTCACGCGTCGGTGTATCTGAGCTTGGGCTGACTGAAGGCTTTCGCACTGGAACGCTCTCTGGAACCTCTTTCTGTTTGCCCTCGATGGCATCGTCATCTGGTCGGATAATAGTGTTGCGGTTTCTGGGAGACCGCGCACTCCGAGGTGATTGCTTTGCATCAATGAAGGCCGGTGGTGACTTGTATGTAGAGGATGAAATACGGCGGCTTCCTGCAGCACTGAAGAATGGTGATTGCGCAGAGGCTCGCTTTCGGATGTACGAATTGCGCTTTTCGTCGAGAGGGCGACGATCTGCAATGCTACTGCGTCGAGAAGCAGGCACAACGCGGATACTGCGTCGCTCCTCTGTCGGCGTCGTCACTTGAGCGGTCCGCTGCCGTCCCATTGTAGACTGAGGAAATGGCGAAGGTGGAGCAGAGAATGTGCTCGTACATCTTGTCGTTGTATAAGAGCTAGTACTCAGCGGTCGGGGTATCGAGGATCGCGAGAAATTAGTATTGCTTCTGGATAGCGAGTAGGTGTGACGGCCATGTCCCATGCCCGTTATGCGTCGGTTGACAGGGAGACCTGAGCTGCGATGAATTTGGTCTTGATACACAGTCGTCGTCCTTCGTTTGTGCTTCCGATAGCTGTTCGACGAATTCTGCGATGCTCGTTTCGCAAGCTCTGTAGGAATTTTCATTGAGTCGTGCGGATGTTGTGATGGAGCAATGTCGTTCATGATGCCGAAAGACGACTCTTCGAACGTGTCGAGAATCCGAGTGTCCGCATCTCCAATCGAGTCTGTGAGCGAGTGTGTGTCTCTATGATCAACTGGTAGATCGACGTCCAGGTTTGGAGGGTTGTCGGCTGTGCGTCTCGTCGGGGGCGGCGCGAGCTCTTCTTTTTCTTTACCCTTCTCGAGATCTTGGTCATGATCATCCACAATGTCTACATCCGGCCATCCGTATGGGATGAACATTGGCCGGGAGATGTCGGACTTCCTTGGACTTCTTGGGAGCTTTGGACTAATGTAGCTCCTGTTCTTCTTCCGTCGACGCAAGCATAACATAAGGGCGATCAGCAGCACTATGCAGCAAATCGCGCCGATGACTGTGCCCAATATCATACCAGCCTTCTTTCCGCCTGTGGCATTTCCAACGGATGAGCTTCCCCCGGTTGTAGTTTCAGTAGTTCCATTACTCGTATCGCCAGAAACCGTGATCTGGAAGCTTTGAGAGTCTTCTAGGCTGCCATCCTTGGACGTCGCTACCATGGAGCATTGTACGAAACCGGGAGGAAAACCAGCTGGCACTGCACCAGATATAGTGGATGTGTTTGGGTCAAAACGTAGGTGATCCGATAGAGTTCCGAGTTTCATAGTCACCTTTTCGCCATCCTTTACGAAGAAGTCCTTGGACAGGGCATAGTCAAAGTTGGCGCCGGCAGTCGCATTCAACTGGCCCATCTCGTGCGCAAAGAGCTCGGAAGTGATAGCCAGATGGATACTGAATTGTGCGACATCTCCATACTGGTCTTCGGCTGAGACGTTGATGTCTTGAGACATGGCCTCAGGCGGCGCCTTGCCGGTGATTATGAAAGTGCTGTTGTCAAGCTTCAGCCACGAAGGCATAGTTGCGTTCACCGATTGAACGTCTTTGCCTTGGATTGGCGATCCATCGAGCAATAGCTTCGACTTGATGTCATCAATGTTTATGTCTGCGCCTTTGCTCACATTGACGGTTTCGCTAAATGGCTGAAAGAGCAGTTGATGATTGCTTACGGCAAGTGTAAATGATAGCGAGAAAGAGGCATATCCAGGATCAGCGCAAGCTACGAGTAGTATCTCGAATATCTGCGCGGAGCTTGCAGGTGGTGTGGTTCCAGCGAAGTGTAACGACGTCGCATCGAAACTGATCCTTGCGGGCAGAGGCGTGTAGACTGACAGAATGGCGTTGTAGGTTACAGACTTTCCAGCAGAGTCGAACGTATCCATTGGGAACATTATATCAAACGATTTCGAAGGTCCGAGGCTCAGAACTCGCGGGCCCGAAAGTTGACCAGCTCTGGAGAGTACTTGTGTCACGTTCCTACTTGCTTTTGGCTCATTGTCTTTGACAACAAGCAGCTTTGCATCCATATTGGCCACTGCGCCAGCTGTACCGGAAGCTGCGATCGTGAATGTAATCTCCCCTACATCGCTCGCATGAGGTGTACCAGAGAGTGTTCGGCTTTTGCTGTCCAGTGAAAGCCATGACGGGCCGCCTGCCAACGAGTACTGTATCTTGTCTGAATCGGTCCGGAACGTCGTAGGCGCAAATTGGAACGAGTACTGTGTGTTGATGAGCGCGACTGGTGGGAATTGTTGGTTCAATGGATAGTTGAGTTGCACATATGCTGCGATCGAAGTAGGCAACAAGCCAGTGATCATCAGATATAGACTTGACCGTGGCTGATATCAAAACAAGATAAACGATGCTCTTGAAGAACATCTTTCTTCATCGTTCGTTCATGGCGATCTCGATATGTGGAAGTGCGCGGTGCAAAGAGCGGAGGGGTCCCTCGAGCAAGGGATGCGGTCGCGGGCCACTTTGCCAACATTTCGAGATCCCGCCAACACTTTCTGTACCAGTTGCATGGTCTCTCACGTTCCGATGAGTAGCTCCATTTTCAAGCCTGCCCGCCCTGGAGCATAGTAGTCTGAACGGACCTCAACCTGCTTGAACCCACACGCATCGTATAATCTTTTGGCTGGTCTGCGATGCTCATCGACCCACAACCAGATACTTTCGCCACCACTTCTTTGCATCTGGACACGCAACGTCTGTACGAGACATCTGCCGATTCCCTTTTGTCTCTCTTGTTCGATTACACAAAGCTTGTGTAGCCAGACTGACCGTTTCATTCGCTGAAAGACCAGATATGCCACGACATTGTCTTGGGTACCCTCTCTGAATGCCAGAAGCAAGCCTGTATTCTTCTTTTTGAGTTCGACGTCGTAGTCGAAGCCCTCCATTGCTGGGAAGATTTTGCGCTCGAGTCTGGCTACTTGGGTTGCAGCTGCTACGCGTTCCTTCAAGGGGAGTGAGTTGAAATCTGTGATGGAGAACCCTGGTGGGACCGAGTCGAATGTGTGAGAACTGTGCATGATCTAGGCGCAGTCCGGGTCCTGAGTTTCAGTACGGCGTGTTCAATACTGTATTGTTGGACAATGAGTGGCGCCAGTCTTCGGCTGTTGTTACAACATATGCGACGTGCACTGCTTTACCGCACGAACGTCTCGCGTAGCTGAGTGCGCACCGTGATGAGCGCACTTGGCATATGTGTGTTGAACAGGGTGGGCAGGCCGGGTGCGCCCCGGAAGGCGTGAAAACTTTGATTGGCTGATGATCACGTGAATGCGTAAACTCGCGACTCCCGCATCGCGTCGACCGCTCTTGCACTCTACCGCAACGTGACGACCAACTGCTCGACGTCAAACCAGCAATAAAAATGCGCTCATGCATAACGCGAAAACCGTCATTACGAGCCTTCAGTCGCCGATAGCTCGTTGAACACACCTCATTTCAGGCACTCAAAACACTGTACTATCATGCCAGGCGAAAGAAGGAGCCCGTACTCCGGTATCGATTTCACTCTCAAAAGAGTGTTCAAGAAGCCATGTTTCCGGTATATATGTTCGCAATTCATCGAGATATGGACATTAAACTTGGCCGATAGACCCCTGCAACGCGAAGTTATCATGGCTACCCTCGAAGGAGAAGATGTATTTCTCCAAGCGGCGACATCGTTCGGCAAGAGCTTATGCTACCAACTGCCCGCCGTTGTAGACTTTGGTAGTACGTCTGTCCACATACTGTCAACGAGTGCGAACATGCTGACTCTCACAAGTGACCATTGTCATCTCTCCTCTGCTAGCCTTGATGGTATGTTTCGCAGCATGATCTGAACGCCCTAACTCTCTTCTGACTGGACACCAGAACAATCAAGTCGCTGCGATGCGCAACGCTAATGTGCGAGTTGAAACCATAAACAGCACCACGCAGCCCTCCGATAGGGATAGGATTCTTCAGGACCTCCAATGCGGTCATCCTCTCACGAGACTGTTGTATGTCACACCAGAATTCTGTCAGAGCGACTACTTTCGTCGCATCCTGCGCATCATCCATTCACAAAAAGAGCTGGCTCGCATCGCAGTCGACGAAGCCCACTGTGTCAGCGAATGGGGCCACGACTTCCGCCCAGCTTTCCAGCAGCTGTCATATTTCAAGAACGAGTTCCCAGATGTGCCGATCATATGTCTTACTGCCACAGCGACAGATCGCGTCCGAGAAGACATCATAAGAACGCTTGCTTTGGATGTTTCGAAGCTGCAAACATTCTGCATGAGCACCAGTCGTCCGAATTTACACTACGAGGTCAGATTCAAGTCTGATGACGAAGATCAATATTCGGACTTCCTGAACTGGCTCAAAGCAGCACATGCCAGACGTGCTGCCAATCCAGAGCGAGCATCTCAACTAGCAACACAGGGGCAGCGTTCCGACCATGTTCCAGGAATCATATACACTCTCTTCCGCAAAGACTGCGAGTCACTTGCAGCCCGACTTCGTGCCGATGGCATTGGCGCAAAGCCATACCATGCTGGTCTACCACACACAGAGCGCGCCGACGCCCTCGCTGGCTGGGTAACCAACAAGGCCGGCTACGACGTCGTTGTAGCAACCACAGCATTCGGAATGGGCATCGACAAGGAGAACGTGCGCTTCGTTGTGCACTGGCAGATCCCAAAATCGTTCGAGGGGTTCTACCAAGAAGCCGGACGCGCAGGTCGAGATGGCAAAGCGAGTGTATGCATCCTCTACTATGGACGCGAGGACCGAGATCGCGCTGCGGATATGATGAAGCGAGATCAGCTGAAGCAGCCGAATAAAGGTGCTGGCGTTGCGGCACAGCAGCAGCAGTTGATCAACCGGGGCAAGAGTCTGCAGGCGCTGGTCAATTATTGCGAGGCAACGGATAAGTGTCGACATAAGCTGATTGCGAAGTACTTTGGCGAGGAAGAGGAGGTGCCGTGCGATTTTGCGTGTGATTGGTGCAAGGATGCTGTTGGTCTGGTCAAGAGGAAGGAAAAGGGACTTGCGAGCGAGGAGTGGTGCAGTACGCAACGAGAACAGGGGAGGTATGACATTGACGAGTATGAATGAAGAGCGTTAGCCTAAGCATATACGGTGTCTAGAGCATCATAGCGAAGGTGCATATCCAGTCTTGTAGTGGAGAAATCACGAATCAATCGGCTTCACGAACATCACCCTTTTTTCTGGTGAGGACGGACTTGCTCATGATCGTGAAGCGTGACAGTCTTTTAGAGATGGTTGATAGATACTGTCATCACTCGATCTCCCAACGCCTCCCAATGCATATATCATACTCATTAGCCGTGAATTGACATCCATTATCGTGTCTGGGAGCCCAAGCTGCTGTCTACTTAAGGATCAACGCAGCGCTGGGAACAAGACCAGCCTCCTTCAACGTCATACCGAAGTCGGTCTTATCGTACGTCTTTTTAGGAAACGTCGTCGTGAAAGTGTTGACCTGATGGCCCTCCTCTTCCATCGCATGCGCAACCTCGAACAGCGTCGTCTCGACGGGGAACGTCTTCGTCACACGCCCCGTGCCCGTCTGTAGCGCTAACCGAGCCTCCTTGTATTCGCTCGCCGGCTTGCTGGTCGTCGGACCCGAGGATGTGGCCAGCGGTGCTTGCGCGGGTGCTAGGGGAGGTGCTTGACCTGAACGATGTGCCTTTTCGATTTCGGCTTTGCGCTTGCGCTCCTGCTTGTCTGCCTCCAGCTTGGCTAGGACGCGCTTCCTGGCATCTTCGTCTGCTTTCTTCTCTGCGCGTTTTGCTTGTGCTTCCTTCAACCGCTCCTTCTTCTGTAGCTCTTCCTTGATGTCCTGCGACTCCTTGGTAGCTTTCAGCCGGATCTGCTCGTTGCGCTTCTTGTCCTCCTTGTCCTGCTCAGCTTGTTGAGCACGCTTAGACGCTAGCTTTTGTTTCAACTCTTCCAACCGCTGCTTCTTCTCTTCTTCCGTGAGTGGCGCGATCTCTTCGGTGGATTCGCTGAAGTTCTCGTGGCCGGTCTTGCTGCCGTGGAACTCGGCCTGGGCGACGGAGCGGAACTTCTTGCCACAGTCGTCGCACACGAGTGACTTTGCTTCTTCGCCAGGCTGGAGTGCTGGAGGTTCCGCAGCGGCGTCGGCTTGTTCCTCCTTGATTTCATCGACTGATTTGTCCTGGTTCTTCTCCAGCCAATCGATGGCGCCTTGCAGACCGCCGGTTGCTTTGACGGCAAGCTCGGCGCGGTCGCGTGGGAAGCCCATATCTATGAGCTGATCTAGATCTGAAGCCATGCTGGGTGGTGGGAATATGGGTTGAGAAGTGTTCGTGAGCTTTGTTGTGGAGCTTGGGAGAAGCTGTGGGACAGCTCTGGTGGGGCGGATTTGAGGGTTCGACTGTCGTTTGCTTACTGACTCTTGCAGGTGAAGTTGAATGAAAGGAAATAGGTAGTTGGGCTTTATAGAGAAGGTGCGATCAGGCAGTAGCGGTAGCGGGGATTATATACAACACAGGAAGGGAAGAAAACGTGGAGGAAGCGGAACCATGGGTGAGAATGAGATCACCGCCCGAGCGGCGCTTTTCTATTTGCTAGGGACCGTCAAATGGATGGAACACTGGACCGAAATATTCAGCTTCCACTAATACTATAGAGCTATTCTAATTATGGGTGCGTTTGGTCTGGTTCGTGGCTGGGGCTCTAACATGTCGGATTCATCTTGGTTTCCGAGCGTCACTACTCGCCTTAGTTCCAGATCGCGCAACGTCATCCCCAGTGATCCTAGAAACCCACACTCCCACCATAACTACGACCCCACAGCCCACGACACCCATTGCTTGCGCCCCTGACCGCATACTTCTCTTCAACTAAGCTCACGTCCTCCGTGCCTGCTTATATCGTGCGCTCTTGTTACGCGCTGCAACCCGTAACCGCCGAATCCATTGATTACAAAGACAATACCGACCACACACTTCCACGACTTGTGCGCCCATCATGTCTGTCGAGCTCGACCCCGTGGAGCTAGGCTTCAAGCGTAAGCTACACGTGGCGCACACAGGCGATACACAAAGACTGATCTTGGGTAGGGCCCTTTCAGCAGGAGGTGTCGAAGATTCTCCACCTAAAGAACCCTCACTCCGACCCCGTTGCATTTAAGGTGAGCGCGTCTTGTTATATCTGTGGACTTGAACAATACGTGCGGGACAGTGCGGCTAACCAAGGCTAGGTCAAAACCACCGCTCCCAAGCAGTACGATCTCCAACACAGAACCTCGGTTTCGCCGCGGGTAGCTGACGATAGCAACATAGATACTGCGTAAGGCCAAACAGTGGGCGCATTGAGCCTGGCAAGGATGTCGAAGTTCAAAGTACGCACCCTCATGCAGACCCCGCGGGATCGCTGCGGCAAACTGACACAAGCGCGTAGTTCTCCTCCAGGCCATGAAAGAAGATCCGCCGCCAGATGCGAAATGCCGCGACAAGTTCCTCGTACAATCTGTTCTCGTAACTGCTGATAAGGAGTTCACCAATGTCGGGTCTCTGGTATGTGAACGATAACCCAAGGCGGGAAATTTGCTAAAAGACTCGCAGTGGGCGCACATTGAACAAACCTCGAAGTCATCGATCCAAGAGAAGAAGATTAGAGTTCTTTTCCTATCAGCAGACGACGCCACGACCCCTGCTAAAACCAACGGCGCCAGCAGCTTCAACTCATTGCCTTCTGCATACTCTCCTGAAGCCGTTACTCCTCAGCGCGGCGTACCTGAAGCCAGCGGTCTCGTCTCCCGCCCTGACGAGCGACCCGCGGATAGCAAGAACCTCGGGGAGATCAAGGATGAGACATTCAGCCCTGCGACTGGTGGAGTGGGTGCAACGGTCTCTGCAGCTGCTGCTCGAGTGTCAAATGCCATTCCTACATCTCAAGAAGATTTGAAGGCTCAACTCGATGCTGCCAAGGCTGAGATTTCCAGACTCACTACGCAAGCTTCAGAAGCCACTGGCCTGCGCCAACGGAAAGCTGAGCCCTCGCGTGACTCCAAATCCCAGCTCTCGACCGCGAACACTCAAATCGCCCCCGCGGGCGGCGTTTCTGTGCAGATCACAGCTGTCCTTTGCTTGCTGAGCTTCCTTATTGCCTACTTCTTGTTCTGAGCGCCTCCCCCGCATTACCTCGTAAGGACAGCCAAAAGTAATTCTCGAGCACCAATAGCCGCCTTGAACGGATGCGGAGGAAGCGTGGGGAGCAGGTGGTGGTTCTGGAGACGCGGAAAGTTTATGGTAGGATAACATAGAAGCGTGGGACGAGTGGACGGATAATGGTCTCGTTTTCTGGGTGTGATTAATTTCTTCATGGAGGTTGGGTTGTTGGCTATGCATTACGCAGCGCCATGCACTCCGCACGTGGGTGTTATGTGCCGACACCTACAAATACAGATCGCATTGTTCATACTACGAGACTGCTTCTATGAATTCTACTTGGTAAAATTCACTTGTCTTGCGAAGCCAGCCAGGATGTGTTTGTGAGAAATAATATTGTATGCTCTATCGCAAAACTTCGTCGTTTTTACTGTGAAATAGTGGTCACGAGAGCAACCACCAATAAGCGAGCATGCATTCGATGTGGGATCGTATGCATGCCGCAGCTCTTGACGCGTGCCATGCGCCTGGGTTCCAAGGTCGCCTTCACGGATCTTCGCGCGTCATATTTCCATAACCCTGCGGCGGCATGATAATGGCCTTTATCAAACCGGCCAAATGCGGCTCTAGTTCGCGTTCTGAACGTGGGTGTAGTGGGGCACAATCGGCCGGAGGCTTGGAGTTAGAACATTTCCTGGGAGTCAGAACACTTCTTGAGAGTCGCATTAAAGTGAGCTTGTAGCCACCACACTCCTCCCATCACTCCAGACACAACTTCGGTACCTCAATTCGCCTGACAGCTGTCAAGATGTGTGGTATCTTCGCTTGCTACAAGTATGCGCTTGCTCCAATTTCCACAACATCCCCTCCAATGCCACTCCGCAATGGCTTGGATTGGTGGCTAACAATCTTGAAGGCACCCTGATGTGCAGAAGTTCAAGCCAACGGCCCTGAAAATGGGCAAGGCGTAAGTTCATACGTCTCCCACGGTGCTGCCAGCTTCGTTGACTTATTGCAAACAGTGTCCGACATCGGGGCCCAGATTGGAGTGAGCAACAACATTACTGTAGATGTCAGGAACAATTTGACTGAAATATCGCAGGTGGTAACTATGTCTGCAATGACACCAGTAAGTGTCCAGAAGCTCAGAAATGCACTACTGGAACACTAACGGCCGGCAGTTCTCGTCCACGAGCGTCTCAGCATTGTCGGCGTCGGTATGCGATCGAACCACGAATGAAAGCCAGAACACAACCTTACCGCGCGCAGATTCCGGTGCTCAGCCACTCATCAACGACGACCAAACCGTCTCCCTGGCAGTCAACGGCGAAATTTACAACCACCGAGTCCTTCGCAAGGGCTTGAAGACTCCATACAACTTCAAGACACACTCAGATTGCGAGGTTATCATTCCTCTGGTACGGAAGCAAGCGCATATGAAGAGAGACTCGAGCTGATATGTGGCAGTATCTCGAACATGACATCGACGCGCCACGATATCTGGACGGCATGTTCTCATGGGTCCTTCACGACAAGAAGCAAGATCGCATTATCGCCGCACGCGATCCCATCGGTATTACTACCTTCTATATGGGCCGATCGAGTCAAACACCCGGTGCGGTATTTTTCGCCTCAGAGTTGAAGTGCCTGCACCCAGTCTGCGACAACATCATCTCCTTCCCTCCTGGTCATGTCTACGACTCGAAGACCGACGAGCTGAAGCGTTACTACGACCCCAAGTGGCTCATCGAGCCTGACAACATCCCTACTACGCCAGTGGACTATATGGAGCTGAGGACATCGTTCGAGTCAGCAGTGCGGAAACGCATGATGGCGGAAGTGCCTTTTGGTGTGCTTCTCTCAGGTGGTCTCGACTCGAGTCTGGTTGCTTCAATCGCCCAGCGCGAGACCCTGCGACTGAACGAGGCGGCAAGAAAGCGAGCAGCTGAGTCCAACGGTGTCTCGCATGACTCAGAAAACCAGCTCGTTGGTATTGACGACCAGAACGAGCTCCAGACCGATCTGCTTCTGGGCCAGCTCAACTCATTTTCGATCGGTCTACCCAACGCACCGGATGCGATTGCGGCGCGAGAAGTCGCAGACTTCCTCGGAACGAAGCACCACACGTTTACTTTCACCATCGAAGATGGCCTCAACGCGCTTACCGATGTCATCTACCACCTTGAGTCATTCGACGTTACCACGATCCGCGCCTCGACACCCATGTTCTTGCTGAGCCGGAAGATCAAGGCGATGGGCGTCAAGATGGTTCTCTCCGGAGAAGGCAGTGACGAAATTTTCGGTGGCTACCTGTACTTCCACAACGCTCCGGACAAGGCCGCATTCCACAAGGAGTGCATTCGCCGAGTCAAGAACCTCCATCTTGCTGACTGCTTGCGCGCCAACAAGTCAACATCTGCCTGGGGTGTGGAAGCGCGTGTGCCCTTCCTCGACAAGAACTTCCTCAACGTCTCCATGAACATCGATCCCGCCGAAAAGCTACACACGAAGGACCGAATCGAGAAGTACATTCTGCGCAAGGCCTTTGACACAACCGACGAGCCCGACACGAAGCCCTACCTGCCTGATAAGATCCTCTGGAGACAGAAGGAGCAGTTCTCGGACGGCGTTGGATATGGATGGATCGATGCGCTCAAGGACAACGCCGAACTCCATGTCACTGATGAGATGATGAAGAACCCCAAGCCCGAGTGGGGCGACGACATTCCTGATTCCAAAGAGGCATACTGGTATAGGTGTATGTTTGACGAGCACTTCCCCACCTACTGTGCGAGCACGGTCATGCGATGGACGCCGACGTGGAGCAACCAGACGGATCCATCTGGACGGTAAGTCTTTCACCCCTTGCCATAGCCTCTTTTCAAATACTAATGAATGCAGTGCCATCGGTGTCCACGCGCAAAAGTATGAGAACGCGAAATGAAGTAAAGGGCGCGACGAGTAGCTTGTCGAACGGCCATTTCACATCTTTCCTGGGCATTTAGTTGTCTGGTGGCGCGGGTTATATCCTAGAGGCATATGCGTGGATCAAAGGCGATAGCAGATAGATTCTCCGTGTTTAAAATGCAATGCCATATAGATCCGAATATACGCACAATTAACCTACCTCATGAGATTGATATGCCAATTCGCAGAGTATTTATTGCATTGTGTATATGCCAGATGACACACATATACATATTTATAAATAAGCATGGACTCGCAGGTCCACGGCGGGTATCAAAGACCTAGAAAGACATCCTAATAGACCGCGAAACATGACCCAGACTTTTGATGACCGTAGCGTGACCCATATACACAAACGCCACTATGCAACATATCACACAACATCATTCTGCATGCGTGTAGCCTACGCTTCGAGCGCAGATGTTTGATCCGCGTTGCCGAAAGCGCGGAATTGAATGAAGATGGTCACGTCTTCGACCATGGTGCCGAGGGAGCCAATGAGCCAAGGGAGATTGGTCAGGAGGTATTCCTTTTCTTGGGAGTGGAAGAGAATCTGGCATCGTCAGTCTGTTTCTGTCGTGAAAGCAAGGATTTGTATGACTTACTCCTGCACCATAGGTCGCATTGCCTAGCAGACTCAACATGAAGAAAAGCAACGACAAGCCATCGCAAGATTTGTCACGCTGGTTCTTGATGATCTGAGGTATCCGCGCACCGAGATAGCATACTGCGCTGGCGTATCCGAGGATCTGTGCGCCCAGGGCCATATCGGTGCCTGCGGAGTCGTCGACGGTGGGTTGCGGCTCCCAGACGCCTGTCTTCCATGCAATTGCCCATCCTGCCGCACCTACGACACACACACCAACAATGCTCAGTGCATTCTTCATCCACTCGCGGCCACCAGCCTCAACATCTGCAATTGTAGGCAGCGAGCTTGCACGGCGCCGCCGGCTGGCTTGTGAATCTCGGCGATGGCTTCCTGGGAGGCCGATGTTGCTCGAGTCTCGACGACCCAGCAATGGTGCTTCAACGCTATCGCTGCTGCGTGTGGAAGCCTTGCGCGAGCGGCGCGAGTTTTTGAGGTTGTAGTAGACGCATTGCGAGATGAGGATGAGATCGGCGAAGCAGAAGTAGATTGCGAGAGCGATGACTGTAGGAACGAGGCCAGCCCAAAGTGCGCCGGCGAGATTGGTGATGTCGCCGATGAACCAGACTGTAAGGAAGGCAAGCGAAATGCCATCAGCAGAGCCTTGCTTATAGTTTTCGATTAGTTGGGGAACCTAGGTTTGTTAGCTAGGACTGATAATGGTCGCGTGCTTTACTGAAGCATGCTCGGATAAAGAGAAGAGTGATAGCTAGCTGGGCAGCTTCGAACCCACCCGAATATCTCACAGTGATATATCTCAAGGTCATGAAGCTACGCAAGCATTGCGCTCACCCTTTCGAGTCTCCACCTACCAAGAGAAAGATCCATGAAGCCAACGATATTGAGCCGAAGACACCCGACAGGGCTTCGTTGGTGGTCAACGGCAGACTCCCGTGTGCCACGGCGGCGCTGGCCCACTGCATGCTGCTGGCGTTTGCTACGACGATGGCGCGGTGAGGTTACTGTGCGTGGAATCTCCTCTTTGTCTCCTCGACGTTTACAAGGCTTGCAAAAGTCCGAGAGGTACGACGCAGGTCCTGGTTCGTGAGATACCGAAACGGTTCTAGACAAGGGCAGGTGCCGAGTTAGCGAATGGCACGCCGCGGATTGCGACTTCCCGATCGAGGCGCTGCAATTGCTTGGGAAACGCGCAACACTGCTGGGAAGACTCGAATACGGGGTTTGCTTGAGCTGCAAGCTTGCTTTTCACTATCCACTGCCATCGCCAATCAGTAACAGGCGGACTCCGGATCTTTTGTTGGGAGCCAGAAAATTTCTACGATGCGTCTGGGCGCGCAGCTTTGACATGACCTGCAGGGCTACCGGTTGGCCGCTAGCGCTCGGTTCGCGTGTCTATTTTCAGCAAGCCAGCGTCGCATCACGAACAAATGCCACAGTGCCTCCGCTCACTCATCATCACATCGTCCCTGTGACTTGCTTCTCACGCTTCTCTCTTTCCTGTGCATCCATCTCTCCACCTTCGTTTTCCCACTCGACAAACGATCGTTGCCACTTCACCCTTCACCTATACTTCCTTAGATACAGCTTCCAGACATCTAAAA
Source organism: Setomelanomma holmii (assembly GCA_010015745.1). Taxonomy (NCBI): domain Eukaryota; kingdom Fungi; phylum Ascomycota; class Dothideomycetes; order Pleosporales; family Phaeosphaeriaceae; genus Setomelanomma; species Setomelanomma holmii. Next base: position 301,276 of record ML978157.1, read on the forward strand.
CACTTCTCGTGAAACACGCGTCACCCAAGCAGACGACTCCACACAACACTTTCCACCACTTCCGCTCTCTTCCGTTCCTACACCTTCACGTATCAAACATGCTGCGAAACTCGTGGCTCTTAGCCCTCTTTGCGCTCGTTGCGCTGTCGTCGGCCTTCAACCTGGGCGAGGGCTTGCACATCGACGGTATCGAGGAGTACCTACATCACGGGGAGAAGAGACAGGCCTCAGGCACCGGCAACACACCCACACCCACACCCACACCCACACCTGCACCTGCACCTGCTCAATCATCTGCGGCACCACCGGCATCATCGCGACAGAACACACCACCTCCAACCCCGACTCCCACACCAGACGCCCCATCATCATCTGCTGAACCCGCTCAGTCCACACCGGCTCCTGCTGGCTCAAGCCAGGCCCCTGCCAGCACACGACGCACCAGCGCGAATGCAGCATCGAGTCAGGCACCTGCCTCGTCGGTACGCAGCACAGCCATCGTCAGGACCACTCCGCTCGTTTCGACCTCGCTTTCAGAATTCGTGACCACATACACCAGCACCGCAAGCAATGGCGAGCAGGTCGAGGTTACATCCACAGGCACACGCTCAGTTCCTATCACAACTGGCGAGGCAACGTACACCGACCCTCCGACGTCGCAGTCGAACAGCGGCGACAACGGCGGCGGCCTGAGCGACTCGAACAAGAAGGTCATCGGCGGTGTCGTCGGTGGTGTCGGCGGTGCTCTCCTTCTCGGTGGTATCGCCCTAGTCTTCTGGCGCATGAAGAAGCGCCAGAACAAGGTCACCGCCGATGACGACGACCTGAACCTCAACACCGGCGCCGCTCTTGGGGACAAGCCGCAGAACCCCAACGGCACTACGCCCTTCCAGTCCAACCTCGAGCAGTACCACAACCCAGGTGGTCGCCCAAATGCAGCGGCCAACTTCTAAGCTGCGTACGCCGCTTACATACACACACAGTCCGTAAAGGACTGCTTACGATACTAATGATCCTTTGAGCGTTGGTTGAGGCGTTCAGAGCCTGGACATTGTCAGACTGTCTTATGCTCTTCACATGAAGACCCAAAAAGACAGGCTCTTATTTGAAGGTCACGGCATCACTAGCGTGGTTTTGTTCTTCACTTGCACGATCAGCGCTGCATGTCACATCATCTCAAGTCTGCTTTTGGATGGCGATTTCTTACTAGATTGGTCACGCGAGTAAAGGAAATACTACAGATCTGAGCGTTTACACCTCGTCCACTCCTTTTACATAATGATGTTGCATTTGCATCGTCGCTCATAAAAGTTGTGATCGAGCATCTCCATTTTCTACCATGTATCAGCATAGCATACCCAGAAATCAATCCAGCATCCAAATTGCTATCACGTTCTCTCTCATTTCATTTCCCGGTTTTGTTTGTCTTTCCTACGTCACGGTCCTTAAGCGCTTGGATCTTGAAGTCCTTGGTTTCGCACATCCAGATTTCAGGAGCACAGACTAGGTTGTCTCGCGTTTCAGCACCGTCGCAACAGCATCGGCACACTACCGAGTCCGGCTATGCGCGCACACCTCCAAACCCGTGCAGCGTGAGACCTGCAGCTCTGTTTGAAGCGCGTAAATCTGCCGGAGGGGTACATAGGCATCTTGAGCCGCCAACGTGTTGGCCCCGAGGTTGCGACTTCACGACACCAGCGCTGGACGTTGATCAACACCATACGAATATACGACTCAACGACTTCAACTCCTCGCAATTCAAACCACAATAACCATGTTTCGCCCACTCCCCCCCACCCTTCTCGCTCTACTCTTCGCCCTGCCCGCCCTCAGTCACGCCTCGCCCTCGCCCGCCCTCGTCGGGTCCGACTGGGAAATCAGCCTGATCCCCCGGCACACGCTTTTCCTACGCCAACTCAGCGACCTGCAGACCTTCTCTAGCGCCCTAGGGGGCACACGCGCGTCCGCAATCACAAACTCCGGAGACTCGAGCCGGCCGTTTTCAGTGGATGGACAGACGTTTGACAGCTTTGCTTCTGCGGCGCAGAGGAGTTGCGATAATCAGTTTCAGGCGTGTCAGAGTGCTGCGAATGGGAATGGGAATGGGAATCAGCAGAATCAAGCCAGTTCGAATAGGAATGGCCAGAGTCAGAATAACAATAACAACCAGAATAATCAGCAAAACAAGGATAGGAAACAAAAGAGTAAAAGGCAGGATGGGAAGGGAAATGGTGGTGGGAATGGGATTGAGAAAAGGCAGAATGGTGGCTTGACTGTGAATCAGTGTGATCAGCAGAAAGGTATGTTTTCTCCTCTCTGGAGATTTGCAATGAAGTCGTGATGAACTGGGGCTGACGTGACAATAGATCAGTGCAATAGTGCACAGCAAAGCGCTACGGTCAAGGACTTTAATACTGCGGTTGCGAGCACGAATATTGGGCCTGATCCGCAATTTCCAGATTTCGATTTGATTTGTGAGGGGTGAGGTTTGGAAGGAGGGAAGAGGATGGTGGGTAAGGACTGGACTGCGCAGTGATGGACCGGAGGAGAGAGCCGACATGGGTAGATGGACTGCAAAGCGTCCTGATCGCTGAGTCGCAATTGGGATTGGTGTTGCAGCGACCTAGAGCAAGTTTATGGCAATCGATTTGATGCAGCAACAACTGATTGAAACGTGAGTTCCTAGTGAAGCGAGCTCGTGAAATATGGAAGATGGGTGTTCTGTGTCCTGACCTTGTTTCGATACACTAGCCATGAACCAGGTAGATCCAGAGGAGCGAAACATTCAAGTCTGCACTGCATTTCTTAGCGCCGACGAGCGGGTTCCTCGTGCGGAACATCGGCAGCCTAACTATCTCAAATGCGACGTCCAGGATAACCTCATACTTTAGCGACTTCAATCATCTCTTTGAGCACATCGTCGTCCAGTTCTGACATCTTCCCATCTTTTCCCTTCTCCTGTTCCCAGATTTGGTAGAGCTGTCGTCTGTTCGACTCCCACGCCACCCATGCCGCGACTTGCAGGCAACTGTCGGCGATGTCGTCCAGTTTACTGAAATCCTTGATGCCCACTTCACGAATTTTGTCTATGGTAACGTTCGCATCGCCACAGTTTGTTGCTTTTTTACGTGACTTCCTTGGAGCTGGCAGGGTCAAAGCTTGCAGCGCATTCGTGCCGTCTGGTCCTACTGTGATCGAGATGACGGGAGCTGAAGACGGCGTCGAGGGCGCCGTCGATGCAGGCTCAGCAGTCAGCCATGATCGGAGTATGGCGATCTTGGCTTTCTTTTCTGCCTTGCTTCGTGGCTCTCTCTTCTTCTTCTGCTCGCCGGTTACCGTGAATAGTTCGGCGACTTCAGGAGCGGTTGTCTCGGCTTGCCTTTCCGCCACAGCTCTCGCATGTCGAACGAGCCAGTATTGGCCAACGCGCTTTGGGTCGACTCCAAAAACTTCATACTGGTTCGTTGCAGTTACGCCTGTCGTGCCTGTCGAATTTTTCGATTGCTCTACGTTCAGAGCGCTTAAGATAGCCCAAAGCATGGCTTCGAGAGTATTCACGCGGACGGTCCATTGTTGAATCGCAGCACTACTGGCTGAGCGCCATCTTTGTCTCTCGATGAGAATAATATCCGGCGACACGGCCAGGATTGATTTCCGCAAGAATGAGTGTGCTGTTTGTGACAAAACAGACAACGAGTACGGGTCCATCTCTTCATCTGCTTCTTTCCTGGTTTCCTTACTAGAAGGAGAATCGGGCTGTTGTTGGCGGGACTTCTTTGTTGCGTCCACGAGATCAAGCTTGTCCCACCTGATGATGTTCATCCTTGGCTGCATCGTGTCGCCCTTCAAATAGTCTACTTCGACATCGCAGAAAGCAAGGTTCTTGATGCCCATATCGATACTGATGATCCTGCATTTCTGAGCATGGCTATCAAGTGCGCTTCGGCTCTTGGCTGAGGACAAAGTCGGAATATGCTGCCTCGTCACATCTCTTGCGAACCGGGCTTGAAGGACGTCTTTCGTGCCAAATGCTGCGGAACCAATGCGTGTGAGTAAAGCTTGCAGCGCCTTGGCTGTGATAGCTCGTGGCGCCATTTGAAAGTGCGCCGCTAGGGTTTTTCGACTACTCTATCAGAGCAGATATTCGACGTTCGCAACGACCAGAAGATGAAACAGGGCGCAAGGCAAGTTTGAGCCTGAAATCTTTGCGAAGCATCGTGCCTTCAAAATTCTTCGCAGTTTGCTAGTTCAGATTGTTTTCAGGACTTCCCTAACGAGCTGCTTACGGAGCGTTTAGCTGCACAAGGCTCGAGATTTAGAGGAGCTCGATGTCATCGGAAATGACTAGGAAGATTTGAGGCGAGTGCAGTGGTCAAGTGTGAAAAGACGACGGGAACGTCGCGTAAACATTGGATGTCTCCACGTGACGCGCTAGTATACCTCGCTAGTCTCGATTCCAACCTGAGGAAAGGGCGTCCCCAGCTGCATCCACAAACCTGGCCGGCTGTGTCACCAACATCACAAGAGCTGGTCTTGTATACCACATATGGGTGTCTGTATATCCTCAGCTACTTCCCCTAGACTGCGCTTTATGCAAAATACATGTCCAGCCAAGCAGAACCGAAACGCCGTCCGCAGAAGAGCGCATTTTCGTGTGAGCCATGTCGAAAACGAAAGGTGAAATGCGACGCTACTCATCCAACTTGTAAGCGATGCAGCAATCGCGGGGACCAATGCTTCTATAAGCTTGCGCCAACTTTGTCGTACACTCAGCGGCTGGAACACAGGGTCGCACAGCTCGAATCTGAGCTCTTAGAAGCCACGGGTCTTCGGAGGGATGATGGTGAGGCATCTAGTCTCCGAAATGATGCATCGATACCAGCGAGCGACCATGATACACAGACGTCGAATCCTGCGGAAAGGCAAGTATGTGAGAGTACTGCCAGATCGCCTCTCAACGAGCCGATCAATCTGTTCCAGCTTCCTGGCAGTTTGCAAAGTCACAATTCCGTCGGCAACGGAACCAATCAGAACCCAGAGGCGAGGAAAGAAGCTTTGACGAGCAGCGCCTGGCGAGAGAGAGCTTTCGAGAGGCTCTCCGACACGCCCGAACCTTTTCGTTCTCTTCTTGATTCCCACTTCTGCTGGATTCAGCCAATCTTCAATTTTGTGTACAGACCCGCGTTCATTCGGGACATCAAGACGGGTGGACCTTACTTCTCACGAGCACTCTTCAATGTCATCCTCTCGCATTCCGTTCGCTGGTGTCGAAATGAGCCAGGTATGGACCATCTGCTCGCCCCGTTCGACGGTAGGAGGACATTTCATAAGGATGCAGTGCGACAGCTCTTTGAGGACATCCAGGACGGCAGTAGCAAGGTTCCCACAGTGCAGGCGCTCCTTCTGTTGAGTGCTCAAGAGTGCGGCCGGAGCAATCGTACGCAAGCCTGGTTATATAGTGGCATCGCCTTTCGACTCATTGAGGACATGGGAATCTGTGTCGATGGTCAGAGACATGTAAACCCTGGCCAACTTTCGGCTGAAGAGCTCGAAATACGTAATCGCTTATTCTGGAGTTGTTACTTGTGGGATAAGATTATCTCGCTCTATTTCGGCCGGTCTCCACTGATCCAGAACTCGGATATCAGTCCCCCGAAAGTGCTGAGTAAGTATGGCCTGAACATATTCGAGCGATACTGAATGAATATAGTGGACGACACCGCCGAACTCGATGTTTGGACTCCTCATGGCCTTCCATCCGCGACTTATCCACCCAAGCAGGCGCACTCCATATCGTGTTTTATACAAGTCTGTGAGCTTTCTGAAGTTCTCAATCAACTCCTCGTACATCTCTACAGTCCTTCCGCAAGCCCAACACCATTTAGCGCCTACGAGTATGCCCTGGCCGCAGCTTCAAAATTGCGTGACTGGTGGCGTGACCTTCCAGAGCATCTCAGGATCAATGTCGCCGATTTGGCATCGGAATGTCCTCCAAGCCACATCATAACCCTCAAGTAAGGCATATGTAAGCTGAAGCTGCGCAGTGCTTACTGACAGAAAGCTGTAGCTGCCTCTATCATACGATCAATATCCTGCTGAATCGCGCCAAATTGAAGCTTAGCCGCGAACCACATTTAGCGGCCAGGATAGCAGAGCACAACCCTATTATACAGTGCATATCCTCAGCAACCTCCATTGTTGCGTTATTTGACTTATACAACAATGCCTTTGGAGAAGGTCACGTCGTCCTTGCACTGGCCTACAGCGTCTATACAGCAGCATCGATCTTCTTGCTCGAGATCCAAGCTCTGAGCCACGCAGCTCCTAGCACCCTCGAGAGACTCGCACCTTGCGTGAGTACACTGGAGCGACTTCGTGAGACAAGCCCAGGTACGGTTCGTTTGCTTTCGAATTGGCAATTCTGACAAGCCTTAGTTCTCAGCACGGCGTGTGAACTGATTTCGAGAGAGCTCGAAGTACTTGGTATACGGTTGCCAAATCCATACTCATCGGTATCGATGAATCTGCGAAACCAGCAACTGGAAAGTCGGTCTTTGCAGCCTTCAAGCATGGACTTTCACAATACCTCTTTGGCTCCAGGCCTATCCCGACAGGAGCCTCCAATCACATATGATGACACGATATTGCTCGACCAACAATATTTGGGCAGCGGTCCGGAAAGTTCTACGTACTATAATCTATTGGACATGCCATTCGAGATGTTCGAGACTTTCTCGCACATCGAGTCGATCAGTTTTGTCATGGATCCTGGCCTCAGCACATCCTAGCTTCTCGAACGAGCTTTAGCTGTCGATATCATGTACACCGTGTCATGATGGTCCATCAATATTACACCGAGGACCCTGGTGCATGTACAGCAGTGAGGCTCAATCGAATCGAGCTTCGACGACCTCCGCCAGGTCGTGCAATAAATGGTTCGCCACGCTCACTAAACTCCGTCGCGAAAACACACCGCTCGCAGACTCCTGTATAACCTCAGGTATCTTCGTCTCTGGACTCTGTCCATCATAAAGTACTCTGAAGGTAGTCAGGCCGCCACATGAGCAGAGACGTGAGTAAGGACATAGCTCTGATACTTCGGAGACATTCGTCCAGAAAGCGCACGAAGTATGGCACCACGTCATGCCTCTTTCACATACAATACGCACTCCACCCGCACACTCAAACGAAGATCGTCAATCGGGAAAGAAACAATAGCTTAATGCGACATTGCGAGATATGTTGGGTGCGATGAGTCTTATTCTTACCATACTATGTAGCTAGCTACACACATTTCCCGCCATCTTGCACCCAACTTCACGAGCGCGCTTCGACCTTCCGCTGCTCGATCGAGCCTTTCTCGAAACCCTTCTCCTCGAAGGTGCTTTGATATACATCCGCTGTGTCAACTTTGGATCTCCAGCACTTGTACCAAGGAGGGTCAAAGAGCTTGGACATACATTCCAAAGGCACGCCCTTCGTCTCGGGTGCCCATAATCCTAGCACAACAATACCGACCGCACAAATGATCGCCCAGACCAAGTATGCGCCCCATTTGTTCAGCGCAGCCAGCATGACTGGTGTCACGCGTACCACGGCAAATTGGCAGAACCAATGCAGAGACATTGTGGTCGCATATGCGAAGCTGCGATTCTTGGTAGGAAAAATCTCGGCTCCGTAGATGTATGGTATCGTGCACAATCCGATTGACCAGCCGGTGGCGAAGACGAAGACTGAAGCTATCGCAGCGTCAGATGCATGCCTGTTCGTCGAACCGATGGCACCAAAGTAGACGGCCATGTATATGTGCGTGGCACCCTGCAGTGTGAGGCCAGCCAAAAAGCAGCGTCTCCGCCCGATCCTGTCGATGAGACCCCATGCAAAGATCATGGTAATGACCAGTTTAACGATGCCGTATGCACCCGACGTGATCAGTGATGTTTGCGAGCCCTTGACGCCGGCATATTGGAAGATATCGCTTATGTAGTAAGTTATACCGTTGCCGCCAGTCCACTGAGCAACGATGTGCATGCTGATTGTGAGTAGGTAGCGACTGCGAAGACTCCATATCGTAAAACAGTCTTTCGCTGTGTCGATGATGGATGCACTAGTCATCTCGACCAAAACGATGGCCTCCAGTTCGATTTTCTCGTGCTCGTCCACAAGCGCTGGATCATCTCGCGAAAGACCACGCAATCGTGCAATGGCAGTGATACACTCCTCATGGCGACCTCGCGAAGCCAGCCAGCCAGCGAGGACTCTCCGGAATGAGGAATGATGCCAAGAAAGCAGCGCCAACTGGGTTAAGAGGAATGGCTTGGACGATCTGCCACTGCGACCTGCCCTGAGCCATGTTCTTGCTAACTCCGTAATTGATGCAGCATCACCATGTACGTACTGACCACTATGCCGCGGGACTTCGTAGGCGCGATCTCCGACAGGAATAGTGGAGCGATCACAGTGAGGCCACCAGCGCCGAAGCCGCCCCATACCCGAGCGAAAAGCAGAAAGCCGAAGATCCCGGAGGAGAAGACTTGCATCAGGATGCCGCTGGCCCACATTAAGATGGCAACTCTGTACGACCATAGTCTGCCAATCTTATCATTGAGGAAGAAAGCGATCAGGGCGCCGATGGCAGCTCCTAGTACGCCAAAGGAAGTAATGTTGACCGTACGATTCGCCAGACCGGTTGCGTTGTGAATCCAGAGGGACTTGTTGAGGCCATAGTCGTTCTTGAAAGCCGGCAGTGTCACGCTGGCTGAAAATCCACCCTCATCGTAGCCTGAGTTTTGGATCAGCGAAGTTATACACACTTATCCATCAGGCCAAATACCTTTAGGGATGCCACCAAAAGCCAGCACGACGACTGCAAGCAAGTAGGTTGGGGATGCAACTAAACCCATGTTCGCCACTCAACCAAGTTGTGTGCAAGATGGATATCGATTGTCCATGTTGCGAAGAAGGTGGGCGTGAACCGCCTATAGATATACACACCAGATTGACCATAGCTCAATCTGGGGAGATGGTATCTGGGGTATGGAGACGGTTCTTAGGAGACGGCAATTGCATGGGTGAGCGGCTTCTGGTTTACCACCGCTAGCGCGACGGAAGTTGACCGAGAGTCTCCATTCGCTAGCGTGACTCTCGGCCAACTTCCGTGCGATCAACGTACTCAACACCATGTAGTTAAGAAGACGCCATGCTCCGCTCTCGGTCATCTCCCATTTGCTATCCGTCCTCGGGAGCCATAACAGGTAGAACTTTGCCGTCGCTGGCTTCAAAGCTGAAGACTCAGCCGCCGATTGTGGAACCTTGCGGAGCACATTCATCTGCCCTTCATGAATACTACAATGCGCCGGCGCGCCTATAAGAGCATTTCGGTCCTCTACTTGACGCCTCGCCGAAGCCACGGGTGTGTGTATTTCAGTTTTTCTTGATTCAGCCTGCACGATGTCTTCCAGCAAAATTACACTTCCCATCATCCTGACTAACTTCATCAATCAAATACTTATACCGCTCCTAAGACATTTTCGAAGCTACCTACAGCCACTCTATCGATTTACCTCAAGCCATGGCCCAATATCGCAAAAACGAGCCATCTCTTCCAAACCACTTGGCCTCGCCCAACGGGTGCCAGCACAAGCATGGGACTGTCACATGCACGTAACATCACCTGACTATCCACTCGCTGTTGGCGCTGCATACACACCATCCCTACATAGCCTACAGCACGCCATGAAGTTTGAGTCGAGCATTGGCGTCCCGAACATCGTCCTTGTTCAGCCATCAATCTACGGCAACGACAATTCTTGCCTCCTCGACGCGCTCAAAGCAATCGGACCTCGACACGGTCGAGGCGTAGTAGGAATCGACCCCGATACAATCGAACTGGGAACACTGCGGCAGTGGCATGCGCTCGGCGTCCGTGGGGTACGGCTGAATCTTAAGTCGAACAATACTCGGTTCACAGAGCAATCTCTTCACGATACACTGAGGCGTTATGCAGCTGCAATAAAGCCTCTTGACTGGGCCCTGGAGCTGTTCATCGGTATGGAGGACATTGAGATACTCGAACGTGTTACTGGAGATCTCGGTGTGCGGTTATGTATTGCTCACTTTGGTGCACCCAAGCTACCCTCGATCGATAGAAGAACATATCCTCAGGACCCGTACAGCTTTGTCGGCTTCCAATCACTTGTCAACATGATGCGGGCCGGAAAAACATGGGTCAAGTTCTCTGCAGCATATCGCTTTGACGAAGATCCGGAAATGCGGGGCATCGAAGCTGTGGCAAAGGAGTTGCTGAAGGTCGCCGGGGACAGAGTTGTCTTTGCTTCAGACTGGCCGCATACTCGGTTCGACGGGCTTGATGTGAGACCGTTTGTGGAGAAGTGCTTGGAATGGACTGATGCGGAGGGCTTGACGGAGGCTATCTTTACTAGAAATGCTCAGGAGTTGTGGGACGCGAAAGATTAGTCCGTGCCAGACTGAGTACCGATATAGAAGATAAATACATACAGCCTACACACTTAGCCTTGGAATTGTGTTGCAGTCATGTGCAACCCTGTAGCACCAAGCCCACCATCTCCATCGGCCCAAACTCGGCCTCAAGCGCACAAATTCACATGGAACCCACCCCACTTGCTTGCACAGCCCCTCCAGTCAACGTTTTTTTATGTCACGCGTCCCACCATCATCATTCGCACCAGCAACCCTCGCTTCACTAATTTGCAACTACGATATAATAGCAGCGTTTTAGAAAACCGTTCAGAAGTCTTATATTTCCATCGACTGGTCTCAGTGGCGCAATGGTAGCGCGTTGGACTTCTACCAGTAACTGTCTTGCTGTCGGCAATCCAAAGGCTGCGGGTTCGAGCCCCGCCTGAGATGCTTTTGCTTCTTTTTGTTTTTTGTTGGTGTGTTGTGCTTTGTAGATGTTGGGGCCAGATTGTGTGTGTTGGGAGGTTGGTGGGGTAGGCGATGACTTTTTGCGTACAGAGAATCGTGGGAACATCAGAGTCAAGCATTGATCGGATGTCAAGGCTGGCAACGACAATATTATGTGATGATCATAACTCGCAATGTAGAACGAGCGTGTCAACAGACACGCGAAAGCTTTTCCATTCCTACGTCCTTGCAAAGACTGTAGTTGATAGAAATACAGACTACCTCCCAAGCAACCAGAAGCTTCTTTTTCCCAGTCATCCCTCGTAGCTTTCAATATAGCTCATAGCCTAATGTGACTTTTCGTAACCCAAGTATTAGTCCTGGCATGCCCACATTTCCAATCAAAGTGTTCAGCCCAAGGATGCGAAACATAAAGTCCGACTGACAACAGCGACAACGCCAAATGAGATATAAACGATACAAGACTATGGCACACGACTAGCCGGCTAGTCGATGGCCACCCCAAAGAACTAAGTCTGGCGCTCATTGAAGCTCTCAACGCGGTCCGCAAACGATCGCGTCAAGCCAACAGACGCCCAGAAATCGTCGCTCACGTCTTCGCGGCGCGAAAGACGCTCGAGAAGCGACCGAGCCTCGCGAAGCTCCTGATCTAGCAGAGACGAGTCCAGAGACAATAGATGTGGGATGTCATCGTCGCTGGCGGGAGCAGGACCATCGACAGGTCCGTCCAATTGTTCCATACGTGGTCCGTCGACTAGACGCTCACGCCGATGCGCCCTATTTGGGCTGCTCACCACACCACGCAAGCTTCGTGAGTGCGCCGAGACCGAGTTGTAGAAGCTGCGAACATAGGAGCTGGCATCGCGTGTACGCTCCATCACTCTCCTTGAATACCGGTCAGTGTCGCGATTGGGTGGCTCATCGGAAAAGTACGAGGGGCGGCTTCTGCGGCGAAGAGTTATTGGGTTGTAGCGGTGGCTGATGGCTTCAGCAGTTGGAGCTGTCTCGTCTTCCTCAGCCTCCGTATCAGAGGCTGTGTCGTCCTCGGAAGTGTCGCAGGCGCGCATAAACTGGTCGTGCGCGCCAGGAGAATGTCTCCGTGATGGCACTGTGAGGTGCGTTCTCGAAGACGATGCAGACGTATTAGAACTACCGGCTCGCGAGCTGGGATGAGAATTCGGGAACGAGGCTGAAGCAGCCGCAGATGCGAATGACGACTCGGCGGTAGGCGCGACTGGATCAGGCACGACCGTGCTGAGGAAGTTGTCCCATGGCAAGTTCTCGTCGAATGGGCTCAAGCTGCGGTCGCGGTCACCCAGCCCGTCCACAGTCGAGGCGGGGCTCCACGATTCGCGCAAGGAGCTTGCGGGCAGTGGTCCATCCGCAATGTTGCGGCGACCCATCCTGCGCAGTGGCGGGAAGCCTACGGCGTTATTGTCGCTGCTCTCTTGGGGGTCGTCGATCGTGTAGTCAGCCTCGTTGCCTCTCCTGAGCGCAGACTGGTCCGAGAGGGGGCTGCGCGAACGGGTGGGTCGTGAATCTTGCCATCGAGGATGTCGTATCTGCTCGATTGTGCGCTCCAATATACGCGCATCCCCGCGCAGAGCTTCTAGCTCTGCAGTGCGTGATGATGCTGCTGCTGCTGCTGGCGCAAAGCCCGGAGTCAGGGCTGGGGTGGGGCGCTCGTCGTCGAGCGCAGCACGCGTTGCATATGCGCGCATGTATCCATCGACACGAGACCGCGAGCGGCGAAAGCTGGCGTCTTCTCGTTGTAGGCTCGGGGGCTCTCTCGAGGTCTCGTTGCTGCGGTATGCCGACCTCGAGACTTCGGGTACGGGTGGCGGGGGTAGTCGCGTGCGATCATGCGAAGCACGAGATATGGGCTCAGGGTGCGGCGCAAAGCGTGACGTGGAGATCAGAAAATCCGTGTCAAAGGCACTTTGCGATCGCGGTGGATTCGTGATGATGCGCCGCCGAATAGGCGAGCGCTGACCGGTCACGTCGGCGCGCAGCACGTCCTTCTCCTTCGCATCCTCTCTTTTAATATTCCAGCCGATTGGGATGCCCATCGCGCCTCGGTAGTGAGAAAAAGATAGACGAGACGATGAAATGGGGATGTGGTGTTGATGGGTACGCGCCCTGGCGAGGTGTTTGGAGGAGATGAACTAAGCCCCCAGAATTGAGGCAACGGCGCTAGCTGCGAAGAAAGATCAGGCTGAAGCCTTGTCAGCAGCAAACTTGTTGACGGCAGTCGTAGCCGCAAAATGAATGGTAGAGTATTTTATTCGCACAATCACTGTGACTTTGGGGGTTCAAGTATGTCTTCTTTCTTCCTCCTTCGCTCCTACCACAGCTTCAAGTCTTGCCAGACAAACATCGAGCCCCGTCCGCAGGCGCGACTAGCGTGCTTGCCACTTCCGGCAAGGGCGACCACGCTCGCGCCTTCCCAACCAGTGCCCGCTTTGAGTCACTAACACCTGCAGGAACCAGTTTCAAAACGTCGACGCATCTGCCTGGACCCTTCGTTGCCTATGCGACCTTCAAAGTGATCAACGGGTCATGATCCAGCCTGGCTTGGAGCGTATTGGCTTATTGCTGAAAAATGTTCAGTTTCCGTGGAAGTCCATACACGTTGCAGGCACCAACGGCAAAGGATCCATCTGCCATCATGCAGCGGCTCTGCTCAAGCGTAGAACTGTTCGCGTGGGCAAGTTCACGTCCCCACATCTGATCGACAGGTATGCACGTAGTCACGTGTATATTGTGGCACCTTTACTGATGGACTCAGGTGGGATTGCATTTCCATCAACAACCAAGTGATTAGTGAACGGCAATTTAGATCAGTGGAGGATCGCTACATACGAACTAGCAAAGAAGAGAATATCAACGCCTCTCCGTTTGAGATCTTGACAGCCACGGCCTTCACTATCTTCAATGAAGCCAAAGTCGATGTAGGCGTTGTTGAAGTGGGAATGGGCGGGCTGCTCGATGCTACCAATATCCTCAACAATCAAGCCATTTCTGTCATTTCCAAGATCGCACGCGATCACGAAGGATTCCTCGGCAACACGCTTGAGGAAATAGCGAAACACAAGGCAGGGATCCTTCGACCAAACGTACCGTACATCGTCAATCCAGTCAACGAGTGGCAAGTTCACGATGTTATCGACGAATACGCCAAGGAGATCGGAGCTGGACCTCGACTTCATGGTGATACACATGAATTAAGACAAGCCATTTACTCCACTCACAAATGGCGCGACTTCGCAGAGCCACTGCGACCCTTTCAACGGGATAATGCTGTCTTGGCTATGGTAGCCGTCCAGCAAACTCTGAAAAGCATGGGGATGAATTTCAAACCGGAGTCTATGCTAGCAGAAATCAGTACCAAGAGGGCTAATGCAAACCCCGGACGATTCCAGTACGCCGAAGTCGAGCCTGTTTTCGGCCATGTAGATCACCCCGGCAGAAAGGTCCTTGTAGACGGAGCCCATAACCCTGATGCAGCAGTCGCTCTTGTCGAGTATGTGGACCATAATCAGAGAAGGACACGTCGTACCAGAGATCGCCCTTCCCAAAAGGACTTGCCCGTGACATGGGTACTCGCTATGACCGAAGGCAAAGACGCAAAAACTTATCTGTCGACGGTACTCAAGTCAGGAGATAATGTCGTCACAACCTCATTTGGAAGCGTAGACGGCATGCCATGGGTCAAACCTATGAATCCTAAAGATCTCGCTACGACCGCTAAGCGCTCTGTATCTGGCATCACAGCTCTAGCCATGCCGCAGGCTGGAGTTATGCGGGCACTGTGTGCTGCAAAGTACTTGGCAGGAGATCAGCCCATTACTTTGACCGGTAGCTTGTATCTAGTCGGCGATTTCTACCGCGAGTTGCGCGATGCAGGAGGCTCGCTATCTCCACCAAAGGCGGCATCAGGCTGCCTACCGAGTGGCAAGTGTGCGAATTCAGACGGGCTCTTCTGGAACAACAAAAACTTCGAAGCCGACTGGGCAAGGTTCAAGAAGATGCACGAACAGGAGCAGGATCGTGTCAATCGCTTCCTGAGCGGACTGGACACGCACACGGTCGAAGTGGATGATGAAGCAGAATCCCCTCCGCAAAGGAAGCGGAGAATACAAGCAGAGATCGAAGCACTGGACCGGGAAATCGAGGCATTGGAGAATGAAGAGCAACAACTGTCACCACAACCAGGCGCCTCACAAAAAAAAGGCTCAACATCGCCACCTCTATCCCTCGACAGCAAGTCTGATATGGACTTCAACGAAATTCGCGAAGCCCTGGAAGCCGGACAGAAAGACAAGGCGGACAAGTACCTGCGAATACGGAGACAGAATCTTGCGGCGGAGATGGAGTCCCAGGCTACAGACGAGGATGAGACTTTAGACTTGCCTATGCGAGGTTCCGACAAGGACATCGAGAGTAACAACCGTCGCCCAAGGATACGCATGCATTTTGCAGCTGGGAAAGGCGGCGAGGATCGGAGGGCTATGTTCAGGCCAGATTTCGTATACAAGAGCAGGTCGGAGTCATGAGTCGTGGCATAATGAAGACGACGTTACGACCATACGAATTCGTGCCAAATAGTCATTGCATGCCAATGTATGATGTCCGAGCACTTCAATGTCGCTTCTAGACGCCCTCGAGCTGCAAAAGCGAGGACTGGACTGGACTGGAACGCAATCACGCCTCGTCTCCCCCAGCATCCATGGATGTGGCACTACAATCCACACAGCGATCGCAAACACTCCTTTCTTGGTATATTCGGCATGCTATGCACCGCACATACGAGCATATTTCCGCGGAATCGGTGCAGCAAAGGACACTTTGTCCATCTGTTGCCCTTTGTAGTAGGTTGGGCAGGATCCGAGAATTCTTCCTTTTCGGGCGGTGGCTTGCCTAGTAATGTAGATCGAGGTATAACCGTGGTTCGACCTGGTTCTAGCATCGTTCGCCGGGATTCCGCCGATGGGAAGAGTGACAAATATACTGGATGTAATTAGAAGGAAGGATGACATTAGTCGTCCATAGGTTTTTATCATCTTTCGGTTGGGATCAATTCAGAATACTGCGTGAACATGCGAATCAAAGGCAGACGACATATATCCTGGGTCAACGCATCACAGCATCAAAGGATACATCCAGGCTTTTGTCGTAATCATATGAAGATGGCGGGCATGAATGTCATTCAGGTATCATTTCACAAGCCTTTCGCTCTAGATAGAAGTCATAGCTACTCAGCAACCCGCCGAAACGCCATGCTTTTGATATGCATCCCAAGCCCTTCACTCATTCTCGATCAGTCCTCTACGCGTCCTCGACGACCTGAGTGTGCAGACCCTTGGGGTCCTTGACATTGACGGCCTGGACATAGGAGTAGAGCTTCTCCTTGGCGCCCTCCTCGTCGTTACGCTTACGGCTAATGCGAACACGGAGGCGGAAAGGAACGCCCTTGATGCCGGACTCCCACACCTTCTTGTTGAGCTGGGGGTCTAGACGGACATCCTTGGTGCCCTGAGTATCGTTAGCGTTCGTTCGAGTGAGAGGCAGCATTCGACGCCTGCACGGTATGCGCATGCCAATGCCATGTCGGTGTCGACGTACCATAGCCTTCTCAGCGAAACCACGGATCTCCTTGATCGCCCGGGGAGCCCTCTTCTTGAAGCTGACACCATGAACCTATACCCCGATGTATTAGCCTTATGTTCTTCTTCAGTCTTCCGCCCGATACCCGCAGGGAGTCAGAGACGGAGACACTCGAGCCTGCGAAGACAATCCGCAGGGCCTTTCAGCCAGCGTGATCAATCTGCTCGAGTGTCCCCATCCCCGACTATGCAAGCCATGATTGGACTTCAACAAACTGAATCAACATACTCGCTTGTGTAGGTGGATTGTGTATTCGCGGGCGACGACGTCAGCGATGGCGCTGCGCTGGGTCTTGCCGGCAGGCTTCTTGGTCTTTGCGGAGGGGGCCATTGTCTGCGGTGAAGTCGTTAGCCGATGCTCGAAGATGCGCAGGTGTCGCACTTCGAGGTGCGCAAGTTAAAATCTTCGTGTAGAAAGCGCAATGAGACAGCGAATGAATTCGGGAGTGATTGGACATACTGACAGAGTTCGTCGCTGTGGGTTAGTCGGCGATGAAGTTCGTGGTGCGGCTTGGAGTTCGAAGTTCGATCGCCAGAGTCGAAAATCGAGTGCGTCGCGGCGCTAGTGCTAAGCGAATTGTAGCACGTGACTGTATCCAGGTCCGAACCACTGTCAATACCATACGGTCAAGTTGACTAGATCGTCATTTCGAACATAGTAAAGACTAGCTGACTTGACACAATTCACCCTCGCAGAGCTGCGGATGCCATGGAAGTCAGCCATCACACATCCAGAAAGATGATCAATTGTGCGCATACGTCAAGGGAGACGATGTCTTGTAATTGTAGGGTATCATTCATCTTCTAGGAATGCTATTCAAGGTTTGTCAGAATGTCTTGATGCTACCACTGAGTGCTGCGCCGTTACTCCAATATGCGATACTGCTTTTACCATGCCCAAACGCCTTTTAGCCCAGCCTAGCGATGCCCAGGTAAATCAAACTCCGTGCCTTTTCTATGCGTGTCTTCGTCATCGTCATCGTCGTCCTCTTCTTCTTCGTGCTCGCTTTCGTCACTGCTGCTGCTTTCTTCATCCTCGTCGTTTACTTGTCGGCCCGGCTCCCAGCTCGGGTCATGCTCCTCAGCGATGTCCAGATTGGGTATCTCGTCCACCATGCCAGGATTGAAGTCATCTCTGAAGCGAGCTAGTGATTGAGTGAAGCGTTCGACAACGTACTGAGGAAGGGATGGCTCCTTGACAGTCGTACCGTCTGTAGCCTGCCGTTCATGACGATCATCGTCAGTCAGGTCAATGAATGGAACGTCTTCTGTCCGTATGTCACCCGTTGGGTTCAGATACTTATCCATGGATTGGCGGACGCGCTCTAGCAATTCTTGAGCGGCTTCGGGCATTTGAGGCATCTGCGGGAATTGTGGTATTTGGGGGAACCCAGGCATTTGTGGAAATTGTGGCATGCCAGGAAACTGTGGCAGTGAAGGAAATTGCGGCATTTGTGGCATTTGAGGCATCTGAGGCATTCGTGGTCTGCCGGGGAATTGTGGCATCTGAAACGGGAATGTGGGGAGCTGGGCTGGCAACCATGTTTGTTCTGGCTCGTCCGGCTGAAAGTAGTATCTAGGTGATCGGAGTGGTATAGAAGTTGGAGAGCTCACGCTGACGGGCGATCGTGATCCTGCGTTCTCATCTGCGTCCAGGATCGCATTGGCAGCTTCCTCGCTTTCCGGTCCATTCAGGATGCGCAGCTCGTTGGTGTTGTAGGATTCGCATGTGCCACACTGATTGCCCAGCCAATGGTACTTAACTGAGGATTTGGCAGAACAGTCGTTGCATTGAATGATGGCACGGGTGTTCGAGAACTGTTCGGGCATAGGCTGACTCTCGATTGCGTGAGTCAGTTTACGCCATTGTAGTTCCATGCTGACCGCACTTTTCTTGCATATCGGGCATTTGTACGCAGTCTCCATGTAAAGGTTGTAGCAGTCCTTATGTAGGTAGTGTCCGCAGGGCATAGACACGACGGCAGTGGAGGATGTGAAGAGGTAGTCACTACAGATGGGACAGTCATTCTCCATGGCGCCTGGGTGGCATTTGTGCGAAGTGACGTGTGAGATTGCAATGCAGACGTTGCATTTCTAAGAACTGTCAATTGAGCTCTTGCCGTTGCCTGAGGTGCTTACCTTGCAGTGTTGGAAGTCTTTTCCTAACCCTTCACCTCTTCTGCAAATGCCGCAATCCGGGCAGTGGTAGATCTTCTTCTTGCTGTTGTTGTCCCAGAGCTTGCAGACCTCACAGTAATAGCATGCAGCCTCCAGTTGGCAGTTCTTGCAGTGATCTGCTGCCTTTTGAGGTGTGCCACATGCCATACAGAGCATGTTCTGTGTCTGCTTCCTGTTCAAGTGGTGACTCTCGACCGCGTCATGACAATGTCGACATGTGTACCAATGTTGGCATTCAAAACATTGCACCTTGACGTTCCGCTTGTAGTGCACACAGCCAAGGGCAAGCTCCCCTTCGCTTGAGTCTTCCTCCTCATCTTCGCCGTGGTCAATGGTACCACGGTGAACTTGTGGTCGGTATGTAGGATCCGTATCACCAGTTCGTAGTCTATACGGGTTCTCCGGGTCGAAGTCAGAGGCGGCTGATACAGGAGACGATGGCTGAGCCTCGGAAAAGACTGAGTGGCCAGAATTGGGCGTGAAGGGTCGGTCCTGGGAGATGAAGCTGCTCGGTGATGTTGGCCTCATGTAGTTGTAGCGCTCCGTCATGAGGCTGTGTACCATGCGCGCCCGCTCCTGGTCTGTTATGTTCATTGCCCTGATCTCATGTATGCGCGCTCGAAGGTGCGCCATGCCGTCGTCGGCAGGCAGCGACTCGGCCTGTGTGGTGGCATTGCGACGGATTGTGGCTGGTCGATTGTCGAGCACGGAAGTAGCTGCGGGAGCGCTGGCGAGCGAAGGTTCGAGGTTGAGATGACGGAGTTCGTCGTCAAGTATGCGAGCTGAGCTGTGGAGCATGCTGTTATCGATTGGGATAGCTATTGGTGCTGCGATACTTGACGGACCACTGCACTCCTCCTCCAACACAGCATCTTGCGTGGGACGGCTGAAAGATGAGAAGCGGTGTATTCGAGAGATTGACACGAGGTGCGTATCTTCGGGAGTTGCAGTTGCAGCGCTGTCGCGTGCTGTGGAGATGTTCGCTTTCGTTACGCCTGGTGTCGTGTTCGAGGTGTTCCGACTTTCACGTGAAAGGTCCGCTCCAGGAACGTCATCGCCATTGGCCGCTTCAGCTGGCCGAGAGACCCCAGAAAATCTGCGAGCGTGCCTGACGACAGGATCAATAATGAAAGAAGACAACAGACTCATTGCATCGTTTAGAAGCCTAAGATCCGAAGGTGAGGAAAGGTACAGAGACAAAGGCTCCGACCAGAGAGTCCTGACGATCCGAACCGGGCACTCGTGTCTGGTAACCTAGTTGAAGCTGTGGCGATGCAACCAGGTGACAACTCCTAGCCACAGCTAACATTTCTCCGAGGTCGCCACGAGAGCCTGGACAAATTGATGTTCGCGGAAGTCATCGAGCCCCGATCCGAGAAATGCTTGACGTGGTGAGTCTCGCGACTCGATTGCGCATCGGGCGCTCCCACAAGCATTTCCGCATGCGGTCACCTTTCAATCATGTCTTGTACTTACTACGCACCCTACGCAAGGAAGGCCTCCTTAACATCGCGCGCCAATTACCTACACTCCGTTCATCGCAGGAAGCACGATGTGGAACATATTTACGCACCACAATAAGAAACAGGATGTCGCCGTGGAAAATTAGGCTCGCCAACCTCTGGCGTCATGCAAGCCTTCGGCCCTCTCAGGAATTTCGCAAGAACGATGCACGTAGAGGGGTTCTAGGCTTTATAAACCTCAGTCACAGCCAGAATTGTGGTTGTGAAGCGAAAAAATCTCATTTCCGCGAACCGTGGTTCCTCAGGCCGCACGACCGATGGCGACTCGCAAGTAAGATTGGATCCGCATCGCTATCAACGCTCCGGTCTCAAACCAGCGATTGATATCGCCTGAGCAGGCAAGTCTGTGACAATCTGTTGATGATTGCAGATATTTGGTGGTTGGATTATATATGGCTTCGTGTTGGCATCGCGAGGAGGCCTGTACTCTTACCTGGCTAGGTAAGTACTCACGATGAGCGTCGATTGCTGCGATGATTCTTTGGTCATGAGCGGGAATCAGGAAGAGTCATAACATGCTTAGTACTTGCCTGGAAGGGAGATTTCTACATTTACTGTTGATTGCTGCGAGAATGTCTGGTTGAGAACGGAGATGAGTAGAGACTGGGTTCATGGTGTTCATGCCTAGAGCGGAAAGTCTGCGAGATGGTGTTGATCATGGGGAAGTTCTCTTGGTTGAGGGCGGCGATGAATAGCACCGGAGTCAATTTTGCTTTCCAAAAGAGGAAAGTCTTCAAGAGAGTGTTGAGAGATGATGGAGAACCGTGGGCGAGGATGGAGCTGAGACCAAAAGATGGCGTGCGGCTCCGAGGACCCGTGATATCTAGCTTCCGCCACATAACCACATAACTTGAGTGAGCAGATTCCTGAGTCGAGCAGTCTCCTGAACGCCATTGAATGTAGAGGCAGATGTGTGGATTAAGAATAGAATAGTGCAGGCGTGAACTCATACATACAGATTTACATCCTCCATTGCCCACGAAGCCAAAGGTCAACATGTCCTCTACCAGATGTTGGCCTTCCCAAATCCTTCCCTCATATCGCGTCCTTGGTTCAAACATCTTTGCCACCGTCTCCTTTCTCGTCCTTTCTCTCCTTCAACCCTTCCACGCCCTTGCCCCACGCGCCAGCCTTCTTTCCCCACTTGACCGTACCCCAGACATGTGTCCAGTCGATCTTAGGCGGCGCGTCTGGGTGTGTTCGAAATGGGCTTGCACCATGTGGGAAAAGCTGCCCTTGTTGTTCATCCGCTGACAAGACCTTTATATTCGGCGGCAAGCCAGTCTCAAGCGGCTGCGTGTTGCGAGTAGGTGAAGTTTGAGCTGTACGTGATCGTTCCCAGTGCCTCGAGGAGATGGGCAATGGACGCCACCAAGACGAAACATCTTGTTCTGATGTTGCAGCTTGGATACTTTCGGAGCTTGGAGAGCTTGCATTAGAGCGATCCCACCATCTGCCCGAGCACATTTCCCAGATACGACTCTCTGCTCTCTTCACTGCAAAGCGCTCGTCTTCACCAGTCAGGCCACCAATATTGGCGAAATCAGGGGCTTTGCTTCCGTCGCTTAGTCTCCGCTCATCAGTGTATGACGAGCCAGGTTGGCGAGCACGATTAGGTGGATCGTCCTCGAGAGCGTCTGCCGCCAAGGTATTATACGACGATATATTCGGCCTGAATGGGGAGGTCGCATCTTGGTAGATCTCAGAGTACGTTTCTGGGTATACGGCGTCGTTTGTGAGTGCGTCTTCTGAAGTGGCTTGACTGCCCTCAGGTGGTTCTGGGAAGAATATATCATCGGGTCCCGCGACTGCAACTATCAAGAGGCGACACCTTGCCTCGTACAGCGCATCCAGTAGAGTGATCAGTCTCCTGGCCTCGTTCTTCTGAAGAAACTGCATGACAGGTACGTCTGTGAGGATGAATGTGTGAAAGGTTGAAGCAAGCGACACATAATCTGCGGGCCCCAGAGCAGCACCACAGAGCTCATCGAACGTGAAGAAAGCCACGCCGTTGTGGTGCGCAGGTATGGGAATCGGGCGGCCGTACACATTCAGTGTGGTCGACGACCATGGGATTGGGTACGAGGATGACGTTGCACGTTCTACGAGGGAATTGAAGTTCTCGGCGAAAGTAGTCAAGTTTTCGGCAGTAGAGGGCTGTATGAGATAGTACTTGGGCAAATCCGCTAACGGCGCGGCGTCTTCGGCTGAAGACACCTCTGGCAGTGGACTCGATGACTCGGCGGCATTTCCTAAAGCAGTAGATGGTGCGGCTGCCCCAGGTGATGCTGTTCGAACGCTCGCTGCCCGGGAGCCTAACTCCTCGCGTTCCAGTTTCCGGTAGTCTTTTTTCCCTTCCATCTCCCACACCTCGCATCTCGCTTTCAGCACCTCGAGAAAGGCTGCAAACTCACCCTTCTGGCCAGGACCTTCATCTCTTCTGGGTTGTCCACTGGGTCTGCTCAGTGACCAGCCTAATCTGCCTCTACTAGCCGGTGCAGCAAACTCCATACCAGCAGCTTTTGCCAAATCATCCGGCATGCGGTTACTCGTGGCGATGAGGACGCCGCCAAGCTGAAAGAACGAAGTCATGAGATTCGACAGGATCTTGGATGCAGCACGATCTGGTAGCTGGAACTCATCAAGAAACAGAACAGGGGAGGTTTTGATAAGATCGCGCGCTACGATGAGTAACGAGTTCTCATCGGAAGGTGCTCCAGGACCGCCTATCATAGCCCGGGACCGACGTATGTGCTCGAGTCGAGAAATCGTGTCCAACATGAACGTGTTGAAGTGCCATCGTCTTTTCTTTCGGTTGGGTAGACAATCTTGAAACAGGTCGATCAGCATGGATTTGCCTGTTCCGACCTCGCCATGCAACATCAATCCTTTGGGACTTTGGAGTTGCATGGCTTCTTCATGATCAGTCAAGACGCGGGTGAGCTCCATTGAGTCTCTTGACTTCTTGTGAGCGAGTAAAGAATCCCATAGTGCTCTCGTCCGAATGCTCCTCCTCTGCAAGTCGGCTGGGGCTGGTGGTGCCACATTTTGAGGAGATTCGACGGCTCGAGAAAGTTGCTGAAGACGTTTCGAGTATTCTATTGAGGGTTCATAGTCGATAAGCCTTTCATAGAGCTTCTGTAAATGCAGTGCTGATGATCGTGGTCAGTTGCTGCATGTTACTTAGCGCGGATGCAAGACGTCATGTTACCAAGGCGATGCTGTGCAGGATCAGGTCGGATCTTTTGCGTAGCTATAAGACTTCGGTAAAGCACCAAAGGGTTGGTAATTGCTACACCAGTTCCAGCCATGTGGGAGACATGAAGACTCGAAGGTGAGTATGTGACTGTCTGAAGGTGGTTTCTGAATGGCCGAGGTGATGAGTGTGGAATCGGCTAATCCGATTGCAGCGTTAGCGTGTAGCTTGTCGCGATCGGCAGCTCCACCAGACGACCACTTCTTGCCTCTATGGCATGAACAAGGAAAAGGTCCAGTAGTAGAACGGACTCAACGTTTGAGTTCTTCGATGAAGTCGTTCCTAGACGAGATAAACCTCAAAAATGATATGCTCGGGAAGTTAAACAAGTTTAAGCACATGGAGAGGCGTTGCTTCGAGGAAAACGGCCTTCAGAGACGGATGAATGCAGAGCTGCAGAGGGGAGAAGACTGAGCTGTTTTTCGTACAAAATATGGAAAGCGCCGGATCCATGCATTGTGGTATCGCTAATTGATGAAAACGAAAACACTCAGATGCTGGTGACGCCTGGCGACCACGCATCAGCAATCCTCTTAACTTCCTGAATGAAATATCGACTCGTAATCTGGGTAGATCCAAGCCTCTGCTCAGCGTTGGCTGTCACTGGTGAGTGCTCGTCAGGGTTGTAGAATGGATTTCGCAGAAGCATGATGTATGCTGTTTGTAAAGCACGGAAAGCCTTGACACTATTAGGGGTAGCACTCAAACGGAGGAAGTATACTCACAGGTTTCAGATCGGCATCTCGTAATCCAACAGCAGTCGCTGCTTTGCTGTCAAGTGCTGTTGCGGGCCTGCCCTCCATATCTACAACAATGACAAATTTGACGCCGGTGTTAGTCAGCCAGCCGTACATGGCGAGTCTCTCATCCACAGCTTGCAGAAGGCCAAAGTCTTGATCTGCCGTCTTGTGCGGTAGCCGAGCCTCGAAGATATCAAGACATGAGGAGAGAAGGAATTGAAACTCCAACGGCGCTCGTTCTTCAGCTGGGAAAAGGGAGATATGGAGCGGATTGTTCTATAATGGTGAGCTTATGATATGTATGTGAGTGCGCATGTAAAGCTCACGTGCTTGCCAATCACACCTATGCAGGCTACTGATGGAACACGCCCGGTCATGGCGGTGAGATGTCCAGGTACCCAGTTGTGTGAGGTCCAGTGATGTTTGGGTGAAGCGAAACACTTCGGCTTACATCCGAGCAGCGCAATCTGTGGACTTAAAAGTTAAGATTGATGCGACTTGAAGGTGCTGATAGTGGATCGCCAGGAGTAGTCCGAAATGGTGATGGTGGAGAGGGTTCCCACTCGTCGACCAATGAGGCGCACCGAGAATCAGCTAACATGAACAGCGCCAAGCCCAATGTTGCTTGCCGTCATGGACTTCGACATTCATCGCGACCTCAACGCCACCCCGCCCCTCCACTCTCCACTCCTTCGTCCGACACAATTTCCTTTGTGTTTGTCGCCATGATGTTGTCGACAATGAGGTCAGCGGCCTCAATGGCCCTCCGCGGTTCGTCACTGCCACGGCAAAAGCTCCCTCTGCACTGGAACTAACAATACAAACAGCCAGGCCCGCGACAGCGCTGCTGCCGTTCCGCGCAGGAAGCGCAGCCTTCCTCTCCTCGAGCTCCTCCGACAAAGCTGCGACGATGAAGTCACCCGCCATCGTCCCTGGGAACCCCGGAACACCGCCACCGATGAGGGCGGGACGAACAGAAGTGCCCTTGCCAAGTCAGGAAGGAAAGAAGGGTGCTATGCAATATGCGTTGTATGTCAGCCAGAGTGAAGTGGCAGGATGAACTGTCTGGAGTGCTATGCGAGGCTAATGCGCGATGCAGGACAACACTCGATCAGGTTGCCAATTGGGCACGTCAGAGCTCCCTTTGGCCCATGACCTTCGGTCTCGCATGTTGCGCCGTCGAAATGATGCACTTGTCAACCCCACGTTACGACCAGGATCGTCTTGGTATAATCTTTCGTGCCTCGCCACGACAGTCGGATGTCATGATTGTAGCCGGAACCCTCACAAACAAGATGGCGCCGGCGCTGCGGCAGGTTTACGATCAGATGCCCGATCCACGATGGGTCATTTCCATGGGAAGCTGTGCAAACGGAGGCGGATACTATCACTACAGCTACTCGGTCACAAGAGGTTGCGACAGAATTGTGCCAGTCGACATCTACGTACCAGGTTGCCCGCCAACGGCAGAGGCGCTCATGTATGGCATTTTCCAGCTACAAAAGAAGATGAGACACACAAAGATCACAAGAATGTGGTACAGGAAGTAGAGGGGTTTGATTTTGGGCGAATATGCGAGGCGGCCACTATGCTTCCGAGCTTCTGAGGAGATATTCCTCATGTACAAATTATTTTCTTTGCGAAGCATACCCAAATGTCTTGCCACTCTTCACAATTGTGTCTTGATTGATGTCTAATGATCTAAATGCACAGTCGTACCTGGACCACAATGTCCTCAGTCAGCCTTTCCTCCCAGACCGAACATCCTTATCGAATTATTCCATGCACTGCACATTGATCAGCATTGTAGGGCAAATGAGCTCTCGCTAGTCCTACGTCTCGCAGACTTCCTCCACGGAAATGTCCTTGATCTTCGCAATGGCGTATGCCACGTGTGGTATCGTTGCGGACTCGTTCCGCCCTTTCACCATAAGTCCTTTAGCGAACTTCTCCTTCTTCACTGCCTTTGGAAGAGGTGGCGCATCCTTCAGATACTTCGCCGACGCATGACTAGGGCGCATCTCGCACTACAGTAAATTAGTGTGTTACACATCTGAGTGTGGAGAAGGACATACCCAAGGCCCATCTGTTTCGATCTGCAGACGTTCTAAAGGAATTTGCTTAACGACTTCAATGTTCTCCTCCGCTGTCGTGTTGTTAGCGACATCGAGGTTTCGCAGATTAGCGGATGCGAGAACTCACTCTTCATGCTACATCCATTGACACCGATGTCGAAACCCAGCTCTACCAATCTCTGCATCTCCTCCACCGTTCCTGTGAAGCTATGTACAAGTCCTCTCTTAGGCAATTGCTCCAATTTGGCACCCAGTAAACGCTCAAAGTCCTCACTTGCGGCTCTCGAATGCAGGAAGAGGGGTAGTTGAACTTCGACAGCGACTTGTAGTTGTGCTTCAAAGTACTTGAGTTGCGGCTCCTTGGCCGTAAGGAAGAGACGGTCGTAGTCTAGCCCAATTTCACCAAAAGCGACAGCATGTCCAGATGCTTTGGCTTCCAGCGCCAAAGTTCGCAGGGCAGAGAGAAGCTCAGACGGACCTCCCGGATGAGAGTCGAAGTGCTTTGCGGAACAGGGATGCACACCTACTGTTGCATAGCAGTGGCCTGGATGGGACTTCGCAATTTCAATGGCATGGTTTGACTCTGCGAGATCAGACCCAGTCACCATGAATTTCTCGCAGCCCGCGTCGAGCGCTCGTTGGATGACGTCTTCAAAGTCATCTTCGTGTCTCTGCTTGCCATGGTATTCGCCGCGGAAGATTGGGTCTGTGAAGTTGATACCGATCTGATAAGCATTCAGTGTTGATCTGCGAACAGAAACCGACTTTGCGGACCAACATCAACATATTTTAATTTCTTTGCTTCTGCCATGGTTGAGGTAGTGTGAAATAGTGTGGAGAAGGCGCCTGCCAAATGCTGCTGTACAAAAACAAAGTTTTTGGACTCAGAGCAGATGCGACCAGGGTACGTATGCCTGAAGATGTGAGAGAGTCTCAAGTGTCTTTGAGATCGTGCAGCGAAAGTCAACATATGATGTACTGAGTGCGGATGAGCCAGCAATAATCGAAGTTGCCTCAATTGCAGAACCTAGTATGTTCTCAGCTTAGCGCAAAGCTTGCATGGTGGCGCTGCGGTCCTCTTTCCAACTTCGCAGTCCAAACAGTCACAAATCGAGACCTTTGCCTCATCATCTTCCTGCGCCCACCTCTGATCACCTAGTCTCTATCTCATATCAAGTATGGAAAATACTTGGCACTTGCGTCGCGTTGCCGACAACGCCTCCAAAGCCTGTTGGATTTGCTATAAACCAACGACAAGCGTTCTCATCACACCTAACAACAAGGTGAGGCACTTCATCGGCTCGACATACGCGAACTCTCACATATCGACAGGACTTCTTCTACGTTTGTCCTGGGCATCTTGTAGATCGGGGTTTCTGTCAACCCGATGCCGACGAGGCCGCAGCTGTGGAAGCTAAGAAGAAAAAAGACGAGCTTGATGCCGAGATCGAGAAAGTGAAGAAAGAGTACGAAGAAAAGCAAAGACTCAAGCGTGAGAAGCGAAAAGGAAAGGAGAAAGAGAAAGACAAGGGGAAAGAGAAGGAGGCACAGAGCAAGGACGAGGAGGAAGACAAGCAAGACGAGAAAGCTAAAGACGACAAGGTACGCATCGCTCACAACTGAGACCGGTCCTACTCACAACATTGACAGATAAAAGAGCTTTCGAAGTCCAAGGAGCAAAGCCAGACCGACCTTGGGCCTCGCGTTTTCCACCTGACTAAGTAAGCTACTCCTGCTCTGTGCTCCGCTTCATGCCGCCGACAAAAGCCATGCTCACACGTAACACAGGAGCTTCTATCAAATGCGACTGGACAAGTTACGCAACGCCGAAGTCGCCAAACGAAATCGCGAAAGGCTGAGCAATCCTGCCAACTTTCCATCTCCACCTAGCGGCATTCCTTGATAACATCCAGAGCAAGCGTCAACCAGCGTATGGACGTCCCTAATGGCAGTGCAGGGACTTCTTCCCCGCTTGGATATTATAATACCATGACCACAGCCGAGAGTGCATGCTTGGCGATAGTTTTGCAGACTACGACCCGCTTACCGCAGCCACCATTCCTCCTTGCCCAGCTGACGCTGTCAGCATTTAGTGGACCGTCCGCCAGCCATGATTGCAAATGACCATCATGTGGTACATTGCGAACGACGTGTTCGCCCCTTTCGGTTAGCGCTAGCCCTTTGGCAGCTCAAGTATGCTGCAAATCATGTTGCGTTGTAAAGCAGAGCTGATGAGAATCGCAAGAGTGTTCACGTGGAAGCTGTTCTTCTAAATCTGGCACAGTGTGCGAAAGCTACCTCAACAGCAAGTGGCAGTACGTGGTGGCCTTGCCATGACATTCGAAAGTATAGCGAATTTGATGAGATCTTCCGCAAACAAGAACACTCTGCGGCTTCGACATTCTTCCACATTAGCGTATGCTGTCTACCAATTTGCGATCCACCAATGCAACGCCAACTTTGGCAGCTGGCGGGAAGTTTACTGTTCAAGCAGTCCCACTCATTTCGCGTAACGCATGCACGATGCGCCTTGTACGTTGTACCTTCCATGAGCTCACAACTGCTGCAGAAATTTCTGATTGTCGCTAGCCGAATCCCATAAGCGGAGAAATGTTACGATTGAGTGATAAGCTTGTTGTCATACACCTCACTTGCCAGCACTAAGATCTCACCGCTTCATTATCACACAGCATAGTGTACACTTTTCCCAACGATCGCCTATGCGGGTTGTCATGATTCACAAGCTACCACAGTCGAAGTTTGGTGGCTTCAGTCTGAAATGGCTTTCTTCCTAGCATAAGGAAGGTCCTATGAGTTCGATTGGGTGAGATGTATTCTTGCTAATTGAGCTCTCGCCAGATGCACTCTGGCCCACAGGAATACCGATATGTGGCGCTGTCTTCTCGGATATACAAACACCCGTACAATTCCAGCCAATAGTATGAAGAGCCACCTTGTCCTCTAAGAGGGGCAGTTTGTCCCCTCAAGAGGAGTCAACTCAATTCATGAGATTTGGGTTGTTGCAGCATGGACGCGCACAAATGAACCTTTCCTGCATTCAGCAACGGGTTACGTGTCAAGAAGGCGAAGGAGAAAAGAACGATGAAGTCACATAGGCAGGCATAGTCTGCGACAGTGTCAAAACTCAAGCAAACCATGTCCAGTTGTGGGTTATCAACGCGGCCTCGCTCACACCCACTCAGAGCGTCGATGTGATAAGGCATCGGGCCATGGTTGCGCTGATGTTCTGTATGGTATCTCTTAGGCACAGATGAATGGTTCAGTCCTCCTTCACAAGCGACGCCTTCTCTTGGCAGTTCGAGGGTATGATCGGGGATATAGCCCGACTCGGGGACGGCCGTTGCAGACACTACTTGAACCCTGTCAATCACAGACTGGTCACCGTGGAACGAAGTGATCGCTCCTGGATCAATGTCTCACTACCCCACAGATTTCCTGCCGCGATCCACTCCCAGAGTCGCTTTGCGCGGCAACGACCGCGCGCTTGTCTGCTAGTCCGCTCGAGTTGCTGATGCTTCAAGCACAGTAAGGGTCGTCGTGCACGTACCCCGAACCAGTCGCAGACTTACTTTCTTCTTTTGGACGCTGGTTGCCTGCCGTGCACCTTCTTGCGCGCATCAGCAGCGTGCGCTGGCTGCTCATCACTGTCACTTCTCCTACGCCTAATCTTGACAGCCCATGCCAACGGCATTTTAGCGGATGCTAAACCCATTGTACCATACCCTATCGATTTCTCCCGCCACACCGAACGAGGATAAGCACTACTCAACACCTTTCCAAGAATGGCAGTAGTAGTGAAGAATAGCCGAAAGATCAGCAAACGTCGAGCTTGTACTACCAGTTCGTGGCCCGCCCTACCGTAGAGTAAGGACCACGATGCAAGCCACGTTACTCGGAGTCGCCGTGTCCCCACAAGTACCCGGCTTCCGAACAAGCCAATGATGAAGGCAGGTATAAAATATGACAGGTCGGAAGTAACCACAACGTCAGCATGTACATTTAGGATACCTCTACTTGGCATCGAAGGAGCGTGGGAGCATTGCAAGGGACTGCAACATGAGGGGGTTCTTTGCGGCATTTCAGAGCATGATGGCGGACTAGATTCCTCTGGATGTTCTAGCCAGACATTGCCGTTGTCGAGCTAGATGCTTGTCGCTGGGAGCGTCGATCTGCGATTACAGCCACTCACCGGATGCAATTACTCTCGACCTTGCAATTGGTGTCGCACACCATTGATAAGAGACATCGTACGTGACATTGAACAGCAGCTGTCTCAACCATTTCCAGTTCACTTTCGAATGTAGGTCTATCAGTTCTGGGATCATCACGTCAACGATGTACACGAGCTGCGATCTAAATCCTCCGACAATCGAGGACACAGCGTCAGAACAACCACCCTATCAATCAGCAAGACACTACTTATCGACGATCATGCCGCTTTCGTGGCTCCAGGGTCGACCCTTCCATGACCGGCTCATCTATGCGCATTTACCCTGTTGGGAAATTACCCGCAATGCAGTAATACTCTTCAAACTTTCACGACAGAACACGAAAAGGTACTCAGACTCTGTTCCACTATTGCATCACATATATGGGTCTGATCACTGTTGCCTTCACCGGTCTTATGGATTTCCGACTCGGGCGGAAACCTCGAGGTCATCGGCCGAGACATCATATTGCGAGACCCAAACCTCTACAATAAGCGCGCTGCTTGCCACCTCGAAACGCGCGCTTCTAGTACGCAGTGATGATAGACTCGCGCGTGTTTGTGATCAGCACTGACAGCGCCGCGAGAGCATCACTGCAATGGAACGGTAGATCCGCCATGATGAAACTGTAGATCCTGTCTTCTTGGAGAAGTCGGATTGCAGCTTCTTGAAGTAGTCGGAACGCAAGCAGGGCAATTGAGGAAATTGTTTCGTCGCCTGCAGCAGAAGCCTGTGCTTTCTCCAAAAACTTACTGCACGTGGAAGTTGCTTGCGCCTCCCGTGTTTACTACATCTTTTCACGGTGGGTCATAGTTGAAAAGTCTCGCCTATGTCAACTAGGCTAGCGATAAGTCTTTGAGGCACTGAAGGCCTACTAGCATCTATGGTATACATACAATCCTCTTGACAAATTTGCGCGAAGGTAGACACGTCCCTTTGCAATAGATTCTGACAAAAGGGGCTCTAGTGTCCCATCGAAGGTGAACATGTGCGGTAGAAGCACGCTGAGACATTATCCTAGCACGTATACACGTTCGCATGACTACAAGTGACTACTCGCAGACTAGTCTTTCCATGCAATAGAGCAACTCGTCTAGTCTAATATAGTGTACTCAGCCTATCTGCCTCAGGCTCACTGGTGCAATGGCAGCAGCATGCGTCTCATCTCTGGCTGACTAGAATTGGAACTTGATTGGGAGGGTCAACAGTCCGAACAATGCGCAACTCAACTCTAACGAGAGTTCTTGTCTTGTGACTCAAATATCGATCACTTCATCAGTCCATCACTTGATCGAAACATCATGCCAGCCACACTAAAGATACACTAAAGACATCCAACTCCAAAACATACTTGATTGAGTACTAAACACACGTGAGCCGCTAAGCCCATCCCGCTAGTCCCTCCCAGTACCCTTTACGCATAACACCATACTAAGCCCTATCCCATCTCATCTCACTACATTCCCCACACTGGTCGGCGATTACTACGGCAAATTGTGGAGCTTCTGACATGTGTTTCAGATCCACGTTTTCCTTGGGGCTCGTGAAGCAAGCAGGTTTTGAAGACCAGAGAGGCTGCGTTGGGAAGTAGGTTGCGGATTGCTGACATCAGCGCTAATGGGGTGCGGAAATTGGGTGCTTGATACCGGTACACAGCCGAGTGCGAGATTTCCTTGTAGGTTTGTGTGTGATGCTGTGAGGCGAACAGATGAGGATGACGGGTTGGGTAAAGGGTTGCACGGACTCCCGTGCCGGATGGGCGTGCGTAGTGAGTATAATGTGCATGCCAAGCTGGGTTGATGATGGTTGTATTCATGATGATGAGGACGGGGTTTCGTGCGCAGCATGTTTTTGTTTGGGCTGGAGGGCGTGAGGTCATCACTACGCTGCTAGCCCGTTGGTTGAGCAATTCGTTGGTTGTGGTGAAGTATCCCTACATTGCTAATCCGAAAGCAGTGGTTGACTCCGCCAAGCGGGGAGTGTTCGTGTACAGTCTTATGAGAACTCAATCTTGAGTTCAAACCACCTCAACGGGTGGAAGAGGTGCGCTATCAAGACTTGGCGCATCCTTTCGTCCACTTCCTTGGACGAACTTATGTGAGTCACACATCGTCCAGCACGCTATGTCCATGACTATTCTGCAGCCGCGGGAGAGGCGTGCGACCGTATTATTTCTGATCCAATGATCGTTCTCCCCACAACCCCTTCTAATGTGTCCAGCGCTATCCACATTTTGATCGTCTTACAGGGTCTCCTCCAGCATTGCTGACGAATGCACGTGTGCACACCCCACGTCTGACACCAGGGAACGAAATCGCCCTCGTAATGGCATTGCTAACAGGACATCGAAATGATGATGCGGAGTGTCAAACATTCGGTTGAAGTTTCCCGAAGCAACAACGTCCCGGTGACTGTGGAGAGCTGATGTCGAGGCTGAAGGCCGACTAACTTGTGGCAGCTCAGCCCTAGATCGTACTGGTGACATGCAGTAAACCGGGTGCTATATCGGTCTTTCGTTTTGCTGATTGCCTCGCTTCGTATTGTTGATACATGAAGCTGAGTTAGCCCGCGGTGGCAGACACAATTGTTGTTTAGTTTTGTGAAGTCGCTAACGCTGGTAAACATCCCAGAGCGGAGAAATTATGAGACGGTGGTGACCATAGCGATTGGATGTTATTGATATTGATGAGATGATATGCCTGCCACCCAAAAAGGGACCGTCGACGAATGTGTAGCATGAACAGCAAAGACGCGCCCAATGACCCCTAGCACCTGTTCATGTAGGTGCTGAATGGTCGATAACACCGGTGGAATGCAACGTAGCGTCGCTAAAATTCATGACTGTCTCAGCGCCACAGTAAAGAAGACGCTAGCAGACAATGCTATACGTGGTCATCAGATCGTTATTGAGGCTCAGCCGAGTCTCCCAAGATGCAACGCACGAGGCGTAAACACAACTTTTCCCGAGAAGATGCGGGTATCAAGTATGATAGCAAATGAAATCCAGTCATCGTGATAGCCATGTCTAACAAAGTTTGGCTCGCCTGCAAGTCGCTTAACCGATGAGGTGCGAGAAGGAACAACAAGACTGTGCTTTCGCCGTACGCTGACGGCTGTCCAGTCACGTAGCATAAGGGTGTGTGATGATTCAAGACTCTTCGTGTACTTCGTCAATAACGCCGGGCTTTGGTGCCAGTGGACCGGTGGAATGTCCGGCTATGGAAGCGATTGAGCCAATGCGTTCTTGCAGCGGTGGCTCGTCGCGCATGCAAGCATTCTCGAGCATATTGGTCCACTTGCCACTGGTACCAGCATGGCTATGTTTGAGGTGCTGCCGAAAGTGATCGGCACGGAAGAATTTCTTCGCCTGATTGCATTCACCAAATTTGTGCACGTGGTTCAGATGTTCTGACCGCACATCCCAATCCGCAGGATTAGGGAATTCTTCGCCGCA
Source organism: Setomelanomma holmii (assembly GCA_010015745.1). Lineage (NCBI taxonomy): Eukaryota > Fungi > Ascomycota > Dothideomycetes > Pleosporales > Phaeosphaeriaceae > Setomelanomma > Setomelanomma holmii. The sequence continues at coordinate 335,305 of ML978157.1, forward strand.
ATAATCGCACATGTCGGCGGCGGTTGGATGTGTTGGTGAGGGATGAAAGGCAGCATGGACACCAGCTAGTGCCGCGCATGACCATGAATGCCTGCGAAGATGAAGCGAATTCTGATGTCGCTCTGCTTCATTCTTATTTTTGAACCTGTTCGGGCAGTATTGGCAGATGTACTGCTTCTCTAGTTCGTGTAGACTAAATCCGCTTGTCAGCTTTGGGGTTCCACGTGCAGGCCAGGAAATGGCGGTGGGCAAAGCTCGAGTGTCACTTACCGCAGCTCTTCCTCGCTGTCAAACTTTTTAGGCTTCTTTGGACAGCACTCGCAGATGTATGCTCCAGGAATGCGAGCGGCCACAGAGTTCTGGCGTGGATGTAAAATGCTCTCTGTGGACATTTTGCGCACTTGCGGCTGCTCGGTCTCCGAAGGACCGCGCTGGTGTTGTGGTCGTGATAAGGAACCACGCGGGCTAGGGTTCAATGATCGACTAGCTGCATATGGTGAGACGGGGCCTAAATCCGTTTCGCCCAGAGGCGACAATGCGTTGGGCGACAGGCGTTGGTCCCCACCGTAGCTTGTAAGGCTGCTGGCAGCCGTTGAAAATCCAAGAGAGGAGCCAATCGACCCGGCGCGCTGGCCCATTGACGAAGCGGACGAGATTGATCCTGTGACCGATTGAAATCGCGATGCATTGCAGTTGCGGTTGACGAGCATTTGCTGCGAACGACGGTGGTACAGATCATTGTGGCCGCTAGTCGTGGGACGATCCTCACGCGCAGCTTCCGAAGGCGGCGATGAGGCGCGCCGTTTTAGGCCACCCTTCGGGCCTAATTGATAGTCCTCGGACTCGGCAGGGCTGCGGTCATTGATGTTCAAATCGCGCATGCCATTCTCTTCCATGCCAAACTCGTGATCTGAGAAGATGCTGTGGTCGTAGCTGCCACGATGCTTGATGGATGCTTCATCCAATGGTCCAGGTGTGGAGATGCTGCCGAAGCGTCCCCGGTGAGATTCGATTGAGCTTGAGTCAAAGACTGGGCTGCGAAAGCCAGAATAACCGGGCGATATCGCGCCAGAAGATGGCCACTTCGAAACAGGGGAATCTATGCTTCCATGCAGCCGATCTGGCACTGATAGTGGCTTCAATTGTCCGTTCAGCTGGTGCAGTGAAGGATGCGCGTCTATCGAAGATTCCTGAGTGCTGCTGGAAGACAGCGGTGCATTCGTCCTGGTTGGTGTATTCGGACCTCCAATCTTAGACAGCAACTGCTTGTCATATGCATGCGATGAACTTTGCAGAGCCTGTTGTCCAAGGTTCCGTTCGCTTGTAAATCTGTCGGTCATAGTGATGATTAGTCAAGGTAGCTTTTTGCGTGGCTGAAATGGTACTGAGACGGCGGATCTCAATTCCAGATTGACGGGACGCATGCTTGAGAAATCTGCAAGCCAACTCGCCACATCTTGTTCACGGCGCAGCCTACCCAGGATGGAATGATTTTGCTGTGACATGGAAACAAAGAGAAGGGCATGTGAAGGATCAGGAGACATCATACCTGTGGTTCCCAAGCTTAGGCCGAGACTGGCCGTTGCGGTCTTCGTCACTGTTGTGGTCGCCGCTGTGGTCAGAGTTCATGTCGTCGAGAAACCGCGAGATGGAGGGCTCGCGACCTTTGAAGACATAGTCTGCCGACGGCTGCCGCGGACGCGAATGGCCGCTGGCAGAGGCGCCATACAAGCTCGAGCCAGGTTTTACTGTCGCGAGCCGGTTTCCGCCAAAGCCAGTGTCTATCGGGGAGTTCGTGTTACCCCATTGCCAGCCGGGATCCTGACCAGCCCTCAGGTCCTCGATGTGACGTGGAGGAGGCAAGGGCGGCGGGACCTCCTCGCGGGCTCGAGGAATGGCCATAGCAACTGCTGGGCTGGGCGGTGCGGGTCGGTGGTGGTGTGGTAGTGAGTAGCGGTGGGACTCATATACCCGAATGCTCGGGGTGCTACTCGCAGACGACATGGTAGGGCCAGCAGGCATTGGAGACGATGCACACCCGCCACTCACACGCAGCTGAAGCGTGCCTCGCAGCACACGAGCGCCGCAAGTGTGGCGAGGGCCGCGTGGAGCGAAGGTGAAGGGGTGGACGGCGCGCGCAGAGCGGTGGGTGACGCACGGGCCCAAAGACCTAAGTTGGGATTGTTAGTAGAGAAGGCGTGCGGACAGGCCGAAACAGGAAGGGAGGCGGTCGGAGAGAGGCAATCGATAGCTGGATCGATAGAAATGTAAGTAAATTGAGCCCACCTGGATCGCTGCAAGGCAAGACAGCCTCAGCTCCAATGCTGAAGGCAAGGCTGACGGCCGCGGGGGCGTTCTCAGCCCTATCCAGCCGCGCTAAGTTAGACAGACCCTCAAAGAAGGCGGCTGAACGTTGACCTGGCCACGCACCGCCACCAATGCTGTTCCTGCAAGACGCCCAGTGAGGGAGCAGCCTCAGGTCATATGACGTGCCGGCGGGCGCGCGCTGGTAATGTCGAGTGTGTCAACGCGCACTGTTTATGGTATCACCGCAGCGAACAGCACCAAGCGGGACTGTACCGGTCGGTCCCTAGCGTTGCGCAGGAGAGGCCGGCGGCGAGGGGAGAGAGAAGAGCGAAAGTGGACTGACGCCCCTGCGTGCTGGTGGGACAAGTGAAAGGGGGTGGAACGTCGAGAACTGCGAGGCCAGCAGCAATTCAGCAGCAAGCAGCAAGCAGCAAACAGCAAGCAGCAAGCAGCAAGACGAGCAGAACAGGCGCTCTTCGGGGACCACCAGTATTAAGCACGACGCGTTGCCCGTGCTCGCCCGCCGGTGATTGGGCCGTGCCCACTACTCCCAGGACGGTGCAGAGCAGTGGAGGCCGCAGGGATGCCTTTCATCTGCAGTCCTTACTCGGCACACCAGCGAACCATGCTTCTGGGGCTATTCGAGAAGTCTGCCGAATCCCATCGCGTCCATGCTGCCATGCTACAGTAGCCTAACAGACCCCGCCGGCCCAGGGCTGCTTCGCAGAAGTGCGCTGGCTGCGGCGTGCTCCAGCAGCATTCCTTTCCTGTCACGTCTGTCATGCTGGCATGCCGTCTCATCTGCCCTCAGCAGCATCCGCACGACGTCAGGCCAATTCGGCGCCAGGCAGTGGAGAGGCCTTCCGAGCGCATGGAACGGCTCACTCAGACCAACAGCCTTGGCCACAGTAATCAATCGCTGCAGTGGTGCCGCCCGCCCATCCGCGCCGTTGTCGATAATTACGCAAAGCAAGGCCGATCGCCAGGTCGTCAGGCTGGCTCAACGGTGAGATAGGGCCAGACGAGCCGACGGCGTAGACCTTAGCAGCCCACTAAACTTGCTGCATTGTGCATGCCTGGGACGACTCGAGCTGCAGTGCTGCGCTGCAAGTCTCCGCACACGGCGCAGCGTCAGATTGAACTGCCTCAGGTTAGCTCAAGACGGGAAGCGGGATGAGGTCCATGCGCAGGTTCTTTCCAGCCCTACCAGCCAGGTCTGATCACGTTCCCCACGCACTCCAGGCGCTCGCTTGCGGACATTAATCAACCTTTAGTCACGCTGAGGCCCCTCGGTAGCTTGTCGCCCTCGTCCAACGAGTGCTTGCGGCCGCTGTTTGTCCATCGGCTCGGAGAGGGGGAACGCTGCACAAGACCTGCCTCGCAGCCCGGGGAATCTCACGGCTGGACACAGCGATCAGAAAGGGCATGCACAGCAGGGCGTACACGAGCGATGGCCTGCACTATCTCCGGCGGGCAGTTGACGTCCCGCTGTGCTACTGGTAGCACTTGGGACACGCGCGTGGCACGAAATTGGGATTGTGCTGTTGCGCTACTGGCCCATCTCAATTGGTCCTCCCTCTTGTAATGTAAGTGCTATTTACGTCTAACCGGATGCGCATCAGATGAGTTGTTGTGCCTCTCACCGTTACAAGACCAGGAGTACTCTACGACTGAGGCACCGGATACGACCCAACTCCACAAGTAGTGCTCTGTGCTCGTGCCGTCATTGAAGGGTCCTGAGCGCGGATCGGTATGCGGAAGGTGCCGGTGTGCACGTCAATGACAGGGACTTGGCTGCCCGGCTAGCCTTGCACATATAACTACAATTCCAGTTCAAACCTCCTGACCACATTGTTCTGTTCGACTATGTTACCATGTGGCCACATAGAGCAGCTTGAAAATTACCGAGCATGAAGCAGAGATGGCAGCATGCTCCGCCACGCCGTATCGTCGAAATTAGGTGCTATTATGCACGCAGCAATATGTGATGTTCGTTGTCCTATCTTAGCCGTCATTGTTGGCGATGATCGCCGTGCGTCGCCCACAGGGCTGTGGCGCCTCGTGCCGCGCTCGGCGCAGCGCATCTCCCATGAATGGCCTTGGGCCAAGGGCTCGAGGACGGGGAATTTGCAATATGAAACCACTTCTGCTCGCCGACGTCAACTCGTGTTACTCATCGCTGCCAATACCTTGCTCCCACATTCCCAAAGCAACTGGTTAGCCGCTTAGCTGGCCACTCACAACTCCCCGAGAAACCTCGGTGAAAACTCGAACTTCGCACGTACCGGCACTCACTACCTCGACCATTGCTTGTTTCGACCCTCGACCTCAATCTCCGGTACCCCGACCATTCTCGGAGTCTCCTGCAGCATCTCGCGTGGTCATCATGGCTCTCATCGACAAAGTGCCTGGCGACTTGAAGCTGTACATTGGTGGGTACGTCATACCGACCACTGTTTCGCAATCCCCAGAACCCCGTCTGGGGACTAAGGGGTACTCGCCTGGTACGAGTAGTCTAGTACATTCTGACAGAACGGTGTAGCATGTTCACTCTGCGGCGTCGTGAAGCATTGCAGCAAGCGAACATCACTCATGTGCTGTCTGTGCTGCGGTCCCCGCTCGATCAGGAGCTCTTCCGCCCCTTCAAGAAGCACATGATTGTCGAAGTGGACGATGTGGAAGACGAGAACTTGCTAGAGCATCTCCCTGCAACCAACCGGTTCATTAAAGATGGACTTGATAGTGGTGGCGGTGTTCTCGTGCATTGGTGAGTACACACCCCGGTCGAGCTGAGACGTGCCATGTCAACCTTCGACGAACGCCAACGAATGTCCTTCTTGGCGACTTTGCCATCTTCGCAGCCGCAGATAGCCCCAATGCTACCGTTCGCTGCGGCAGACCTGGTTTTCTCGATTTTGTTTCTACGCGCGTCCTGCAAACATTTGCTCAGAGTTTTCCCTGTCTCTTCGCACCTTCCGCATATTGAGAAGTATTCCCCACACACCGCTCGTTTGCCACACCAATTGAAGCCACTCGTGTCAACATGCCAACCATTCTCTTACAACTACTAGTGCCATGGGCAAATCGCGGTCAGCTACTGCCGTCATCGCGTACTTGATGCAGGTGCACAACATTAGCCCTGCGGAAGCATTGACGCACCTGCGGCAAGCGCGATCGATCTGCGAGCCAAACGAAGGGTTCATGAAGCAACTGGAACTCTACGGCGAGATGAACATGCCCGAAGATGTTGAACAGACTCCATCCTATCAGCGATGGGTATATCAGCGAGAAATTGAGTTGAGTCGCGCTTGCGGACAAGCCCCTGAAGCAGACAAGATCCGGTTCGAAGACGAGCATGTTACCGATCAGAAATCTGGGTTTGAGCTCAGATGTCGCAAGTGCAGGTGAGTGAGACATCTCATCAGGTTGCCTATGGCACCGAACAGATTTGTTGCCGCCATCTGTATTGCTCGGCGCTTACGATGTCAAAGGCGTCCACTTGCAACATCACAATATCTGCTCCCGCACTCTTCGCCGTCGATCGCCAGTGATGGTCAGAGCGCAGATAGCACGCCCACCACTTCTTCCCGAGACTGTGCCCACTACTTCCTAGATCCCTTGTCCTGGATGCGACCTGAGCTCGAACAGGGAAAGTTGGACGGGCGACTTGAATGTCCCAAGTGCCAGACCAACGTCGGCAAGTATGCCTGGCAGGGCATGCAGTGTAGCTGTGGAGACTGGATCGTTCCAGGCATAAGTCTTTCCAAGAGCCGCATCGACGAAGCGAGGAAGTCTACGGTGGGAATTCGGCGACCACCAGGTGCAGCACAGCAGAATCTTTGAGAGAACTTCGGCAGCCTATGTCATATTTGCCTCGTCTAGCGTCATCTTCGCCTGGCATCACCTTACGTTGACAGCCTTCGACCTCATGAAACGGAGTTTAGGTATAGCGCATGTCACGTGCCTGCAGTATCTTCCGGTCTGGCCTGTCCTGGCAAGCTCGCCGATGGTTTTGACCCAGCGTTTCAACTCAGAGAACCACTTTGAGCGGATTTTCCTGGAGAGAGATCACCCTTTCATCAGCGCACCATCTGCGTCTTAAGGTCTGGAATGGGTTGTCCACGCCCAGCTAGAGGCATAGCAGTGCATGTCGTTAGGAGCAGTGGATACTACATGATAGGTGTATCCATACCGTCGAAGCGAAAGACTGTCGCCGTATCCTTTAAGAATCATAGCTATTGGACGGTGGAGCAGAAAGACATCTCTGCACTCCAGAGGAGCCGCAAAGGACAATCACTAGCCGGCTACGGTACCCTAGGTGCTTCTTGAACTAGTGTCGTAGGTCCAGTTGCGGATATGTCGATCAACCAGCCGTCACATTAGCAGTAGCCCGTTCTGATAAGTCAACACTAGCACCTTAGCCCGCAAGGATCTCCAAGCAACCTAAGGGCACATCGTCTCGCTCTTTCCGACACTATGATTATGCTGGTCGGCCCAGCAGGCTGTGCTTACTCACCCACTTGCAAGTCCGTATCTCGATTGCCTTCGCGAAGCATGGGAGGCAGCCAAAGCTTCTGTTGCAATTCAGGAACATGGTTGGTCAAGTTCGAACCGCATGGTCGCAACTCGGCACTTGATTCATTGCCCCTGAGTCTGAGTAAGTCCTCAGTCATGCCCGATTGTGGCGATTCAAAACGCACGCACAGGATAAGTAAGCGCACTAGCCACAACACCGACCACACGGTCCTCAATGCAACGGAGCAGACAAGCCGCACCACGCGACAAGCTGCATACACGACCATCTCGTCTTCGATACGAACTTCATCGTGCTTCTGCGTGTCGCCCTTCGCTCGGTATGCGGCCCTACAACAAGGCCAAGGGCCACGATAGGTCATTGCTCAGGCTCGTCGCTATCGAAAATAGACCTACGCCATCCTAGAAGATGCTTGCAGGAGCTTCGTATTTGTGGTTCATCTACAGATGTTGGAATTGTTTCCTGGCTTCCATCAGCAATGGGATGGAGGCAACCACTTCCGAAGCACCTTAACCTTACGAATCTACGACCGATGCTACCAATTACTCAGCACTGTCTAGATGCACATAGCGCACGCGACCTGCGGCGGGTTGTCGGACCTGGCGTGACCAAAGGTTACTGAGCTTATCAGCTATCGGGAAGATATTGCTAATGAACATGGAGCAAGTGTATACAATCTTGCAAGTAGTCATTACGTGGCGTCGTTGTATCCTGCTGTCTTGAAGCAACTTTTCGTAAAAGACATGGCTTGCATCGTTGCTGCATGCGTCTTATCAATGTCACACTACTTGTTGCGCCCAAGTGAATGTGCTTGCTGCCTTGACCAGACCAAAGAGCATTTATGCTCGTGATAGTACAATGATCAGACAACTCATCAGCCATCATATCGCACCGCTTGAATCACTAAACGGTTGTTGGAAAAGCTGCATACATCATTTAGCAAGACGTCCTGTACACATACAACCAAGTTCAAAGTAGGAATCAATATTCCTTGCAACAACTCATGAGCTCCAGTCCTCTGGCTCCTTGTGTTGTGCACTTGTCATTATTTCCCCGTCTTTCGTCACAACCATTCAATTTCCATGAATTATTACCAACCTCCAATCCAATCCACGACGGCCAAAACCAGCCAGCAAAACCCTAGACGTCCGTGTTACCAGTTCGCCAAGCAATATTGCACACTCCGGTTCGACAATGTCTGACTTCGCGCAAAGGGAAATAGAGTCTGACATGGTTGATCTCCGCGTGAATCGAACACGAGTCCTCTAAGATACGAGCGGGCCATCCCCGGTTCAGCCAAGGTGGCGGCGCTCTTACGATGCCTTGGTGCGCTACCACTGCGCTAGGAGATTGTTGGTGTGGTTTCATGGCAATTTGGAGCATTGGGAGATGTATATGGACGTACGTGGTATAATCAGCGAGGGTACTTTTACCAGGCTCACTGTGCTCAACACTTGAAATCGCCTTGAAGACACTGCTTGCAAGCTGATGAACAGTTTCGAGGCAAGCTATGTGACGACCGCGCAGACTGTTCTGAGCCTATGAGTAGGGGTTTGAATATACTTCAATCAAGTATAGCAGAAATCCCGCCTTTTGTATATACATTAACTCCGAAGCGCCATGCCTTACTTCTTCATCCAGTCATCCACCCCTCTACCTTTAGCCAGTACATCTAATTAGTCAATTCACCCTCCCTCGTAATCTCCTCCTTCATCTCTCGTCCCTTCATGGCCAACAAGTTCAACGCGCTACCCGCAAGTACAAAGCCACACTGATCTTGACTAAGTGTATGCTTCGTCTTGACCACCGTCTCGCTTCCGTCCTTCTCCTTAATGACAAGCTCGACCTGGCCCTTTCCGCCGCTGCGGAGTACGTCCAGCAAGCCACGCGTGCTTACCTCGTCGCAAGCATCGAAGAGATCATAGTCGGATTCGTTGGCGAATGTGAGAGGCACGATGCCTTGCTTCTTGAGGTTCGTTTCGTGGATACGAGCGAATGATTTGGAAATGATGATGCGCCCGCCAAGATACCTGGGTTGGAGAGCAGCGTGTTCACGCGCTGAGCCCTCGCCGTAGTTGTGCTCAGCGACAACGAGCCACTGAATGCCTTGGTCCCTCCATTTCTTTGCTAGATCGGGGATGCCTGATGTTGAGCCGTCGACGTCATATGCGACGTTGACTTCGTTTGTTGCTGCGTTGACGGCGCCAATGAGTGTGTTTTCAGAGATGTTGGGGAGATGGCCTTTGTACTTGAGCCATGGGCCAGCGGCTGAGATGGTATCGGTTGTGCATTGGCCTTTGACCTTGTACAAGACTCTCATGCCTTGAAGTTCGGCTTCTGGGAAAGCTGGGAATGGATCGAGTAGTGCTAAACGTGTCGATTGAGGATCAACGATGACATTGACGCTAGGATCAGGGACACCTGGTGTGGGCAGGAAATCGGGATTGCCTTCGGCGAAGCCAGCTGATGGTAGATCTGATCCCTTCGGTGGAGCAAACTTGAACGGTGTTCCAGATGGCGTGGGAATGCTATCAATCATGGGATTGAAGGTGGTCTCGCCAGAGTATGACATTGCGGTGATGAGTTCAGGGGAAGCGAGGAAGTTCATGGTCGCACGGTTGCCATCGTTCCGACCTGGAAAGTTGCGGTTGTATGATGTGAGAATCGCGTTCGATTCGCCCTTCTTGACACCATCTGTGCGTGTCCACTGTCCTGGTCAATAGTTAGCAATGAGACCAAGTAGAGATGAGAAAAACGCTACCTATGCAAGGCCTGCATGTTTGTTAGTTTTACGAACTTCTTCATGATAATGTTTCGATACGTACCCGCATGCGTTCGCCAGAACGGTACCACCAACCTCTGTGAAAGTCGATAAGGTATCATCCCGATCAAGAGTCGCCCTGATCTGCTCGCTACCTGGTGTGATAAAGAAGTCCGCCTTGGGCTTGAGACCAGCTGCTGACGCCTGCTTGACGATTTCTTCGGACCGTGTCATATCCTGGTACGAGCTGTTTGTGCAACTGCCGATGAGGCCAGCACCGAAAGTCCTTGGCCAATCCTTCTCTTCTACCAAGGACTTGAACTTAGACAAAGGTGTTGAAAGGTCAGGGGTGAAGGGTCCGTTGATGTGAGGCTCGAGTTCCGATAGGTTGATCTCGATAACTTGGTCGTAGACAGCTTCTGGATCTGGTCGTAGGAGGTTTTGTTGCATGGGGAGGTTGGCAATTTCCGAAGCTTGCTCAGCGATTGGTCCGCGGTGTGTTGTTTGAAGGTAGGGAACATGTGCAGGAGAGAAGGGGAATAATGAGGTCGTGGCTCCGACTTCTGCTCCCATGTCTGTGATTAAATCAGCACCGCTGTTCCCTAGAAGCTCTCGAAGAGATGTCACATACTGCAAATGGTGGCCATGCCTGTGCAGCTAAGCGTCTGAACGCCTGGTCCAAAGTACTCAATAATCGATCCAGTGCCTCCCTGTGATACATTAGCCTGAGGTATGTCGCAGCACAGAGGCACATCACATACGCGGACCGTAAGCTTTCCAGCAAGATGTAGAATGACATCCTTGGGTGACGCCCATCCACTGAGCTCGCCTGTGAGTTTTACACCGAGTATCTTGGGTGCCTTAAGCTCCCATGGTGCGTCCACAAGCGCATCAACCGCATCAGCACCACCAACACCAATAACAATCGCTCCCAGTCCACCTGCGTTTGGCGAGTGGCTGTCCGTTCCCAGCATCATCAGTCCAGGGGCGCTGTAGTTCTCCAGAACAGACTGATGTATAATGCCTGCGCCTGGTGGCCAGAACTCGATGCCGTATTTCTTCGCTGCAGATTCTAGAAAGTCGAAAACCTCCTTGTTGCCCTTGATCGATTGTGGTAGATCCATGTCCGCGCCTTTTTCGCCTACAATCATGTCTGAAATACCTTGTCAGCATATTCCTGCCAAGCTTGCACGTAAGACGTTACATACGATCGCAGTGTATGCTCGCCGGCACCGCCGTACTCGGCAGCCCACAACTCATAAACTGCAACAGCGCCATCTGCGCACTCGCATCCTGCATCGCCACACGATCAGGCTTGAGCTTGAGATTCGCCTGTCCCCTGATATCCTTGCCATTATTCGTGTTCGATAGCAGCGACTCTTCCGGATTCTCAAGATGCGAGTACAGGATCTTTTCCGCGAGCGTCAATTGGCGTGAAGAGCCGAGGACTCGTCGAACTTCCTTGAGGCGCGCGAGGAGCTTTGGGTATGGTGGGGTGCGCGAGGCGAGGTCCATGTTGCGGGCGGAGGGGATTGAGTGAGAGGTCGCGAGACATCTTCGGGTCGATCTTGGTGTTGTGCAGAGGGAGGATGAGAGGTGTGGCTGGTCTCGTCAGCTTTACATGTCTTTTCTGGTGTTGTATTTACGAATGCGACATATGTCTGCATGGTGGGTGCCAGTGACATGCCAGCCCACTTGAAGGCCCCTTGGAGCTCAGAAGGTACTCACCTTGCAATTGGCCGCCTGGCCAGCTCGTAGGACTTGCGACCGCATCTTTGAAGCTTGTCTGTTGGTTTGACGCGTTGCAAAGAAGTCAAGAGGCGTTCACACAAAAAGTTCCGAAGCGAGATCGGCCGCACGCGACTGTGTTACCGAGCCGAAGCCCCTGCAGGGTTTCTCCAGACCCCGCCACTGTCCAAACCCCCACGAGCTGGAAGTCAGCACCCCATTTGACACCACTACGATCACTTTTCAGAAGGCCTCGAAGTTCTGTTGTTGTCGCAATTGTGTCCTATTTTGGCTGACCAAGAGCAGATTCATGGTCCGAAATACACAGCGGTGACGCCAAGAGCCATGATTTGCATCTATGTCTCGAACTTTGTATCGTCAAAACCTGCTAAGGATCGATAGGCTCATGGTTTCACAAAGAAGACAGTTTAGCTCAACATAAATCGAACCCATTCAATCATCCCATGCTACAGGGCGGCCATTGATGCATCCCTCATCGCCTTCAAGGACCCGCAGGTACTTCCATCGCATTGCGGCCCTGATGCGACTTCAACAGATTGTAGTGCCTGGAAACAGACATCTGGTCGACATGCGTTTTCGGATAGGGCCTGTATGTGCTTGTGCAGCCGGGCCACATTCAAGCATTCAGCAGGTGTGCGTTTCAACCTATGCGAACTGCCGGCCCCACTTCCGGTCTGATGGAATCGAATTGCTTGTGAAACACTTGCGAGTTGACTCTGGAGGGCCTGTTTTGTACTTTGTTTCCGGTCTTCTACCATGGCTTGTACTGCAATACAGTATACAGCGCAAGCAGATTGAGTGTAGTCAACCACGATTTGTGTACCAGCACCTGAGCCCACTAAGCCGAGCACTGCGTAGACTTTATCTCGAGGATCGCTTGCAGTGGCCGCCTCCGACAGATTGAGGACGCGTTCTAGATCCAACCCATCTTGGGACCAAATAGCGAGTCGTAGAACGTTGTTTGCCTTGCTACGAAGACGCACGACATGACTTTCGGTTGGTGGAGGCCAATTGAGAAGACCAGTTTCGAGGTATATGAACTTAGCGAAGACCAGCCATTCAAGGCATGAATCACCACACATGAGGATGAGGTCTATGGCAACTACGACTTCTTGTATAATCCAGATGCGAGACCAGTATGGTCGTCTCAAAAGGTCGTCAAGGGAATCTGCCAACTCGGGGTCTGTGAATAATGCGCACTTGTCCGTCAGCGCGTCTGGTGAAGTCCTATCGTGATTGTGATTTTCGATGTAGAAGAACAGTCTATCGACCGGCCCATGTGGCAGACCGAGCCATGCCATGCCCTGATCTGCTTCGCTGTATATAGCTCTCATCTGAGACACTTGATGGGACCTCTCACTACTGTCATCCTGGTTGATGCTGAGAGCGTCGATCTAGAGGTTAATGCTCGGTTGTCCTCGACGCAGGTATAGGAGTGCCTCATGCAAATTCCCAGTGACTAAAAATAGATGACCGTTGACTTGAAGCTGTAATTTGGAGGTCTGATTGCCCCACACATATGACAAGGCTGTGTACTTCGGGCATAGCTTACTTCCTCTCTCGTACTCCTTGATTTCGCAGTATATCTCTTTTGTATCGTATAATGCCTCCACAAATCGGAGGAGCCGAATGGAACGCGGGCTTTGAAGAGTTTCATATTGGAAGTTACTCGATGGGTTGGACTTCGCTTACAATCCGTCATACCTAGTTTGAGGCGCGGGACAAGTTCCGAGTCACGACCTTGACCGACAGAAGGATTCTTGTATGTGATCAGATGGGGTTTGGTGAGGAGTGCAGTGTGATGGTGTCTTCAGAGGTTGAGGCGGCGGGGCAACGCCTACCTAGGAAAGAACACCAACATCTCGTAAGTGTGGCTGACAGATGTAGCTTCCATCGTAGCATCAAGGTCCAGGGCGCTACAGTCGGATTTGTTAATGAATTAGCGCTACTACCTTGATCACAGCACAGTGAATGGAGATTTTGACATATCAATAATAACCCGTTTTGTCTGAAGACGGCACGTTTGTGCAATCGCCTGTTCTAAGAAGTTCTTGCCTGTCAGTACCATGAAAGCGCACATAAGCTATGTTCTTGTTTTTGTTTTTCAGTCGATTAGCAGGAACCATGCTCACTTCACCGCTGTCGGACCGAGTTCCACAATCGATTCGGATCCTTCATGCCTCGCAGGTTTGCACATACCCGTCACATATCGCTTAAGCACGTCCCTAAGTATTCGATACTTCCTCAATTTGACTCTTTGTTTGAGCATGTGACATTCCAACCTATTCGCAATCAAGCTAAGCCTTCCGCACTATACACTTGATGGAAAGTATATGATGTCGCCAGAACAGGACAGCAAAACCATGCAGCCAGATCTCGCCAGATGTCCGGAACGTAGCGAACAAGCAGCGCAGTGTTAAAGCAGCAAGCACAATGAAAGCGTCGGAGACATACCGACTGATGGGAACTTGAGCCAGTTCTGTGGTGCAAGAACGGCTGAGTTAACATCTGAAGAAGGTGTTACACAGTCCGATACGCTAACGAACTAGCGAGCCGTTTCAACGCACCTTCCCTCCCCAGATCTGCCCCATCAACCAACCACACCACACCACCGAGCATGTCGAGATACGAGATCGTCGAGCGGGACGAGGCGGGGACTACCACCAAGACGTATGTTATCTCGGGTGCGAGCAGGGTTGATGTCATCGTACGTTTGCATTCATTCTGATGATCGAGGGTGTGTTTGGGATGGGATGTATGCGCGTTGCTTGTATGGCTGGAGCAACATGATGAAGATGAAGCAAGAATATTGGGCGACCACTGACTCCGGAGTAGACGCCAAAAGAGACAAAAAACTATGCTCAACAAGTCCTCGACGTCTTTCTTCCGGCTGGATATCCGCAAAGCGTCACGGACGATTACATCCAGTATGGAATCAATGCTCGCGAAGGGAAGGCACAAGCTAACGTGGCACCCTCCAAGATACCAGATCTATGTACGCCAAGCCTCTCCTCTATCGATCACACACACTTGACCCAGACTAATTTGTCAAGGACTCACTCCAGGCATTCTCCTCCTCGATAGCAGGCATGCTGTCTTCCCGCGCCGTGCTTGAAGGTAGGTTCGTCCCGCAAGTCTAGACCTTGTTACTCCATCTACCATTTTCCATTTGTTTCATCTCGACGATACACCCTATCAGGTCACGGATCACCCCGCGACCCAGATTCCAGGTCCCTCTCCGCACTCTCGATGCACGAAGTATATTGCACTTGCATGCCCCTAGCTCAGTGATGTACTCTACCAGTATTCGTCCCGCTCTTACCTGTGAAGCGAGTCTTGGGACATAACACGCCGGAACGCCACAACCTCACCAGGAGCTATGCTAATGCGCATCTCAGGTGTTGGCGTGGGAGACGCAAGCGCCTCACCCACAGCCGCATTGCTTCTGTCCGTGTTGCAAGAGTCTATGGGTCGCATCGCGACCATTCTCTTCGCACACAGACTCGGCACAGCACTTGAACCAGAGTGCAAGATGTACCGACTAGCCGCCGACATCTTCAACGACACCGCCATGATACTCGATTGCCTGTCTCCCGCTTTCCCGAAACCATTTCGCGTACTGGTGCTCAGCTTCTCGAGCGTCCTACGCTCGCTATGCGGCGTGTGTGCCGGCAGCGCCAAAGCGAGTCTGAGCGCGCACTTTGCGAGAAAAGGAAATTTGGGAGAATTAAATGCTGTGAGTGATACTCGGCACGTTCCGGCGTGATGTTTGTGGTTGTGTTTCTTGTTGAATATGAAGACGTGGGGTGCGGCTGCTTTGGGTTGAAGAGGTCGATATTGCATTGCTGGGGTTGTGGATGTGACGCAACACGTGCGGAACTTCTTCCATATGAACACTGTGCTGATTTGATTCGCAGAAAGATTCGAGCCAAGAAACTGTCATATCGCTGCTGGGAATGCTGGTAAGTGTGCTTTTACTCTCCTTGCCTGTAAGCCTCGGGAATGAGGCATAGATGGTCTCCAGTCCAACAACGTGGCTCGTGCTCCTCCTCTACGAAAGTGGTCGTTGGATATTGAGCACAATGTCAGACCAGTCGCAATTATTCCGTCGATCTCGTAGGTGGAACTCGACCGATCCAGTCACTTACAAGCAATATAGGCAGGTAGTGTTGTTGTTTCGTGGGTGTCAACACCGATCACGACTTGGTCGGTTCTCATCGCATTGCTGTCAATACACCTGGCAACAAACTATGCGGCAGTACGAGCAGTTAGCATGCGCTGCCTTAACCGACAACGGGCGAATATCGTTTTCAGCAATATGCTGCGGCACGGATCAGTCCTGACTCCAACAGACGTCTCCCAGCGCGAACGCGTCTTCGAAAAAGATGGCGTGCTTCGTTGGGCTGATGAAAGTCTTGTAGGGTGCTGCAGGATAGGTGTATCTTTGGACCTGCTCTTGAGTCGTATTGGACAGCAGCACAAGCGGACGAGCTCGATAGACCTGCATGCCATTGCATTTCCGGAGTTAATGGACATATTCGTAGGCGAGGCTTACATTCTGTGGATCACGGACGTCGATTATGAAGCCTTGATAGTGCTCAAGGAGGGATGCACTCCGATTGATCAGCTCAGAGCGTGGGCGCATGCATTGCTGCTCGCCTCAAGGATGCGAGGGCCTCAGTGTAAGCCGGAGGATGACGATGCATCGTCAGTGGCAACGCGGCTGGCTGAGACGAGACGGACTCTGGAAGAAACAAGAGCGCTGTTCGCAAAGTATACTGAGGCACTGAAGCAGAAAGGGTGGGACCTGAACATAGCTGCGCTGGAGACTCGTGCTGGAGTGCGAGCTCACATCGACACGAAGAAGGAGAATTGACCTACCGTGGCCTGGCCATCAAGAACCGCAGTGATTAGTGCTCTTACATGCGCCATCGTCAACTCAGAGCCTAGCCGCCACGATCTCCACGATTTTGTCGACAGCGTTTCGATCGTGGAGCAACCACCAGCATGTAGGCCAAAGTCCCAGGTTGAGTCATCACAACCTTGTTTGATCCGCACCAGCGTGCCCCTGTCCTTTCTCAAACGGTCACTGCTCAGAAGTGACATATGTTTTACATGTTGTGATCTTCTTTCCGAAATTTCCTCACCTGGCCACATGCCAAACCGTGGTTAGGGTCCACCTGTCACATTTCAGGTGAATCGGCACGCCGCCTGTTCCGCATCAATTGGAGCAGCCAAGCTCACATCATGCCATGCTATGGATCATAGGCCGTGGTAACCGGAAGGGACAGTTGCAGGTATGCGGATAAACACTTTCCTTTCTGGGATCGCAATCGTGGAAACTGAGTTGAGCCGAGGTAGGCGGAAGGAGTAGCGATGCAGACGCCTCTATGCAAGGACAAACAACGTGTTGTCTTGATCGTGTTGACGATGCCAGGCCGATATGTTTAAAGTGGCGCGTGCAAGTCGATGCCAAGTCATATTTGGCTTCTCCGGTCGAGATCTTGTGCGTGGGATGCGGCTAAAAAGTAACCCCACGAAGCGGTGAAGCGGGTGAACCGCATCGCTATGCCAAAAGATCCACTTTCTGCGTCATGCTGCGGAACCTCAGGCACCGAGCTTTGCGATGGCGACTCAAATTTGCAGTGAAGTTTTCCGTTGACGTGGGCGCGTGCTGAATCGTGAGGCGCTTACTGTCGGTAATGCCACGACTCTGCGACTTGGGTGACCTTCTAGAAGCCGCCGCAATCAGCCTCCCGAGGTACAAATGGCCAGGGCGCCCGGAATGCCGTAAGGACATCTCAACACATAGTCACGCTACATCTGTTGCGAGTATTCCAATGTGGGTACGGCTCGACGCCCGTTGCGCCAACATCATGCGGTGGACAGGAGATTTGAGGAAAAGATCGACACAAGCGACATTCTGCCTGAACTAAACGGCTTCAGGTAACATTCTGGAAGCCTGGAAGTGTTCTGGAAGATTTTGAGGCGCACGGTGCTGGAGGACTGACAGGGGAGGTGTGGAACTGTTACGATGGGTAGCGCTGGTGAAACGCCAGCATCCTCAGCGTCCACTCTGCACCCTAACGGCGAGTGCTGAATCTGCTGAGCGAGTAACGCAACATAGACTACGCGCGTGAATAACTCGCGAATTCGCTCATACGATATGGCGAGCTAACCCGAGCAGTGCACACATTTGGTAATCGCCATCGCGCAGGCGCAGTGGAGCACATGTGGATCAGCATGATACTCAAGTGCAGGCCAGCGTCAACATTTCTTTGCGGAACAGAAAAGTCCCCGTGCTCAGGCAATCCGTCCCCAGCGTTAAGGCGAGGCCAAGAGCTTGGCCGTGCACGCCCTTCGAGCATTGGGCCTGCGTGATTGGACACTGACGGTCGCTGAGACCCGCCTGCAGCGCTGGCGTCACTCGGTCCGTAGAGCGAAGGTGACATCTGGCGAAGCAGAGCGATGACACCAGCGCGTCGCGGAGAGGCTGTCTTTGAGGAAAGTGAGTCTCTATTACGGTTGTTGTCTGTGAAAGCGCATCGCGATGGCGGGCGTGGGTCACAAAGCACGCCGGTATGGCTACTCAAGGCGATCGGCACCCTTTCCTTTGTCGCAGCGAGAGTCATAGGGCGGATTAGTGACCCAGTCGCGTTGAGTCCGCCTGCTTGCGGCGAGGGCACTGTCCGCTCCGCCGCAGAGAACCCGTGTGCTGAGCGCGGTGTTGCACTGCGATGGACAGGATGCTCAGGCAATCGCAGTCCGTAGAGGGAAGTGCGTGATGTTGCAGTCGTTGTCCGCTGGGTCCTCGATATGAAGAGGAGCTTAGCCGGCCAAACAAGGCTGGCGCGCCAAGCGAATTCATTGAGTAAGCGTCCGAGCAAGTGCCGTCTCTCGGGGAATGGCATACGAATGACTGAGATAGCGACCGAGCGCTGAGCGTGCATGGTGGTGTCACCGGCGCCGTCGAAGATTTGCAGCGGCCATCGGCGATTTTGCAGCGCAGTGAAGTGGTGCTGTACTTCGCAGCAGCAGGAGTTTACCGTGGAGGTATATTGTGAGAAGAGTAGCCGACTTGCAACACATGGCACGGCGCTGCATCACGGCGTGCAATGGCGACATGCCTCTCCAGTGCAAGAGGGGTTCGTAAGAGTGGCGATAGACAGGGAGCATAGTTTCGGGCTGTGCGCTAATTTCTTCGAGAAGGCGCCCGGCCAATCAGGCAGGCACGCCGCTTTAGCCCGCCGCGCTTGCCCCCCAGCAGAATGCACTTGCCTCCGTCAGAGACAAGGGCAAGGCCTGCCATCCGCTCTCACTCATCGCAAACTCATGTGGGCCATAGCGTGCTGACCTAGCGCTGCGCTCAAGCATGGACCGTCGACGCTCCTACCCTTCGTAGTGTGGCCTCCCATGTCTCCCTGACTCTGTCCGCTTCTCAAAAGCACTCTGAGCCGCACCATCCTACAGCCTCTCTGTCTTAGCACTCTCGACGCCATACCGACGATACTGGTCCACCATTCTGAACGTGTCTCACCACCGACTCCATCACAGCCTACCAGTTCCACTCCACGCCTCACAGCCCACCATATACTGTCGCCCGCACCCACTCGCTCGCTGCTTCCTCCGCCAGCCTGCACCTGCCCGCCGACGCCTAGCACCAAACCCTATATAGGCGTACCACCCTGTGTCGCCCTTCCAGAAGCCGTCGCACCTGCACCACAGCAAACAGTCCCGGCCTCCCTCGCTGCACCACCACCCACCGATAGGCTCACCACAGCCTGTACTCCGCCTCGTCACCCGCACTCGCCGCGCCCTCGATGCTACCGCCATCAGAACGATAATCCTCGTCCACGTTGTCCTGCCGCCACTGGGTTCGCTCGAACCTTGTGCTACTCGTCGTCAAGCTGGCGCAATTGTGCTCCTGCGAGGGATTCGACGAGCAGAGTAGGAAAACAGCCCGCCGCGTCTACAAGCAGTTCTGGAGAAGCGTTATGATTACACGGAAACCGGGCAGCCAAGCCTTGTCGATAAGAACATCCTCCACCGCATCCTCACCCACATCATCGCTGGCCGACTTTGATGAGGACGTCAAGATGGCCATGAGCGACGTCCAACCTACACCGCTCACAGTCTCGATACCGAAGAACATTCCTAGCCCGCAATGTCGGAAACCCAATCTCTCCGAGATCCTGGGTAACACCGCACCTCCACCCTACTCGTTAAGCTCCTTCATGGCCTTTCTGTCGCAAAACCACTGCCTCGAGAACCTCGAGTTCACTATGGACGCATCACGGTACCGCAAGCACTACTCGAAGATGGTCAATCGCCATCCAGGCAGCCCAATCTCCCCGTTGTCCGACGAGTGTGCCTACGTCCTCATGCTATGGCGTCGCTTGATTGATGCTTACATCCGTGAATCTGGTCCGCGAGAAGTAAGTCAACACTGCCGATCGTTGCAATTGTCCGCCTTACTAATTCGTGCAGGTCAATCTTCCAGCCGAAGTCCGTGACAACCTATTGAGTCTGTCCGAGTCGTATGTTCCGCCGCACCCTTCGTCCCTCGATGAGGCTGTGTCGAAGATCTTCGAGCTTATGGAAGAGAGCGTGTTGGTGTCCTTTCTCAACTCTGCAAGCCCGCAGAGCGCGCATCCAAGCCTCAGCCACGACAGCTACGATGCGAACCTTACTCGCTCGTCCACCCGCAGCTATGATGAGCGGAGTTTGCTGTCACGTAATCAGCAACCCCACCTACCTGTCCACCAACGTGCATCGGCACCGTCGTCATTGACGTCTGGCTTTATGCACAGTCGGCCCTTCTCGCATTCGAGGTTTCACTCTCAACCAACCTCCTCTGGCCCACAGGCCACCCGCGTCACCTCCGGCTACAACAGCGGTAGCGACGCATTGACCGACGACTCAGGCAGTGGCAGCCCATCTGGCATGAGCGATCCTCTGACACCACCGGGGACTCCCCCCATGAGTGACTATCCTATGGCTGATTTCCATCAAGCCTATTACGAGAGCGGCTCCGCCAGCGGTACTCCTAGCCCCCGCACCAGCCGGGCCGAGCACAATGGCCTGGCTAATGCTACCAGGGATAGCTGGAAGCGAGTCAGCAGCAAGCTATGGCCAAAGAAGAAGAGTGGCGGGCAGCTGCGTGACGATGAGCCTGGCGTTGTTGAAGGCGGGCTCTTCTGAGCTCACTATTCTTTTTTGGTGATTCTCAACTTCACTTTTCGACGTTCAAAAGCAGACGTGTTCACGAACGAACGAGCGGATCGACTTGCGTTTTGCATTTTTGGCTGCATACATCGGCGTATTTTCGACAACTCTTCCTCCACATCCAAGCGAGGGCGAGACGGCGTATTTCAACGACGACAATCCGGCGCGATTGCAACTCCTCAGCATTCACACATTAGACATTTCGGCGTTTGCAACATCGACCCATTCTGGTGTCGTGGCCGTATATACCAAATCTGGCCTGGCAAGCAAGGCGTTTTGACTTTATAGCATCACCCATCGTAAGATGGTACGACTGGGAGGGTTAGGCTTATCTGTATCAATAACTTATTTCTAGGGGCGATGTTGTTGGGATGAAGGCGGATTGTGGATAGATACCAAATGCGCGCGACGCAAAGCAAGATGAAGCATGAATGAAGCAGTGTACCATGTTGGTCACCTCGCTCAACCCATCAGCCTTCCAATGCAGTTTTCACTATGTGTCTGCCACCGCACCAGGAAATTTGTCACGATTCGGTGTATAAAGTGACTTGCCAAAAGCCCATTTCGACCCAGCATGCGGTCTGCCCAAGCTGAACCTATCAGTCAAACACTATCGCAACCCAAAGAGTCAAGACCGAAAATGGCACCGCGCTGATGTTATTCCGATCGCCGCGTTACCCGCTGGACATGGCTCTTGCGATATTGGATCCCAGCACTGAGTTTCCTAGGAACATGCTAGTGAGGCCCCGTTGGCTAGCAGAAATGGTGAAATCGCTGGCGTGGTTGGCTGGTGTTTCGCGCAATCGGCAGTTGAAGAAGTGCCGTGAGTCGTGTGAGGGCGCGGGGTTGGGGTGGGTTGTGGGCAAGTAGAATAGGTGTAGGCTTTAGTGGCATTGCGATAATACAGAGAAGGGTGTTAGTGACGGGTTGGATGTAAGATGCTCAATGTAGCAAGGCGGACGTGCGATTCGGACTGTATGTGCATTCATCCTATGAGATTAATGGCCATAGGACCATTAACGAGCACTGCTCGACCTCACTACTTCGCATTCGCATCAAACATCGCAGAATCTCAACGAGGCTCCAACGCCAACATCCACCAAGGTCCATCGTAGGATTTGCCCTCATCCTCCGTGTCCGTGCGGTCATCTCATTCTAACTGAGTCCGACTGGCTTAGTCGTTACTCCTCGCCAACTCCATCTCATCCAACAATACGCCCTACATCTACACGCACAGTAGACGGTCAGATTCGCAATCTAAACGGCACGTGGTCTAGATATTCACATCACCGATCCCGATTCCTACACTGCGCCGCCTCGCCGGACACGACGTACGCATGCATATGCGCGTCCCGTAGGATTCTTTCTGCGGATCTTCTAGAATTGAGGAAGCGAGGGGATGAGCGTGTTGGTGGTGGCGAGGAAGTGCGCGGATGGGGAAGGGATGGGCAAGGCAACGGCTCTCACAAGGCTGTGGTGGAGGCCTGGCGAGACGATCGCACCACGTGCATTGAGCTGTACACTACATAGTAGGTGTTGAGTTTGATGTATAGATTTGGTGTAATAGTAGGCTTCTCGTATACACCCTAGAATTGCATAGTAGAGCTAAACTCATGTCAACATCTTAGTCTTATCGCTATATCAATGTCGCTATGCTCATGCAGATAAACCGACTTCGATAGCAGCCTGCACAATAGCCGGACCGCGACACATCAACATCACGTCGTCCCTACACGTCACGTTTGAGACTCCACATTGGGCGTGAAGAATCGCTGTTTCGACAATGTTTCGACGTCAACATTTGTGGAGTTGTCGCATGGTCAAGTGCTGCGAGTTCCCGCAAGCTCAACCCAGCCACCAACCGCACGCCGCTTTTCTACCTCAAGAATGCTCCCATCCCGACGCAATGGCATCTGGCGCAATGCATTGCGTGCACTTGTCTCTTCAAGAATGCCATGACACCGAGTTGTCATTTATATGTCAGCGATGCATCAACTGATCATCGTGTATTTCCCGTGTAGTTCAGACGGCATTCTCCATGCTCAAGCACCGCAGTCGTACCCCGCGCGCACTCGCGAGTTCAATTCGCTGCGTGCAGTTCAAGATATTGGTACAACGGGAACTGCCACTAGCCAAAAGCTTGGAAGGACTTTTGTACCGACGAATTGCACGGATTTAAGTCCGATTGTGGAGTGCTTGAGAAAAATGTGATTTGTCGGATCGTGACGGATGTTTAAATGATGCACGTGGTTGAGCTCTACGTTGAGGCCAAAGCTAAGATATTTAAGAATCTCCTGATAACTTAGATAGTGGAGTATGTTGCATAGCCCCAATATCTGTGGAGTCTTGACGAAGGACTCCTCACGACGGTGAGCAATTGCGTCTTCTCTAAAGTCAGATGTCGCACAAACAAATCGCTGTGGCAATTCTTCTCGAACACATCCAATGCTTCCACGCCAACGCCACAATCATAATCTCACCTCCAACCCAAACAAGCACGCCAAAACCCCTTGCTCGTGACGTCTGTGTCTGTCGCGCCCCTAGCTCAGCGCGGCCCAGCTCAGCTCCACGACGTATCATGATCGTCACTCCACAATCGCTGTTCCGCTGATCTGCATTTCGCTCCCAGCATTCCAGCTCAGCTGCCTCATCCAACCACAGCACGTCCTGGCGCAGCGACCCCGCTTCCATCACCAGAACATGCAAGCCTTGCCGTCGTGCCATCTTATTCCCACTCCGACCTCCAATCCGCGTACACAGCCAAGCACACCGCGCATTAGTCTGCCCGTGTCCAGCTTTCCCACTTGCCGTATCGCGTCTAGGTGCCTTCTGTGAGCGAAAAGCAGCGCTGTGTCGTGGTTCTCGCCTCCTGCTACCAATAAGAACGCGGACGATGAAAGCAGCGCAACAGAAATGTGTGGGTGTGTTGTAGGTGTGGGTTATGTCTCTGATCAACGATCGCGCTAGGAGTGTTTCTCAACTGCCGCTAGCACTGCGGACGATCAGGCTACAACTGTTGTCTGAGTGAGGCTGTTTAGGGATAGGATGTGCGGTGCGCACTTGGGTAATATGGGAGTAAGCGAATGGCGAAGTGTAGGCGGGCATGTGGGTTGCCACTGTATGAATAGTAACCGAGGCGGAGGACTCGTGTGGGTAGTGGGTGTAGATTGTTTGTGCAGTTTGGTGTTTGCATGCATTGTTGCCTTGCATATGAGTCTCGAGCATACTGATGATGACTGGCTGCCGAGTCGCAAAAGCTCGGTGACACAGCACGATCGTGTGTACCCTGCAGAACAGCATCACAATCGCTTTGCCTACTTGAAATACAAAATTGTGTTTGAAAGCACTGGATAAGGTACACGTCCCCGGCCTTCGTCCGCAAAAGCGCCATGCATAGTCCCCAAACCGTCTGCAGTGTCCAAAAGCGCTCGCCCAACGCTGCAAGCTGCTTACACGAGATCGGATGAAGCCCAAAACATACAAACGCGAAGCCCTCGCTAAACGGAATGCTCATTCCGAAGCCAGTCGATGTAAACGTGGCCGTGGACGTGCGCACGTGAACGATGTCGCTGATGGGTTGAACGTACAGTGTTCAAAAACTGGTGATGCCGGCTCGGCATCCACATCATTGCAATCTATTCTTCATTTATCCTATGCCCACGTTCCCAGGTAACAGCCGCTTAACCTCATATATACCGGCTGGCTGGCGCGGCCAGCCCGGTCCACTGCGCATAAGAGCCCGCGGACGGAAAGCCGGTTCACATGTGCAGTGCAGGCGGCTTGCTCCATACGGAAGGTGGGGATATGGCGAGGCCGCGAGTTGAAGAGGAAAAGGGTAAAGTAGGCAGCATGCCGGGATACGGTAAAGACGATTGCTTAGTGTGATCAGAGTAGAGGATTCAGATCGGGTACGAGAAGTGGTCGAGCCTGGCTGTTGGTGTTGGCTGTTTCGAGATACCGATGGCACGACTGCAGCATTGCTATCATATATATTGCAGAAGACACGAGAACGTATGAAATACCCACTAAGGCACGGCGTCTCTACGGTGGTTGAGAAGTGCTTCACCGCTGACTGGAGTCGACCTCAATGCTTATAGCGCTTAGCACCACCATCTCATCCTCCTCCATATGACGATATCCAGCCCGCATCGGCAGAGTAGAAGCCGTACTAAGCAGGCATTACAAAGTTGAAATTCGCAAATAGCCGCTGCACGAGTTTTCGAGGTCCTGGCTACAGTTTGGGCACGCACCGAGGCGGCACTGTGGACCCACGCCTGTGGTACATTAATAGTCGTACCTGGTATGTGTCTTGGCTCCACTCAGATAGCGACATACGAATCTTGCGACGTCCGATGTTGTTTCCACCGGTCAGGTGCTGCAACGTTCACGTTCTCCACATTGCGGCGTGAGATGAGGACTGGGCCACCTATGGCGGACGCGGGATGTTGAGACCCATTTAGCAGCCGGACTCAGGCTTCGGGTTCAGATCGTGACAGTAAAGCAGCGAGTATCGCATGCTCTTAGAAGAAGACTCCGCACCGTTGCGGCGGTTGTGTGGCTTGGAAGCAGCGCTATATCAGAGGAAAGTATTTCCTGCAATTGGGCTAGTCCACTTTCCTTTCCTCGCAGCCTTCATCTCAGCATACAATGCTGGGTTGATGCCCTTCTTCTTACACTTCTTCATCTCCGATTCAGTCAGACTGGTAATGTCAAAACTGCTCGCGCTCCACTCGCTACTGGAGCCAGACCGACTTCGTTCAACATCAAACAGTCCGGACCCGAATGGTCGTTCAAACGGCACAGACTGATTCGAGTGCGACAAGCTCGACCGATGCGAAGTCCGATCAAAGGACACCTTGCGCTCAATAACCAGACGATCAGGGACGCTACTCTGTCCATTGGGCTTGCAGTGTCTCATCTTGCGAAACAGTGCTTTTGGTGAATGTGACTCTGTGTCCACAGACGCAACTGGCGTGATCGTGGGATTGTACGAGGGTCTTGAGCTTTTGCTGGAGGAGTGATTCGATGAAGCTAAGGACCGAGCATCCACTTGCACAGGAGTAGTGGCTGGGTCATCCTCAAGGGTGAAGAAGTATGGCGAGGGTGCTCTGGCCTCTGGTAGATCGAGTTCGTCTTCATCGTCGTCCGAGGCGATTGATGGCGTTGTCGTCACCGAGTCTATGGTCTCCAGTGAAGTCCGCCGCCGCAAATGCAAAGGAAGGCGCTTGTCTCTGCGAAACGACTTGAGCCTTGCGGGAGACCGGCGCGGGATTGGAGGCGCAGGGACTGGCGGGGTTGTAGGCTCATCAGGTTGTGCGAGCTTCAAATCTTCTCTGAAGGGTGATGAGAACCTGTGGCGCGAGAAGTTTGTCACTTTAGATGGTTGCACCGGGTGCGCGCCAAGCGGGTTGACTGTAGCAGATGGGGGTTTGGTCTGCGATGGTCCACTCTCTAGTGAGGCAGATCGACTGCGCGGCACTGTTGCGGCAGCTTCGTCCGAGTCACTGTCCTCCAGCCACTGTTCTTCCAATGCTGTCTGGCGCTCGAGTACAGCTCTCGGCGATCGGCGAATGGGAGGTGGGGCTGCATCGTCGTCGTCCATTGTGGCCGCGCGAAGAGCTAACGTCTGGTAAGAGACGCAGGCAGAGAGACATCGCGAAGACAACTTCTGGGGCTCTCCTCACTCGCGTTGAGCTTGCATCCTTGTACAAGAGATCAGCATGACGACTGCCTCTGCGCCCGCAGCAATTAGCGCTTGCTAGTGCTTCCTCCGGAATTCCAAGCCGTCCAGGTACAATCGCCGAAATCTGAAGATGATGATCGCGTCCATCTCACAACACAGGAGTGTCGAGCTCCGTCGGCGAATTACGTAGAGCGGGGACGATGGGCAGAGCCAAAGTTTGCGGATAGACGTTATTCGTGGATCGCAACGGGTGGCTTGCTAAGTTTGACAAGGGCACCGTGCGAAGCTTGTCCCCTCAACGGCTGCCCTCGCGTGGCAGTCCAAGGGTGGAAGCGGTGCGTGGGGCAAGAAGGGGAGCATCGCGTGTTCGTCGCAATGTTTCAGCGCTGATCCGACGTGTAAGAGGGCAGTGGTGAGGGGATTCAGGCTGTTGGTGTTGTCGTGTCGGGCTGTTTCCGATGTCGTGGTTGGCGCTGTTCCTGACAGCTTGCGCTAGCGACTAGCGGCAAATGTCCGCTAGGGATTCTGCTCTGACGTTCTGGCCAAAGAAGTGCAAGTACTCCTTACATTGACGCTGTCCTCGCCAGCGCACTACCATGACTGCCTTACCACCGACGACCGCACCGCGAGGCATCCTCTGCCCCCGCTCGCAATGAGCAACGACGTGCCGACGCCCATCTCGGACGACGAGGTCGTGGCCCTCGCAAAGGCTGCCTTCGACCACTCCCGCAGCGACATCAGAGCCGCAGCCGAGTCAGCACCGCGCGAGCTCCAGCAGCAGCAGCCGGGCATTACCATTGACCTTGGGCACAAGAGTATCGCCCGCCTACCTGACGAGGTCATCGATGTCATCCGCGCGGAGATTGAGAGGTGCGCCTGCCCAATGCCTCCTTGAGGGGCACTGTGACAAGGCACGAGACATGCTGATACTCGCAGGCTTGCCCTCTCCCACAATCTCCTCACCACTCTGCCGTCTCGCCTCATAGAATGCAAGCGCCTCCGCTACCTCAATGTGCGCTACAATGCCATGCGCGAGTTCCCCGAAGCCGTATGTTGTCCCGCCATTTGGTAGCACCAAAAGTGCTGACACAACCAGATCCTCGAAATGACCTCACTGGAGATCCTCGATGTCAGCAGGAACAGAATCAGATCCATACCGTCCAGAATTGCCAACTTGACGTCACTCAAAGTGCTGGCGATTGCGAAGAACAAGATCGAGGAGCTGCCCGTGTGCCTGGGCGACCTGAACACAATGCAGGTTCTCAAGCTTGACGGAAACCCGCTTGTTTTCCCGCCCCCAGAAGTCTGCACCATCAAAGATGGCGCCCCTTCGCCCGCGAATGAAAATGAACGAGATTCCGTCATTGCTACTCAGGTGAAGCGATTTATGCGCCAACAGGCATCGAAGGAAAGACAGCGCCTTGAGTTGGAGAGGTTGCGCGTGGAGTCTTCGGGTGACGAGAGCTGGACAGAAAGCAACCCTGAGACGCCACGGCCGTCGAAGCGCGCGAACGGGGTACGATTCCCGGTCCGGCCAAGTATAGGCAACCTGGAGGGCTTTACAAATGGAAAGTTGGACTCGCCCGGACTGCCTCCGCCTCCCATCCCCACCAGGTCCCACTTCCGCGTTTCGTCACAGGCAAGCAATGGCTCAACTAAGCGAACGCCGGTCTCTCCCCTCGTCTTGACAAACGGAAGCAACGAGCGGAACAGGAGCCAGAGCGAAGGCTCAGGACCTTCGACCCAACGCCAAAAGCGCATGGGCATATACACCAAGCAGGCCTCCGAGCTCGGGCCGGTCGATGAACTTCGCAGGACCAGTCACTTTCGCGGCTTCAGTCAGGGCATTGTCGTTCCTGCCAACTCTCTCGCGAATGGCATGTCTGGACCAGCAACAGCCATCGGCTATGGCGATACCGGAACTGTCAGATCACTTGCAAATCGTCCCCTATCCGACGTCCGTGAACATCGACGAGGGTCTCGTGCACCAGATATCGTCGTCGAGGCTGCCAAAAACTTTCTCTATGCCATCTCCTCGCTCCATGACTGCGTCTCGCACATGGTGCGCTCGATCAGGATGACAGCACGAAACAAGGAGATGCTGCGCCGAAAGGAAGACTTTTACCGTCGTTATCAGAAAACCTCCTTGGATCTTCGAGCTCTGAACGACGTCCTCAGCAAGTTCGACTCTCTGGTTGAAGAAGATGAGGAGGATGCAGAGCGACTGTCCAGGAGCGTGTACATGTATGCGCTTAGGTGCCTCGATTCGTTCATGTCGATAAGCCTGTCCATCGCTGAGAACAGGATCGAGATTGCCCAGAACGCCAACCCACGCATAGTGCGCACATTTCTGCTCCTACAGCAGGGCACCTTGATCGAGCTCAGGAATGGCTGTTCGGTTTTAGGCGCACATTTCAAGGTGACACCAGTCAAAAGCCGTAGACCCAGTGCTGCCGATACATCCACAGTCCGCGCAAAACAGTTCAAAGTGCGACGTTTCCCGACTTCGCCACCGCATAGAAATGGAAACTACCCAATGCCACCGACAGTTGTATTGCACAGCAACGACACCAGTCGAACGAACACATTGACCAGCATAAGTGCTGCGACGCCTCGATCAGGCGAGTCTACATTCAGTTTGGCCACGACTATGTCGCGATCGAACACTCTTACTAGTAGTTTTGACGAGGGAGACGAAGACAGCCAGTTTGGCAGGGTCTATCAGAAGCTCAGAAACGCATGCGACAGCTGCAACACATCAGTCCCGCAGATTACACAACTACTCAAGGAGCAACTCGATAATCTGAGACGAGAGCTAGACTTGGAACATCCCCGGATCCGAGCGCTCGCAGGCCTCATTGAGAAGAGTAACGAAGTACAGCAGATGACGATACCCTTGGCTCGACGCTTAGCACAGATGCAGCCGCAAGACAGCTACACCCGAGGCCAACCCGAGTTCTGGCAGCATTGCATGGGTTTCATCAAGGTTTGTTTGCCCCTTCTGTTTGTTTCGAGAACGACATCATGACTCACTTTGTTTCAGGCGTGGGGTGAATTGGCCGCGGCATACACTCAACAAGGCAAAGATCACAAATTGCTGAGCTTCGAGGTGAAACAACTCATGAAGCCCCTGCATCGGACGGTTAAGGAAGCTAGTCTTGCGATCAACGACTCTCCTTGGAGTCACCTCACGGCGAACAGTTCCGGGCTCATGGGCCCACCCAGCCTATCGTCCATAACATCTCGAACCCCGGCACCCAGGTTTCTTGGAAGGCCCACGATGGTCTCGGGCGGTGGTCCTTCCTTTCCAGGCCCCATCAATACCTCCCTACCAGCAATGGGCTCTGGGTTCCCTTCGTCTACAACCAGTTTGAGCTCACAGGGCTCTGGTGGATATCCAACACCAGTCCCTGCAACGCCTTTGAGTGCGGCTCTGGGTGCTGCAGCTCAAGCTACTGTTCCAAACACACCAGGATTGCGATCGCAGTCCTCCAGCACAGTCAATTTCTTCGAGCGAGCGGATCGCTTGATGTCACAACCCAACCGGCGCATATGAATGGCAACATGCCTTGGTATATCTATTTCCGTCTTTCCTTTATTTTCCTGTTACATTACCTGCTTTGTTTGCGAAGGATCATCACATCATATTAGCGATGGCGTTGTCCGGTTTTCACTCATTTGTCTATTATCGGGGCTGCATGTTGACGGTGTTAATGGCTTATGGGCATGAGGTGGGTCGCAGCATGGAAGGACTTTTTTGCGACCATGAAGAAGCTCAACACAGGCATATGGGCAGCGCGTGCAGTGCGTGTTATTTACTAGACGCTGGCCGTCCATGAGCAGGAGGTCCTATGCCAGTATAATGTCTAGATCGAACGATTCGAAATGAACAGAGAAATCACCTTATAACGTTCAAATCGTTGAAATACTTTCTTCTGGTTAGTGCAAAAGTGATGGAGAGGTGCGGCTTAAACAACGGGTTCGTCATTGGACGCTATCACGTGCTGCGCCTCGATCTGCGCCTTCCTTACATCTCTAGCCCCGCGGCACCACACTTTCTGAAGCCACTACACCTCGACCACACTTGTGTCACGAATCAATCGTCTCATCGAGATATTGAAGGTGTGTCAACAAGCTTCCGATGCTCTGTTGTTAGGACTGCGGAACATGCTTACCTTGTTTGTACAGCCTTGACCTATATCAGCCTGGCTTCCTTCCATCCTCAAACTGTCTACAGGCACCGCATCCTCTGCTTCAAGAACCTAATATCTTCGCTTAGTGCGAGCCGGGATCGTGTACGAGGATCCGGTCGTCTCTATAGCGAGTCCTGGATCCGTATTGCAATTTGATCCTACTACTGGATATGACTATAAGCCATTGGAAGATCCTCGTTCGTTTCGACTGCTTCAGATTCTGCCATCATGGAAGCACCCGGGTGGTATCCACTGTACACTCCAGGAGTTCGACAGGACAAGCACGGATTGCCCACCATACACGGCTTTTGTCGTATGTATGGGGTAATGCAAGCGACACGCGGTCGATTACAGTGAACAGTCGGGTGGTATCAATCACAGCGAACTGACACGAAGCTCTCGTATATCTGAGATACGTGTTCCGGAATACTTTCTTTTGGATTGACGCTCTCAGCATCAACCAGGATGACCGGAGTGAGCGAGGCCATCAGGTCAATCAGATGAGAGCAATATACAGCGGGGCATCGGAAGTCGTCTCATGGTTGGGTGCAGAAAGCAAAGATATCGGTCGAGTATTCGCCTTCATAGAAGGAAGAACATGGCCATGGCTGTCCGGGAGACCAGCAGCAGTGTGAGATTCCATCAGACCTGGGAATGTCCGAAGCTCTCCCTTACTTGGGCAAGCAATCTTACTGGACTCGCGTGTGGATCGTGCAGGAGCTTATGTCCGCTACGAATGCCACACTCAAGTGTGGTGCTCACTGCGTTACATGGTCAGCTATCGTCCAGTTTATCAGACAAGTTGGCTGTGATCATTTTCGGTGGCTGGAATGGCCAGAAGAATTTGCACATCCGGTCGGCACTGTTGTTGGGTGGCTCGACGGCATTACTCAAATGCAGGGTCTCAGCATGTCGCCACCAAGAAGCACGTCCCTCAGATCTGCCTTGCTGCATACGAGAACCAAGATGGCGAGAGACCCACGTGACGCAGTTTACGCTATCATTGGGCTTATCGATCTCGGGGCTGGACTTCACATGAGATCTGACTACTCACGGTCTCCTTTTCAGGTATATTGCGCAGCAATAGGCATTCTGCTCAAAGATATGGACAAGCCGGCGGCAGATAAAAGGTATTAGTGGCGCAATCTTTTGCGGCACATTGATCAAGGCATACTTCACAAAAAAAAGCACAAGAAATCAGAATCTGAATTGTGCCAAGCTGGAAAGTCTTCGAGACCACATCAGGTTACTACTGGACGATTCCAGGGATGAAGATAGCGGCTGGTGGATGGATCCTGCCGAGGTCAGATGGGACTGTGCAGGTCTAGCTTGCGGTATTAGGAATATTATGTGGAAGTGTGTAGTGAGTTTGCAGTACGAAGCTCATTAGGATCAGTCCCACCTTGACCTAGGATGATCTATGCCGCCATTACCCTGAGCTACGCCATACAGAACATCATGTATGAAAGAACATATTGCAAGCTTTCCTTATAAAGCAACGCAGGAGCTGGTGTCTCGACCATTAGATTTGGGAAACACTTCAACCTCTTCCCAACATTATCTCAGAGATTACTCCATTAGATGTAACCACGATATTAGCTCACGTTCGTCTTACATGCAAGCAATGTATGTGTCATGCGAAGACGCTGAGAGTCCACAGTATCGTGAATTTCGAGGGCTTCAAGCTCGCCCTCCATCTCAAGCAAAAGCGCGTTTGATGTCAAACGCCTTAGGAAACTACTCCGGCTTCTTCCCCAACTCCATCACCTGCACCAGCGCCTCCGCGCTTCGGAAAGCCCACGCCATACCATATCCGTTCACACACACCTGTGCCCAGAGCCCATCTTCGCTAGGAAGAGCACCGACAACCGGCAAACCATCCTTGGACACACAAGTGATACCCGACCAATCTTTCAGCACGGTAGTGGTCTCGCCTCAGTTCTTGTAACCATACACTGTGCGTCCTACGCGATGCAGATGGGTTTCATTGCGATAGCTGCTCCGAAGATGCCAGAGCCGATGATTACATAGTCGAATGCCTGGTCTGTGGGAAGCTCGTCAGTAGTACGCAGATTTGCAATGCGATGTTCTGGGACCTGCCAGTAAGACACTGTAGGGTTGGGGACTGGAAAGCTTTGCGCAGTAAGCACTAATTGATCGATGTCGTCTCTCCTATGGCCATTGAACGAAGGAGGACAGCAATAGCTCATGTTATTGGGATAAGGTCGCCAAAAATCAGCAAATTGACCAAAGATATCATCATAAAAAGGCAAGGTGGCTCTCAAGTCATATGTGTAGAGGAACAACACAAGTCAGCCTATGTTCATTTCCAGGATTTATATGCCTCCTCAACCGCAACGCGCGACTCTCCATTGCTGCGCAATAGACGCGGTGTTATGTCGATCTTGGCTTTCTCGAGAGCAAGAAGGATTCGTAGTCCGCTTAGCTTTGGAAATTGGCATGCAGCCAAGAGCGATGTTACTCATGTGAGCTGAGGAAAGCCGCGAGCCAGGTAGATAGCGCAACAAGCTGAGTGAATATGTGAGTGAAAAATGGGGGAGGAGTGTTATTGAAGATGGATGGTTGCCGGTGGAGCCTTGCCA
This sequence comes from Setomelanomma holmii, assembly GCA_010015745.1. NCBI lineage: Eukaryota > Fungi > Ascomycota > Dothideomycetes > Pleosporales > Phaeosphaeriaceae > Setomelanomma > Setomelanomma holmii. The sequence goes on from ML978157.1 coordinate 368,360, forward strand.
AGACACTACTCCATTGATACCTACGCATCATGGCGGCGAAGACGGAGACTCTAAGCGCAGGAACAACTCCACAGTAGAGAAGTATTCGGCGCCGCAGTGAACCGCCACATCCCATCGCTATCCTGATTATGTCAGCAATAGATACGCACAGCTGTGGAGCGGGCTCTGACTGGAGCAATCGGGCCTCTTCAAGAAGCCTAGTTGGAGACCAAAGGCCGATAACGGGCATTGCCGTTGCGTTATCTTTCGGCGCCGAAGCATGAGGCTGAGATTCAGGTACCGCGCCCGTGAAAGAAGTAGTTACGGTGTTACTCACTTGTGCTAATTGTCGCCGGTGTCAAGCAGATTAGGACGATAAATGCATGCCTGGGGTATTCACGGTCAGTGCCAAGGATTCTAAGGGAGTGCATAATCCGGTTCGTGCCTGGATCGTTACTATAAGTAGTAGAGAGCTTTCCGAAATTTGGGGTGTTGTCGAGGACAAGGTTGATCATTGGAGATCGTAAATATCCCAGAGGCCTGTCATCATGGTCAATTCTGCATCAGTGCTTGCTGCAGCTTACCTGCTCATCAGCCCGCTTGTCAGCGCCTCATCTGCAACTCCTGCAAAGAATGAGCATGAATACAAGACGTCGTCTTCGAGGTAACGAGCCATATTGTAGCAGCCTACACAATGTGATCGGCTAACTTTTCTGCAACTACTCGGTACCTACTTCATTCTCATATGGCAACATCACCTCCATCCTGGATAGGATCCAGTCGCGCGGCTACCTGAAAGTCGGCACAACGGGAGACTGTGTGTAATGCCGACGTACGCAGTGCATGTGAGACACTTACTGACTTCGTACACCGAACTTTAGACAAGCTTTTCTCATACAAAGTGACCAACCGACCCGCTCTACCCGCCACTCCGGTCATCAACACCACCTACATCGGCGCGGATCTCGACCTCGCGCAGGCGCTGTCAAACTCGCTCTCTCTTCCGCAACACATTGATTTTGTTCCCACCATCTGGGCGAATCTAACTGCAGACATCACCGCACAGAAATTCGACATTGCCATGAGCGGCGTCAGCATCACGCTAGCTCGTGCCTCAAAGGCCTTCTTTTCGACCTCCATCCAACGCGTGGGCAAGGCAGCCTCTGTGCGATGTGCAGACCTCGCCAAATTCTCCTCACTAGCGGCCATTGACGCGGCTGGAGTCAAGGTGGCTGTCAACCCAAGCGGTACCAACGAGGCATTTGACCGCGCCAACTTGAAAACAGCCACGATAGTCTTGGTGCAGGATAACAATGCAGTCTATCAGGCTGTAATAAACGGCCAGGCTGATGCCATGATCAGCGATATCATCGAGGTTGAATTACAGGTTCGATTGCATCTTGGGACGCTGTGCGTTGTCCATCCGGATGCGGCGTTCACGTTTGAGGAACTGGGCTACATGATTGGACGAGATACCGTGTGGAAGCAGTATTTGGACACTTTTGTGCATATTCAGCTGGGAAGTGGCAACTGGAACCGTACGCTGGAGAAGTGGATGTCGTATCAATGGCCGTCTGTATAGTTGGGTTAGGAACGTTATTTTATATATTCAAAAGTGCCGATCATAAAGCTGTCTCCCCTTTGCAGCGACTTATGTGCCACAATATCCTATCAACAGGCAGGTTGCATGTTCGATGAGCAACTTCTCCGAAGTAGAACACCCTCGAGCGAATCAGTAGCGGCATTATGTGGCAATGCGCAATCATCATCTGTATCTGTTCCAGACACTTATCAGGCCTACAAAAAGTTCTCCATGCTCGGTCAAGAGAATACCTTCGGGCTGTAAGTTGCCTGAGTAGCTAAAACGTATACATGCTTGCTTGAAGTCAAGAAAAGCTTTGCCCACCCTACAGTGCCGCTGTAACGCGCGCTTATACCTCCTCTTTGTCACCAGCGACATCGCCTGATACTGTGCCGACGTGGCCATTTTACACGATGAACATGTGGCTCAAGCTTTGTCTTGTAGAGGCTGGTGAGGCTAACTCGAAGAGGAAAACAAGTCCTCGTAATTTTCACGACTATAGCGAACTGGAGGTACATCGGTGTCTACTAGGTTTCCCGGGCAAGTTACGGCGTGTATAAACCATTCATGTACAGTTGAGGGATTCGATTGTTGCAAGTAAGGATATGTACAGGTTTTAGTAGCCGAGGAACGCCGCAACAATGGTATCGGCGCAGGCGGAACCACGCGAGGACCATGTTCCAAAGATACCCCCTTGCAAGCTTCCCACCTAGACTTTAGGTATCAACGCCCCAACCAACGATATTCGGCCTTCTTCGGCCCCAATCCACGCTCATTTATTCGCCCTACTCTCCCTCCCAATAAGCGGATTCTCCCCCTTCGCGTACTTCGAATCGCTCTCCAGCGTCTCATCCGGCTTATCTGCGACACCGGTATTCAGCAAAATGCCCATCTCAAACATTTCTCTGCACGCTTCATCACCATCAATACTCGCAAGGGTAGACTTACCGTGTCTAGCGTACAAATGGTACTCCTCGTCAGCGTACTTGCCTACGCGACCGCTCTCCACCTCCTTGCGTGTGAGCTGGAGCTTGTTCTTCGGTAGGCCCATGGAGCCGAGGAAGTGGACCGAGTTCTTCCACTCAGTCTCTTTGCGCGCGGACGACCAGTGCAGTTCTTCGCCCATGATGTCGATGACTTGGGGAAGCGCTTCGAGCGCGGCTTGGGCGTTGAGGAAGGCGAGACGCATGCGGCGGGCAACCACATCGGTGGCGGTTTGTGCATACTCGTGGCGGACGCAGTAGCGGACTTCGCCGTCAATGTAAGGGTAAAGACCGGAGATCTTCTTGCCGCGGACAGGAAAGCGCTGTTCGGTTGGAGCGGAAAGAGCGGCGACGGTCCATGCACGGTCGCCATATGCCTGGCAGAGGTACTTGGCGACGTCGGTCTCGATGCCGTAGTGTTGGATCAGGTTGATGAAGAGGGTTTTGGAGTAGCCGTGGGCACCGACGAGTCTGACGCGGTGGGTCTGGCAGGTGCCGTCGAGAGGAGCCTCGTCCCTGACCTGAGTTCCGCTAACAAGCGTTGCATCAGTAAGTGGCTTGGTCTTCAGGCCAAACTCCTTGATGGCTTCATCCACTGTTTCTTCAGCCATTTGACGGTAAGTCGTCCATTTGCCGCCAGAGCAAGTAAGGAGACCAGAAGGAGATGTGGTAACGAGATGGTTTCGGACAAGGCCTTCAGTCTTGGGCGCCTTGGGGTCTTTGACCAGAGGGCGGATACCGGACCATGCAGCAAGGACGTCGCCACGCCTGACATTAATCTCGGGCTGCAAGTAGCGCTTGACTTCCTTTAGAATCCAATCGATCTCGTCCTCGCCCGCTACAGGGTTCTGAGTGATATTGCAAGCGGTGTCGGTTGTACCAGCGATCGTATTGCCTTGCCATGGCAAGAAGAAGATCACACGACCGTCAGATGTGTTTGGATCGATAAGACCCATATTTGAGGGACTGTAGAAGCCTGGAAGAATGACGTGGACACCAGAGCTGGGCGCAACAATTTCCTCTACCTTCTGGTCGTCCATCTTACGGATCGAATCGGTGAACGGTCCGGTAGCGTTAATGATGCCCTTGGCTTTGATGGTGAATTCTTCACTCTTCTTGCCGTCCAAGTCTGCAATACAATCTCTGGCCTTTGCACCGCAAAGCTTGCCCTTTGCGTCCTTCTCCAGGCTGGTGACCTCTAAATGGCTAACAACATTCGCTCCGTATAGTGCAGCAGTCATAGCTATTGAAACGTTCATCCGAGAGTCATTGTGTGCACCATCTAGTACTGTCAGCTTGCGATCTCATGCGCTCGCAACGCGACTGACCGTAGTATACCAGAGCTCCGACCAAGCCTTCCTTCTTCAGCATAGGGAATGCATCCAAAGCTCGGCTCTTTGTCAAGAAGTACGACTTCTCGATATTCTCTGAGCCAGCGAGGAAATCATAAAACTTGGTCCCAGCCCAAAAGTACGGCGCCTGCCACCATTTCTGAAGCGGAATCATGATCGGGAGCCATTGTGACAGATGTGGCGCGGTGTCCAAGAAATATCGGCGTTCGCGGAGGGCTTCGACAACAAGGGCGTATCTTGACAGTAATTCAGTAATGGTTTGAAACAGGCTCTCGAGATACGCACTGATTGTAGTCCAAGTTCCAGACAGCCTTTTCCAAATATCGCACACCTCCGTGTACAAGCTTCGTACTTTTACTGCTCGTTCCACTACTGAAGTCATCCCGCTCGACGAGCGCAACTTTCAAACCTCTTGTAGCGGCATCAAGCGCAATTCCTGCGCCTGTTGCACCACCACCAATGATTAACAGGTCATATGGGTCTTCTCCCGCATTATCCTCAGACGCAGGAGATGCGCCACTACCAAAAAGCTTCCTCGCCTTGTCCGCAACGTTCAAAATGACACCACCACTTCGCTTGAGTGCCGCAATTTGCTCCTCTCTGCTCTTCACTTGGGGGAAATGCGGCGGTCGGAAGACGCCTCCTTCGCCGTATGTCGGTGGCGGGACGGCCGCAGCTTCTGTGCCAGGAATATCTCGGGGACGGTATGCGATGTAAAGTGCTGTGCTAGCGACGGCACCAGCACCAGCTGTGTACAGCAATGGCTTGAGGATACGACTTCCTTGTCTTGCAGCCATGATGCTAAATCTTCCTCTTCTTCCAACCCAACGGATAGATTCGTCCCCTGAAGACCTTGGGGGGAGTCAATCACGAATTGAAATAAAAATAAACCGTCAAAAGAATGCCAGAGGCTCTAGCCTTCACATGTAGATCATTAGCGGCCGCGCTCCGGAGAAACAAGCGCTGCATCTCACGTACCTCGAAAACGCCCTAGGACAACATGGAGAGCTGCGCGCTCGTGACTGGCAATTTTTCCGGAGAGTAGGGAGAGGTGTGGGAGGTGTGGTGGATGCGCGCTGTGGACCGCCAAAGTTTGAACAGACAGCTGCACATGCGATAACGACTGGTGCGCGATGGCGTCGGAGTCGCTCCACTTCGGCCAACGGAGGTCTATACCGATACTTCGACCGTAATGGTCTTTGAAGGGGACGTGAGGTGTACAAGTGGCTTGAGGCTTATAGCTTTCGTGCGCGGAGATATAATGTTGCAGTCATTGAAGTTTGTGAAGCACCTGATGTTCATTCTCAACATTCAGCGACCGTCCAATGTTTGTCGCGTTGAAGCCTCGGTATCCACTGATCGACCGGATCCGGCAAACGCCCCCCACGTCAAAAGTGCCAAGGGCCCTTTAAGTCGTTCTCATCTCATCTGGGTATGCATGTTGTACATACGTTTTCACTTAGGAAGAACAACTTTCAGATCGGTATTGCCACCCTAGGCTTTCCGAATCCTCTTTAGCCATGAGTAATTTATTGAATTGCCTTCTTCCTTAGATGCATCTGCCTCCATCGACTTCTAGGTTCACTCCAGTTATAAACTTCGCATCATTGCTGGCCATAAAGACACACGCTGATGTAACATCGTCGACTTCTCCGATCCGTCCCATCGGAACATTGCTCGTGAACTTCGTCCTATTCTCAGGCGTGTCCTCCATACCTGTGAAAGCACTGAACAGTCCTGTCGCAGTGACCAGAGGGCAAATGCTGACAACGCGAATTTGATGTGGACCATACTCGGCAGCTAGGCCTTTCGTCGCGTTCCACACAGCTCCTTTGCTGGCGTTGTACCATACAAGCCCAGGTCGCGGTCTTGTAGCTCCAACACTTGCGATATTTATGATGACACCTCCTTCTTTCCGATCAATAGCTTGCTGGACCCACGCATTGCATCCCAAATACACGCCTTTGACATTGATGTCGAACGTCCTCTCGAACTCTTCTTCAGTTACCGTCGTCGTCGGTTTGTTTGTATAGCTCCAGCCCGCGTTGTTCACAAGGATGTCGCAGCGACCAAACTTCTCGGTACACGCGGCCACAGCAGCTTTCCAGTCTGCAGACTTGGTCACGTCCATCTGGTGAAAGGCAAGCGCAGACGGGTTCGTGGCGACGGTGGCTTCGCCACCTTTGGCATTGATGTCGGTGACGAGGACTTTGGCACCTTCCGCTGCGAAGGCTTTTGAAATGCCAGCACCAAAGCCCGAGCCCCCACCTGGTGGTGTATCAGCTACGATGCCACGCTGAAAGGTGGGAATATGTTACCTGTGACGAGAGCAACTTTGCCATCGAGTCTACCCATGTTGCTGCTTTAGTTCGTGTCAGACTTTGAGGCTGGTGAATGAAGTGCAGAGCTAAAATCGGAAGCTTCAGTGTGCTATTGAAGCAAGACGAAGCAAGCAGCAAGCACAAGATGTCCACGGCGGCGTTCTCTCCGCCATGCACGGCATCCTGAGCACACGCTACATACGCGCATCTCGTCTCCAATCATCTCCAAATAGCGCTACCGAGCACCGTGTTTCGGAGGAACCACAATGAGGGGTAAGTCGTGAGGTGTGGAGAAGGAGGGGTGACGTCCGACGGAAAGGACCACCGAGGAAGCAGCCAATGAGAGGCCGATCACGCCGCTCCTTCTTTCTCTTTCGGCTCACCTCTTTGGGAGTCGGCTACATGCTTTTCCAATCAGCCATACAGGGTCTGCGGAATACAGAAGTGGGGTTGGTGCATCGATGTCATGGATTAGCATGATGCGAGGAATGGGCGAGTTTGATGCGCGCGCCGATGGGAGATTACTTTCGATTGGGATGGCGACTCTTTGATCACTTATCCTCTCCCTCAAAAAGTCGACGACATCCTATTGAACATACGACAAACTCAAACAGCTTCCCAAGCTTAGCATCTTGAAACACACACTCGAACCAATTCTCTCAAAGACCAACAGAGCCGGCAAGATGGTGTTGGCAGGCAAATATGATCTGCCTTTCAAGGTTAGGAGAATGCAAAGCTTGGAGGTCGTTGCTAATCTTGTTGTAGCTCAACAACCCAGATTTGCTTCACAACCTGTCCTTCGTCCACGGTGAATGGGTCAAGGCCAAATCAGGCAAGACCTTTGAAGTAGCTGGTCAGCGCACTCACTTGACTACAATGATCAGCTATTGACATTATCAGATCCTGGAACCGGCAAGACATGGATCGAGTGCCCAACAAATGATGCATCAGACGTCGACGAGGCGGTCAAGAGCTCACACAAGTCCTTCCTCGAGTACAAGAAGCTTAGTCCTCGAGCGCGAGCGCAAATGCTGTATAAGTGGGACGCACTGATCAAAGAGAACAAGGAAGATATAGCAACAATTCTTGTGTACGAGACCGGCAAACCAAGAGCTGAAGCATATGGCGAAATTGATTACTCAACGGGTTTCACTTGGTGGTTTGCAGGCGAGGCCGAGCGCATTCAAGGATCAGTCTTCACTCCCGCCCTGCCAAATCGCCGTATATTCACCATCAAGCAACCACTTGGCGTTGCTGCTGCTCTGGTACCATGGAACTTCCCGATTGCAATGATTCTGCGGAAAGCTGGCGCAGCACTTGCTGCCGGCTGCACGATGATCGTCAAGCCCAGTCCTGAGACACCCATCACGGTCTTGGCGCTGGCGTATCTCGCGGACCAGGCTGGGTTTCCTAAGGGCGCTCTCAATGTGTTGACCACAGATCTTGATAAGACGCCAGAGCTCAGTGAGGCTCTCTGCAGACATCCTTTAGTCAACAAGGTTACATTCACTGGTTCGACAAGGGTCGGTAAACTTGTAGCGAAGATCTGCTCCGATAACCTGAAGAAGGTCACACTGGAACTTGGTGGCAACTGTCCCGTACTCATCTTTGACGATGCAAACATTGAGCAGGCCATAAGTCAGGTGTTCGCCTTGAAATATCGACACGCTGGCCAGGCTTGTATCACAGCCAATCGAATTTACGTCCAGTCTGGCATCTACGACAAGTTCATTGAGCGTTGGAACGCCGAAGCCCAGAAGATTGTTGTTGGCCACGGTGCCGACGAGAAGACGACCATGGGACCAGTCACAACACCACGAGGGGTAGAGAAGGCGCTCTCTCTTGTAGAAGATGCAAAGAAAAAGGGAGCGAAGATCCATATGGGTGGCAACAAGGTCGCGAAGAACGGCGGGTACTTCTTTGAGCCTACTGTGATTAGTGGAGTAACACCTGATATGGACATCGCGAAGGAGGAGATGTTCGCTCCCATCAGCACATTCTTCAAGTTTGAAACCGAGGATGAAGCTGTAAAGGCAGCTAACGATACAAGCATGGGTCTTGCGTCGTACACCTTCACTAAGAACGTGGACCGGTTCTGGAGGTTGTTCGAGAATTTGGAGGCAGGCATGATCGGTCTCAATACTGGTGAGTGTCGCTCAACCTCCACCCGAATTACTCACTAATTTGGCGTTTAGGAAACTCCTCCGCAGCGGAGTCACCGTTTGGTGGCATCAAGCAGAGTGGATACGGAAAGGAGTCTGGAAAGGATGTGGCCGTCAACGAGTACCTGATCACGAAGACCGGAACCTTCACTCTTGAGGAGCAATCGTAATCGAGACTTGCTGACGATTGTAATGTACGACAGACTGTGCTTAAGTAAATCCAGTACTATTGTCTTTCCATTGTCTGATGTCAAGGTCTGTGCCAATGAGCTTGAGCAATGTGTGAATTGGCACGTCCGTGCGTTTAGTGACTGCTACATACACTCAGCAGCTGCACTTCCGTGTAATGAACTGGTTTATTATCTGACACCACTTCCTGAGGTTGTGCTTCAGCCTCGCAGAACAACTTTACGCTCACCAGCCACTTTGCTCCACGTGATCGTCGCATTAGCGCCTCCGCTAACCTTAGAACTTCGGGGACCGCGCGACAGAGCTGCGGTCGAGCAAGCTTCCCTTCGCCAGCACCCCGCGCACCCTCGTCCTTGTGCATCAGCACCACGTGCACCACCGTCGCCATGGACACTGATATGATGGACGCTGGCTATGACATCGACATCGATGTTGGCGCCAGCATTGAAGCTCCCGTACAGCAGCCTCAGCAGATCATTGAGGTAAGGCAAGCTCAAGCCTAGACTGTAGCTGTGTCTGACGCGCTGCGCAGCAAGAACCCACACCCAAAGCGACCAACGATGTACCTGCCGCCTACTTCGAGAATCTGGACGCACAGCCGACCAAACCATGGCCGGAAGCTTTGAATCTACAAGGCGTGAACGACTTCGACCCCAATGATCCTCTGTACTACGCGATGGAACACTGCGGCTCCGAGCCACGCGTCAAGCAGCTGCGATGGGTTAGCGATAGCTCTGTGAACCTTGAGTTTTACAGCGCCGAAGATGCAGCCGCAGCGCTTGTGCTGCTGTCACACAAATCAGAGAATCCGAATTCGCTTGCGCTACAGGACAGCCGAAGAGCAAAGGACTACTCGAAGAAGCCAAATAGCATTCTAAAGATTAGAGAGACGAATTCTGGCGACCAGAAACCGAAGGGAGCCGCAACACGCAGCACCTACTACCAGCGCAACCCCGATATTCGAGGCAATCGAGAGAGAGAGCCACGGAAGCGACCGCCGCCAAAGAGAGACTTTTTGGATTACGGCGAAGAAGACGAAGATCGTAGGGATCGAAGGAGGAGAAGGCAGGTTAGCTCGACGAATGATCCCAACTTGTGCTAATACAGAGTAGCAGTGGAGACGAATCTATGGGCGAAGACTCTGGTGTCGAGCGGCGAAGAAACAACTACCGGAACGACAGAGACACAAGAGGTCGTGGTGGCAGACCTAGGAACGATAGGGAATCTGGCAGCTTCAGAGGTGACCGAAACGCCGGCAGACTTCGGGACGACAGAGAATCTGGCAGGCTCGGTGCTGACGTCGACTCGTACCGACCAGGGACTCGGAGGTGTGTACGTCCCACAGGTTGGAAAACAAAGCTAACGAATCTTAGTCCGCGAGAGTCACACTTTGGTCGCCTACGAGGACGCAGTGCCTCACCCACCTCAGAAGATGGCGACGGTCGCTTTGGATTCGCGGAAGATAGCACAAACGTACGAAGCCGCTACAGAAGCCGGAGCCGCAGTCGCAATAGTCGTCGACGACGCGAACCGAGCGGTGACCGCTGGACTCACGATCGTGCAAACTATGGCACATCAGGAGCCCGGTGGCCGAAAGACACTTCCTTCGACAGCTCGCCAATGGGCAATCACCGTCGATCAGATGCCATGGATGAGACACGGAAAGGAGGTTCTTTGCTTGAGCGCATGACGAAGAACGGCCGGCCAGTTGTGCCACAGACACGATCTTTAGCCGACCGCATCACCCGCGATGATGACGACGACTCATCTTACGGACGATTAAAGGGTGACGATAGCGAGCCCGCTTTCAACGACTTCTCTGAACCCAAGCCGCGACGGAATCTCGTTGATCGGATCAGTCGAGATACGGACATTAATATTCGTGGGAGAGGTGAAGAGGGCATCAACATCCGTGGGACAGCAGGCAATGGGTCAGCTGGCGGCATCAATATCAGAGGCGTAGCAAGCGGTGCTTAGTTGGACACTGCGATACGACGAGGACTCCGAGTGCCTGCTACACCAATTCTCCATTTCAACTTGGAGATAGAGGAATGGAAGCTGGGAGGAAGCCCGCGCTGGACGATGCTAAGCAGCGACGGCTGAAGATGTCTTTGAGCATGTCGCTCAGACCTGTCACTCTACCCTTAATCATTTTGTATGCATCCAAGGATATCCATTGTTTGGCGCTCAAAATTGACAGCGATGACCGGGCTTGCTCGGCTGAAGGACGATTGGAGTGTATAGATAAAATCCTTGAGCACAATCAAGCTGTATGGACGCCGGATTGGCATAAGAAATCTTCTCAAAATTTGCACAATGTTTCTGTTCGCCCTCAAAACCGCACCGAGGAACGTCATAATCTTCTTGATGATTCTTGAGCAAAACCCTTGAAGGTTATCGGTGCTTCGCTGCAAACCGCTTGCATAATCAGCCCTACGCGCCTCGGACTTGCGTGGAGCCGAAGATCGACCATCCTTACACACACCCGCCTAGCTTGGTCTTGGAAGCGCCAGTACATACGCCTGGAACTGTTGATGCATGTATGATATATAACTCCAGCCTACCCTACCTTCTCAACCTCCCTCGAATACAATTTCGCACCCTTCTCTATTGCTGGACACGAATTACCATACATCGCCCTGCGCGCAATCCCACCACAACCCCAACCACAACCACAACCACAACACTATAAACTTAGGAACCCCAATACAAACAAGCAACATGGTCACTCTCCACCTCTCCTACACATCCCGAATCAACCCGCCGAACGCGACCCCCGTCCTCACAGAATCCCAAGTCTGGGCCGGCCTGCAGCGCAAAATCCGGTTCGCGCAGGAATTCGTGCCCGTCATCGAAAGCTGCGATGTCCTCGAAGACAAAGACGGCATTGTCGTCCGGGAAGTAAAATTCAAAGAGGGCGCGGGACCGAAGCCTCGAGCCAAGGAGACGGTGCGGAGTTTTTGGCCGAGTTGGGTATGTGTTCTTGTTCACTTTTGTTTTGGGTGTGATATGTACGGGATATATGAGGAGTTTTTGGATAAGATATGGTTGGTAGCTAACGCATTCAACAGGTCGATTTCGTGCAGGAAGACGGAAGTGTGATTAAGAACATTGTCTCGGATGGGCCGTCGGGCGAGAAGGAGGATTTGCATATGACGTACGCGTTTGAGTTCCCGCTGCCGCATATTCAGGAGGGGAGTGAGGAGGCTAAGAAGGAGTTGGCGCGGTTGAAGGGTGTAAGTGTTCTGTCCTTCTTTATAGCTGGAATTTTGGGTGGCTTACGAGTGTGATAGATGAGCAAGATGGCTGTCGAGAAGAGCATTGAGACGATTAGGCAGATGGTGGTTGATGGAAGGATCAAAGAGTAGAAATCAGCGTACGGAAACGCTGATATCGTCATTCGATGCAAGTCACAATGAGTGTCTCGAGTAAAGAGGTCACAAGGTCAATGACTTCTTGCAATTGGCATGACAGCGTGCTTCGAACCATGTTTGATTTCTGCTACGTGCTATGGCGAGAACACCACAAAAAGTCCCATATTGGGCTCCGAAGGATACAACCACGATTCGATGGTAGTGTTGGTCCATCATGTCATCTGCTTCATACTTTTTTTCAATTAGGATAATCGTGTTAAGACATACGAAGAGTCGGGTGAATGTATTGCGATCGTCGACCCGTTGCAGGGAATGCGCCCCAAATCTCGATGCTAATATTCGGGCAGAATTTCACTGGCTTCATTCAAACCACGGATCTAGTCACTGCTGCGACGAACTCAGAAAATGTTCGTTGGACTATCACGAATTACTCACAATCTTGCCCTTGTTCACAACGAATGCCTCGATCGCTGAGATAGCTGCCCATAGCCTGTTCTCCGCTTCCCGGAAGACGACAGACCTGGGTCCGTAGAAGACCTCGTCGCTTACCTCCTCAGGATGACGGGGCAAGCAGTGCATGAACGACCAGCTGTCCTTCGCGCCTCCTCGCTGCGCAAGCTCAGAGGTGATCTGGAAGCCCTCGAACGCCTTGAGTCTCTTCGCTGTCTCCTCTTCTTGACCCATCGATACCCAAGTATCTGTGACAAGAATATCGGCGTTCTTGACAGCCTCCTCTGGCACTCTGGTCTCAACTAGCTTTCCAGCCCTTGGCGATGTGCTCGCAGCGTGGTTTATGACCTCGATCATCTCCTTGGGCATCTCATAGCCTGACGGTGTTGCGACTGAGATGTCGACACCGAGCTTTGTTGCGCCGATTGCAAGATCGTACAAGACGTTGTTCGCGTCGCCGACCCATGCGATCTTCAGACCCTCGAGTCCAAGTGAAGTCGACGAGGAGGATGGATGGATCTCGGCCATGGTCAGGAAGTCGGCGATGATCTGGAGAGGATGGTAGAGGTCTGAGAGGGCGTTGATGACGGGTACGGTAGAGTGCTTCGCGAGGTCTGCGACGTCGGAGTGTGGACCTACACGCGCTACTATGGCTGCGGTCATGCTGGATAGAACAAGAGCAGTGTCGTAGAGTGACTCATTGACGCCCAATTGAATATCGTCCTTGCCCAAGAACATGGGCGTACCTCCCATGGTCGCTATGGCGCCTTCCGTCGACACTCGCGTGCGGGTACTCCTCTTGCTGAAGGTCATAGCAACGGTCTTTCCAGCCAATGCTCCACGCAGAGAGTGCGGGATCTCACCAGTGCCCGACTTGATGGCTGTCTTGTGCTGGTGCGCATTTCGCACGAGGGTAGTGAACTCAGCTGGTGTGAGATCTGCTATCGAAAGCAAGTGTCGGGGCGCGAATGGAGATGTTGGTGGAGCGGCAGGTGAAGACGAGAGCGAATATCGGCGGCATTGTGAGCGCGGCAAGCTTCGCAGAGCTGCAATTGCAGGGCGCATCGGAGACATGGTGCTTCGCTTGAAATGAGATGCGTCTTTTTGAACAACTGAGGCTTTTTGAACTTCAGTCACAGCTGTGGGAGTCACCCAACCTTATCGTCGCACGGCAGAACTTTTGTTTGACCGCCCGCACTTCGATGCGCGTTGGTGGAGAAGCCGCGTGCACTAGCGCGGCGGATAAGGAAGCGGGCGCCCAGCCGGGGCTGAGCGTGATGACGAAGACGGGCAAGTCAACGCTTCATCCAAGGTACGCGCAGCCCAGCCCTGCATCTGCCCACCTCACCCAACGACACCCCTTCCATTCGCATCGCATGACCTCTTGAGAGCCTGGTCGCTCTCTGCCCTTCCATCTCATACGCCATGGAGTCGCCCGAGGCGCAGTGGGCCTCCACCCGCACACCCAGTTCGCGCCCAGCCTCACAGAAGTCGGCTCGCTCGTCGCGATCCGCGCCGTTGAATCAGTCGAGTAGAAGCACGGAACAGACACCGCTACTTGCTCGAGAAGACAGAAGTGACGATGAGCAAGACGACGGAAACCGGACGCCAGCGACGACTTCATTGTTGAGATCGCTGAGCGGCTCAGATAACAGTGGCAAAACACCGCTATGGAAGAAGCGATGGCCGAGCATACTGGCACTGGTCATGCTGTGTCTCGTCGTCGTGGGCATAATGCTCGGGTTCCTTGCGACAGAAGGCATCGAGGAGTACGCCATGCAGGCAGCCGACTTCAAGCCAACCAAGCTATCCATAGATGGACTGGTCGACCAGGGCGCGAAGGTGCATGTAGAAGGTGATTTCACCATGGATGCATCAAAAGTGAAGAAGTCGAGCGTGCGCAACCTGGGGCGATTCGGGACTTGGATTGCGAGAGAAGCTGAGACTGGGCCGTTCGACGCTCAGGTCTACCTACCTGAGTACGGCAATGTGCTGGTCGGCACAGCCTCAATTCCAAGCATCAAGGTCAACATCCGCAACGGCCACACAACGCACATTTCCTTTATTACGAGCGTACAGCCTGGGTCGCCTGAAGGCATTCGTAACATCGCCAACGACTGGATCGATGGCCGTCTAGGTCAGATAAGGGTCAAAGGAAAGGCAGAGGTTCCTCTAAAGTCTGGCTTGATCAACATTGGCAAGCAGGTCGTGGAGCAGTCCATGGTCTTCAAAGGCGGCGATATCCCTACACTCCCTCACTACAACATAACGAAGCTCAACATCCACGAAGCCAAGAATGGACGCAAAGGCATGGGTGCCGACGCAACTGTCGTGGTGGAGAACGACTTCCCAGTCCAGATCACCCTACCCGCCGTAGCGGTCGACGTGTTGATCGAAGGATGCTCAGCGGAAAAGCAGATCTTTGTGGGAACAGCAGAGACTTCACAACTGGAGGTCAAGCCCAAGAGTGACATCGAGGTGAACGTTCTGGGAAATGTTGCTCACCTTTCAGACTCTTTGACTGAAGTATGCCCCAACTCAGCCAAGTCACCACTTGATGCTTTCATTGGCGACTACATGAAAGGTGATGAGTCGACAATTTACATCAACTGTTGCAAGTTCCCGGATCCCAATACTCCAGACTGGGCGCGCGAGCTCCTGAAGGATATCACGGTTCCAGTGCCCTTCCGCGGACGTGACATGGGCAGCCTCATCAGGAATTTCAGCATGGCCGATATGCACTTCTCTCTTCCAAATCCATGGGCCGAGCCAGGAACACCAGAAGCCTCGCCGAAGATCTCTGCCGTGATTAATGTCGACGTTGGACTGCCGAACGAGATGAACTTCCCGCTTGACGTCAACCAAGTAAAGGCTGATGCAGACATCTACTACAAGAACAAAAAGCTTGGAAAGATGGACATGAACAAATGGCAGAAGGCAAACTCGACCAGGATTGATGCACATGGCAAAGAGGGACCATCACTTCTGGTCCAATCAGAAATCAAGAACGCACCCATTGAGATCCTTGACGACGACCTCTTCAGTGAGGTTGTTCAGGCGCTCATCTTTGGCGGCAAATCTGTCATGCTGGACATGAAGGCTTTGGTCAGCGTTGGTGTAAACACACCCATGGGCAAATTCGCCATCCGCGGCATCCCAGCGAAGGGGTCCGTACCAGTCAAACGTTCGTAATCCAGTTCGTGATCCAGTTCAACCATCGTACCTGCAATTGCTAACCTTTGACCCTCAGCAATACACAACGGCAAAGGCAATGATGGTGGCAGCGACCCGAAATCAAGGTTCGAAGCCCTCAACGTCAGAGTCGGCAATCTGTCTATAGTCAAGACCACACCTACTTCAATGACGCTCCAAGTACACGTCAACATGACCAATCCGACAAATTACTCCGCAACGGTCCCATTCTTCAGCATCAACATCATCGTCAACGGCACCGTCCTCGGCCAAGCCCTGATCGAAAACATGTACGTCAAACCCGGCAACAATACCAATCTCATCGCCACCGCGCTCTGGGACCCCTTCACAAACAGCGGCGCCAAAGGCAAAGCCGTCGGCGCCGAAATGCTATCACAATACATATCCGGCTTCAACACCTCCATCACCCTACAAGCCCACAATAGCACCATCCCCGCCCAACCAGGCCTAAGCAACCTGCTCTCCAAATACCCCATCACACTCCCAGCACCGCATCTCTCGCACCCCAAAGACCCAGGCAACGGCGACGGCTCCGACGACCCAGACGACGACGGCAGAGAACACTTCATCAAAGGCGCAACAATGCACCTCATCTCTTCGACCGCAACATTCACGCTAAACTCGCCCTTTACACGGACAACTATGTTCATCACACACATGAACGCCACCGCATACTACGAAGAACACCCTGCTGGCGTCATTCTGTACGACTTGCCCTTCGCCGTTCCGCCAGGACTTAGTGAGAGTCCGCGGATCCCTGTTGATTGGAGCTTTGGTGGGATCGGGTATGAGGCGATAAGGAAGGCGTTGGGCGGGCAGTTGAAGTTGACGGCGTTTGCGCATGTGGGTGTAAGGATTGGCGAGTGGAATGAGAGGATTTGGTTCAAGGGAGGGAAGATTGGGGCGAATGTTAGATTGTGAGTGTGGCTGCGGGAATGAGGAAGGGGTAGTGTGTATATAGTGTATAACACAAAGATTGGGAGGGTGGACTGGATACTGTTGGCTGGATACAGATGGATAGCATGGCGTTTTGGTTGCATCTTCGGATTTCTTCTGTTGTATCGAAGCGATTTGGAGTGCTTGCACCATCAACATATGTTCTTTATGTTTCTCAATGATTGTTTCTGCTCAGTACGTGATTGCAGTGGACGAGCTGCAGGCGAGATCATGACTTCGTACCCAATCTTAGGGTGTGCTGTGTTCTGTAAGCTGCCTCCAGACCAGTTGTGTTTTCACTCGCGTTGCCAAAAATCAAACTTGACGGTAAGAATTGCATTGGTATTCTAGCTTTACGCGGAAACGAGTCCAAAAAACAGCCAGAAAGAAGAGTGCACGCCCTGAGCTGTCAGCTGTGGCACACAGGCTCGACTGTAAAGCTGAGCACAAGAGATAAGAATGCCTTGGCAGCGGACGATATCGTACGCGGATCCGTCATCATAGAGGTTGACGAGACCTGTCGTGAGTGCTCAATCATAGTCGTTTGGACCGCACTTACAAGCCGGGGGGAGGAGGCACCTAGAAGCCGTTAGCCATTGACTGAGACGTTCGCGTGGTGTGTACATACCGCGCTGTAGCCGCCCGGAGGCGACGCAGCAGGAGGCGGTGGCGGCGGCGGCGCTCCATAACCAGCAGGTTCCGAGGGTGGTGGTGGCGGAGGAGCTCCGGCCCCAGCACCAGGTGCAGGAGACTGTGTCTGACCATAAGCTTGTTCACCGTAGTACTGACCATATCCACCCTGTGAGTACTGCGCCATGACAGCTGCGAAGCCACCGTACGCCGCGTAAGGGTCCTCGGACGGGTTCTGAGCATAGTAAGCGGCCCATTGGGCATACTGAGCGTTGTAGTCGACAGCCTGGGCGTTTTGATCGACAGCAGCTGCTGCGATAGGAGATCTGGCGTCAGTAGAGGCTCCATAACCGCTTTGGCCTCCGTAGCCACCTTGACCACCACCATAGCCGTAGCTCTGGCTTCGATCTCGGTCACCACCGCGATCTCCATAACCGGGCCGTCCATTGGAGTAGCCGTCTCGATCTCCCCGGTCTCCGTAACTGCGGCTTGGTGGAGGGCGGTCCTTGAATGCTTGGTAGTCTGCTTTTACCTTCTCAAGAAGTTCATCACAGAGTTCCTTAGCGCGCGCGACACCTTCGGGACGAGGTCCCGCGATGTGAAGATACATGGGTTCTTCGCTCTCTTGACCAGTCTGAGGCTCCATGAAACCTGAGCCGCGGCCCTTGATCTGGACTTTGCAGCTCGTCTCCTGTTGGATGTACTTGACGTTGTCACCGCCTCGGCCGACTACCTGTGCCCGCAAGTTGAAGCCACTGATGGGTTCGAGACCAACAGAGATCTTTTCTTCAGGCCATTTGCGCTGCCAAGGTCAGTAACGTGGTCGAGTATGCATACGCATAACTTACTCGGCCAAACTCGTCACGCTCAAAATTTTCCGGTTCACGGCGACGGAAACGGCGCTCATCTACTAGGTTAGGAAGATCTTGTTGCATCATTTCTTCGATCATCTTGGTGGCTGAATCCAGGCCTTCCTTTGAGGTGCTGGTGACACGAAGATATAGTGGCGGGTTCTGGGATCAAGTCAGTCATGGTCGTTCGAGGGACAAGGTTCGTACTTACAGCAGCTGTGGCCATGTTCTTGTCAGGATAATATTCGCCGCGCGTGGTGACATCTTGGACATGTATAAGCAGGTGGTTCTACAATGGTTAAATGATGTGTTCGGGTTTGCGTACCAGCGCCAGTCTCGTCTTTGATCTAGATGACATAAGGTCAGCATTTGATAGACGGGTGGGGTGGCTAGAAGATCAAGTAAGCTCTGCTCCCGCAAGGAGAGATTGCAAACAACGACCCAGCCTCCAGACTTGCTAGCAAACAGCGCAATGACTGGGAGGGCAGGATTGATCCTGGAGAATCAGTGGCAGACAAAAGTTATTTACCCTTTTTTGCACAGCTCCTTTGGTCAGTGTATAGCGATTACGCAGATCATTGATCTCTATGTCCTTGATGAAGTCTCCGTCCTGTTGGTAGATCTCGCTGGAGACGGCTTGACCCGGGCCGGCGGAAGGCGACTTGACGACTGGAGGAGTCTGCACCTGTTGAGGTCGTCAGCAGTGTGGGTGGAGCAGGAAGTGTAGGGCTGAACTTACAGCGCGAATAGGCGGCACATCTATATGTTGGATGCCTTTCTTCGCAGCGATCTGTGCATTGATCCTCGCAGCCGCCGCAGCAGCAGCAGCCGCAGCCTTATTCTTTGTGCCGGCAGTCGAGGGGCTGTCTGAACCTTCACGGGTGATTGGGCTGCGCGCACGAGTCGACTCTGAGTCGCGCCGCGAAGGGGATCGCGAGCGCCGGTCTGTGTCGAAGCGCGAGCGAATGGGGCGATCAGCATCATCGCTATCAAAGCGCGAGCGCGGGCGGCGTTCGTCAGACATGTTACACGGGTAGTGGACAGCAGAGTTGCGGTGTTGCAGTTTGGAGGTGCGTTAAAGTATACAGAAGTGCCTAGACGAAGAAGGCTGTAGTTCGCCAAGGCCTCGGCTGATCCTGCCTTTTGTGGGCCCGCCGACTTCGCAGCCAGTGAGGTGACTCCGGATTTTGTGCATTCACAGTCGGGGGATCTTCTTTCGTCTCCGTCACCGCCAGCTCTGCGACTCCCATAAAACGGTCAAGAATCCCCCAATTGCCTCTCGAGAGGTCGCCCATTTCACCATGGCATCTCGACGAGCAATCTTGCCCCTGCGCAGCTTGCTTAACCGGCAATGTGTAGGCGCTGTTCGCCAGCAACAAAGAGCTTCAAGCTCCTCGTCCACACAAGCCCTTGCCTACAAGGCCCTTCACCGCCGCATTGCACCGCTACCTACCGAAGACCGTCCCCCTGCGTGGTCTGCACCGGCAGCCGTCAGTAACATCCTCTACGAGACTCCTCTCCCATCCCAGAGCCCACCAAAACGCCACATTCTCAATTGCTTGGTGCAAAATGAGCCAGGTGTGCTCTCTCGCGTGTCGGGAATTCTGGCGGCCCGAGGGTTCAACATTGATAGCTTAGTGGTTTGCAATACTGAGGTAGACGATTTGTCGCGCATGACCATTGTGCTTCAAGGTCAAGACGGAGTGGTTGAGCAGGCACGCCGCCAGCTCGAGGATTTGGTGCCAGTGTGGGCTGTATTGGACTACACCGAGTCTCCACTTGTGCAGCGCGAGTTGCTGCTCGCCAAGATCTCCATTCTTGGCCCTGAGTACTTCGAGGAGCTGCTCTCCCACCACCGCGAGATGGCACAGATGCCAGAATCCGAAGGGGAAGAGTTGTCAGAATCAGATCGGGACCAATTCGCTGAGGATGCTGCTCGCGATTCATTGAGGAGAGACTTCCATCCGTCAAATTTGGCCGTCAGCCAGGCGCTCCGTCACAAGCATGAGCATCTCCGAGCTATCACCTTTATGACCCACCAATTTGGAGGGAAGGTTCTGGACATCAGCACAAACAACTGCATTGTCGAGGTCTCAGCGAAGTCAATGAGGATTGATTCTTTCATGAAGCTGATCGCCCCTTTCGGTATCCTCGAGTCTGCACGAACAGGTCAGTGACACGGTAGCCCGATCAAATGATATCGTGCTAACAATAACCAGGTCTAATGGCTCTACCTCGGTCACCTCTCCACGGATCTGAAGAACTCGAGGCGAAGGAGGCAGAGGACATTGTCGACAGCAGCTTGCTTCCTCCGGGTTAGCTGCTCTGACAACAAAATGGGCGGTTATAGCGATCTTTCACACCATGTGTAGGCGTCCCGATCTCTGTGTACATGTAGTTCAATTTGGCGTTGTCCGTGGGGAAATGGTTATGCAGAACTGAAGAGATCTACATGTCCGCGCGTTCCGATGCTGTCATTTACTGCACCAACAGTCGAGCTGCAAGGTGTGTCATCGACTATCTATATGCTTGCTGGAAGATATTTGCGCGAACCAATCAGCAGGCCTACATGTGTCTCGTATCCTTTTCCACGGCAGCTGGATCACGACTGCATGCACCCACAGGTTTAACCTGCAGATGGCCCGCAGCACCGACTATGCGTATCGATCCTACAAAAAGCTCTTCATCCTCAATGCTCATGCAAGAGCCTGCATATGGGAAATTGTGAAGTGCGTGTGATCACTTTCAGCCACACCATGAACGTGGGATTCATACAAAATTTTCAGATGTTGAATGCACAAATCCCACATGAGTCAAATTTGGTGCAGACCATGTGACATGGCAACTCATAATGGCTGCCCCAGGTCTGTAGCCCTGTGGAGCATCGAGCCACAGTGGGTCTTGCTCTCGAGTGGTGGAGAAGCCGCGTTAACAAATGCTTGTTGCGGGCAATTGTGTTTTGTACAGAGGCGAGATTCAATTCTTTCCTCAAACTTTTGCCTACAAAACTAGAACTTTCATGTGACTTCGGCAAAATTCCACCTCGTTGGCATGCACTATGCCCAACGCTCTGGAACAGCCAGTCAAAAGTCGTGGACAAAGTTTGCAGGATATAGCAGAGGTTCGTATAGCCGGAAACGTGCTTGGTTGCTGCATTGGGATGATATCCACCACAGTAAGGCTGCACGTCCGCGCGATGCCAGCACGGGAGTTCTGTGGATCGGTAGCAACAGTCGCCATCGAGGGCCAGGATGATTGCTGCCATTACTGACGACGCTGAGGTGTAGAGATTTCGATCACTCAGTAATCCGCATCAAACTCTGACTGCCTGCAGCCGCCCCTCGTCGACGCCAGAGGCAATGGCAGCGGCCGTTGGCACCACGAGCGCAGAATGTGCCTCTGGATGCGAGCGTTCAAGAGCGTTGAGGTTAGCGTGCCCGGCTATCTTGTGGGACGTTGGCTGAGTCGGTCGCGGCAAGGATCATGGGCGGAAGCAGGATGTCTTGTAGCGTGAACTTGGCCGAGCCGCTATCTGCAGCGCGAAACCTCATCGCGACGGCTGGTCGATGTCATTTCCTCCTTGAGGCCTTGGTTCTGGAAGCTACACCACGCTACCGCTATATACAGGCGCCTGCCGCTGTGTCGTTCTTTCCTTTCGATCTTTCCGTACCTGCACGCTCTGTTCCGCAGCCAGAACGGAACCGGCCCTACGTCACATTCCCAAAGTATCTTGGCTGCCACCGGCATCCTCGTTAACGCATATCCTTATCATTCGACGCATATTGCGCTTGATCGGTTAGTACTCCGCTCCCGGGCAAATGCTCAGGCTATTGAATGGTCCACGCAATCACCGACTGCAAGCGACCGTTGCGCTCAACACGCAATTGTTATGAAGCACGCCTTGACCCGTTATCTGACGTCCACCCAGATCACTTGCGAGCAGTGTAACCAAGCACAACTACAACGCAGACCAACCGCCGCAATTGATACTTGCTCATTCGCTCGCACACTCAATTGCAGATGAAGTTTGGCGATACCCTTCGCACGCGCTCAATTCCAGAATGGGGACACTGTATGTACTAGTTGAAGGCCTGGGGATGACGGCTGAGCTGACTGCGACCAGACAACATTGACTATGATTACCTCAAAGACCTGATCAAGCACCAGACGACTCCAGGCACCAACAAAGCCGTATCGATCCCCGGTCAGGGCGAAAGCACCGAGAAGGAATTCCGCAACGCCTTTCTACAGGTCTTACATGCCCAACATGACCGCATCAACTTGTTCATCCGAAGCAAGAGCGGCGAGATTGAGAGGAGGTTAGACCACATCAGCAAGAGCTTGGAACAGCTGCGCTCGAAACAGCGTGCTAGTCCGCAAGGCGCACCTTTGCCGGCTCGCGTGGTGGAGAGATATGCGAAGATCGACGCAGATGTCGCGAAGTAAGCATTGTGGCTCTGCTGTATCTGCTGGCAATGTGTGGCTAACAGCATGCAGGACTGGCGAGGAAATACGTTCGTTATCGCGATTTCAAGTAGCCCAGCGGACCGGATTCACAAAGATACTCAAAAAGTACAAGCGATGGACGAAGGATAAGGGACTTCATCCTGTCTTTAAAGAACAGGTCATCAGCCGTTCAGACAGTCTTTTCCAGCTGGACTTGGGCTACCTGTTGGATCAATACATTGATGTTCTAGGTGCACTGCGCGCAGTATTTGACGCTGACGGAGCACCTACGGCTGATCTTGAGACTTCTAACGCCCAGTCAGCAGCTGCGCAAATAAGACGCTTCCTAGAAAATGGCGATGACCTGGACTTTGACTTGGCCATGACTACGACTCCATTGGGTTCACATGGCAACAGAGCGACATACTGGATACATCCTGACCATTTCGTTGAGGCACAAGTTTTGCTGCTGCAGCACATGCATCTGTATACTGGCAACACGAGTTCATCACGATCCGAGTCTGCCCGTGCAACACCAAGTCGCCGCAAGTCATCAGCGACAGGTACTGATCGGTATCTTACCAACGAAGACGAAGTTGGCCTTCTCGTTCTAGATCACCCAGAAGTATTCGCTATCAAGCAAAATGCCAGCACCATTGGCTCTACCGAAGCGACCAATGGCAACATCGTCTCCAATGCCGCAGGCAATGTTCTTTGTACCTTCTCTGGCGAGGCTGCAGTGGTGGTCTGCGCTGACACAAAGGGCCAACAACAGGCGTCCAGTAGCACCAAAAGCGCCAGAACAAACATCAAACACCTTCAAGATCTCCTTCGTTCGCCATCATCAGAAGTCAATGGCAAATCATCGAAACAGCAGTTAAATGCACGATCGATTGAGTCTAGTCATGGTGATCTCAGTGCCGTTCGGAAATGGCTAGCCGAGCACAACGAAGCAAAACCAATTGCTGGAGTTGGTTCGAAGCGAACTAGACTCATTGGACTTCACAATAACTCGGCTGGAGGCATATGGGCGACTCTGGACAGAGATGTGTATATGAAGGCGTCGATGAGCCAAGACCTTGTTGGTGAAGACTGGCCAGCGGCGGCGCGCTCAAACGCTACGACCTTTCCCCATGCCATCCTAGAAGTCCGCCGTGAAGGTGCTCAGGCGACATCGCTCATTCAGACTCTCGATCGAAGTCATTTGGTAGGCAAAAACCGTCTCACTCACCAAGCACAGTACTAATAAGTATAGGTCGAACGTGTTCGTGGATTCTCGATCGAAGCACATGCTGTCTGGGCATGCTGCAAACCCAGCTCCATGACTTCGCCATTTTGGGTACGTACCCATAGTCTTATTTTCATCGCCTGTCTTGTCAACAGCGCTAGACTAAGCCAGTGGACTGACATTTGATAGATACCATTGCTAGATCAAGACATCCGCAAGTTGCCAGAGCCGGTAAAGCGACGGAGTCGCAAGGCAAAAGGTAGCACAACGGGCTCGACATCTCAAACCTCACCTCCAATGACGTCTACATCGAACACATCATATGACGGGCAGCTGAGTCCGCTTGCTTCTCGCACTGGCGAGTCATCCCTTACTTCGCCGCAAGAATTCGTAGATCCACCAACATTACAAGCATTCCGCAAAAAGAGAAGAATGCCTTATTCAGACTACCCTCCACCAATTACTTCAGCAGAGCAAGAGCCGGAAGTGCAACGTTACTGGAATGAGTACGATAACCCCGAAGAAGACGAATCTGGAGGATATTACATTTACGTCAACCCGGATGCGCCCATCAAATTTCCAGGCCAAGAGCTTATCGAGGCATGGGTGAAAAAGGGTCGCAAAGTATTTGGACTGCGTGATTCTGCCGAGACACAGTCTCTACTCTCCACAGTAGAAGACGGATCAAGCGACGATGACACGGCTGACGAGTCGCCCATTCATCGAAACGGCGGATACGGTACCCTTTCAACACCCAAACGCCGAACTTCGCATGAGGGCTATTTCAGCAGCATCTTCCGCGGCCTCCGCGATCCGCACCGCGACGCCGAAGTCCTCCACGAACGCCGCACACTCCTCTCAGAACTAGAGATCCGGCAGCACAAAACCGAAATGACGAAACTACGACTCTACTTGACGTGTCTGAGCACGGCCATCGCCATCGACGTCATTTTGGGCCTGATGATCATCACGAGTCGCAAGAAGGAGCGCGGCGTGGTGGATATAGGTGTGCTTTTTGGCGCCATTTGCACATTGGTTTTGTGCATCGTCGCCCTTGCTAGTATGAAGACAAGACGGGAACGATTGGGCTGGATACATCAGGGTGCGGTGTTGAGTATTGCGATGGCGGTTGTGGCGCTGGATGTGTTGCTGTTCAGTTGGGTTTTTAGGATATGATGGTGTTGGGATTGGATCGGAAGAGACTTTGACGTATATATTGGGATCTCGACTGGTCGGGATGAATGGTTGTATATGAAAGGGAAGGGTCAGCGAGCATACAGCTGAGCACGCAATCGAGCATATACACTCGCATTCGTGACAAAACACATCGACTGCGTCGCATCTCCCACCTTGCACTGTGACGTGCGCGGCTATTGATTCGCTGTCAGCCTTGCTTTCAATGCATTATTGCCTGGATGCGAATCGCAAGAGATACCCTTACTACCAGATCCAAGTGCCGCAGAATCGGGGTACGAGAACCGCGATATCGTGGGGGGAGAGAAGTCGCCTTGTGCGGCGCAGAAGGAAGAATGCACGTAGAATCTTGCTGTGAGAGGTGATCGAGATTCATTGTCGTTTCTCGATGCGCGTTGCCATTATTGCCTTCGAGCATGAAACTTCTCAAGATTCAATCGAAGCTACTTGCAAGTATGCACGGCGTAACCGTCTAAGTTAGACGCCAGTCTGGGTCTGTTTGTCCGGGGGAGTCGAATCGTGTCGTACATGTACGGGCTGCGTCTGCGCTTATAGAACAAAGGTCGAGTCCCACTTTTGGCGGCTAGCAACATGAGAGCGGTTCACCTGCTGCGAACGCTTGCGTTAGTCGAAGGGCTGGTGAATGCTGTTCACGCACAGAATACATTGCCTCAATGCGCAGTAGGCGTCCTGCAGTGCCCTGGAACGAAGAGCGCGCTGATGGCGGTAGGCCGACTGTCTCGAATGGAGTCTCTGGACGCATTCGACCTGCGCCAAAAACGACCTTCCTTGTATTTGTATGGATGAGCGACTGGTAGCAGCGGTACGCGATTGCTTCGACCGATCGTGTGTTGTCAAAGAGACAATGACTGCGATGAACGCCACGACCTCCAGCTGTAGACGCCCACTTCGCGACAGATCGCATGTCACAACAATAGATGCTTCCGTGACAGGAGGACCGGCGATTTTTTTCTGTTGTTTTGCGTACCGTTGTTGCTTTACTGGACCGACAGTTTGGGTGGCACGATGCTTGTGCCTTGGGCGCAGGAATCTGGGCAACCCCTATGATTGCAATGCAGTTTCAACTCCCAGCTGCTGGGTTCGGCAAGGACGTGTGGACCGTACCTTTCGAGGATGTGACTCGAACATCGAAGGTATGTGGACGTTCGAACCACCGAGCATGGCTGATGACATCGTCAGTTGATATGGCTTACCCAGATGTTTTACTGGCCCACGACCACGCTTCCGAAGTTCGCATTCCTGTTGTTATATCTGCGGATATTTCCGCAAGAGCAGCTGCGTAGATGCGTGTATGTCGCCAGGGTCTTGACCTTCTTTTACTGGTCGCTTTTCAATTTAGCAATATATTCTACTGTCGGCCGATCTCCCTGGCATGGGAAGGCTGGGATGGCGAACACGAAGGCAGCTGCTGGAATAGCAAAAAGTTGATGCTGTCCGCTGCTGCATTTACTGTCGTTCTGGACAGTATCATCATCGTTCTCCCAATCCAGGAATTGCTTCGACTGCAGCTCTGCTAAAAGAAGAAGCTTGGCGTGATAGCCATCTTCGTGGTCGGAATTTTGTGGGAGTCGTCCGGCTCTGAGGCATGCCAAGTCACACTGACAATCTCGTGGTACTTTGATCATCTCCGCTATCAAAGTCTGGGCAGTAAGCAGTTTCGGCGAATCAATCAACACGACCTAGAACAACGTGCCTGCCGACTACTGGAGTGTTATGGAAGCGAACGTCAGCGTGGTACGCATGTGCATGGTGAGTGCAAGTCGTTTATCTCAGGACCTCTCGAGCTCATAAGGAAGTAGCCAGCGCTGAGGCGCGTAGTTGTACGTCGATGGCGTCGGCGAGAGAGCGAGTCGACAGAACCACTGGACGATGCCACGTTCCCCATCGAGACAAAGTACCGGCAAAAGTTAGTCGAGAAGAGGAACAAAAGACATAAAATAGGATCATTTGGTGACAAGAGCAGGTGCAATGAGGTCCACGAGCACTAAGCGAGCTGTACCCATACAATGGACTCTTAGGGTTGTGTTCGTGGTGTTGAGTGTGGTGTAGGAAGGATGTTTGACCACAATCGGGAAAGCTCGGGATCGTGTCGCGCGAGCCCTGAACCCTTGCCTGCTCTGACCTCACATGCTGTTCAGCTCGGAACTTGTTGACCACCAGCCAGCCACAACACCCCCGCTGCATCGCTCTGTATGGCACCTTAGATCCTCATATAACTCAGCCACGACCCCAATTGCGCATCTCTCTGATCACTTCACGGCACTGCGCAGCAGCAACGAGACCCATACGCCAACTTTTCTTGCGCATCATCATGGGCTTCACCACAGGCTTCGTACGTGCCATTGCTCCTTCTCTATATGCCTGGCTAATGCGCATACAGCTTGGAGGCGTCACATTGACCTCGGCCGTCCTCTACCTCACAATATCGATGCACACACAGAACCGCATGCAGCAAGCAGCACTCCTGCGCCAGCAACGGCAGGTCCTTGCGGACTTCTACGAGCCCAGGAAACCAGAGCCCGAGCCTACGCCGCGAGTAGTCCCGGTTGGGTTGGTGGAGATGGCAAAAGACAGGTGGAACAGGAGCTTGGAGGAGGGTATTCAAAAGATCTACAACACAGATTGGAGAAAGGTCAGGGAAGACGCGGAAGACAGGGCAAGCGCGCTGGCAGAAAAGATCAGGCAGCAGAGCAAATAAGCTCGTAGCAACCACGTGATGATTTGCGCAGCTTGAGGCAGAGCGAGCGACTGCGACGATACCCTCTTGCGATGGCGGGCACTGTGGCTCGCGTTAGGAAGATTCATGTACATACTAGGAATTGGTCACATACAGCCCCCGCGTCACAGGGCAGCACAGATGGAGGTTTGCGGGTCCCATTCTCGTTTGTAAAAGCACGTGGCCCCACTTTTTCGTTCTCACTCCATCGTCCTGGTCTTGCTATTGTTGTTGTGCGTTTCTCGTTGCGAGGCAACTCGCGATGTTGCCTAGTCCGTCTGTTGCTAAGTTGCTAGCAACAACATCACTCGTGCCCTAAGTACCTCTTCCTCACTCTAGCAGCGCTTGCGCCTACGCCATGGCTTCTTTCGGCAAGGTCCTCGACCTACTTGAAGAACGATACCTCAATCTGCAAGACGTCATCGGCCACGTCGAGCCGCTCCCAACCCTCGTACCTTATGAGCGGTACGCGCAGAACGTGCTGGTCTATCGCATGGACACTCATCATGAGCTCTTCATGGGTCTCATCCAGGACTTCACAGCTCGCATGGCGAAAGAGCTAGGCAAGGAGCTGTGGATCTGGTGTGTGCAGTGGGACGTGGAAGATAAACAGTCGACTCGACTTGACGCATCGCCACCGTCGCCAAAGAAGCCACGACTGCAGTCAGACGAACATATGGACGACCCCGATGAGCAAGAGACGCAGCGCAAGAAGCCTATCATCGACGTCTTCAATCGACGCGAGCTCGATCCAGAGCTGACAAAGGAGGAGGACATGTTGCGAATCCTCATTGATATCGTGCAGGTGGACAGCACAATCGTTCCCAACTTCATCGAATTTCTCTATCGCTGGATCGACTACTACGAGGGTGATGGAAGGGCGCTCAAGGCGGCACTGAAGTGGGAGATACCAAGCTTATGGGACTTCGACTGCCATCCACTCGTCTTACCGGCTGATGCGAAGAAGGAAGCGGAGCAAGAGGAGGACCGGCTCAACAATGAGGGTATCATACAAAAAAATGGCCAGACGAGCAAGTCAGTCGGGAATGGTAGCGCGCAACAGCTTCTGGAGAACTTGCCAACGAAGAAGATGCGCGAGAAGCCAGACTTGTCAGCCTTGGAGCGACACGTAGAAGAGAGCGAACGCCTCCAGTATCGCGAAGTCAAGTTTGGGATTCAACCGCCGGAGCTCCATCAGCCTCTGCCACCTCTCATCAACATTCCGCGAGACCCAGCAAAGCGCGTCAAGTACTATTCCGCCTGCTTCAAGTCACGTCAGCGCGCGATTGTTCTGCTCCTAGAAGCCGGCGTCAGCATGCAGCAGATCAGCAATTACCAGAAACTGCAGACGGAGCATCCGCGAGAAACGCCAGGAAACGGAGATCCGAAAGACTTGAAGGGTTTGCGATATTACCACAAGGATGCTGCAGCTTCGCAGGAGTACTTTACTCTCAAGGAGAAGTTGCAAGGTGAACGGGAGAAGCAACAGGAGATCACCATCAGCAACAAGCTGGCCGTGGAGGCACAAATTGCTGCAGCCAACAGCACTTCAGATGGCGGCACCTCGGGCATACCACTCATACCACCAACACCATCATACCCGCGTCCCACAAATATGGCTGCTGATATGCTGAAACGGCTTCGAGCTGCAGGAGTGAGGGGTGATGAAAGGGTGAGCTTCGTCCCTGCTCCACTTGTTGGCAAGCTGAAGAGCAAGCTCTTCGAGGGCGCCAAGGATCGACGTTTGATGCAAGGTCCGGGTAGGGCTGTCCCTGGTGCGTATTCGCCTCGTGGTCAAAATCGAGCACTTCCAGTTGCTGAAGACAGCGATGAGGATGGAAGTGGTTCAGGAGAGAGTGCGGCTGATATTGATGACGTTCTACCATCCATCAATCCTGCTACCGTCTCTCGCGACATGGCAGCCTCTGGACAGCCTAGCCAAATCCCAGTGCGCGCACCACTACAAAGCGCCGTGAACACTATTAGAGCAAGCGCCATGGCCACTGCGTTGTCTCAGCCTACCCTCAATACCACGAATATCGCAGATTATATTCGCACTCTGAACTCTGAACAAGCGCAATGCCTGCTTCCGCTCTTGAATCAGAATCTACGGCAGGCCTTGCTTGGTGCCGCTGCGTCACAAGCATCGGGTCATCAAGCAGCAGTGGGAGGTAATGAAGCAACCGCATCGTTTCTGGCAGGGTCTCAGCATATGACTACTACTACATCAGGGGCCACCCTAGTGTTCACACCTAGCAGCGGTCCTCCAAGCGTGAGCACGGCTCCATCCTTAGATCAACCGCGAGGCGCATCGATGTCATCCATTCCACCGCCTACCCAACCACAGACTGTCGCTGTGGGATCAGGACCGCATCATCCATCCTTGCCATTCATGCCTCCACTCAATCGACCACCAGCCTTGCTAGCTGCACCAGCTACAGGGCTAAGCACGCAGGCTCCAGTACAGTCTCCGACGCATTCCTCGCACAGTGCGCATAGTGGATCTTGGACCAGCCCTCAGCCATTCAGTTTGGCCCTCAGTGGTGAGCCTAGTGAAGGTAGGCAAGCTATATACGACGCGATGGGACTAGCTGCGCGGCCTCAGATTTCGCCATCGCCCGCGACTGTGCCAACATTGATACCGCAGCTTCCTCGATCTGCTTCTTCGCCTCAGCCACCGAGTCGAAGTCAAACTGCCGTGGCAAGCATGGCGGCCCCCCAACTTTACACTTCAGTCGCATATACTACTCCACAGCAAGCTCAGTGGCCAGGCGCAAGTCCATTCCTACCACAGCGGCATCTAGCTCTGCAGCCTCCCGGATCTCACCAGTCGTCCGAAGAAGAGATGCTTCGTGATCTACCTCACCAGCTGTCTATGCCTGCCGCCTTCCAATCCCTATCACAGCAAAGCGGACACCACGTATCTCAACATCACGACCTGCCAGCAGCACCACGACCTACACCGCCTTCAATAGCGCTATCAGCCGCTCAGACAGCTCCTGGCACAACCAACTCTCCACTCCGCGGCATCAATCGACAGGCACCATCTCCCCTGAACCTCGCACCTCCCTCACCACTCTCTTCTCTCGCCCCGACCCTCCTCGCAACAACCCCCTTCATCACCCCTCTATCCGCACCCTCCAACCGGATTCCTATACAGATTTACTTCCCGCGCATCGTAGTCCCAGGAAACGGCATCGGTCCTCTCGGCCAACGCCTAGGCGACAACCACGCCATCGAAACGGACGCCTTTCTCCTCGGCTACACAACACCAGGAACAGGTAAGGTCGAGTTGAGCAAGGCGCTCTTCATGCCCGTTGGATGTTGGACCAATACCTTGAGAAGGGTTAGAAAGGGCGCGTATAAGGTGCTGGAAACGTATCTTGCGCCCTCGACGGAGAGGGGTCTGCCTGCGGGCTGCACCAGTCACCCACATAAAGTAGTTTACGAGAAACTTGCACAAGGGTACAATATCATGCGCTCCTCATGCACCTCGCCGCAAGCCAGAGAGGACCTCATGACGAAGCGGTGGCGTGCGAGTCCAGGGCCCATGACGCAGCGGGATCGGGGCGCGGTGTGGGAGGGCTGGGGTGTTACGCTGGATCGCGGGATGGAGATGGGTGCTGGGGAGAGGAAGGGTGCGTTGTTGAGTAGCTGGCTTGTGGATGAGGGTGTGGACAAGAGGGTGGATGAGGAGGCGGAGCGAAGGAGGAGGGAGTTGGAGGAGTTGATGGAGGAGGAGGGGTGGGATGATATGGATGAGGATGAGTGGTGTAGAGGAAGAGGGTGGGCGGGACCAACTGCATGTCATGACAATGTGGTACCAATTCAGTTAGGAACTTAAGATATTCACTCATAAGTCATTGAATTCCAACTCAGACGAACTCACCCTGCAAAGTCCCCCCAACTCTTTCCAAACCCCCATCCCACCACGTAAAATACGGCTCAAACCCCCCATCTCCCCTTGCATGATGACTCGCATGCTTCCTCGCACCTCCACCCCACCCCTTCGGCAGCATCTTCTCATAAGCCCATGGCAAATCCAACCCCGAATGCAATTCCACCAACAACCACACAAACACAGCAACAAACAACGTGCGCGTAAATACATGCGCCCCAATGATATTCAGGCTGAAATTCGCGAGCAAGACTAGCCCGAGCCGCTCGCTGATGTGCAGCTGGTTCGTGATTTGAGGATGCATTTCGAGGTGCCGGTGGTGTGGCGCGTGTAAGGTGCGTAGGCTGGGGATGATGTGCAGGGATAAGTGAAAAGCGAAGAAGAGCGTGTCGTAGATGAAGAAGGCGAGGAGGAGTTCGAGGGCGAGACGTCGGCTTGTTGGGGCCAAGGTAGGTAAGGCGCGATGGGTTTGGAGGGGGGAGGAGAGGGTGAAGTTGTGGAGGGTGGGGATGAGGAAGGTTTTGTGGTGAGTTGTATTTGGAGAGTTTGAAGTGCTGTTGTTGGTGGTGCGGTTGGGGAGGTTGGTGATGGCGTAGTTCCCGGATTCGAGCATGGCTTCTAGTGGGACGTCGGCGAATTTCTTGATCATGGTGAGATCCATGGCCAAGAGTGGCAGTACGTAAACTGCTATTTCTCCAAATCTTCGGGATGGTCGCCTCATGTCGCGGGGTTTCGTGATGGGTTTGTCTTCTTTCTTGGTGGTCTGGATTGCAAAGCGCCATTCAGGATGGCGTAGGAATACGACGGTCATGGAGACTTCTATGATGGAGTAAAGAAAGACGGTCCATATCGTTTCGAAAGTGGAGAGGCGGTATATTGGGTTGTGAATGAGGAAGGTCCATAGCGGTGTTAGCATGGGTTGGTAAAGTGTGGGGACGAAGATTGAGGTTGTGAGGAGAGTGCCGAGTATGACACGTAATTTGAAAGCCACAGTGCTATCTAGGTATTTTGTCGCCATGGTATTATTTCTGCTCCTTTATCATTGTTTTTGGGGACGTATGGAGTTGGCGTGTCGGGCTTTGGGATGATAGTTCGAGATTGTACGTTCGATTGCCACATTACGTCATCACTATTCGTAGTCACACAAGTGAATTCGTACATCGATGTTCTTCGATGAAACATTGCGAAATCTACAAAACCATGTTGGACACCCACCTACGGCCTTTGAAAGACCAGATCTTTGATTCAATCACGTCCCTAGTCCCGATCGCCCTTTCACCGCTCCACATCACCGTTCTCGCTTTCCTTGCCGGCATCCAATCATGCATCTACGCCGCCTCAGCTAAACTATTGCCTAGCCTCATCTTCTGGACACTCAATAGGGTGCTCGATTGCCTCGATGGTGCCGTTGCACGGAAACGCGACCAAGCCTCTGATTTCGGCGGCTTTCTGGACCTTTTGTGCGACTTCATCATTTACTCCGCGATCCCCATTTCGTGTGCATTGAGCCTCGAAGACGCGGGCAAGAGTGTTTGGCTATCAGTAGCTGTTCTTGAGGCCAGCTTTCATGTAAACAACTTCGTCTTGTTTTATGTTGCTGCGATCATCGAGAAGCAGAAGGGCAGCGGAAAGGCAGGTGCGAAGAAGGTTGAGGAATTGACTAGCATAGCGATGCGCCCAGCACTTATAGAGGGAACCGAGAGCGCGGTGTTCTTCACTGCGAAGCTGACATTTCCAGAACACTTGCAGCTGCTGTCATGGTGTATGGCGCTACTAGTATGTGTGGGTATCGTGCAGAGGACGGTATGGCTTGCTTATGCGCTACTATAATTCAAAATAATCGAACTTATCCTTCTCTTCAAAGAGATGAAACAGCTTGTTTGGGCTGTAGAATACCTTTATCGCGAAGCTTGTTAAGCAAGTGCTGTGCATTACCTTTACATGCTGCAAGCTCGGAACTGACCATGACCTCTGTGAATCCTCCCTCCTCCTTGTCCGCCAAGATTGTTGGATACCGCACGTTCGCGGCTCTCAGAAAGTCTTTGATCTGATTATATCAGTCTCGTGCTTTGCACACTGCGATAGCCCACATATGAACCTCATCCGAGATCTCGTCTCTATGCTGCTGAACAACTTTGTACCCTGACTCAGTCTGAAGTACTTTCTTCGCCTCGACCCAATTTGGCGACTCTTGAAGTGATAGTCCATCATGTGTGATGTCACCTAACACGTTCAGCACGTCTTCAATCACTCAATTGCTCATGTGTACCTACAGGCCGCGCAAGCTGGATTATCCTCAGAAGACTTGCGTATTTTGCGGTAGCCGTATTTCAGCTTCCCCATGATCGATGCGTCAGCATTGTATAGGATGTATAGTGTGCGAGACGCCATGTTTGCTCGAAAAAATTCGTTATGGCGAGGTTGGTGTCCTTTCGAAAGCGTGAAAGGTGGATGACGCGAGATCGACCGCAGCACACGTGCACGGACCATATGAGTGATGCGCAGAATTATGGTGAAGGATATTCCAAATCAAGTTGACATGGCTGCGGTCTCTTCAATTACGGTGTAGAGGTCATTGTAAATTTGCAACGGACCGTAAGAAGGTATTTCATTTCGAACGATGTCATGTCTGATACACGAGGCTCGCCACAAACAGGACGGTTACTACGATGGCTAGCACACCTCCAAAGGCCCACATCCCTACCTTCCTCCGCTTACTCAATGCTCTCATGACAAACTGCTCGTCGAGGTCCTGCTTCGCCAGTGGTACGGCAAGCAAGAAGCCTACGCCTGCTAACCAATAACCCACTGGAATTATGACGGCGAGACAAATCTGCGTGGCCCGCCTGTAGCTCTCACTCTGGATCTCCTCATCCATAAGCGCAAGCCCAATGATCTGTGGTCCAGAAGAGTAGATGAGGACTTGTACGCTGCCCCATATGGCAAGACCGAAAGTCTTGTATGCAGGTGGGAGCAGCAGAGCCACAAGCGCAAATAAGCAGCCCAGCCACAGTTCGGCCGTGAGATATGCAACGCTCATGACGCCATAAAGTATGCTGATACCCCGATCCTCGGATCCATTTGCAATATCGCGAGAAAAAATCATGAGTAGGACGAATAGACTGCTAATTATGCCACCAATGGCGGTGAGGTAGATTGGCGTAAGCTTTGTGCGAGGCCATAGGAGTGATGTTAACGCTCCGCCGCTTAGGACTGTCACTGATCCAACGACACCAACGATGATTCCGTAGCGAGAGTAGAGCTCTGGATGGGAAGGATATGTGTCTCCCAGATAACTGTGCATGTAATATCCGAATACGTTGCCCGATAGTTGGCGACAGCCAGCAGAGAGGACCAGAAGCCAGAATGAGCGCATACGGAGGACGTACGAAATCGTCGACATGAGATCTGCTTTAGCAGCGCCGAGCTTGGATCCAGAGGTATGTCTGCCGCCTACGATGCCAGTCGAGTCTTCTGCATCTTGTATGTCCGTCTTGACGATGCTCCTATTTCTCCTTGGCTCGCGCAAGATGAGCCTGAGCATTACGGCCACAACACAGCCGGTGATCCCAATTGCGCGCAAAGCAACGCGCCAACTGGTACCAGTTTTGATGAACGCAGTGGCGATTTGTCCGCTGATGGCTTCTCCAATGTACACACCAACATAGAAGACGCTTTGGCTGATAAAGACATTCCTCCAGCTTACGAGGTCGCTGATCACGCTGATAGAAAGGGCCTCAACACTGGCTTGGCCGATGCCCATTCCCAGTCGCGCACAGAAAAGTTGCCCGAAGCTGTGCGACAGCGACTGAAAGATTACGCATAGGCTCCACCATGCTGCTGCGACGGAAAGCACCCAAACACGTGCAGATGTATAGTCGGAAAGAAACGCTATTGGTAAGGCGAGGATGGCGTACGCAATTCCGGTGGCGTACCCTGAAAGGAGACCATATTGGGTTGAGCTCAGTGATAGATCGACCAGAACGGAGGTCTGAAAGTAGGATAGAATGAACTTATCATATTGCGCAAGGAAGTAGTTGATGAAGAGAAGGATTATGCAGATCCATGTGTAGACGTTGTGCAAGGCTGTCTTACTGACTGGTGCCTCATGTTGTTGTGGTCCAGATGTTTCGAAGTCGACATGTTTGGTCTCCATCGCCCTGCTGGGTGCCTCCACACTAGTCCTGTAACAATAGTATGGAGCCTCAGTTTGAAGCTGGTTGTGAAAGAGCTCTGGTTGTGTTACACGCCAAGTGGTGGCGCTGAATGGTGATGTAAGAAGCAAACCCCGCAGTTGTGCCGGCCTTATGACTGCATTAGGCAGTGCCTTCATCTTCATGGCTGCCGCGACAGCTGACGGTACATGAGCAAAGCAGCGATGTCGAAACCAAAGCCACACCTTCCCGAGGGCACTTCGTCTACGCTACGCAGCTTTTCTGAACCTTCTCATTCCACAGCTCTCCGGAGTCTTTCATAACGTCACGGATCATCGCCTTCCAGAAGGAGCATCCGGAATTGGTTTACTCCCGTACCGTAGTGCGAGCAAGTCCTCAATCGTAATGTTGCGGTAGTTTCTTCGTATGCCCAAGTTCGGCAGGTTCTTGCCAATGAGGGAGGAACTTACGAAGCTTGCGCTGCGTACGACGAGTTGATGGCGCCCTTCTTTCCCTCTCCCAATCTGCTCTTGATGGATGGACCGAAACATGGCGATGCTCGCCGTATTTGGGAAGCAAGAATGGCGACGATCGAGGAGAGACTGAATTCTTCGATTCTCCAAGTAACGGCACTTCATATCGACAAGACTCTTTCGTCTACCGAGTTAGACTTGTATGAGTCCATGAAGGAGCTGTCATGGAAGATACTCTTCGGCATTTTTCTTGGTGTGGATTCGGACGATGCGCACTTCAGCACCACGGAAAGCCTGCAAGAGGCTCTTCTCAGGGGTCAATTCTCATTGTTCCCAATAAGCCTGAACACTGGCTTTTGGCATTCCCCTCGGGAGAAGGGTATCGATGCCAAATCGAAGTTGCAAACCCTATTTTCGGCCCATTTCCAAGAAAGTAAGGACGCTTGCCCCTTCTCTGTCGCGAACGAAGACGACTTACAAGACGTGGCGAACCACTCAGTTCTCTTCACAAATAGCCTGGCAGCCAAAGCGCTTGCGTCGATGCTCACAGCCTTACTCCTCAATTTGTACTTGTATAAAGACGCAGATGGACGACCGTTAGCGACAAGCTTGGTCCAAGAATATAATCCTGAAAGGCGTGCCGAACGCCTAAGGTCTGTATCCATGGAGACTGAGAGACTTAGCCCAGCCATTGTGAGAGTGATGAGGAGGTCTACGCAAGATAACCTGATCTCTTCCCCTGATGACCAAGCTGACATCAAGGTACCGAAAGGATGGGACTGCTGGCTGTACTTCGCGGGTGCAGGTCGTGATCCGTCTGCCTTTGGACCAACTTGGGATGAGTTCGACCCAGCTCGCTACCTTTCAGAAGGCGTCCCCCGAGGGATAGCTTTTGGATAAGGTCCACAGTCATGTTTGGGTGAAAAGACCATCCACAAACTCGTGTTAGCTGTTGCAGAGAGCTTTTTGCAATCGAACCTATCCATGGAAGGGCAAGTCTCAGGGCGCGGCGTGCAGGGCTGGCTTGGTTGGTTGCCAAACAGTGAGGTGCAACCGGTGGATTGGGCGAAGGATATGGAGCAACTGCCAACGCAGCGACCGTCAAGACCTGTCATAATTCGAGTTAGGCACGCTCCAGCTTAGAAAGTCCTCAGTGGTTCCGTCCCCGGAGATTCCTCTTCATAACGTTGACAGTCAGAATTGTCCACCAGGCACCGTTCAAAGTGAGCAGCATTGCAGTGCCGATCTGACACTGCCATCTAAGCAGCCTATACACGCGTACAACATCCAAGCCATGATAGTGCCCGTACCTCTGCAACACCCAGAGTACTGTCCCAAATCGTGCGCCAGCGAAAGTTACAATGAATGTAATGTCCATAGCATTGCTTGGCTTTCCGGTTCGCTGACGAAGCCATGATCGAGCATGCATCAGTGGTGTGCTGCTATTCATCATCATGAAGGCTGTGATGATCCAAAGGCCTCTCTCCTTGCCTGCAGCGATATATGACTGGAGTGTTAGAAAGGCAGAGGCGAGCAGCACGTGGTGGGCCAGAACCACGGGCGATTTTTTCGCGAGGAATCGCACAGCAGCAAGATTGGTCGACAGGTGTTGGCGCTTCCGACTCGTGTTGATCATGGAGTATGTATCATAGAGTATATAGATGGTCTCCCATGCAGTCAGCAGGTTAGCCCGTCCGTTCCGACCGAAGATCATGGGATTGTGTGAATCGTCCAGCTGCTCAAATTGCCCTTTGTTGTTTTCTTGTGTGACGACTGATGCGGAGTCATCGCTAATCGGCCAAGATGAGTATTTCAGCAGAAGAAATGCTATCAACGACGTTGCTCCAGCATGAGTTGCTGAAAGAGCATTGCTCAGAGTCGTGCTTTGGGCCAGGCTTGGCGGCGCCTTTGCGGACTCAGCCATCGCTGGGGCTGGACGAAGGACCACAGCAGGGATTCTCGTTGCCTTGTTCTAGGTGACGATCCGCGACTAAGAGGGCATTGCTGGACGCCTGAGGAAAAGGTGGCCGTGGCCGCCTTGTCGATGTGCAAGACCGCGCTACCGGCCCGATGTCATCCCTGCTGCCAAGCTTTCACGTGACGCCAAGGATATCCACCTGGCCAAATTCTATACGTCAATTGGAATCTCCATTGTGCGGGAAACAGACGCCCTTGGAATTACAAGCTCGCGCTTGTGCACGATGCGAATGTCGTGCAAGCTACACGTGTGCGACGTCGTCTCCGACCACCGCAAGCTGCGAGCACGTTTGGCCTTCCGCATGCAACGACACTCGGTGACATCTCCAGCCTTGCGCATAGAAACAATCACACCGGCGCTTGCATGAGGACGGCATCCCGGTGAAGGTCAGTCTCCTGTATGTGGAGATCGACCGGACCAATCGTCAAATGGCATGCCGCCTGCTCATTGTTTCGCAGATCCAACTACACGCAGCATACGCCGCATATTCAACCCCCAAACAAGCCTCTGGGCAGCGCCAACGCTAATCTCTTGTCTGCCGTCACAACCGGCGTGTTTGCAACATGGGGCTGTGCACACGGACGATGCACGAGAAACGAGTTACGAGGTACTCAATTTTACGTTTC
Source organism: Setomelanomma holmii (assembly GCA_010015745.1). NCBI lineage: Eukaryota > Fungi > Ascomycota > Dothideomycetes > Pleosporales > Phaeosphaeriaceae > Setomelanomma > Setomelanomma holmii. The sequence continues at coordinate 407,116 of ML978157.1, forward strand.
AAGCTTGTGATTGGGTGGTGCACTGCTTCAGCCTCACGCCTAAAGCAGCTCCTTTAGGCGTGCTGACCGGCAAGCTTGGTATTGATCCCGTAACTTGGGGGCCCGACTCAAGCCCTTTGTGGCTCATGGGCCTGGACTAGGTTAGGCGGCTGTCATGTGATTTGCTTCCTCTCAGCTCGTTATATTAGGGAGTGTCTGCCTCTCCACCAAGGATCCATCCCCTGCTTTGGGCTTCGCAACGTCCCGTACGTTGCGCTTTGTCTTTCATTTTACTCTTGTGATTATTTGTACAGACTTCGCCGGTACTATACTGCATTGCGCAGCAGTTCGTACATACCCTCATTTCATTTGTGGCGAAGCGTTCTAACGATCATGTTTAAGAGTTTCGTCGTGCTCGCCTCAGCGGCCCTCGCTGTTGCTCAATCTCAGCCATGCGCTACCGTTGCCAGCGCCCTGGCGCGATCTTCGTCATCAGCTGTCTCTGCGCAGGCAGCGTTTGATTGCTTAAACTCTGTGCCTGTAGACACAACGGGTAACCAAGCTCTTATCGAGGAATTGAAAAAAGTGTGGCAGTTCCAATCTGAGTTGGTGTGGTATAAGAATCCTGGAAGCGATTGGGAATATGGCCCTCTGGATATCATAGGAGAACTCGACAATGTCAAGAACAACCTCGGCTCGTTTCAGAGCGAATACACAGTTCAGCTCGCTATACAAAACATCACCATCCGAACAGGAAACTTCCACTTCAACTATCAGCCCGATATTCTGCAGGTTTTCCAGTTCAGGCGTCGTTTCAATGTGGCTTCGGTGTCATCCGATGGAAAGTCGCTCCCTAAACTCTATGTGCACGATGATATTGCGCAGTTGGCCGCGGGCAGCAGTCGCGTCTCCGAGATCCAGTCGCTCAATGGGCAGAACCCATACGATTTCTTGAAGTCTACATTCTTCTCCCAGTACATCGATTCCGATGGTCAGATGAACAACATGTTCTCGAAGGGAGATACGGACCATCCAGGCGCTTTTGCATCCCAAAGAAAATTCGACGGCAACAGTACAGAGGTCAGGTGGGCCAACGGCTCAACCGCATCCGTTCAGAACGTTGCGACGACGGAACTCAGTTTCACAGGTGTGACGGATGGACGCAGTTTCTTCCAGAAGTTCTGCACTGGAGCTATCACCGGGGTATCAACTCGCTCGGCGGACTCGAAGGACAAGGATGCCGATCTTCCCATTTCGCCTAGTGCTCTTGGTCCTGTGTTGACAATTCCGCACGATAGTTACCACACCCGCAACAAGCGCCAGGTCCTTCCTGAGACCGGATACCCTCGAGCTGTCGCGGAGGATCACAATGGTGTTGTGGCTGGGTACTTCTTGACTGGGCAGGGCTACGCAGATGTCGCTGTGCTCAAAATCATTTCCTTCAGTAATCCGGAGTCAAGTGGGGAAACGTCTTTCAACAACGGCTTCCAGGCTACCGTGAAGGACTTCCTCTCGCAATGTAAGAGCCAAGGAAAGACCAAGCTCATCATTGATCTGCGCGAGAACGGTGGAGGTAACACTAATCTTTTGCTGGACACTTTCATGCAACTGTTTCCAGACCTTGATCCGTTCTCTGCACAACGCTACAGGGCGACGGACTCATGGGTAAAGATTGGGGATGCGGTCAACGAGATTCGGAGCAACACAGATATGGCCCGCAAGTACCGTTCGGCATCCGGCGACAACATCGAGCAAACGGCCATCTACCGTTACTGGGCTTATTGGCACTTCAGGAAGGCGGACGGAACGAACTTCGCCAGCTGGGATGAGTTCAACGGTCCTTTGGATCTAAACTCCGACAAGTTCACCACTACGATGCGCTATAATGTAAGTCTAGTCATTATTTCCTGGCTTCTGGATCACGCTGACGATTACAATAGTACTCCAGCGCGGATCGTGTCTCTATCCTCCCAACTGGCTTCAACTTTGTCAACGGCACGCGCCCCACCGTCTTCAATGCTAGCAACGTCGTCATGTTCACCGACGCTCTGTGCGGTTCATCCTGTGCATCTTTCCACGAGGAGCTCAAGAACATCGCTGGTGTCAAAGCGGTAACCGTCGGCGGTCGTCCGGAGAGCAAGCCTATCCAGACCATTACTGGCTCCAAGGGCGGCGAGGTCATTCCATTGATCACATTCCCGCAGTACGCCAGCCTGCTCCTCAACATCTCCAGCTCCGTCGGTCTTACGAGCGCAAAGAGCAACGACGCCACCCTCACCTCTCTGGCCAATGTACCACGCCTCTCCGTGCGCGCAGGCGACGCCTCGTCTCGCGCCCAGTCGCAGGATCAGATTCGCAAGGGCGACAAGACTGCAACACCACTGCAATTCATCTACGAAGCCTCCGACTGCAGAGTCTTCTACACCGCGGACTCTTACTCGGATCCTGACCTGGCTTGGAAGCAAGCATGGGATGCGTTGAGCGACGACTCAAAGTGCGTGTCTGGCTCGACAGGGCACAAGAGCTCAATTAGCGGAGGCTTCAAGCCTTTTGGCGGAGGAGAGTTGAAGGCCGAGGATCAACCTACTGGGTCATCAAGTGGCAATGGCACCAAACCGAGTGCGGCGGCGAATGTGAAGAGCAGCGGAGCATTTGTTGCGCTTATAGTCGGTGTTATGGCTGCGGTCATGATGTAGATGGGAAAGACCTTTGGGATTGACTGTAGATGATACCATATAGACTTTGGTCACGGAACATGAATGAGCATATTATTACTAAGGACATGTCCATACTCCCGTCTTTTGTGCGCATTGTACATGAACATCGGGCTTCTTCCGGAGCCTCTGCGACCTACACAGCACGCTCCAACATCCTATCAAGCTTCCTAATCCCTGACATGATCGACCTCTCAACGTGTCTCTTAACCCTCGGATGCACCAAAACCCCATCAGACCCCAACCTCTCCTCCCCATCCATGTTCAGCAACTTCGTGATCATATCCTCCGCATCCCTCGACGCATGGCTCGGTGACTCAATGCCCTTGCCCTTGAAACTCGCAATCTCTTTCTGCGTCCCTAGCGTACTCTTCATCTCAAATGGCGCCTTGCCCACCAGTAGTTCATACGTGAGTACACCCAAACTCCACTGATCGATCGCCTTGGTGTAACACTCCCTGCTCTTGCCAGGCTTGATCATCATGATCACGACCTCGGGGCTGAGGTAGTCTAGCGTACCGCAGACCGTTGAGCGGAAACCAGACTCTGAATGCACGCTGTACCCAAAGTCCGCGAGCTTGATCTCACGATGCAGACCGAGAAGAATGTTCTCAGGCTTGATGTCACGGTGGATGATGTTCTTGCCGTGCATATAGCGTAATGCTTCAGCCATCTGCGCAACGTACTGTGCCGCTGTGCGCTCGTCAAAGCGGCCTTTGGGCTGCTTCCTGAGGCACGAATATAAGCTGCCGCCTGGTGCGTACTCGAGAACTAAGTATATAGACTTGTCATCGTGAAACCATGACAGTAGCTTGAGGATGTTCTTGTGCGTTAAGTTCTGGTGGACCTCGAGTTCACGGCGGATCAGCCTCTCCTCCTCTTCGTTCGAGCATTGTGCTTTGGAGATGATCTTGAGTGCGCAAACGTAATTCGTCTCGATATGACGAGCGAGGTAGACTCGACCGAACTTGCCTTTGCCGAGAGTGCCGCCAACTTCAAAGTCGTGCGCCGTGAGCGCGGAGGGTGCGCGCAGCGGTTCATGAGGAGCTGCGCGTGAAGCAGAATGTGGAGATGTAGACTGGGAGCTAGGGCTGCTCTCAATTGTGGGTAGTTGTTCGACGACTTGTTTGAGGCGTTCGCGCTTGCGTGATGGTCTTGCTCTTGAGAGCTGGCTTAGTAATCATGGTTGGTCCTGAACTTCGCAGCGAGCTGAGCTTCTGCTTTGTGTTCAGTATCTATAGTTAGTGTTAGTGGTTGAGGAGCATTGTGGGTGTCTCGATTACATACAATTAATTTGGTATTGGAGAGCACGGAGCCGGTGTCGGTAGGCTTGAGATGCGCGGGCACTTTCGCTGTTTTCTTCGGCGCCATGGCGTTTAGCTTGCAGGTAAGTGAGATTGTTCTCTGAGGTGAGGGCGGCCGCTGGCGATGGGTAAGAGAACTGATAGTTGGTGTGTTTTCTTTTACGGCAAACTAAGAGCGCTGGGAGTAAACACAAAAAGCTGTGCAAACGAGGACCATGATTACAAAACATCAGTCCTGCCACCATCTCTATCACAACAACATCTCATACGACTCTTCCTCTGCAGCGGAGTGAGGGCAAACGGCGCTGTCCAGCCTCTCACTCGCGTAAACACCGCACAGAGCTCCACGACTGCCTTCAGTCACACCAGCAATTTGGCCCCACCCAACACGCAACCATGAATAACTCCATCTATTTAACAATTTCATTTTGAGATCTTCTCAAGAAAGAAAAACCAGCTACAATGGCGGGTAATCTGGTGAGAAAAAACAATGGGGACTATCCGAACAGAAAATAGATCCGGTAGGGTGGTACACAAGCCGGGTGCACTAGACAGGATAGGACAGGGTTCGAGGACGCTCGTTCTCCGAAGATACTGCTAGTGAGGGTACCAAAAATCTGTAGGTCGAATTTCTGCATCTTTTCGCGCTCTTCCTCTCTTTCACCCCACGTGCCAAGAAGTGCATCCACATGCCCAGATCGTGATTGCGCCCGTCTCTTGAACTCGATCGATATTGCTTCGAGCCGATATTGGTAGGCATGTACGCTTGCTTATACACGGTGATGACCCTTGCTGTTGCGTGCTTCTGGACTGATCTCGTTTTGTAGTGTGGGTGCCGCGAGCGTCTTGGATCGAGGGCAGATAGCTGCTGGTACAGCATTTGTCCATGCTCGCTAGTAACATGAACCCACGCAACACAGGTACAGAGAGTAAGATGAGGCAGATAGTTGGATACTAGGCATGTCAGGCTCCAATGTCCAGTCAGCAAGGCCAAAGTCCAAGATCTGCGAGGTCGAGGTACCAGAATCCAGGTAGTCCATAGGTATACATTGTGAGGTTTATACGGCTGAAGAACCATCAAGGCCGAGTCTGTTTTGAATGACCTGCACAATCTCCCTCCAGTCCTTCATGGCCCCGCCTCCAACGTCGCCGCACGCCAGCTCTTTCTCCATTGGCGGTAGTACCTCGAACCATCCGCCCTGTCTGACTCCCCACTCTTCTTCCAATACTTGAATCTGCTTCTTCGTGATAGGCTGGAACCACATGGCTGTGTTCATGCTCGGAGCAACTAGGATCCTTTTCTTTCTCCTCAAGCCCTCTTCTGCCTGCTCTTCCGGCCACCGCACGCCGGGTATGTTTCTGACCGGGTCTATCAGACCTGTTGTATCCCATGCGCGAACTACGGAGAGAAGCAGATTGTCTGACCATCCTTGTGTGATCTTCGCAAGCTCGTTGGCGCTCAGTGGCGCTATGATCATGATATCCGCCCACCGCCGTAGCTCGATATGCAGTATCTTATTGCCGCGAACCCATGGCTCCTCCCACTCATCTGCATCAAAATATATGCCATCTACGTTTGGCCGAGCCATAATGTCTGCCATCGATGGCTGCTCCGCGCTTTGACCTTGTAGGAAGTTCGTCGCTGCTTCGGTGAATATGAGGCGTATTCGCACATTCTTGTGCTTTGCAAGGGCGTCGATCATGTTCGGTATCTTGATCGTGGCGACGGACCCAGACGCGCAGAGTAGGACGTGTATTTTGTCATCCCGGTGGTCGAAGTTGAACGCGCCATTCTGTTGTGACTCTTCAGGTTGGTGCTGTACAGGCCGAATATGGAGGGGTTTGAGATCCGAGATTTGGGCGGACATGCTGTGCTGCGCAGTATTAGTATCGCGAGGGAATGTTAGCTGAAGAGCAATGACGTCTATCGGTGGACGACGCGAATCTTTCCACGTGGAAGCGCATTATTAATGTGCATGAGGCGTGGGACGAAAACGCGATGGCTGCATGGCGCATCGGCGAGATCTCGCTTATCGATTCGGCTTCCACGTGATTGTGGAACCTAACGTCAACTCAACGGTAGGCTACTTTCCATCCACAAACATGCCATTCTCTTGTCTGCTGACAGTGCTCAGACGAGCCACAAACAAAGATTCAGCAGCCCATTAAGGGATGTTGTCGACACCGGCAGAACCGGCATCAGCTTCCCTGTGCAAGAGGCACTGTCTCCTCATCTTCTCCGCTTGTTACTGACGGTCTAACTTCATTTCCCTCTTTCCTTGATTGGAAGCTTTGCAGCCGAATGGTTTCTCTCTTTTCAAGTTCTGCAGTATTCACGATCATGTTCCACTCATTGTTTCCGCTGGTCCCAGCACCTGGTCACCATGGCCTTAATCCCAGTGCAGTGCAGCTTGCCTACCGCTAACCTTCTGGCAAGGCCGAAATGTCTTAAGAGCTTACTGTATTGACGGTTCAGCGGTGTTGACCTGTTCTATCTTGGTCTGCGATCATCTGGAGGTCTCAACTGCGCTTTGTCCGGTATTTCGATCCCATATACGGTTTGAGATAGCCAGTAGCAGGTCTTCTATACAATCTTTGGCCAGCTTCCATACACCAGAACCTGCTTATGGTCCCCAAGAAACGTTCGCGGTCTTTTTCATTGCGGTGAAAGTTGCTGTTGCCATGGAAATGGCGCAAGACGTTGCATCATTAGTCGCGTGCCGACTGGCATACCTGGCTGATTTTCAACAGCTCGTCCTGTGTATCTTCCAGCGCTTGTTTCTTCTCTGTTTCTCATCGTTTTTAACCCCCAAAAGTGCTCCTGGCAGCGGATTATTTGGAAGAGTCGCCCGAGACATTTACCCGTGGCCTCTACGCTGTCGCGCATCCTTCTGTTGACTCGCAACGTCACCTTCCATCCTATCCACAGCCGCACGTTCCTTTGGTTCCGTATCCGGTTTGATCGCGGTTCCGCTCGCTATACTCGCCTGATATGAGCTTCGCGCGTCTTCCACTCCATGCCGAACCGCAGCATTGGACCGAGGACAACATTGTTTCACATCAACAAGCCAGACCAATACCCTTGAAAGAAACATGGTAGCTTCTCGACGCTCTTCCTCACTTCTTTAAATAAAATACTCCCTTATCACCTCCAAACCACGGAGCATCATGGCTAGGAAGACCAAGTACACGCCCTTAGACTGGACGTCAACTACGACTACCGCATCTGCGAGCCAATCGGTGAACCCATGGTCGTCCCCATTCGTTGTTACGACATCGATTACCGACGCCCAGCCGCAGCACAAGATCTGCGCCGCTCCAGATACTCGTCCTGCTGATGCGCGTGCGCAGAACACTCGATGCAGCTCTATTGAAAGCTTCGACAGCGCTCTCGAGCCTGTTGTGTCGAGGTATAGGTCAGGAGAACCGGTTGCATCTACTTCCGCTAAAGACGCCTGCAACATCGTGACGAAGATACAATGTCCCGCATCGTCCTCGACCCACGTGAAGCTCAGGTTGATCGATGAGACACAAGGCGCCTTGGGCGGACTGTCCCTGTCTGCTAGATGGGGTGTCTCTGTTCCTACCCTGATTTCAACGTCTTTGCTCTCGCATAGAAGCAACCGCAGGGCTTCACTAGCGGCAGACTCCGCCGTGGACCACCTACTAGTATCCGCAACGTTCAACTCACCGGATCAAGATCTACTACAACGAACATGTCTGCGTACCTCTGACTCGACACAGGCGTCATCATCACGCCGCTCAAGCGATGGCACACTACACCCTCGTAGATCCTTACGGGCATATCCTGTTCCCGGCAAGGTTTATTACATGCCCGACGCACAGCACTGCCTAGGCTCCATTATACACACCCAGAAGCGCCAGGAGGGCTTCTTCAAGCACCCACTATTAGTTATTGATGTCGAAAGCGATATCGTGAGCTTTTATGCATGCACGAAGAAGCCACCCCAAGCGATTAGGGAGCTCAACATGGCCCTTCGACTAGGTACCAGCACGGTAGACGCTGATTGGGGTGAGTTGAGACTGGCTCCTGGCTCGAATCAAATGACGCAAGATTCCTGGATCAACCTCGAGCAGCGCTACTTCATGGAGTGGCAATACCTCGGTGAGTGGGCTGTCGATGTTCAAGTCGACTCTATGGAGCTGGGTAAAGTTCATGCACGAGTTGCGCAGCTCGAGGCAGAGCAGAACCGGTTCATTTACAAGCCTCTCCTGCGAAATATGAGCACGATCCAGCCCGGCATGGTCATAATGCTGCTCAACGGACCCAACTCCGCGACTCTCGGTGCACCTGTGCTGGTTATCGAGCACAAGTATCCGAACTTCAGCTTTCTACGCATTAAGCGTTTCGAAGACAATCGGCACTTCAACCCGGCCTGCACTCGGCCTTTGCGCGCAGCACCTGCGATGTGCTTGGAGATCTCACGGTCACTGAAACCAGGACATGATGGCACACCAGTCATGGTGCTCGAGCTAGACTCGCCTGTAATGCGAGACCATTCATACGTGGAGGTGCGGGGTCGACCTCAGATAGGCCAGATCGACGAATGCAAGACTTGGTGTTGGCCACCCGTTCGCATCAACATGCCTTCCATGGCTACACTTCGCGAGTACATGCGGTACACGGCAGCACGCAACGCTCAGGAGGTCACATGCTACCAGCATCAACAGCTCGCTCATCGTCCCGAGGCGTATCAGTATGGCGGGCCAGTGCAGCCTCCTCAGACACCATACTACGCGCCGCATGCCGGCTTTGTTCACAAAGCCTATCCACATATCCATGGCGCCATGCAATTGCCCGTAATATACACGCATCAGCCACCGGCAACGCCAGCCTACCCTCCTGGCTACTACGTCTCCAACAGTGGAGGCCATCTGCTTCCACACCATGGTGCTGGGAGTAGACAGAACAGTATGTAATACACCATAATTGAGAGTACAACGATTGACTTCGTCCAGGTTGACACACTGCTATTGGACTCAAGTCGCGAGATAGCTTGAGCAACGGCTTTTGAGCATTTACTTGATATTTGGGATCTTCATTTGACTTTCTAGCGTCTTGTAAAGCTCGAGTGGATTTGCTTCTTTGCGCATTTCTCCTGGCGTTGTATACCTCCTTCCGCCATTTTGCGCATAACAGGCAGAGACGGACAATGAAATTCGGTTCGGCATTCTTATAATCCGGTACATGAAGCAGCGTATTAACCTTCGCTATAGTGCCAGCAAGATATCACGAGACGTCTTGAAGATGGCTCGAATCCGGAGTAATTGACTGCAATTTCGTCTGTTTGGTCCTTCGGGCATATCATCGTCCTTGCCGTGACCTCGAAGTCATTAGAGATATGCCATGGTCGTTCACATACATAATAGCGATCTCATGTTGCCTTGAACCGTACAGGAAGCCCTGATTTCTTGTTATGAATGCATCACAGTATGAATCGCAGCTTCTTACGGTCTTGAGCATATGGCGCTCAGAGATACACTGCCTGGCCTGAGCTATCTGACTCTCCAATACCTCTTTCCACCCCTTGCGAATGTTCACCAACGTAAACCACATCGATCCCACTCTCAACTCAACTCTTGTGCGTTGCACCATTATCTACACCCAGGATCGAGCGCTCCCGGCGTTTCGATCCGGCATATCTCCGTGATCACTGCACTTGTCCCACCCCAGCTACCTATCCAGCAACTGCCTAAAGCAGATGCACGACTTCACCCTGTAGCCTGAAACTCTGCTGCGCCGCACGCCCGCGTCAATCAGCTGATGTTCCTGATACCCAAGCCGTGTCCTTGGTTACCGCGCTCGAAGCTGTGCCGCAGCGACGCAGCTAGCAGCCCTTGACCCCAGGCCATGTCGTCGGTTCGGGGCTGCGCCGTAACAGTGCACAAAGGGCTCTCCTGAAGCGAATGATCGCGTGCCGCGGCTTCGGTCGTCGCTGCTCATTCTGGTACCGTGTCCTTGGGGGCGGTTCCGGCGCGGCTCGAGGGCGTTTCCGGCGACAATCTCTTGGAGCTTTAGGAAGGGTTACGCAAGGGAGTTATCAGTGTGTCAACGGAGGATGCAGGAGGCATGCGAAGGTGTCTGCAGGTAGCAGGGTGATGGGATCTTGCGCCGGGGACGTGGTTCCTGGGTGAGCCTGCTGCGTAAAGTACTTTCAAAGCTATCGTGATGATATACCATAAACATACTTATGATGGGGTTGAAGACCAATTGGCCGGAGTGTGCAGTAGCTAGATCATCGGCAGGTGGGCCAGGTTGAAACTGTGGTGACGGCGATTTAGAGGTCGCTCTAATGTTGTTGTTGTGCGCATATAGCAAAACGTTGGAGCTCATTGAGATCTTCTCCCGAGTCCCTCATCACGCCCAATCATGCACCCTTTTGAACGAAGCTCATTTGGCCCCATGGCCAATATCGCGCCTGTTGGAAGCATTGTTGGCTTTGTGCTGCTGATTCTGCTCGTCTGGGTGATTGGGCTCGTCTACTTCCTTGTCCTGCAAGGAAGGAGGGAGAGCAATCGGCAGCACCGGGGCCATGAGCTCACGGCGGACGGCCTCCTCCTACGGCTGTCTGCAGAGGCTGAGGTAAGTCACGTTTTTTCTTTCTCTTGCAGCAATTCAAGCAGATCGCGCCTTCCTTAGCAAACACCAACAAAAGGACACCCTTTGCAACACCACATGGCACCACCACTGGATCTGGCATAGAGACTCACTCCAGCACCGGAACAGCACCTGAGCTCCATCTGGACGAGCTTTCACACCGCCGACACCTGCTCTTAGTGTAGCGGCACCCAACAGGTCACCTCAACAAAGCCTTCAACAGCACAGACCCAAGCGATGAGGATAGACAGGCACCTACAACGGATATATCCTGAAGCGCGCCACCGGAGCTGCGCTCTGGCGTACCTCGAGACCGAGTCAGGCTGGCAAACTTTCGTCGCTCTTCATTGTCATGCATGCTCTCGCGAAAGTTGTCGTCGGGTGCTGCACTCGACCGCCACCATAAAATATGGCTGCGACATATCTTCCGAAGCTCAAGCAAGCCACGCGTGGTCGAGAACCCATTCGATTTTCGCCGCAGACACTTCTTGCTGCTAGTCCACGATAACCGCCTCTGGCCCTTGGCCGGCGCTATTGAGCTCCGTCTATCCGCGCCATCGCAGATCCGTCTTCGAGTACAGGAATCGCGACAAGAGGATCCATCGTGACGGGTAGGACCAGCTCGTGACTTACTAGAGAGCCAAAGCCCTGGCATTCGTTCTCTCTTATCTCTAGTCAATACCCAATCGTCTCACCGACATTTTTAAATCGAACAAATGGCATCGTGCGCGACCGCACTACGGCCACGTGTGGAAGACCATCATAACGCAGGGCAATATAGGGTGGAGATAAAGGGGACGATGGAAAATTTGAGAGCAGCGGTGCGCACAACATCGGCATAGTGCGTGCACATGGATGTGGGCTGCCCCGGTCGAGACATCTGCAAATGAGGTTTGTGTGTCAGAATGCGTGCATGCATCTCGAAAGCTACGCTGATGTTGGCATCATGTTGAACCACCGCCCTGGGCAGCAATTGCTATCACCCACACGACGACTGCAGTAGTGTTCGGAGGTGTCCAGGCACAATTATCGTCGTTGTGTGGACCTTGAGCGCCGCGGACGAGCTTCACCAGATGCCGCATGGGCTTCAAGCCAGGTAATCCGAATGCGTTGAAGCACCATCGTTCACGCCAGCGGGCCGCTCGCTGGGCAGAAGGAATCGATTGCCACGTGTTTGCGACACCCTGGCGTACACGGCACCATCTTGACGCCGTCAACCATGACTCGGCGCGCTAGGTCGCGGACTTTTACCGTAGGCGATTGATAATCCTCGCCTCATGCAAATGCGATAGGGCTTTTCACACAGATAACCTGATCGTCCTTTCTCTTGCGCCTGTCGCGGCCAAATCCCACAATGGTTTTTGATGAGGATCCATCACCCATGGCCTGATGTTGTAGAGCGGCATTTGTCTGCAGCAGCCAGTATGCCGAAGTGGATGCGCTCGAAACATGCTGTCCAGCATCGCAACCAATCCGCCGAGGTTTCAGAAGGCTGATGGGCGAGAAGGGAAGAAGTCGCTGTATGATCCTCTCAAGGGCCATTCCTATTATTGCATTCCGCTGGACTTGGCGAATACGAGCACTCTCGTCCGCTGGCGGAGCATTGCGCTGGCAACTCCGTAATGACATGGCACGAGCGGGAAGCGAAATCATACATGCTTCTCCCTTGATTGACATTGTTCGGAAAGCCATGATGATGTGAGCGATGCGGCCCACATGTTTCAATATCCTCTCGCCATCATCGGTCACTCCACAGCATTCGGAGACCGTCTCTCCAGGCAAAACGTGGTACATCCCGGCGCTGAAACACAAGCGTGGGCTGCTTTTTCTCAGCTTTCGCACGTGCCGCACACGCTCGGAGATTTCGACAGGGAACCGTAATCTGCAAGGCGGAATTTTCGTGCCGAAGTTTCGACGAACTTCACCACTGTTGAGACGTTCCTCGCTTGATTGTTCGCCTATTCACGAAGGTCAACGATCAAGTGGAAGTCTGGTCATGGACCTGTCCCGGCCGAGTATCCACGAGGTGGCCCCTGACATGGGACGAGTGGAAATAATTCGAAGTATTATCGTAACGAGTGGCGATGACCACGATGGAGGCTTGAAGAACCGGTGCGGCGGGATGCCACGGCGACAGCCAAGGGGTGCTTGGACAAGCCTGATGTCTCGCATGGAATGTGTCCAACGAAAGCGTGTCTCGGGGTGGGGTTGCACACGTGGAATGGCGGCACATCCCTCCTGACTCCAGGCTGAGAAACGCGACCTGTCCACAGGAGACAAGCAGCATGTACATTTCAAGCATCGATCTACTTTTGGTGCAGATCCGCCGAGGCATGATTTGACATCATGACGATCTGGATGATGCCAACCTCGGAGGCCCGCAAACCTCAGCAGTCGTGTCCGATGCTTGTCGCCAGTCTTACTCCTCAGTAACCTGCGCACGTTGGAGGACGCTGCATGCTGCATTCTTGCTGACCACCACCGTGTCTGAGGCAAGGATACACACGTGCATTCCACGTTTCTGCGGCATCAGCAGCAATGTTCCGCGCCTCTCAATTCTGTGATCGTGTTCCACAGAGAGGGAGTGCTTGCGATTGGCAGGTGGCCGCTGGATCATCGCACAGCGGCGCGTCCAACCAGTTCGTCCGCCGCTTGTGGAATCTGTTGCCACTAAAAGGTTACGCGAGAACGGGTCTGTCCATCGTTGAGCAAACGGCGGTGCAGCTTGCAAAACTGGGTGTTGTTGGCGCGAAGCTGCAGTGTGAGGACGACGGCGCTGGTCTCTTCTCAACGTAGTACATGTTGATGCTCTGGGACGGGCATGCAGCATAGACACCTGTCTGCATCATGCAAGAGGCAGTCTGTTCTCAAGGCACCACAGCAGCACGCGTTTGACTGGCCATCGGATTGCTGGGTGCGAAGATGCAACAAAGAGCCTGTGCAGACCCCTCTTCTGCTTCTTTGCACGTCTTTGTCCGCCCGCGTGGTGGCTTCTGCGGCGAAACGAGGCATGATGGAATGCGTATACTGTATACGGTATGCAGCACACGATGCTGCTGCTGCTGTGCGGCCCATGCCTCCGCACGCTGCCGGTCCAGGGGCCTCGGTCGTCGTCGTCCAGGCTGCTCGACGATGCTCAGATGCTGCCATGGTGTCCCCGTTGCGAAGCCAGCGGCCCCCATGCCATCTGACGGGCGATCCCTTTTGTCGGCGTGCGGTGTCGCAGTCGGCACAGCGTCTCACGAGCGGACAGGGGGCGGTAAGCCTTGCTGGCGACTCCGCTTTCGTGCTCGATCCCAGGCCAGGGTGCCATGTGGAAGGCGCCTAAGCCAAGTGCGTTATTCCCATGAGGGCTTTGGCGTGCATGCCGCCATGTGTCGCGCGCAGCGACTAGCAGACGGCTGTGGTTAGTGCCTTTGTCATCGCCCAGCTCGTGTTTAGCCCTGGCGCCGGTGCATCTAAGCTGTCTTGAGAGGGCGGTGTGGTGCTGCTCGGGCGCTGTCCTGCGGCAGAAGACTCAGTGGTCACGGATCCCAGCGAAAGAGTAGCAGACTGACGGCCAATCCTGGCCGGGTACCCACATTCGCCCATTCGTGAGGTCGCAGACTGTTCTCCGCGACCATCCCGCCTTGAACGGCGATGCTCTTGACTACTCCGTTCTTCCCTCTTACCGTGCCTGCCTCCACTTCTTCAGCGTCTGTCCCCGTTGCCGTCTTTATCGACGGTCCGCTGCACGCCAGCCAGCACGACGTGAGCGAGCCCATCTTCGCCCCCGCGCCAGCAGACCCTCCCGCTGCCGTTCCTGCCTCCACCACGAGCGTGCCCGCCCGGCCTCAGGTCCACAGTCGCCGCCTGACCCTCTCGCGCTTCCCGTTGCTGAGGAAAACTAGTCGAGAACTAGGTCGCTCCCCCTCTTTACACCACAAAGGCAGTAACAACACCACCCCGCCGCCCTCTCACTCGCCTTTCCTCGCTACAGGCGCACCACGAGCCTCGTCGTCGATTGTGCGTGCCGAAGACGACTCTCCCACGCGTGCATCTACTGTCAGAAGCCACGAGGCAGACATCTCAGAAGAGACGGAAATTGGCACACAGGCAGCACGCCTACGCGAGACAAAGCCCGACAAAATGCATCAGACCAGCTCACGGCTGCTCCGCATGACGGACGATGAACGCCCATATACGAGAGTGAGTATCCCCGTACGATTCCATACCTGGACTACTACACTCGAGGATCGAGTTCCTCGCAAACGGCCATACAACATCCGGATACGATTCAACCGCCAACCAAAGTTCAGAACAAGGCATATCAGTCCTTGTCTCCTGTCCTACATCGAGGTGATACGACCATTTGTCAATGAACAAAACTCTGGAGTAATACCTGCAATTGGATTTTGCGCCTGGCGTTTTCTTGATCTTTGCTTCACTGGATTTCTGTTTTATTGGATTTCTGCTTCACTGGATTGCTGTACTTTCACTATGTATGAAATTTGCTAACCAATTCCACAGGACTTCAAAGATCTCTTCAGCACCCTCATGGTCTCATTACCCCTCACTCCGCATCGAGTCCGCTTCAGGATGATCGATTTCACCTTCACAAGCGACGAGGCAGTCACCAATCTAGGATCTCTCAAGTTCTCACAGTCAAATCGTATGCCAGACCCCAAGGACTCGTCACGTGTCGTGACCACCACAACCACTACTACCTTCTCAATGGCGAAAGAGATGGCCCGATCTGTCTGCCAGAAGTTCCTCGAGGCCAAATTCGTCGAGTCAGTTGAGGGAAAGACCGATTTCACTAATAAGAGCTCTGTCTGGCAACTCACACCAAAAGGCATACACATCCTAGAGCGCTTCTGCACTCGCAACGGCATCCAATCCGCACATGTCAAGGCTGTGATCGATTCCGTCCGAAATCCCCACGTGCTTGTCGTCCTCGAGCGTAACACTGAGACTGACAAGCTGCATCACGACGAGGGCACGGTCGAGATCATCTTCCGCCGCTTTGTTGGCACGTCAGCGAATGAGACGCAGTCAGACTCTGACTCTATCCATGAATTCTCGAATTGCACTATTGGCGTTAAGCTCATTAAGAACCGCAAGACTGCTGGTCGCCCATGGGACTGGATGTTCAACGGTCGCAATGCTGCTCAATGGCTGATGGACTGCTCCACCATGGTCGATCCGCGCGAAGCTGTCGAGGTTGGATCGCTCTTTCTGCAGCTGAAACTCATCGCTCCTGTAGATCCTCGCAACTCGGAGGTCAACTTTTTACCTCAGAAACAGGTGCAGTACTACATCACCGAACACGGTGAGGTTGTTGCTGGCTGGACTACGGACACTACTTCTGCTGGTATCGACTCATTGACCGCCAAGTCGAGAGAAGGTATGGCACGCGACTCTAACTCCAACCGCACCAACGTCATCATCCGCAACCCATCTTGGCGCCTGCTGTACCGCGAGTTCCTGAAAGAGACTATGTGCGAGGAGAACCTTTCTTTCTACCTCGAGGTAAAAGAGTTCGACCGTCAGTACCGATACGCAATCAGCGAGAAGGGCGACAACAAGGTCGAGACAATCCGCGAGACGCTTGCTGCTGCATACGGACTGTACAATGCATTCTTGGCTCCAGGCTCTCCTAATGAGCTCAATATCGACCACGCGCTACGAACCCAGCTAGCAACTCGCATGACTCGAGCTGTTGGTGACGATGCCGCCATGCTGCAGTCGCTCAATGAGGTTGCTCAGCTGTTCGAGAAGGCCTCGCTCTCTATCTTCAAGCTCATGTCTAGCGTATGCTCTCCCTCTTTTGTTGTCGTGACTCTTGCTGACCACCCTTTAGGACTCCGTACCAAAGTTCGTCAAGCATCCCAAGTATGCTCCGCAATTGAAGGGTCTCGATGCCGCCGCTGCAGCTGCCTATACTACTCCGACCACCGGATCACGATCATAAGACACTTTCGCCTTCGAGACTACCCGAACGTACTGGCACAGCATTATTGGCACTCCTCGGTTACGAATGAGAGCACTACCACGATGCATCTGAAACGGAAGTTCAGCGGCTCTCCGTTCTAACGCATACGACACGACTTCTCACGCTTCTATCGGGATCCTGTCTTTCACCTTACGACGATCTGCCACACCATTTTCGATGTTTTCACGCCGACTGCATCATACCCACTTTTCCTCACTCGTGTGCATTGACTAGACAACGGCGTTTATCCGGCAAAAACATTAGCATTTGGGAGGCGGTCTGGTTCGGACTATTTTTTCTTTCTCTCATTCTCGATGCGGCGGCATCAAACGGATGGACCGCGGGTTATGTCGACTTTGCTCGAAGGTGTCATTTCGCTTCCCTACGGATTCACTAGGGCAGCACGACATCAAGAAGCGGATTCGGTAGCTTACTTAATCAGGAGGTAGTACTCGTCCTCCACTAAATAGAAGATATGATCATGGTCCTCAACATCTCAAGCAATGCATCTCTTCACAAGACAGTTCACTGACCACTCACAACACAGCCACATCACAAAGCAAACCGGAGACATGATATCTCAACGTCCACGCGATTCCGAAGCTTCGGACCAATTCCACATTTCTAATCGCGAATTTTACCAGATTCGCAGAAGATGCTCACTCCCCACATGCACGCATGTACGCATCAACGCAACAACGCATCCACATCAGCCACACCGCCGCCAAGCCCCCGAACCTCCGTTCTCCCCTTAGTAGCAAGCAAAGCTGAGCTCAATCGCCACGTTAGTCACCCAACTAACCATTCACCTAAACACCCTGCATCGCAGGAGTATCTCCGAAACTTAACGCCACCTTGTCGGCCCGGCTACGACGTTGACGTCGCACCGTGACTGTCAAAATCTCTGCTGTCAGTGTGGGAAATATGAGAAGGGACTGGGTCCTCGGTTGTGCGCGGAAATGCTAGGTACGCCTGGTGGAGTCGGGTAGGAGGTGAGTCCGTAGGATGGTGATTGGTGCGGAGCAGACCGGTGCGTAATTGCAGTTGAGTGGTCCAGGGTGTGTGCGCGGGGTGGACTCCGATGGTTGTCAGTGTCCATTGGGAGATGATAATGATGGAGGTTCGGAGGTGGGTGATGACTGCAGACCGTGATGTTGCAGGCCCGGAGATAAATAACGAGCATTTGGTCTCAGAGGGTAAGTGTAGCTGCGGGAGGGATGGATGTGATGCTAGTCGGAACGAAAGGTCCGATGGCAGCGAGTGGTTGGGGAAATTCTGTAGCGGGGATGGGCATATCATGGCCGAAATGTGCGTTGGTGATCAGAGCGGGTGACGTTGGGTGGGTACCTGGCTGTTCAAAGGATGGGGAGCTTGGGAAAGGGAAGCCTGGCTGAACGGGGGTTTGATCGGTGTGTCGTACGTTTGGGCGGGAAGTAACGAGTTATGGGATGGTACCTTGATGTTTGGAATACGTGTTCTGTGCAATACGCTGTAGTGCTCTTGAGGCTGCTCTTTTGCAATATGCATGCGACGATTGCTCGTGAAGCTACTTGTTCTGTGAAGACTGATAGACTGATAATTCTTGGCAAAAGACTCAAAACAAGGCATGCAAGCCCAGAGGCCTACACCTCAAGACTCTACCATTGCACGTCTTTATCGGGGTTGCGGGCCGCAGCAATACGTCTCTGATCACCGCCATTATAATCTAACATCTCGTTTGGTCTGTGAGAATCAGAAATCCCAAACTGGCCCAACGCTTAGCATTGTCCTATATACGCGACTCCTCATTGCGTCGCAACCTGACTCATGCGGCCATCTTTGACATTGCTCTAACCGAGGTTCACCGGCAAATTCCATGAGTTGCTGTGCGCTGTACAGCAGATATACTTCAAAGTTTAGGCCACACGAGTCGTTACCAGTGTGTTGGAACGCCTTCGGCCTTATTCGACAGGACTACGGGGGGCCAGTATTAGAGTTCCTGCCCAACCTAGCCATCCTGGCCGCGGAAGTTGAGGCAGCCGTTGGACCCAGAAATGTGGTCATCCAGGGTATCTGAAGACAGCGGTCGGATATAACTCGTGTGAATCGGAGGTCGAGATAGAATTGCTCACGAAGCGGTGAATTGTGAGATGCATATCTGGTTAGAGGACGGAAGCAGCTCCTATTTGGGCTCCTACATCCTATGCTTGTTTAAGGACGCATTTTGCAAAGGTGCAAAGGTGCAAGTATCGTGAAGTCGGTCTCTTGAGTCTGTCCGAACTGCATGCATGCCGGTGACCAGCAGCCTCCGATTCTGAGACCCTCGTTGCCCACAGCCTCGGTACCTCCAGCAATCGATGCAAACAGCCTGAAAAGACGACGTTTGCGACCATTATTACCACGTGCGATTATTTACCTCAAACGATGGATAACCCCATTCAGATAGTGACCTCAAGAGCGGAATTCGACCGTCGTAGCATCGTTCGACCTCACGCTCTCGTCAAATTTCTGCGCAGTAATCTCAAGCTCAACAATGCAAAGTCGCTACGTGAATCATGCTGTTCAGCCAAATAAGCGCTCAGAGGCAGGTGAAGCGAGAGGGCGTTGAAATAAGGTTGAGGAAGGAACGGCTCGATAGAACGTAAAGCGATCTCGATGAGACGAGGCGTGGTGGGCTGCCACGTGAGCAGGCGTTCTCCGTTGCTGCAGGAAGTCGCGTGGCGGCGCGGTTTTGTAGGCATGGCTCGTGCGGGTGTTTTCGACGCGCGAGATCATGGATCGCGATGATGGCATCAGGCAGCACTTTTGCATATCATCATCCGCGGTCGAAGTGAGTCTTTCGGGTTTTGACATTTTCGCTTTGCACCTCTACCGCGTGTCATCTTGTACATCCGGAGTCAACAAACAATATGGCGCCCGCGCCGCCTGGGGTAAGTCATCGCAAGCGCATGTTATGCCTCTGCAATTTGATTACAGAATGGCCGGGTTAACCGTCGCAATTATGTGATTTCTCCCAATGCTAATCCTTCGTGCAGAGCCAGGTTGCTCCCCTCCCCTCGAACCTCCCTTTCCGCCTCGTCAGCAAGACTATTGGTCAAGGCGCATATGCCTCCATCCGTAAAGCCGCACCCATCAACGCCCCGAAACCGATCATCGCTATCAAGTTCATAAATAAGGAACATGCGTTCAAACAAGGCCGATTGACGCCGAAGCAGATCCAGATGGAGATCAAGCTGCACGCGCACCTCAAGAAACATCCGAACATAATACACTGCCTTGGCTCAGGCGAGGACCCATTGTGGACATGGATAGCAATGGAGCTTGCCGAGGGCGGAGACCTTTTCGACAAAATAGAGGCAGACGAGGGTGTTGGCGAGGACATTGCGCACTTCTACTTTGCGCAACTGATCAGCGCCGTTGGATACATGCATTCAATGGGCATCGCACATCGGGACATCAAGCCTGAGAATGTGCTCTTGAGTGCTGAAGGAGATCTGAAGTTGAGCGACTTTGGACTCGCAGCTTTGTACAAGAAGGATGGAAAACTGCGACTATGCAACACAGTGTGCGGATCACCACCATATATCGCGCCGGAGATCGTTAGTGGCAGACGCAGTAGAAGGGCGGACGTACTCGATGAGGGCTACCAGGCCAACATATGCGATATCTGGAGCTGTGGCGTCGTCCTTTTTGTGCTGCTGGTGGGTAACACCCCATGGGACGAGCCTACAATCCGAAGCGAGGAGTTCAAGGAGTATGTTGAAACGGGCGGACACACCACAGATGAGCTATGGCAACAACTACCGGCAGATATAGTGTCTCTGCTTCGTGGTATGCTGAAGCTTGATTGGAACGAGCGCTTCACTCTGGACGAGATCCGCACGCACCCTTGGTTCACTAGGAAGAATCCGTATCTTTCATCATCGGGGCGGAACGTCAACCCTGTCGGGCTGGCCACTCAAATGCTGTCGCAACTTCGTATCGACTTCACAAAGGGTCCCTCACAATCTCAACGCGGCTTCTCGCAAGACGCAGATGCGATGGATATTGACTCTGATCCGCGTCGCTCAAGCGCCATCAACCTACTTTCGTCAACACAACCAGAGACGCCAGTGGGAGAGTCTGCATTTGATTGGGAGCGACCACCACGACTTGCCTCGCACGATGGCATTTCAGCTTCGCAGCCAACGCATGGCCGACAACAACCTGCGTACCAGACACAGAACATTGCGTCTACACCACTTATGTCACAACTACCTTCGTCGACACAGGATATGCTATCGCAGGACCCAGCCATGACACAATTCTCGCAGAATCCGAGCATACCAATGACACTTACACAAGCCGCAAGGAAGTTTGCGGACATCATGCCATCGCATTCGCTGGCACGTTTCATCTCCCCACATTCGATGAGCCTGATCATCCCGCTTCTCCTCGAAGCCTTACATCGACTAGGGGTGCCTGCGCCTTCGTTCACGGATGAGTCGATAGAGATGTGTGAGCGCCAGGGCAATGCAAGTATACGGGTGAAGATGGCAGACGGGAGGCGTCAAGGACTCAATGGGCATATCTTGGTCGAGAAAGCTGTCTATGATGGCATGGAGTATACTGAGGTTAGATTTGTGAAGGCCAGTGGAGATCCACTTGAGTGGAGAAGATTTTTCAAGAATGTGGTTGTGTGCTGCGGTAGTGTTGTGCTAAGGCCTGATTAAGGTCTCTCAGCAATGCTTGGACAAGATAGATACGACTCTGAATAATCATCGAAGTTCAAGATAATCATCGAAGTTCAAGAGAGGGTCGTTTAGTCAATGCAACATACAGTGTACAGGTCAGGTGCTTCGTCTAGCTACGTCGTGTCGTAATGTATATTGCCCTTACACGCAACAGCTCCTCACTTCAGCGCTGGCGTGTCTGCGTACAGCGCCTTCTGGAAGCTTTCGGGGTACCGCCCACCAACAACCTCCGCCTGCTCAGCCGCCTTCCTAATCTCCTTCTCATCATCCGAAGTCAGCTTCACATCGAGCGAGCCAAGATTCTCCTTCAGTCTCTCGAGTTTCGTCGTGCCCGGGATGGGGAAGATATCCTGTCCCTGAGCCAACAACCACGCCAAAGTAAGTTGAGAAGGTGTGACACCCTTCTTCTTTGCAATGGCAGTGATCTCGTCGACCAACTTGAGGTTCTTGGGGAAGTTCTCCTTGCTGAACCGTGGTGCGTTTCTGCGGAAATCGTTCTCTTCGAAGTCATCAGGGCTCTTGAGTGCCCCGGCAAGCATGCCACGATTGAGTGGCGAGTAGGCGACGACAGCAACGCCAAGCTCGCGGCAGGTCTTTCGCAGGTCGATTTGCTTGCTCTCAATGTCCAGCGCGAAGGGTGAGTACTCGACTTGCACAGCTGTGATAGGATGGACTGCATATGCGCGTCGAAGCGTTTCTGACGAGACTTCCGAAAGTCCGAGGTACTTGATCTTTCCCTCTTTCTTGAGCTGAGCCATTCCCTCGACGGTCTTCTCGATTGGAGTTACTCCATCCACGCGATGGCAGTAGTACAAGTCAATCTGATCAATTCCAAGACGCTCCAAGCTCTTGGCACAAGCAGTTTTGGAGTACTCGGACGAACTGTCCATACCGCGCTCGCCGCCGGGCTTCATGACAATGGCGAACTTGGTGGCGAGGAAAATGTCCTTGCGCTTGTCTGGGTTGGCTTTGAACCATTTTCCGAGCAGGTCTTCGTTGTCGCCGTAGATGTCGCTGGAATCCCAGAAGCGTTCGCCAAGGTCGTACGCTTGATCGAGGAGAGCGAGACGCTCGTTGTCGGACTTGGGCTTACCGTAGAAGGCAGAAAGACCCATGAGGCCGAAGCCTAGACGGGTGACCTCAGGGCCGTTCTTGCCAAGAGGTGCTGTTGGAAGAGACATGATGTGTCCAAGTATTGGAAAGCTGGTATGGTAGGGAAGCGATGCAGAGAGATCCCGTCTTATGTATTATTCTCGGCTTGAAGGAAATGTAAAAAAAATCGTCTTTAGTAAACATCTAGCTCATGAAGACCTCGGAAGTTCACCTTGTCCACTTTTCTCCTCTTCTGTCCTCAGGCTTAACCCCGCAAAGTCCGCTCGAGCCTGACAACATCATGATGCTACCAGCTAAAGTCCAGATGCGTATCACAGTATGGGGCTGAAAGCTCTAAAGTCCATGACGTCGGTCCGAAAGGACGCGTCCGGCGACGATCTGATTCGTGATTGGTGTGTGGCTCGCCCGAGGATTACAACTGCAGGAACGCACGGCAGTTGTCAATCCTCAGAAATCATCGTGAAGCTGGACGGTGAATTCAAGGCGTGTGCTGAGTTGGATGTGTAGATCACCGGCAGCACGCTGGAGTTAAGGACTTTATCCAAATGAGAAGGAACGATGTGCAAGTGCTGACAGACGTCACGTGGTCTGACGCTAAGTTCGCGGGGAACTTTGGTACGAACACAAGGCCCTAAAACACACAGGGACAATCACACTAGCTTTGAGAGTTTCGAGATCCTCGAACATCATCTCAAGTTCACGACTATCGAACGCGCGCACGCCGGAAGATGCGTTCCAATAGCTCATCGTCACGAGCGCAAACAGATTTTCTCGCAATTCAAGTTCGCCGATGAAAGGCATGATCGCCATTCACAGGAGGCCTCTTAGAGAAAATACTGACGAAAAAGGTGTGCCAAGCACACACGTAGGTTTTCGATAAAGTCGGGATCTATGCAAATACGGAAGCTAGCAATATTGCGCGCTCGAGACCTATACCGCGCAGTGTTCGCGAATGAGTTTCAGCCGGAGAGCCAGATCATACATTCTACCCACATGGAGAAACGGTGATTTCGGGAAATCTGCACGAGAACATCAACTTTGCGACCCTCGAAGACTGCGATCTTGGAGTTTCTATTCCCGCTTACCGCACCGAATCGTATAGTAACTCAAGGGCTACGCGGTGATCCATCGAACACACGCAAAACCGACACGAGGAGCGGCGATGTGGTGTCCGGCTGAACCAGCTCGTCTAGTTCCGCAGATGCAGATGACTGCCATGTATATAGATCACATGTCTAGTGTTACCAGACTTTAATCATATGCATATGCCAACCTAATGCTATGCGATACATACGTGGTGGCCATGCCTGTGTGACACCAGCACGTCCTCATCCTTCCCTCAAAGCTACCACGAACCTCATGAACCTCTTCCACACTGTCACCTCAATAACATTGACCAAGAAGATTACACTGCTCGAGGCGGTGCTTACTAGACACCGACGCGACATGCTGGTAGGGTTCACGACATCATGCACCATACTGACAGCAGTGTAATTCACACCTTGGACTAACTGGCTTGCTTTTGACAATACTCAGCAAAAATTTGCGCTTAATTTGCGACAGCCAGGCATATCCAAGGTGGAAAGTTTCTCTAGGACGTAAGCATAGATTGTCGACCGTCATCCACTTGAAGCCGGGACGCTTTCGAACTCTCCGCACTCTTATCGTCAACGTCACAGCATACATTGGGTTCTGTAAAGGACTTTCGAAAAAGTCTTCAAATCACCAGGAAGCCAAAAAATGACGAAAAGAAAAAAAAAAGCTAAAACTTAAAACTTAAAACGCCAAAATGCGAAATTCTCCAAGTTCGACCAAACCACGACGAGATTGCAGCAACAACATCAGGATGCAACAGCACTTCTTCTCCGTATCACCGCTCATTCTCCCTCCTCAAGTATCCAGCAACAGCCAGACCACTCAACGAAAAAGGCCAAATGCCAAACGCCAAATGCCAAACGCCAAACTCCATACAAGACTGCGACTCAAGCGCCAACGACAAGATCCCGCAGGCAGTCAGGCGCCGACGGTCGTCTTTGAGAGAGTACCGGTGCCCGTCTGGTCGTCTGCAAAGGTCGCACTGGCCCCCATTGGGCCGGAATTAGGTGCTGCAGCAGAACGCCATCGGCTCGGTGTTGTCAAGAAGTAGCTCATCGGTGGTAGTCCTCTTCCAGCAGACTGCGGTGATGGCTGGGTGGGTGTCAGGGACCTTCAGTCAAGATGCCATGGGCGGCTTGATGTTGTCGAAAGGCAGTGATGGTGAGTGGTTGCCAGGGACCTTCAGGCGTAATCGCCATCGGTGGCTTGGCCATGTCGAGGATGGTTGCTGATCACGGGCGGCTCAGGATTTCTTGCGTTGCGGCAACATCAAACCTCATGTAGCCCTGCCTCCTAAGGGCGAGGTACTGGTACTCAACCGTAAGGATTTGACCGGGGCTGAGGTTCACGTATGTCCGATCCTAGAATACCTGAGAGTTGGTGGTAAATCTTGCCAGGGGTTGGCAATCGTGAAGCACCGTGTCTTCCTTGTTGTCGGCGAGTATGTACCACTGATAGTGGCAAGGCTTCCGCTGGCTAGCTTCGATGCGCCTGTGCCCGAAAGAGGTGCATGTGCGAATCTGGACCGTTTCGACTTCAGCAACCATCTGTTTGCCGACGACAACGACTGGGTGGGTCCAGGGCTCTTCGGAGATGTCAATCTGCTTGTACAGCACAGAGGGTCCAGCAGGCTTCGGCAGGTGAAAAACCATGCCTTCTTGAGCATCACCGAAGCTAGGCGGCGACAATGTCCGACGCCTAGGCCGGAGCGGAGGTGAAGGAGGAGGGGTAGGCGGTTGCAGGCCGTATTCCCAGGTTGCGAGTTCCCATGGGTTCTGGGATCCACTCGACGATGACGACGAGGGACGACTGGCCATGAATCGCCGCCGTGGAGAGGACGGCGGAGAGGGCAGGGAGCGTCGGCAAGGAGGTACGTACTTGCCAGCGATGCCAAAGAGAGGAGGTGAAGACATCTTTAAGGCTTGATGATGTCTTTGAAGAATGATAAAGAGTGATGGAGTCGTCGATGAGCAGTAAGTGCTTCGAAGTACTGGTGTGAAGAAGGATGGGATGGACGGATGATTTTGCTTCGCAAGACTTGAGGCCCCTTATAAACCTCTATAGGCACATATGGTACGCTTCCCCTCTTCAGCGAAGATGAAGAACCATTGCCTGGCCTCAGGATCCTGCATTGTTCTATTGGCTGATCCAAAAGTAGCAGTACCCAGCATGGTGGTTGAATCGATGGACCAGCCACTGTGTCCACTAGGGCATGTGCACCCGGGGCTGAACGATTCTTGAAAGAAGATCTGCTACGCGAAATCTCGACCAAAATACAGATCTCAAGATACAACCAAAAGCATTGTGCTGAGCATTACGAGCGCAAGATGTACAGCCAGACAAAATCACAGCCTAGCACGAATATGGGCGCGTCTTCTCCGACTAGATCAAGTCTATCTGGACCACCTCGCGAGCAGCCAAAGCGAAGTACAGGCATACTCAAATTGATCAAGTAACTCCTCGCTATATCTTCTACAATCCGACATGCCTTGATAATGGCATGCAGTCAACAGGGTACGTACTGGCGGCGAGTGCTGGTGGCAAGTATGATGTGTGCATCGCGGCCTTGCAGAACTGTAAGGTGGTCCCTAGTTTCTGTAGAACTTGCGCTGAGTACCACTGGTTCTCAACCAAGAAAATGGCGCTAGTCTCACTAAGGAGACGGGACAGATCAGCCTCAATGCGAAGACCGACAGTCTTAACGGGCCAAGAGTATTGCGAGAGTACTCGTCCGGACCTGTTAAGCATAGCTGCTAGGAAGAGCTGGAATGCGATCGGGCGTGCGAGCAAGATCCCCACCGAGCGAGGAAGAGACCTTCATGCAATGTTTGGATCACTGAAAATCAATTAACCTCAACGACCCCTAGCAGGCAATACGGCACGCGGTCTCTGGTTCTCGGCATGCTCACATTCTTTCAAAGCATCATCTTGGATAAAATTAGCACTGGAAGGAGACATCCATGGTATACGCTCTGGATCGTGTAGGGCAGCGCGCTGCCTGCGCACCGCGTCGACTCAATATTCGAATTGTCGCGTGCACGAAGTGCATTCCTGCTCAATTGCATGACAGCAGGTACGATCCTTACAGAATAAGGACGCTGTAGTCTTAGTTGAAGCCTAATGCGCTCTTCCACAGCCGAGGCTTGTAAAAGGCCAATACCTGAGTCTAGCACAATGCGCAGAAAAGTTTGCAAGCGCTTAAGGTTTCTTGTTGCAACAATGCCTCGTCGCCCTATCGCAGCAAGGAATCTGCCCTCAAAACAACAAGAAGCACGCACAACTCGCGAATTTTAGCCATGCGACTTCCCTAGATTTAAAGTCTGGATCTGATGCATGGTATTGGCCTGTCGTATCACGCTTCTGGAAAACCAAGCATGAACGAGGCCGTACGCTGTATTGGAACAATACCTAGAGCCTCTTTCACCGCACAAATGTATCCTTACAACGTATCACTACAACGCTCTCTCGCAGTTCTCGGTCTTAACCAACCTTCCTGATTGATAGTGATCGCCTGACTCTGTACGATGCGCGTCATCTCCTCTCTTGTCTCTCACCCCTGCAGCTTCGCGGGTTCTCTTACTTGCTTGTCTTCTGATTTTGCTCATAGTTATATCGTACGGCCATCTCTCCGATTATCCTCGCTCTCCTTGTTCATCCTGCAGAAAGAATCACGAACATGGCGTTGGCATATTCCAAGATGTCTTACACCAACGAAGAACTGTAAGTTGCATTTGAACGGCGATTTAGTTAGGCTATACTTAATGAACATCGCAGTTGACGCATCGTTGAGATCGAGATCGAGAGCAACAAGGACGATCCTGGCAAAGATCTCGCAGTGCTGGACTTTTGAGGTGCTCTTGCACCTACTTCTCGTGCATGCACCGCTCCTAGTAAGCGCGTTCATGAGCCCCAAGATTCGAGCCATTGAGCTCCAAGACCTCTCCACCACAACATTCGATATATTCTTGGGCTGGTTGCCTATGGGGTACTATCGCCATCGAGGCACCGGTCTCAATCCTTGGGCAGATTTAGAACATCTTCCGCGTTGGCTGAAGGGCAAGGTTGGCGGGAAATGGTCGGGAGTGGGTTGACCACACGCTAAAGCCTCTCCAATGGTCAAGTAAGGGCTTCGAAATTTTGGAAAACACTGGACTTGTCATCGACCTGTTCATTTTCGCTGAAACATTCAATATTGCTCGCCTTCGCCAAGATGCCGTTGATCGCTTGATCTGGTGTCACAACGCATTGTACGGTACGGACCACGACCGCACCTTCGTTTCTACAGCCGCGATGCACGAGCTTACAAGAACACAAAGCCTGGAAGTGGTGTCCGCCATGTCCTCGTAGACGGATGGTGCGAGTTCGAAGACAAAGACAAGCTAAAGGATCGAGCGATGATTACAAATCTTCCGAAGGACTTCTGGAATGATATTTGGCTCAAGATACAGGAAGACGGCAACTGTACCCTTGGCTACGGCTGGATTAGGGATGCCGTTATCACCAGCATGCTAGCAAATAAGAGGAGGAACAGTGTGATGTCAGGGTCTCGGACGATATACCGACGGCCTAGATCCAACTACAACTTGGATGCTTTTGAGCATTGCTTTTTTCGAGTAGATTTCGGTGGCGGCTTTGGCAAACTTTTCGAGAACACAAGCATCACATCGGTGAGACTCAGGGCCATAGGCTACGACATCTTTGCAATCATCCTGTCATGGCTCAGAGAGGAGCTGTTCGGTGTGGCTCAAACCTGTCCTGGTCACTCAATTGGCGCCGAATGTCGCATGAACATGGACATTCACT
The DNA here is from genome assembly GCA_010015745.1 of Setomelanomma holmii. NCBI lineage: Eukaryota > Fungi > Ascomycota > Dothideomycetes > Pleosporales > Phaeosphaeriaceae > Setomelanomma > Setomelanomma holmii. Next base: position 435,429 of record ML978157.1, read on the forward strand.
AAGAAAGTCGCAGGCTGTAATACTTTATGATTCGGCAGCAATTATGGCGTCTGAAATTACATTGAGATCGCGACGAATATGTTCATCTTCGCGGAGTCCTTCAACATTCGCCGCCTGCGCCAGGACGCCATCGATCGGACTATATGGTGCTGCAACAAATTGAGGATATTCGGAGCCCTCGAGCATGGTTTCGTCTCCGCAGCGATTGCAGCGAAGGCATACGAGGTAACACAGCCAGATAACACGCTTCGTAAGCTCCTCGCTATAGTCTTCGCTCTGCAAGAGGTCAAAGACCAGGTCGACATGACAAGCCTGCCTAAACAACTCCTGGTGGATGCATGGGATTGTCCGAAATACCTCAGCAACTGGGATGGGCCGCCTCCATCGCAGGACGCTCTGATCCTATGTGACTATTACGAGCATGTATCTGAGGCAGATAGAGAGGTTTGTGAAATCTGGGTAGACATGGACAAAGACTTGTGAGGTGGGGTTGGGCATGGATCATGGTACAAAGGGCTCGATGGACAGTTTGGAAATCAACAAACGTGCTGGATGCACCAATCTAAGGCTTTTGGCACCTGGTATTACATTATGTACCTCTGCGGGAAGTCAATTCCCTTCTTGACAACGGCTTTATTGGCTCCTTTATTGATGATTTCGTCCATATTTGTACTTCGCCAGTCATCATGCAATTTTCTAAGCTTTTGCCACCCTTGGACGGCGAGCGTTGGATGAAGCCATATTCTGCTTAGTGGGCGGAGGGAGAAGGAGTGGCCGAAGCAGAGGCGGACACGGAGGCAGCTACCGAAGAAGAGGCTGAAGCAGAGGCAGAAGGTGTAGCGGTGGCCTGACACTCGTTAGCCGTGTTGTCACTACTTCAGACGATACATCCAGATATCTAACTCAACAGCCACGCCCGAACCTTAAACAGAAGCTCACTTACCGAAACACTAATGCTCACACTCGCCACAGCCGGATAGCACGCACAAAACGCCTTCTGCCTGCTCTCAGGCATACCGCTCAACAACCTCTGCACACGCTCATCGTCCGCCTGGTAGCGCTTCGCGTTCGTGGCCGGCTTGTCGGCCACTGGAGCAGCCTGGGCAACCGGGTACTTTCCAGCGCAGAAGAGCTGCGCACCCTTGAGGATGGAGAGCGACTTGAGGGACTCGCAGTCCGAAGTGACGGCAGCCGGGGCAGCGGCGACGGCGGCGGCGAAGGCGAGGATGGAGAAACGCATTATGGATGTTTGGTTGGGGTGAAGTTGGTTTGGGTAGCGACCGTGTTGTTGATTAGAATTGGTAGGGAATTGTGAATCGAGAGTAACGAACGACTTGACGATATCAAAGAACTGGACTGCGAATTGGATGGAAACCAAGCACCAAATAAAGCCCAACCCAGTTCTTGTACCCATTGCTTAAACTCCCCTTTAACGCGTCATGCCAATACACTACTCGCCGCCCTGTGCTACTCAAGCATCAACCGCTTCACCTAGCCCACGCCTCGCCAAGCCTGCCTCTCTCCATTTCTCCACAGTTCCGGCGTTTCCAGGTGTCAGAAGTTGTTTACATCCAATCAGGCATGCAGGTGGTCGTGTTTTCGGCGCCGCAAGGAAGTATAATTTGCCGTTTCGAGCAAAGCAAGCTCCGCTAAGCGAAGGGCTGGGCTGCGCTGGAGCTGAGCTTGTCCGCACAAGCTTCTCTAGCGTGGTGAAGGGACTGCCAGCGGGTGTGCGCGCTGGGGTGGTGCCTGGCAGTAGGCTATTTTGGGCTCGGCTAGCAAGGCGCTGGGCTGATGATCTCCCTTTTTGCACATGGGGTCGTAAGGGTGACGAACATTGAAAAGCCTGGAAATGTGTCGTTGACAACGACAGAAATGCGTTGGTTGTGCAATGCGCTGTGAGGATAGATTGGATATGATCCTGTTTGTGATGTTGCAGGTGGAATGTCCATGGCAGCTGCTGTTCGAAAAGTGGGGAAGTTGCTTTGAGTGCAAGCTTCGAGATGTCCCAACAACACAGACTACGCGCACCGAACGTCAAAAAGTTCCAACCATAACTAGATGCCCTCAAGCCTTTCTCCTCATATAATCTACGGTATCATTACATTGCATCTTCCTTCAGACTCTCCCATCCAAAAAGATTGCCAAAAAGAACGCTCGATAGTGACAAGAGTGGGATTCGACTTGAATCAATGTCAGTATATGTCTGACTTGTCTACGAATCGGACCAAGTACTCACACCCACGCAGATTTCTCTACTAGCACCTGAAGCTAGCGCCTTAGACCGCTCGGCCTATGAGGAGTTAGAGGAGGGAAGAGGAAGGCAGATTGTTTGGGTGTACGAACCATCTTGCCTAATGAATTACTAAGCTCTGAAATTTAGACTATATATATATGACTTCAAGGTAAGCTCTGATGACACTCCAGAACCCCCAGAAGCTTTCGCAGCAGTGTTACGCTCGGTGGTGGGATTCTTGGTAATGTTGGGTGGAGCAGTGAGGGGTAGCTGCATGAGTCTTGCTTGTTGGACGTTCCGGAACCAACCGCAGCCTGGAGATCCCGGCCGCCAATTAGGAGACCATACCAGAATCCAGCTGAGGATTAATGTCAAGTCACTGCTCGGATGACATGTGAACAGAATGAATTCAATGCAATAGTTCAAGTCTAAAGCGGCCGTGACATGCTGACCCGTATGTACACCTATTTGAGCTTGCGAAGAAGTAGACCACGCCACATGCATACCATGCCAATCCCAAATGTTCCTATAGATGCAAGTTTATCGTCCTGAAGCTCCTTCTTCAGGGTCCTTTCTTTGCCCGATTACTCTCCTCCACACAATTTTTGCCACTGTCCAACTGGTGCGAACAACCCCATCTACAACGCGACGGCGAGCAATCCAGCGAATGCAGCCGCAAGGCCGATCTCAAGCTTGCGGGCAGCGCCAGTAGACTGAGAGATGCCGCCGGTCGATGTACCGCTTGCGCCACCTGCAGCTCCCGTCGAAGAGGGCCTGACGGAGGTAGGTACAGTCGAGTTGCCAGATGGCTGAATGACCATGCTACCGCTGACGGTGGCAGATGCCTTGCTGCCAGATGCAGTGGCCGAAACGGTGGCAGTCGCAGAGCTGGAGGACTTGGACACATCGGTGGCTGTAGGATTATGTTAGCATTGCTCGATACTGATTCATTTGTAGTTCCTCTCCGGCGACGTCCATCACGTTCCATGCCTACTTAAGCATGATCTGCCCATTTCCGCGTCCCTCGATTATCAAACCATGGAGGGGTGTGTACTTACAAAACTTGACGCCAGCACCATTGCAGATATCTGCAAAAGCAGCAAGCGCGTCCTTAGTCGAGTCTCCGCAGAACTTGGCAATAGTCTTGCTCGAGTCCTTGCTATTGCAAACAGACTTCACATCCGCCGGGTCATCGTACGAGTTGACAGCACCGAGAAGGCAGCCAGGGGGCGTAGCGACGGTGAACGATGCGAGCGCGAAGAAAGTCGCGGCGAAGAGGGTACGACCGAGCATTGTGAATGTAGTAGTCGGGTCTGTGGTGGATCGGGATTTGAAAGGTGACGGGTTTCGAGGCTTGTTAATTGCGATGGGACGAGAAAGGCGCGTGACTGTGGAAAGAGCGTGTTTGGTTTAACGAAAGTAGGTTATGTCTAAAGAGTGACGATAAAGAGTGTAGTAAAGAATGACAGCAGCTATGGCTGGCTTGAAGTGGTTGAGAGAAGAAGCCGTGAAAGCGTCAGGAGAGGCTTCGGATGGCTTGTGCCAAGGTCAGCTCCACTGTTTCACGGCGCCTTTCCGCATTCGGGTGCGCTTGAAGCTAGTTAGGAAACAAGGTTCGGTTCCTGCATCCATGCTGCGAAACCTCGAAACATACGAGTCATTGGGCGCTGAGCAGAGTGAGAACATCACTTCACACCACAAAGCAGCAGAGCATCTACAATCATCTTCTTGTCGACAATCGCCAGACTTGCAGTATATTACAATCTACGCATCCTGCGTACTTTGCGTGCAGATGCCAAAAGAGTGATACAGAAACGCGCATTACAAAGATATACTGGCAGACCAATGCACATCTCCCTCCTCTGATATGCAAGAAAGATAAACTCCTTGGAGGTCAATTCCTAATGACCTTCCGTGAGTTCCTTGTCCACCTTGTATGCAAGATGGCCTCCAGATTGCTTTTCCAGAAATACAATCGGACCAGATGACCTGTCAAGTGATCCTTGAGTAAAAGGTCTTGCGCCGCAAACTCCGTCGCTAGTATGTTACAATGCAGTGATGGATAGGAAAGGTTGTAGGAACGAGAGGATGCGTGAATTGTGTTGGTGTCGGATCGTCGTGAGAGAGGCATAAGGCTCGATCGAGTGATCAAGATTGATATATGTACTAGGGGTTAGCGGATCCATTTGGTCCCAGCATCGAAGGAATGGGCTTGCGGCGAGCCTTGTTGATAGGTATGCGTGGGACGCCTTGGATGACGCGAGGCTCTTTCATGAGCGTAGGATCAAGCTTCGCAGGGATACGGCTGATGACAGCACGGTAGTCACCCGGGAAGCGTGAGCTGGGTGGATTGGCGGAAGCTGTGCGCCAAAGGTGATCGGTGGTATCAGAAAGGAAGTCGGCCTTCGTCTTGTAGAAGAAGGACGATTTGCCTCGGTTGCGTTTGGCAAGGATGACTTCATCAAAGAGCTTAATGGTTGGATCGTCGGAACGCTTGCTCTCACGTTCGTGGATGAACTCATTGAAGCCTAAGCCAAGTCAGCTAAGCACGTGGAATATTGTGGGCCAAGTTCCTACCTTGTGTCTGCTGCAGCGTAGCTAGATACTGCACATTCTCGCTTGGCTGGCTCTTCATGAACTCGTCCATCTTGAACTGGTAAAACATGCCAGCCTTCTTGCGTTCGCCAGTTGCTGGGACCAGAAATCGTCGGTAGGTGTACAATAAACTAGCAAAGCATCGTACAAAGGATGCTCGAACTTGGTCTGGTCGGAAAGCTGCAGGACAGACGACGCAGATTGTTTCAATGCATCTGCCATGGGCATAGGTGGTACATCCTGTTGAACATCAGAAATTGGCACTACGAAGTGGTATTAGACTCACCGGTGCATCGATACAGGCCATCATCAGACTTCTCATCGCAGATGGAGCAAACAGCCTTCTCTTCGTGCGGCCTCCATTGCAGACAATGGCCCTCTTGCCATTGAGTCGTTGCTGTGTTGCGGACCGGTTGCATGGCCATACCAGGCATGATCGTTGATGCTGCCAAGGTAGATTGAGCATACACTGATGGAGCGTACGAAGATCCAGCACGCAGCTCATGGCTGAGGGACGACGTTGATGCACTTGAGGTATGACCAAGGAATGGCTGACTAGGTCTTCGTAGTGCCGGAAGTCGTTCATGACCAAATGAAGAGCTCCTACGAGACGAAGAATCAAAATGGCCCGACCGCTTCTCGCGAAGCTGTTGCACCTGCAAGGCATACCCAGAGTCGCTTCTAGAGATCGGAGTGCTTGGCATAGGTGGGAAGACCGTCGAGACGGGGGAGATCTTAGGTGATGGAGGAGAATTTGAGTATGTCTTGACCGTGGTAGCTGTCGTGGGCCGATCATTTCCGCGACTCGAGGCGCTCGACTGTAGGAACGCGTTATGGATCAGAGGCTTCGAACTTGGCGGTCCACCGACAGCGCCAAATGATGTCGAGTTCAGGCCAACGTAAGTCTGGATCGTGGATGGACCTGCCTTGTGTGAAAACACGCCAGGGTTTTCGGAACTGAATGTGTCATAAGGGTATGCTTCGATAGCATAAGCAGGTGGTCCAGTTGGGACTCCATATCGTGTATGGTGTGGAGCAGAATGTTGCAGAAGAAACATCAGCTTTCGTCGCTGTTGGCGAGGTAGTGCTGGAGGCGGAGGTCCGTTCGAGACGATCGAATCATTGTCTAGATCAACAAGCACGTAGTCGTCCTCTGGATAATCAGTAGGCTCGTAACGACGTTCGATGCCAACAATGTAGGGACATGGCGCTTCGATGGTCTGGACAAGGCGAGCGGGAAGTATCGGAATGAAGACGCCAGCCCATTGAAATGGGTAGAGCAGATTGGTTATTGCCATGCTGGCGAGGTGGAGCATAGCCGTGTGCGACGACAGAAGGATGATGCGCGATTCGGCGAGCACAAACTCGAACAGGGTAACGATGTTTGGAATCGAGAGACAACGGAACAATGCGTATATGTCGATGTTGCGAGAGCCTGGAATCTCGTTGACAGCCTCTTTCCTGGCATACATGCGAAGCTCGCGAACGGCTAACTCGACTTGGGTGAGGGAGGTAATCGGACTAAGAGCCTCCGCACACAAGTTGACCACATATCGCTCCAGCGGCTGCCACATGCCGATACGGGGTGAGCTTGCCGGCACTCGCAGAACAGCACCATTTGTCATGGGAACGACAACGGCTTTCAGCCACTCTTTCCAGAAAGGTGTCAAGCTTGCATCCCTGCCCATGATACCATATGCGCGGGGGATCCAGAGGCCAGTCTCACCATCGGTAAGACCTTCAATCTTGGAAGCTGCACCATGCCTGACGGGGCGAAGAAGGTCGGTCATAAGCTGGATCTTTTCCTCGACTGCGCTGATTTGATCTTCCAACTCTTCGCGCTCTTCGGACTCGGGTGCTACATTGGGGAGTTTGGCCAGGAGCTGCGATAGTTTCGCTCGCTCCAAGGCCAATCGCTCGCCCAAGCTGCTCGCCAATTCGCGTTCTTCAGGGTTCATATGCACTCTCCGCCATTCTTCGCACTGACGCTCGAGTCCCTCAGCTGCCGTCGAGTTCAGGGGCAGCCATACGATCACACATATGCCATAGAGCTTGGTGTTGTCGCCCCCTGTCATCGCGAAACCATGCCATTGGGTCTTCGGACGCTCGTCCGATGAGACCACACTGACATCATTTGGGAATGCGAACATGGGGACGTAGTCCGGGAATGGGTTTCGCCGTTTTAGCTCCTCAACCATGTTCTTGGGTGGGTATCGGTCCAGCAGAACAGGCTCATATCGGCGTAACAGCGGATGCATGTTCGGCTCTGGTGTGAATGGCTGAGGCGCTGGAATAACCGAATTGTATCCTGACATTCGCTTTGATGTTCGAATAGAGGCTGCATCCATGTCAGCAATCCGTGGCAAAAGCAAAAAGGAGGACAAGGGCACAAGGCAGCCTTATGCTGTCTCGCATCACGCCATGAGGTTGAACTTACATTGTCGCGCTACGGAAGACTGTCGCTTCAAGCTGCTTTGCATGGTCGATATCCGCCGCCTGATGCTTCCTACGCCCGACCTGAGTCCATTGGCCTCGTCATTGTTGGCCTGCTGCACGCGTTGTGGTCGTGGCCGCGGTCGGGTGGGTGTGGGGCGGTTCTGTTGCGCAACGCCAGCCGAAAACTGTATTTCCTCGAGAAAGTTGTCTCTTTCCGAGGCAAACTTGCGCAGTGCCTTCTCGAAGTCCTGTTCGCTCAGAACATCGCCAAGCATCTGCACACCTTTGATTGTTGTGCTGCTGCGGTTGCTGGCAGACTGTTTGGCGTCGGGGCCAATGATTGTGCCGACCGACGTGCGATGGTCGCTGTAGCGTGCAGACCGCCGCTGGTTGCTGCCGCCATTGGGCAGACCCTCTTGCGAAGTCGGGCGAATCGAATCCGTCTCAAGGGCCCGGTCCTCCTCGATGGTCTCGTCAACTGGCGGGGCTGCGAGCGGGGATGTGACTATGCTGATGCCGTTTTGCTGTGCGCGTTCGTCGTAGACCTGCGACGACTCGATTCCAGAGATGAAGAAATAGTCGGCGAGCGGAGCGGAGGAGGCATCGGTGGAGGGAGCAGGCGCCATGGTAGATGCTAGAGCATAGGATATCCAAAAAAGATCAATGGCTGCTAGAAAGCGTCGGATGCGCAGTCGCGGCGTGATAGGGCTCGAGAGGGCCGCGGCTCAGGTCATTGGGGATTGGACACCAGCTCCAACGGTTGTTTGTGTGTGGGCGTGCAGGGCGTTAGGCTATGCACGGGAAAGGTTGAGGTTGTGCGAGGGTGACTGAGAAATGCGGTTGCACGGGCGCCGCCTGTGCCTGAGAGAACGGGAAGCTTGGCCTGAAGCGAGGGCAGTACAAAGGTTGGCAGTCAAAGTCGTAAGGCGTGGCCGACGCGTAGTCGAGTCAATGGTTGCAGAGGGCGAGGCGAGGAGTGAAGGAGAGGCGGGCAGGTTCTGGCGGAGAGCAGAGGTTCACGCATCTCAGTGGAAGCAGTGCAGTCGAGCGCAGTGGGCCCGGCACCGTCACAGGCCATTCAAAAGGACGGGATCCAGGACTGCTAGCAGTGCTAGCCAGATGCACTCGCAGTCCCTGGGCGCACTCCCGCTTGCGACCTTATCGCAGAATCATTAAGGTTTAGCGCACAGAGTCCCGCTGCTCGAGCCCTCAGTGGCTGTCGGCCAGACCTACCACCAGCCTGTCAACATCGCGAGCAAGTCCCGGACGCGAGGCACCGCGATCCCCAGTTCGTACGCGACTCATTGTCCTGGATGCCCCCGAATGCGTGTCCGATATTGACGGTCTGATTGTTTCGCATCCGTAAACTGCACATGGGAGCTGCTGTGCCGCCGTGGCTCATAGCCCGCCCTCGTCTACGGAACAGCGACAGGGGCCACGCGGCATGGATTGGGAAGTCACTGCCCTGCTCTTGCCCGTTTGGGACGCTTTCGTCAGGGTGCGGGGCCATGGCTGCCGAATGGGAACCCCTTGAACGAAGACGACACACGGGCCAATTTGCAACGATGGTGGTGTGCGTGCAATATATATAGACAGCGGCTCTGTGTTGACCTGGTAGAGGTCTGTTTCAGACGTAGAGCTTGCATAACGAACATTTGATAACAGGGAAGAAATAGGGGTTGTACCGCAGACGGTTGTAGCGTGTCAAGTCTAGGGCTGCGGTCACAGTATGCCTCTCACCGCAGCGGAGGCACATGCAAGTCTTACACACGCTATGCCATGCATATGCACACACCCAGGTTGCTTTTCACAACAGCTACTTGCGACGTCTACAAACCTGAGCACGTCTGCAAAGACAATGTAGATTCAACAATATACAGCCATACTCTTGTACATACACTTCTATTCACCTCCAACGCATCTGCAATTCACATAGATACCGTATAGTGCGCCACAACTACACGAACACCGTGTGTACCTGCAGGCGGAAATGGCCTACTACATTGGACGTTGGAGCTACTGCACGTATGCAGGGTCAACACAGCCAAAGACACTTTTCATGGCGATCTTGCCAGAATTGCGATCGCAAGGCCTCATTATCGTACGTCCACCGCTGCAAGAGCATGAAAAGAGTATAGTTCAACACGGTCCCTCCGCCATCACCCATGCTGCCACGCTCTTAGCATGTGCAGTATTTTGCATGTCTCCAGGGTGCATTTGATAATGAGAATCGGTTGAAATTGCCCCAAAATCACCGCAAACCTAGTGGCGGAGAAATTGCAATCGCCCTGATCGGCTTCACGGTCGTCGCAATTCTTGGGAAACGCCGGATCATGGCATTGCGCCGAGAAGATGAAACAAACGTGCTGACGATCGTGGTACCCTTTCGCCGTTCATTAACATTGCTCAAAATCCTAATGGTCCTCGCTTTCGCTGTGCCGTCGCGCCCGACCCACAATTACATCTGGGGTACCTTGTCGCTGATATGCCTTCAAAGATCCTGACCCGTCTAGCACGCCGAATTGCCAATGGTGAGCGCAAAACTTAAGTCGTCAAGCCGTCCGCGCTAAAGCAACGCGTCGCGTGTTGCGATCGGCGGCATGGTGACATGCATTCCTTTTATTCGAGACTTTCGGATGTATTCAATTTCGATGTCCACCTGTAGCATATGGTGACAGGGAGGGCCTCGATGTTGTTTTTCCATGTAGCTTCTGCGGTAGATCGATCGAGGATAAGGCTCCACTTTGAAGAGCCATATCGAAACCTTATTGTTAGATCCGAAACCCAAAGATTGAGATCAATCCCGTAGAAGCCCGGCCATCTCCCGCAGAGCCCCATTACGGTGCCTAATCTCCATCATAGCCACACCTTGGGGCTGCTGGTGTTTGCAACGCACTACGAAGCTATCACCCTTGTGCAGTCTTGTGAAGTCGCACCGTGCGACGTCCGTGAGAAATGTGGGCCAGGGTCGCGTCCGGAAAGGTCGCCGAACAAGCTAAACACCACTCTCAAGCGCCAGTCGAGAGGTAGCCGAACAGCAGATCTTCGCTGCGCCTGGCTGTGTGACGCAGGTACACAAGCTAACGACTCTGACCATAGATTTTTAGGCGTGGCCGACGCGTGCTCTGGCGGCTCAACGTCAACTCACTCACCGTCGACAAGTGAGCCATCCGGTGCTGAGGGAGCCACGATCGCCCAGCGCACCCCGCCATTGGATGGCAAGCTGTCCTAGAATTCTCTTGTTATCCGGTGTTGGTTGAGGGCCATCGTTCTCTGGTGTCTCGACACCAGGTTGCTGCTCTAGTATGAAAGCTACCTGAACAACATCGCGCGGACTCAATATAGGCGCATTGCCGCTTGGCGCATGCGCGTCCCAATTGAGCGACGTTGATCTCAGCGGAGATATCGGGTTCACATCTACTGCCTGTTATTCCATGTCAGCTTTTGTTGACACTTTAATCACGTCCAGATATTGTGGCTGGCTGTGGAGTGCAGCCTATCTCGACCATCGTAAGCATCCTTTAGGCGCGATGGTACCCACGCGGGATCTAGACGCAGAGTGAAAGCAGCGTAAATACACCACGCAAGGGGAAGCGATGGCGCATGTCATTGGTTCCAGATAGATGAAATATGCGACACACGGGAAGGCTTCGAGTACAATATTCGTGCGTGGATCTGGGACGGGAAGGACGGTTACACACCTCTAGACAGACCGCAGCCTCGCCCATGTTCTCTAGCTGTGCCTCGAGCAGATACTTGGATAGTCCACCTTGCTGGGTGAGGTCCCCTGCTTTCGTCCTGACACTGAGTAGCTGTTGCGCAACAAACTGATAGAGCTTGCGAAAGGTTCGCACGCGGCCACTTGCTGCTTTGCCTTCTCCAAGCGCTGTCTCTGTGTATGTGACTGTGACCGCCAGGACATGATTACCCTCCTCCTTTAGCTCGAACCTCAAGATGCGCTGCAGCGACTGGCCCGGTCCAGGGGATTCGGCGTTTTCCCCGTCTTCTGTAGAACCCGTAAGATCGAGTGGTGAGCCGGCGGGGTTCGACGGTGTCTGCATATCTCCTTGTATCCTCACTCCACTGACTGACCTGGTGGTGTCCGTCGCATCGAGCTCATTATTCGCGCACAGCGTACACGAGAAGGTCTCGCCGACATAGGCACTACCAAAAGCTTCGGGAAGCTTAAGTACCGGACTGAGTATGAATTGGTTGCTCGAGTCGTCTTCTGAAGGGTGTGCTAAGGATGCCTTGGGTGAAATACCGAGATCTTGGGAGTATGGGAGCGGGTACTGTGCTGCCAGAGAAGGTCGTGACAATCTATAGCAGACATAAGAGTGTGAGCAATTAAAGTAGTACAATTATGATGGCAGTGTATGGGGGTGGACAAGCACATTCAACTCATGCCATCGCTGTCCTCGTGCGAGCCGCTTGAAGCTCCTCAAGTTCCATAGAGAGTGTACATTGCCAGTTACCAGTGGAGGGACACGTACCGCAGCACTTTCAAGCTCACCGAGTGCGTTGTTTTCAGCGAGTCGCCCATGGAAGGTTGATTTCGCTGGTGAGCCATGCCCGCGGGAGTGGTAAGCTTGAGGAACGACGAAGCTCAGGTCCCAGTCGAACCCCACATACTCGACTGAGTCCGTGCACCTGCCCTGTCCAAATTTCGCTCGGCCAGTTGACCCGACTCCAAAGAAGTGCACACCATTCAAACTAGGTTCTGACGCAAACCAACATGGGAATTCTTCTGGAAACGCCAAGTGTTCCGCTGCAGCGATGTCCGGATTTGGAGATCAGGATCGACACGCCGAAAGGTTGGGCTTCAGTGACCATCTCATCTTCGTCCAGGCGACCAAGCTGAACATGTACAGGTCGTGGTGTATTCGCAGCCAAAAATATCCCGGCAAAGACTATCATAGACATATGTCCGGTGCTTTTACTCGGAATGCAAGAAAACATAGACCATATTGAGCATACTTCGCTATTTCACTATACTTAGTAAGCACCATGTCGTACTGGTCAGGATGTAGTTAATGTGGCCACCAGTAACTGGCCAAACCTCGACTCTAAGAGCGAGAAAAAATCAGCTCAGGCCGTCATATTTGGTCTTGGTTCAATGTTTAACCACAAGCATGATCAGAATGTTGTATGGGTACGGGATATTGATCGACTCATTATTACATATCGAGCAGCGAGAGATATCTTAGCTGGCGAAGAGCTATGTATATCATATGGAAGCCACTTGACCTTCAAAGATGCAGATGTTCCAGAATTGCCACCGCCCGAGACAGAAATCGAGCAACTCAACCATATACAGATCGATTAGAAAGAGCTAGGCATGAACATAAAGGCACAAGTGGAAGAGACAGTGCATTCGAGCAGCGCTGGGCGAGGACGAGATGCGAACGACTGGCAGCCAACCCAGGGTTTTACGACAGAACGCCGTTTCAAGTCAACCGTAGTTCAGACCAAGGAGATTACGCCGCAACGGGGTCATTTGCTGGCTCATTCTGAGGAGTCGCATCCGCCGAGCTGTCGTCTTCGGCGTCGTTCCGGAGTTCGTATGCGAGGTCGAAACACTCTTCAAGTAGTTGTGTAACCCGACCCTGACCATCAGGGATCTCATCACCAACCATGAACTTGCCGTCTTTTCGCATGTTGTCGATCGAGTTCAGCTGCATTAGCATTAGCATCCGAGGTTTCGAGTGGGCCAGTAGCGTCGTACCTTCATACTATATGGGTACAGCTCCCGGGGCGATGAGACACCGCCAAGCTTCTTCACCTCCAAAAGACACTTCCGTAGTGTTGTCAATTGGTTGTAGATAGGTAGCAATGCCTCAGAGACTGGCTCAGATGTTAAGAGGAGTTGGTAGATGAGAGCATAGCTCTTCCGTAGCAGGTAGAGCAATGTCTGTCAATTCGTTAACTCCGATGCTTTACCTGCTCGGATGTGACTCAACTTACCCTTTGTTCGTATATCTCCGCCGGCCGCCCTAAGGCGTCAAAGAAGTTGCCGTCAACCCGCGCCTCGTCGACCCGATCAAGTTGGCGCTGATAGTCCCACAGGTCTGTTTCACGTAGAGACCAGGCTTGAGTCAGGGTCAACTTCTCGAGCTTATTCCGAATCGCAAAAAGTTTGTCGTATGTGTCCTGGAATGCGGGTGCGATTCGACCTTGCCTATACAAAGTCAGCGGTGTTTTCGTCTTAAAGAGGAGGTGCATCTACTTCGCCTTGATGAGGGTAATCCAGAGGAGATTGCGTCGGAGCAGTGTTCCAAGCAAGTTATGTGGGTCGGGTGCTGGTTCGGGATTCGCGGCAGTGATCTGCATCTTGTCGACCATTTCGGCCAGCTTCTCCTCGGTTGTTCCAGTGGCTTCGTATGCCAGGATACCACGCTCCTTAAGTTCTGCCTGAATCTTCTTCAATTCTTCGTTGTATTCTTCAATCTCATCGTTGGGGAACTGCATGCACAGTCAGTTCGTGGACATTGCATGACAGAGTGTCACCCCACCTTTGACCTTGCATTACAGCCAGCCAGGGATCTCAGTATAGAGACCAACTTTTCCCATTTTGGCGTAAGGTCAGGGGTCAAGTTGGATAGGTTAAGTTGAAGGTCCGCCAATATCTCCTCACAAACTTTGATACGGGCATCGAGAAGCGTGAGAAGATGTGGGCTGTACCCTTCACGTCCACGCTCGACGTAGCGGCGGCAGTCAGCAAGGTTTCTGGATAGAGCCTCGAGATCTTTCGATGAGTAGAACATGGCTTCCTTCAGATGATCCAGCAGTCGCTATCACGAGTCAGCTTTTCGGCTGCGCAAAAGTCCATGGTGATATACCTTAATCGTCGAGATGTACGAATATCTGTATTCAACGTCAGCAAATTTATTTCACGGCAACTTCAGGAAACATACACTGCTGGCGGTTCATGATTCTTCCCGACTGTGAGATACGCGAGAGAGATGAGCTGGAAACAGTCATCTAACATGTAGTCCACTGTTTCGCGAGTTAGTGAACATTACTGTCGCGTGATATGACCGCTAGGGTGGCGCACCCTTATTCTGCTCGAGTGGTTTCGTTTGCCGAATATCATTGAGAACAATGACCTGCTCGATGACTTGGTCGTACAACTTCAACACATCTTGGCTCTTGACGTAGGTTGAGCGGTCACGCTTCAACAGTTCCAGCTCGGTCCGTATCGATTGAAGCTTGTCGAGTATCGGCTGCTCTTTCGGATCCAGCGGTATCCGCGGTAGCGGTGAGTCTGTCATGATCCACAGAAGTCCAAGAGCGCCGGACTGTACACGAGTATGCTCTTAGGTGCAGTTGAAATGCAGCTGTTGGAGACTTGACTTGGAGGCCTCTGTGGGTAATGATTCGGGCAGCCAAGCACACATGGCGGGGAAGCGGCGGACGTCAGCGCTCGGCTTATCGCTATCGTTCACGGGCTTCTGGAGGGGCAGTCACAACCCTGCTTGTACCTTCCCACGACCGGTTAGCGCAGCACACAGCCAAAATTCGCTCGCTTATTCTATGTCCTGACTACCCTCAGCGCTTCACCCACGTCAATTCCACGACAACCTCACAGAACACAGTCGCGATGTCTAACTCCGAGCTTGCAACCTCCTACGCCGCCCTCATCCTCGCCGATGACGGTGTCGATATCACCGTATGCGAAGCCGCTGTACAATTGCGCGTGCTGTGCTAATTCTTCTAGGCGGACAAGCTCCAATCACTGATCAAGGCCGCAAAGATCGAGGACGTCGAGCCCATCTGGACAACACTCTTCTCCAAGGTGCGCCCGACGAAATAGCATGACTGCGAGGCACGGTTTCTGATAAACGGCAGGCTCTCGAGGGCAAGGATGTCAAGGACCTGCTCCTGAACGTCGGCTCAGGCGGTGGCGCTGCTGCTGCCCCCGCTGCCGGTGGTGCTGGTGGTGCCGCTGCTGGCGGTGACGCCGCACCCGCAGAGGAGGAGAAGGAGGAGGGTGCGTCATCCCACGTTCCGACCAAACCAAGTTCAGAGACTAACACTGTGCAGAGAAGGAGGAGTCCGACGAGGATATGGGCTTCGGTCTGTTCGACTAAGCGTCTTCTTTCGTATCTTCTTCGACTTTTGTCTTACTCGGGGTGCACAAAACGGATCAAGCGGCATACTCCAATTGCTGGGACGGAACGCTCACGACCTTTCGGTGATACGGCATGCATACCAGCCATTCTGGAGACATTGTGACGGCGTCATGAGAAATGTATAGGTCGGCAGGTTCAAATGGAATACTTCGAAAAGTGCAAATCAAGGACTGCCTGTGACTTTACCATATTGTTGTCTCGCGTACTAAATACGGTAATAGCCAGAGAGTTCGCTTTGTCTGTGCGAATGGCATATATCCGACTAGACAACCTATCGACCCATGTCTACGTTCTATGGGATAGACGGAGGGCGTCGTATTGGAGCGTACTGTGAGGTCACAGCGATGCATTCACTTCGAGCGTCTATGCCGCACGCAGACGTAGTTGACCTGAAGATGACGAATCCCTGGTCAGTTTGGGGACTGTCCAAACGATGTCGACAACGAAGATACCTATCCAAGGCCTGGAGCTGGCTCTCCCGAATTTGTGTCTCTCTTATGTCATGTCTCTTACTGACCGTACCCAGATCAACCCACTAATACGCTCCATCCTCCAATGATAGTATGGATGTAGCTACATAGCCTCAAGTGTCACCGCCATCTTCTACTCTCAAGTGAAATAAGGCGGGTCCTAAACTTCACTTACTTCAATCTCATGCATGCTACCTCTACCTCGCTAGTTCATCGCATTCCCTGCCACGTATATATACTCCATTCCTACAGCGCCTCACCGTTGGACTCACTCATCTCTCAAACTCATCAACAAAGGAACCATGGGTGGTACAATGTCAACAGCAGTTGTGGCTCACACAAAGCAGGAGATGTACGCCATTGTCCCGCAACACCAGCAGGAGCGTACTGACCAGATTGCAGCGAGGGAATTGTCAACATCCAAATCGTCGAGGCTACAAACCGCCAAAACTACAAAGTGCTTCGCATTCCCCTCACGACTTACATACCTCGCCAAACCTACACAGTGCTTCGTGCTCCGCTCACCACTTATGCACCCACCCTGGCGGGGCTCTTCGAAGATAGCAACACTCTCCAGCTCACCAACGTGACTATCCAGACTTTCGAAGTCTTCCTCAACTGTCTGCGCGGTGAAGTTAAGAAGACCTGGCACGATTACGATCCCAATGGCAAAGGACCAGGGCTCTGGAGGAACGTGTCCGATTCCTCCGACTTGTTGGAACTCGAGAACCGCACATTAGACTGGGACTTTGATGCAGAGGATCCGCTCATGTGGAACAAATTCCAAGATCCTCTCTGGCAGTACGCCGAGGTCGCTGCGGAGATGTATCTCTTTGCGGAAGCATACCGTATTCCTCGAATTCGACAGGACGCCCTCGATCGTGTCATTTTTTGTCACTATTAGGCGCAAACCGTTTAAGACCTTTCCACCTATATGGACGCCTCAGTCCTCAAGAAGATCTACGACCATACGCAACAGCGATACTCTTCGGTATCTCCTGGTCGACGGCTACATCGACGCTGTGCCTGAGGATGCGGAGACGTTGGCGAGTCTGCCAGGACGGTTCATGGCGGATGTGATCAAGAGATTCAAGGAGGATCACCCAAGTACAAGTTGGTTGGCCAACGATTGTGATTATCACGAGCACCCGAGTGAGGTAGAGAAGGAGCAGTGCGAGATTATGGTGGATATGGAGTGAATGCGTGAGGACTAGGACAGTGGACTAATGCGACAATGGCTGGACTGAGCCGCCCTGTGATGGATTGCTCTGTTCTTCAGCCAGGCGATGATCGCTGATTTGAAGATGCAGCTTCTCTTCCCATTAGCCACTAAAAGGTTTGCGTCGAGCATACAAGTACAAAGCAACGAAGCATACATTCTCGTGACATCACCTTTGCAGTGTCTATCTCACCTATAAATTGCCCATGAACACAGTGCTTTTCGCGTCTGTTGCACGCCCACAGTGATTCAATCCGCTCCTCGCGCCCTACTCCTCACCAATATCATCCTCGTCCCCAAGATAACTACAAGAATTCCACCTCATGCAGAGCAACCGCTACTACCCCCAGGCCAACTTCTTCAGTTGCCCGTCCAATTACTTTAACGATGGGTGCTGGTGTGGCGGCGACAGACGGAGCAGCAACATGCCCACCTTTCCCGAGACACAAAGCAACGGCGAACTCAAAACTCGCCTAGAGAACGTCTGCGGCGTTGCGCAACTGGATTTATGGTGGCGCTCCAATGGTGTCGATGGCGACGATAGGGTCAGGTGGGAGGCGTATGTTCCGAATTCTGGGGGACATCTTGAGGCGACGTGTTATGATCAGGGACAGCAAGGTGTTGGGCAGTGCTTTCTAGGCTTCCCAATCCAGCATGATGTGCAGGACGGGCATGTCTGTTATTCGCCGATTTGTGGGTGTGCATGATAATTGTATAGGTCGGGCTATATGAATTGCTTACTGCTTCGCCCTGTCTGTCCGTAGAGAAACGAGCTTCTCCATGTTGACCAGCCATTTGTCCGCAAAGCTGAGATCTGTGAAACGGTGGGCGGACTTGCGTGCTCGCCTTCGCATTTCTATTGTCTCTGCCAGTGGCATAGTAAGAGCCTTGCGGAAGCCTTCCGCATACTCTTTCGCTGTAGTGGCATGGAATCCTATCTGGTAGTTAGCGTGAATGCTTTACCGAGATGTTGTCTCGCATGATATACCTGTAGGCTTGCCATCTACTTCAACCACAATGTCCAGCTTGGGGCCGCCAGAGTCGTTTACAACTGAGATCAGTCCAGCCGCTTGGTACTCGACAACACCAATACCGAAGTGCTCATTCCACATGCCGTTCACACCCACACTCGCGGCACCCATCCATTCCAACATCAGTGGCCACGGCGCGTCGCAGATGAAGTCGATATTCTCGTCGATTTTCAGCTCGTGGGCTAGTAACCGTAGATTGTAGACCCGCTTCGCGTCATCGTGGGATCCGCGCACTGAACCGATGAGAACCAATTTCGGAGCCTGATTCGGATAGGCAGGTAATTTCGGGTTCGAGTGTACAAATGACGCAAAGGCCTCAAGTATGAGCTGGTGGTTTTTTTCCGGGCGAAATTGTGCGATGTAAAGTAATGAAGGTCCGCGCTTCTTTTCACTTGCTTCTGTGACTGCCACGGCTTCTGCGACTTCTTCTACTGCTACGGGCGGGAACACGACGTTGATGTCCTTGTTGACAAGTTGGCTGCGTCGTTGGCGTTGCGGACCCCAAAGCGACTGGATGTGACTTTGCGTCCATGTCGAATTGGTCATGACCACATCGATGGTGCTGCCCACCTTGCTGTACAGCTTTGCGAAGAGGTGCCAGTACTGTTTTTTAGCCATGCCACGGTATCCCTCGCCAGTCCCGGCATTCACGCCCTGTCCTCCTGCCTGCAGAGAGTCCAGCATGTCCGTAGAAATGGTAGGGTAGTGGACGTATGCACCTGTCGGTACGTCTGGGAAGAACCAGGAGGATAGTGCGAGCGAGAAGGCATATCCCATAGTGTCGACGAAGATGTCAGGAACAAGGAGCGAAAATGCATCAAAGGCAAGCACGATGGACCCTATCGACTGACCCAACAGTGTGAAGCGCGGCCAAGTGCTAGCGAGGACCCAATGGCGAGTTGTGAGATAGAGGAAGTGTACGGTCGGTGGGTAGAGGTGGATGTTGAAGCGTTCCTTTACGCGCTTAAGGATTGCGAACTTGTCGACGTCGTGGTCGCCAGTGTACACGACGCAGACGGCCTCTGGCCACCGTTTCTGGGTGGCTCGAATGGCAGCCCAGAGGACTCTTTCACCGCCTCCTCCTGCATTGCTACCAAACATCAGTAGGGTTTCCGCCACGCTATTTCATTCATCTCTTACCAGAAAGGGTGGAAGAAGCCCACTATGCCGCTCCAATCTGCGTCTGCCTTGGCTCCATTTGCTGCAGTGCCGATGGGAGCAGGCACTATCTTCTCCCAGTCGTCGTCTTCTTTGCTCTTCGCGCTGTGTTCAGCTTCGAAAGCCCTGGTCTCTTTCTCAACCCGGTCCAGCAAAAGTTCCCGTCTGGTGCCGGACGACTGACGTAGGCGGTTGCCGACTAGTTGCGCAAGCACATGTAGCGTGGTTGGAAGGAAAACTACGGCGAGAAAGAAAGGAACCAAGAATGAGAGCAGGATTAAGAGAAGCGCCATTATAGATGGCGTTGACTTGGGGTATCACGAAGAAACAAGAGAAAACAGCATGGCAGTCATGGGTAGACGCTGGAGACGAAGTTTGACGTGACAAGTGGGATGGTGCCTGGCAGCCCGGCGACGTGGACCCTGGTTTGTGCTCAAGCTCGGAGGTCCGATGCCCGCAAGAAAGTGCAACACCAAGAAATTATCACCACATTACCTCCACGACAATGCTGCGCCGGCCAGCATGTCAATTGCTAGCGAGGAGGCCGATTGCAGCCTCCAAGTCAGCATGTCGTCCTCCAGCGCGCGCCTTTCACGCTTCCGTCCCGCGACACGACCCACTCCTCGATGCCATCCTCACACTCCCGCACGAGATGATGAACATCATCCACACTAGCGTGCCGTGGTATGCCGCCATACCTCTGTCTGCCTTCATCACACGTGGTCTGCTCGTCACGACGGCCGGAGCATGGGCACGATCCCTCACCGCACGCTATGTCGGTCTCCAACCGCTTCGGCAAGCGCTCGCATACCAAAAACGAGATGAGATACTGCGGAGAGGCAATTTTCGAGACCCAAAGCAAGTTGCCGTTATGTTAAAGAAAGAAGTGAAGGAGCAGGTGGCCCAATTAGACGGTCGATGGAATGTCACCATTCGTGGTCAGATTAGCTGGACATTTGCACAAATACCTATCTTCTTCGCCATGGCCGAGACCATCAGGCAGAAGTGTGGTGCTCGTGATGGACTTCTAGGGCTGGTCTTCTCAGCTTTCAAGAAAGAGGACGCCGGCACCGTAGGCGATGTTCTCCATGTCACCTCCAGCAAATGGTTCGATCCATCCTTGGCCAGCGAGGGCATGCTCTGGTTCCAAGACTTACTGCTGCCCGATCCAACGGGTGCTCTTCCCTTCATAGTCTCTGGGCTCATGTTCACGAACATCTACATGACCAAAAATACCGTGCAGAGCGATGCAAGATGGCCGGACTTATTTCGACGTACTCTACTCGGTCTTGCCCTGCTCATAGGACCGCTCACTCAGAACTTGCCTGCCGCTCTCCTACTGTATTGGGGTGCAAGCACGAGTTCAGTTATGCTCTGGAACGTTTGGCTTGATTGGAAGTATCCCGCTCCCATGGGCTACACGGCCTGCAAGCGACCACTCCAGATGCCACCAGTTCTGCCTTCAAAAGGACGGAAGTTCTGAGTCGGTACAGAATTTTGATACCGTCGCGAAATCTAATTTATACAAATGTGTGGACTTGTCACTCTATTTTGAGCGTTTCTGGCTCAGATCGCCAATGGCGTCAAAAATGTGGCTCTCAGACTTCGCCTTCCAGCTTGTCCACGATGGACCGTGTAACGTGACCATATTGGCATCCTAGCCTTGCCAGAGCTCTTAATTTGCACTCAACATCCAGGTCTAATGCACGACCCACTAGCCCTTGACACACACCATCTGTCTCTTCAGACTCATGGTGGTGATAGTCGCACCAGCGATTGTCAGGCTTCATCTTGGCATCATCAGACTCAATGCGTCCCAAAGCTACTATCAGAACTTCGGTGACGAAGTCACCTGGTATGATGTTTTCCCACCAGACTCTGGCCTTTTTGACGGCCTCGACGCCAAGATAATGCGCATAGTAATCAACCACGTATTGCATTAGACCCTGACTACATCCAATATGTTGGTACATATGCTTGACGACTTTCGCACATGGTAACGTGCAGGATGCGTAGGAGAACCGCGGCCAGGCGAGCACAACAGCGATCTTGAGCTTGGGGATTTCATAATTGTTTGCAAAAACAAAGAGCTCGAACAGTCGTCCAAAGATCCGGTCGCCTGCCTTAAGTTTCGAGATCATATGCCACGGAACATCCGCACCATCCGAACTCTGGGTCGTTGTACTCTGTGCGTCACCGCTGTCGCTACCTTCGTCTCCTGTCGTGACGTCTTCGAAACCCTCAATCAGATCTACGGCTAAGCTTTCGTTCGTCGCTGTTGCTAGCCAGCGGGCTTTTGTAGGTTCGATCCGACCTACGTCGTCGCCTCGTCCGCCTTTATCTAGCTCTTTCTGTGAACCATCGACTACGATATGACCCTCGTAGACCCAGGTACAAAAGGCCTGCAGCGTTCCGGGACGCGCTATAACTTCGATCTCATCAGAGTATTTTGCTAGTTTCCCAAACCATTCAGAAGTTTGCTCCAGGCGTTTACGGTGAATGTAGACTATGCCAGCACCACTTCCTTCACCGCCATGAAGCTTGATGGGGAAATCAGGTTTGCTGTCAAGCATGATTAGCCAATTTGAATCACACAAGACTGAAAAATGACTTGGGAATTGTCGCACGTACGCGGCCGTTTTGGGGCGTTTTCTCCGTCGAGTGTTCTCAGCAGGTCCATCTGCAGCTGCTCCTGCGATGGCTGAGCTGCGCTTGCCCTTGGAAGGCATTGTTCAACGCAACCCACAGTGGACAATGCGAGAAGAAAAGAATCAACAACAAGCTGTGGGAGGGTGTGCGGCAAGCGTAGTGCCAAGGTCACACAACGCAAGGACGTGGAAGCACATGCATGCGGGTGGCTGCAGCTGTGACCGAAACGAAACACAAAACGATGAATCACTTCCACATGAGACAAAAATTCGAACAGTCTATCAACGCCAAAGAGAACTCCACCCAACAACCTCACCCTAATACAATCCAGCGGCGTCCACTCCACGATGTGCTGCTTCTAAGAAAAGCCTACTCTGCCTCAACGACAAACTCACAGGTCTTTCGCCGCGTATTCTGCCATGCCTGCAATACCGCCTTCCACGTCGCCTCCGACCGAATCTCAATCTTACTATCATGCGGTGCAATGGCATAGAATTTAGGAACCACGCCGCTGATCCTGCCCCGCACGTCAAGCCCAAGCTGCTGGCTGACAAGTGTGATGAAAGTTTCATAACTTAGGCTTTCAACGGAGACGTCGCCATGCTGCTGGGCTTGTGGTAGCAGCTGAGACGTGTGAACTGCGGCGCCGGTGGTGCTGTTTACCACGCGCACGATGAAGGATGTTGGATGCAAGATGGTGGCTGTCGAAGGCAACGCGAATATACGAGCGGGCTCAGGAGTAAGCTCGTCAATAGGCTCGTTGACGTGCATCGGCGAGCCGGGAGGACTTGGCCGCACTTCTTCCTGCATTTCTGCGGTTGCAGTACTATCAGCCCCATTATTCCCAATTTCAAGATTGCGCAGCTCGGCAGCAATCACCGACGGCAGATAACCGCGCTCCGTACGCTTCGGCGAAGGAAGATTCTGCTCGATTTGCGCCCGAGTACCTTGCTCGTGTTCCTCCTCCTGCTCTTGCGCCTGCTCTCGCTCCTCTCGATCCTCTCGTATCTCATACGTCGTCCCATCCGCCCGCATCTTGACCTTCCCAGCCCGAACCATAAGCTCGTTATGCTTCTCATTCGAATTTAGAATTCTAGCCCTCGCCCACAAGAGCTCCCTCAACCTCTTCTTTCCTACTCCTGCAGTCTCCAGGAAGTCCAAGCGCTCCTTGACTGCAGCGAAAACGGACTTCAGGACAGCATCGTTACGTTCCTTCTGCCCGATATGGAAGTTCATCGAGCCCAGTAGTGAAGTGGCTTTCATTTCGGATTGCATGACGTCGTGGAGTAGTTCGCCTTGGGCGCGGGTAAGTCCGAACTCGTCTTCGATGTCTCGTACAAGAAGCTTGTAGAGTGGCTTATCGACAGACGGGGTGTACGATGTGTCGGATTCAATGTCGGACAGGTCTTCGGATTCAGATGCAGTTGCAGAGACGGACGGCGAAGCCATGGTTTCGTCTGAGTCCGTGTTGTTACCGGCAAGGTCTGACGGCGGATCGGAGAGATCGTTGGACATGTCTGAGTGATATTCGGCGTTGAGTTGGGCTTGGATGTCAGCTTCAGTAACTGCTAGTAGTGAAGTTTTGCGGGCAGTACCTTTGCTGGGAGCATTCGGTACATCGTTGGTGTTAGGCTCAGAGACACTCCTGTGAGGAGTCTGCCTGGAACGAGTGTGTATGGTCATCCTGCTGAATGGCTCGGGAGTGGTCATGGTGCAGGTATCAGGGAACGTTGTAGATGAGTGCTTGTATGATACAAGCTCTTTCCCGGTGATGGGATTTATCTACAGCGCAGTGTCTCAAGTATGTAAGTGTATCAAGCATGTCTTGCGATCGAACACCATGGTCGCAAAATTGACGCATGAGAATGTCCTAGACAGTCGATGTGGTTCGCTAGAGAGCACGTGGAAGATCTGAGACTTTGCGGGGTGTCTCGGTCGGTGTTTGAGGTAATGAGATTTTACCATTGTATCGATTCTAACTCGATGGATGGAAGGAGGAGAGGAAGGCAAAGACTCCTCATCATCCGACTGAGATTGTTCTCGGCGCATATAAGCCTCGTACTCCTCCTTAGCCGCTTCGTCCCGAAAGGTCAACTCGTCATATGTTATGGACTTCATCAACAGGCTGACTAACCTAATATCCACACCAAGTTGCCAACGCCATACAGATAATTCGTGCACCACTTGAAGATGACCATTCTCGCAGGCTCTATACAATGCTCGCCGGTAATTGTGATCTCCTGACTCTCCATCGCAAGCCTTCTTGTCGAGTAGATACCTTACAATTGTCGTATAACCTTGCTCAGCAGCAGCTTCGATGGCCGACCTGCCATCAAATGCAGCAGGAGCCCGCATACATCGGCTCCTGCATCTACCAGAAGCTTGACCATATCAGTGTATCCTTTCGAAGCAGCTAGCTGTAGCGCGGTCCGCCCTCCTAATAGATGCGGTGGAGTGTTGAGATCAGCGCTAGCGTTGATCAGTTGCTTGACGATACTTCGATTGTTCTGCTCAACAGCATATTGAAGAATCGTGAGCACTTTGCTGGAATCCGTCGTTGCCTCGTTCGGCGAAGCGGGGGGCGCACCTATGTCGAGATGTTGTCGTGCTTCAGCATAACTCCTTGAAGCGATGGCTTGGTTAAGTGCAAAGTGGAGTCGCTGTTGGACGTAATTCGGGCCCATGATCGTGTCAATGATATCCACGGCAAAATCGGATTCAAGTATGACCGCTTCAAGATCGTGGTCCCTAAAGCAGATCGCCTGGGCATATGCAGCACTAAGCAGCTGCCCCGCATCAAGCCCCGCTGTTGAGGCGGTAACGAAAAGTCGGACTGTGGGCGTCAAGTGAAGCTCGACAGCTTTCTCAAAAGCGCTTTATTGTTTCAGAAACACATGATCCTCGTCGATACCTTCCAACCATGTATAGCCTAGTTCGAGCACAGTGTAAGGATTAGTACCGTGCTCTAAAAGTATTTGTAGTGATTCGAGAAGCTGCAATCTTGTTGCCAGTAACAGCGCACGGACCCCATATTGTGAAGGCAGCTTGCCCTCAGTTAACGCAGTATCTTTCAGAAGCTGATGCGCCAGTAACGTATTGCGATTGATTATTGCGTCGCATAGAACTGCCAGGCCGTCCCAGTGAGCGTTTGCGCGATTTCTGATTCCGGGTCCAGTATCGGCATCTTGCAGCATCTTCACGAGCTTGGTATAACCTCTATGTGAAGCGATGAAGACAGCGGTCTGGGCTGAGGACAAGGACCGGTTGGGATTTGGGGAGTGCTGGAATATGTAGTAATCCTGTTTGCAAGCAACGGCGTTGACATTTGCGCCAGCTCGCATGAGCATCTCAGCAATTAACTCTTGACCATTCCAAGCAGCCAATTGTATGGGTACACACAACAATACTGGTTCGCATTCGCTCCGTAGTACAAAAGTAGACGAGTGAGCATCTCGTCGTTGTTCCGCACAGCAACGTGGAGCGCTGCAAATCCATGGATGCCTTTCAGTCTCTTCTCGGGGATGAAAAACTCTCCATCCAGATCCGAAGAACCTAGTCCAAAGGCTATACCGTTGATATCCACGTGAGTGTCGAGTAGTTGTATGATGAGCTTCGTGCTGGAATTGTTGGCTGCTGCTGCTACGGCACTGCCTATACCCCACAGGTTTAGGATGTTGAGATTGAAGCCCTTCGCCTTCAAGAAGTTGAACATGCCAAGATCTTCAAGAGATGCTGCTGCTTCGAGAATTAAGGTCTGTGAATCCTTCGTAATGCGTAGGATCTTGGGACAGGACAACATTATGTCGACCAGGTCCTGGCGATTGTGTAGGACCGCATGGCGTGTAGCGCGTAGGAGGTCGTCCTTAGATTGATAAATAGTATGGTGGCCATGCAATAGATAGTGGAGGAGTGTCTTCAAGATTTGAGAGCTGATACTCCGAACGTCATGCCCATCAGGCACCGCCCACTCTTCGCGCATGCCCATTTCCATAACTAGGTCCAGGACTGAGCCAATTACGTAGCCGTTAGCACCTGCAATCTCAGCGAGCCAATCGGTTGCTCCGTGATCTAACGTGTTTTATAAGCGAGTCGGCCATACAAGCGAGTCAGCCACCCCACCAATTCTAACCAGAACACCAATTTCTCGTCGCTATGGCTCCAACTCCACGTGCTCTATCATCATGTACTGCAGCTGATATATTGCTTGCCTCCTCCTCTATCGGTCGCCAGCAGCTTAAAAGCTCTAGGCCTGCTGCTTCTACGTATAATGTTCCGAAATCAACGCTAAACAACCGACGCGCTGGCAAGCCTGCTCAATGCGATTGCCAGCCCAACTCAAAGAAGCTTACCCAGCTAGAAGAGGAGGTGATTGTTAGCTATATACTTGACCTGGATCAACGTGGATTTGCTCCTATGTTCGACGCTGTACGTGATATGGCTGACAAGCTGCTGGCTGCGCGCGGCGCACGTTGCGTTGGCGTCCAATGGCCACGCAACTTTGTCAGGCGTACAAAGAGTCTTACGACGCGTTTTAATCAAGCGTACGATATACAGAGAGCTCTATGCGAGGATCCTGTACTAATCAGACGCTGGTTTGAGCTTATAGAGCAGACAAAGGCCAAGTATGGCATCTGCAATGAGGATGTCTACAACTTTAACGAGGCTGACTTTATGATGGGCAAGATTACGACTCAGCTCGTTGTGACAAGATCAGAGAGAAGAGGAAGGCCAAAGGCTCTCAAGCCAGGCAATCGTGGGTGGGTGATGTTGATTGCTGCAATCAACGCAGCTGGCTGGTCAATCCTACTGTTCCTCATCTTTGCTGGCCGCTATCATCTATCTGTCTGGTACAAGGAGACAGAGATTCCACGCAACTGGGCAATCGCAGTTAGCGACAATGGCTGGACAACCAACAAGCTAGGAGTTGACTGGCTAAAGCACTTTGATGCTCATACAAAGACTCGTGTTATAGGTGCACGTTGCCTGCTTGTCCTTGATGGCCACGAGAGCCACCACTCTCTAGAATTTCGAGAGCTCTGTAAGGAGAACAATATCTACACGCTTTGTATGCTGCCTCACTCGTCACACCTGCTACAGCCACTTGACGTTGGCTGCTTCTTGCCATTGAAGTGCGTGTACAGCTGTGAGATTGAGGCTCTGATCCGCCACCACATCAACCACATCACCAAGCTTGAGTTTCTGCCAGCGTTCAAGGCAGCCTTTGATCAATCGTTTACGGCAGCCAATATCTGCTCAGCCTTTCGAGGCGCAGGCCTTGTTCCTCTCCAGCCAGACGCTGTTCTGTCGAAGCTTGACGTGCGGCTGCGTACACCTACTCCTGCTCCTGCTGCTCTTGTAGAGGCTCTCTGGGAGGCTCGTACGCCGAGCAACGTACGTAAGCTTGAGGCTCAATCAACTCTGATACGTGATCGTGTGCAGCGGCACAGGAGCTCATCACCTGCCTCAATTTTTGAAGCGATTGACCAGCTCAAAAAGGGGGCAGAGGTAATGATGCTCTCAGCTGAGCTAATGCGCGATCGGATCACCGGCCTTGAGAGAGCTAATAAGGCAGCCACAAAGCGTAGACAGCGTAAAAAGAAGCGGCTACAGAGGCAGGGGACCTTAGCAAAGGGAGAGGGAGAGGATATACTCGCTCAAAAGGAGGCTGACCAGCAGATAGAGCGTGAACAGCGTCAAGGTGGAGAGCGATCAGGCCTTAGCCGACAGGCTCTGGCGCGCTGCAAGAGGTGCAGAGAGACTGGGCATAACTCACGTATGTGCAAAAAAGATACTTTAGATACTGCTTAATATATTGTATTGATATCTCTATATTATCTCTTAACGTGATTGAAATGTACGCCTGTAGAGGTGCAGAAAGTTGGTGGGGTGGCCGACTCGCTTGTATGGCCGACTCGCTTGTATGGCCGACTCGCTTGTATGGCCGACTCGCTTGTATGGCCGACTCGCTTGTATGGCCAACTCGCTTGTATGGCCGACTCGCTTATAAAACACGTTAGTAGTAATTCCATCATATCTTCGCGTCGATAGTGAATGGCAATGTGTAGTGCAGTCAATCCTGTGATTCGTTCCTGGTGGATCTGCTGCCCGATGAGCTCAAGTCGTTTGGTCGTACTATCTGATGACCCATTGGCCTCGCCCGTAGCCAACCGGGTGTTAGGATTCACGCCAAACTCGAGAAGCACTCGGACTAAGGCAGTGTTGCCATCAACAGCTGCAAGTATCAGAGACCTTCGTATAAATGTCCGCAAGGTGTGAGTCCGTACGCAACCTGACTCGAGAAGGAACCGGAATGCTGATGGATTGGTCTCAGTTCGGACACGTTTTATGACCCACATGGCTGCAGTCCCCGTATTCACATTCTCTGACATGATCTTACGCAGCAGTGGGTCGATATGGGAAAGCTGAGCATCAACCGTGTTCGACTGAGAACCCATGGAGCTGACCGAGACCAGCGGGGAGATGCCGCCTAGCCAATTCAGCAAGGTCACTGAGTTGGTCGTTGGCTGACCGCTTGCTTCTGCTAGGGCTCCGGATTGTCTAACCACGGGCGTATGGTTATTTGCGACAGTCGTGATGTCTTTGCCGCTTGACTTCTTGGAGATAACATAGTCTGGCTCGGAGGCCGTCAAAGCACGCGTGTGTATTCCGTTGATTCCGTTTACTCGACATGATTGTGAAGAAGGAGAACTATCAAATGCCAAGTCAGGAAGCTCTTCGATGTCAGTCATTGCTCCTTCACGAAATATTGGTATGTTCATGCCGTTGTATGCACTATTTTCTAGTGCCGGAGAGAGTGGTGGAGTACGTATCGCAATCCCTTGCGGCGTAGTTGGCCGTGGTGATGATCTTGACTCTACGCCGCAATATTAGCTGTTTGCCCTAACGAAGCAAAACACAACATACGAGCAAGACGGCGATCGAAGGTCGTCTCTCGTAGACTGGCTCTTTGCTTCCGTAACCTCGCGTCTGAGATCGACATTCCGCAAACAATAACAACTGATGGTTTCTTGAGCCGTTCGCGTTCTTCGAGTCGACCAAAGATGAATGTCCATTCCGCTTCTCGGACATTCTTGGTGATGCCCCAGCTTTTGAATGTTCGTTCATATTGTGGCTTCCTTCGCACGATGAGAATGTGCCACTTTCAGAACGAAGCAAACTTACGTCCTCTTGAAGCCCTGTTCAGCCATTGTTTGTATTACTTCCGTTAGAGGCCTGTCTTCCCTCACATAGAGATGAACGATAGTGCTCTTGTGCCGACCCCACTCAGCCTCTTCATCAACCTTTCTTTTTGGCATTGTGGGTATACTGATCACAAATGACGCCGCAAGGTGAACCTTTCGCACAAGGCTGAATGTGGCAAACGGGGGATCATCGAGGCCGTTGAAGAGATCGATGAACCTGGTAGTCTCGAACGAGTGAACATGAAGAATGCAAACGATCGAATGTATGGGCTTGCAAAAGACGACATTCACGAAGCACTCTCATGGCTAACTTCGTGTCGGGGTCTAGGCGGGGATATGTGAGCTGAGAAAGGGCAGCGGCTATCGAGCTGATTGGCTGATCCCCAAATGTTCGAACTGGGCAGGAGCGGGTGCGTCTGAGGCTGTGTCCTGCCCGGACCATCTCGGGACGTGTAGCACCGCGATTGGCCGATGCCAAAATCTTCGAACACTCCATCGCGAACCAGCTACGATTTGCGGCAGTGGAATCCTATGGACTGTCTATTGGCCGAGACCACGATCTGGGTTGCAGCCTTCTGGTGACAGGGAGGAAGGCCATCAGAGCTGCGAATATAGCGAAGCAAAGAAGCCACGCTTTTCCAAATCCGTTGATGATGCAGTCTTTCCGTGAATACAACTATTGGTCCATGCCAATATCATCGAAGAAGAGGCGACGAAGTATGTGCGCACCTCAGTCATGTATTCAGACGAGAAGTCTAGGGAGCGACTAGCATAATGACGCAGAAGCTTCGTCTTTCCGAGACTCGAATCTAAATGGCCAGTACCAAGATCTTCTTCATGATGGCTTGGACGTCGCCCCAAATCCGGATCAGTCAGGCACACATGGCCGCGATGTAATAGCACGGTTCCAGCTGCCAATATATAACATCATTCGATCCATGAGAGCCTCACACATATGTCCAGCACCGGCCCATTCACCAACGTTCATCCAAGTCATCTTTTACAGCAAGGAGCAATCTGTGGGCTCTCTTTCCAGCTGGTATCCCCTCAATATACCACACCAAGCCGATTCCATGGCCCTCGACACTCAAAGCATCATCGCAATCGTTGCGCTTCTTATTACCTGTCCGCCAACCTGCTGGCTACTTTACAAGCTGTATCGCCGCCGTACTCTTTCCTCGACACGAGGTAAGTTTGTGTATTATTTTTCAGTCATTGTGACACGCAAGTAACACCCAACCGCATAGTTCCTCCTCCCGATGCATCTCTATCCAAGCAATGCGCCCTCTTCGACTCTCATGCTTCATCAGCGTGCACATACATGGATGCTTCATACTACCTTGTCCCGCCGCGATGTACCTTCCGGTGTTGAGACGGCTATCTTCCATCACGCGCAGGCGCTCTTTAATCAAGCATCCACTGCTTTACCTCTTCCTAGCCTCGCCGTTGAGCCTCTACATAGATCGAACCTCGTCAAAACCGGTGTTTAGGCAATCTGCGCTGGGATACATCACGGACCCTCCATTGCCAATCAACCGCACCAACGTAGGATACCAGGCGGAGGCAAGCATACACCGGGATAATAGTATGGCTGGAGAACGGTTTATCGCGGTGGCTGGCAGGCTACCGGGGCGCCAGAACATGTACTCGAAGCCTCCTGTCGAATATACGGCTGAACAGAGCTTTCAACACGAGAAGATAGTCCTACTACTGCGAAAGTGAGCATTGTAGAAGTGAAGTAACTTAGCTTGTTTCCCTGTGACCATCTCCATGACGACGAATGGGTTCACGATTCCGTCATAAACCTCGAGCTGCTGGTGTGGTGTTGATGGGAATCGATTGAATAGCAGCGGGTTTTCGCGAAATGACTGAGCTGAGGCAGCATATCAACAGGACACAGAGTCTGACGTTGACGGGCCGATTATAGTATGAGTAGGCGGTGACAGGTGATGTAGACTTGCAAAGCGTTTGAGTGAGGTAAAAAGGTCTCTCCATAAGTTCACTTTTACCTTTACAAACGGGAGACAGACGGTGACACTAAGCGACCGCTCCCTGTATGCCAACGTCTTTCCTGGAACGTCTGTATCTTAGGCTGAGCTGCAGCAGCCACCTCAGCTCAAATCCGACGCTCGCTGTCACAGAAACAAGCTCAGAAATGGCGACCACAAGACCCCCAACGCTAGGGTGAGATTTCGAGCTGTCCAACCAAGATCTGACACTGACCGCATGGATAGCGAAGCCCTTACCGGAGGAGCCATCACTCTGAGGATAGGCCCCTAGTGTAACAGTTGTAGCGTCCACAAGCTTCTGCTACGCCATCACTCCGAGTACTTTCGCAATGCGTCGAGAGGGCCCTGGAAGGAGGCACAGGGAGCAGTCATTAGACTACAGGACATCGACGAAGACGCAGATATTGAATGTCCTCTCCTTACGGCTTGATGATATGGCGAGAGCTCACTCACTGCATTCAGTGAACATCTTCGTACACTGGCTGTACACTGAACAGCTCCCAGCAGTCGACAACCCGAAATGCGACGAGATTCTCAAAAACAGTGGCTCAGAATGCGACCTATTATCCAAATTAAAAGCCTACATTCTCGCCGATCGATTGGCGATACCTGCTTTCCGACGCGCCATCAAGAACAGCTTTGTTGATGGCGTGGACAACAGCGAACAATTCTGGTAAGTCTGTCACATCGCGAATTTGGCAGAAATAGCTTTCGCGAGCATTCCTGCTAGTAAGTCTATACTACAGTTTCTCTTTGAATATCACTGCCGGACCTGGAGGAATTGCTGCGAAGACAACCCAGAGGCGGTAGCTGCGCTGCCTCACGCATTTACCACGCGCGCTATGAGGCGATTTACCGAGATGATCGAGGAACTCAAGGATCCAGACTATTCGAACAGGCGTTGATTCTATGAGCATGCTGACGAGTCGGACGTGAAGGCTTGCGGAAGACTTCACATGCACTATGACACCGGCGAGGATTTTGGCTTCTTCGGCAAGCGAGTGCTTTGTGAGGCCTCATGTCGCCTCAACCTACACACTGGCAACGAGGGTTCATCATCAGACGATACGCCAATGGTGTCGGATAGTGACTGAGGCGGACGGGATGCTGTGAGAGAGGGGGTCGCGCAAGGGTGGAAGTTGCGAGACAACAGGAGAGTCCCGATACACAAAGTGTCTTCAGGACATATCAATGAGCATATAGTTGAATATTGCGTAATGCTTAAGGCCGAACATGATGGGTGAAACGCAACCACGTTGGGCAAGGGAATCTCGGCCGCGGCAAAACATCTGACCGATGCTAGCGGCTTCCTCCAGAATCTTTTCCATGCTCCATTCAACCTCATCCTTCAACATCCAACATTCGCAACTTTCAAAGGCCGCGCTTGACATTGCAGCAGCTTTATGTTAGCTGTCTCTGAATCGAGCACCTTGTGATGTACCCTTTCCCCCCATAGATGGCTCTTTCGAAGACTCGGCGATTCGCATACTCTCCACGATCACGAGTTCAATTTGTAGCCTAGAACAAGCCCAACGACCTGCCAAGGTCATCCCACTCGTGTTGCAGTGTCTGAGCGAAAGCCACGACGACTTTGCGTCTATTTGTGGGAGACATACTCCTCACTTTTATGCATGGTTCAACGATCCTTTAAAGGCGTATGATATGATGATATGCTATATACAATACATCTATAGCTCTTTCTTCTCTCCAAGGCCTGCTGTGGGTGTCTGGTCTGCCTTGAAAGCCATATGCTCCTTCTCACGCTGCGCAGCCGGCGTCGGCCTGTGTGTAAAGAGCACCCATACTGCCGAGATACCCTCTGCTGCAAGCGCAATCATGCTCGCACATGCGATGCCCCATACGTTGATGCTCACGCTACCAAGAGGGGCACGCGGGAAACTCAGTATCCACTCAGCATAGTATGGAACCCATCCTGCAGGCACCCAGAACATGGGCGACTTCGCGAACCAGAATTGTAGTATAAAGCGGAGGCCCTGGGTGCCGAGCCAGCGGAGGGTCGAGACGGCGGAGGTGAAGGTCGCTTGATGCGTGCGGAGGGAGCCATCTGTAATGATAATGTTAGCACAGCACCAAGTAGAGCGAACATAAAGCATGTCGTACCAATCTTCTGAAAGTCGGCCATGGCCTTGTTGTGCTGTCTGTCAAGCTTCGCCCATTTTGAGAAGTTGTCTTGCGGCGACGTGTTCCCAAGCTCGCGCTTTAGCTGCACAATCTCCTTCTTCAGCTTCTGTGCCTTTTGCGCTGACCCTGAAGTGGGAGTAGGCAGCTTGTTGTACAGTATCCATAGCTATGGAGCACGTTAGCATAGGAGTTTTGCGGCGGATTGGATGACTGCGGGGCGTACCAGGTCGTTGACTGTGCTTACTCCTACAGTATTTATGATGTGGAGTAAAAGCTGTAGTATAAAAACTACGAGAAGAAGGGACGGCATGGTTGCGGGTAGTGGAGGTAGATCGTCGTGTTGGGTATTCTCATCGCATAATACGGTGTTTACTGACAGGCTGCGTCATATGGGTGAATTTGGCCCTTGGAGCTAGTATGGAGGTCCGTGCATCATCGTGCTCCTGCATTTGGATCCGCGGAGCAAGATGCCAACATTCTTCGCAAAGTGAGATCACTCGCTTACATCGTACTCATGGCTTCCATAACACCATCTGACCATGAGCGAGAACCCTATTGCCGTCGTAAAGCTACAGAAGCAGGCCTACGCGGCCTTGACCAAGTACTTCCGGGCGCACGATAAGCAAGTCGTTGAGATTGAGGTATTACCGCCCGCTATCCAGCCACCCGATGGCCTACTCCTCCAAGATGGCCGTTGTCTGGGTGTCCCCAAGGAAATTCTTGCCCTAGCCTACATCGAAGCTCGGACCCGCTTCTTCGCCAATGTCAAAGATGGGAACTACCACTCTTTAGCGCTGGAAGCTACCAAGGTGATGCTTCTTTTCGATCCCGAGCATCTATCAGCAGCAAATTTCCGAAAGCGCAGATTGGTCGCGCTTCGGGCCAAAACGTCCCCAGACGGTGAACTGATCTACCGTAAAGCTGTTAAGTACGAGTTTTGCTTCTTAGACAGCATTTTGACTTCTCCGCTACACCGTCAATCAAAGTCGCCGACTCTTTGGTATCACCGCTTTTGGTTGCTGATGCTACTTTGCCCGAATGGCTTGCGGGATGTGCCAGAACAACTGAGAGCAGATTTTTGGCGCACCGAACTCAGCACTGTGTGCAAATCAGGCGAGCGGCATCCGAAGAATTACTACGCATGGCAGTATGCTCGCAACCTGATGAGTCGAATCGACGATCGGGAAGCCATGGTAGATTGCGCTCAACATATCAAAGACTGGTGCTGCAAGCACCCAAGCGACATCTCTGGCTGGTCATTCCTTGCCTATCTGATACCAGAAATGGAACGAGCGTGGGAGAGGGAGAACATTGTCCGAGACGTCATCCGTTACGCCATGAACTTCCACTCCGAGAACGAGTCCTTATGGATGTTCTTAAGAACGATCCTTACGCATGGTGCGCTACAAGAAGGACGAGATGGTTTCGTGGCGGTGCTGCAGAAGTATGGCACAGAAATTGAACATGGTCAAGACAAGTCGGGTCTTGCAAGACACGTCCAACAGATATTAACTTGGATTGAGAAGAATGTCAATTCAGTCGATGACCCAGACGCCGTAATCGACTCGACGTATGGAAGCGCCGAGCGATTCTGATTTCATGGCTTTATAGGGAAGCTATTATAACTGCTGTCGCGCCCTTTGTATCCCTCCAAAACCGATCGAGTGGTTCTCTTGAAAGAAAAGGATCTAGGGATATCGCCGCCGTCCTCTGCCCCGCAAGTACCGCTACCGACTGAAAACTACTCAAAAATTGATTACCCGGCTGCACTACATTATCATGCAACGACGACATGAAGTAGGAATTCTTCTTACCATCTGGCGGAACCTTGGACGGTGAGCCAGCTATCCGATCAGACTCTACAGCTGTTTGCTGAAACATCCTTTCGAAAGGTTCGGACGCTAGCGATGTTGCCTCCAAGCTTAGCGATTCGAGACTTTCGCCAACCTGATCCGCTGATACACTTGAGTCTGTCAAGATGTCTAACAGTTCCGATCTTGATCTATCCGGCAATCCTCCTCTGTACTGCGGACCCGGCTCGTACTCCGTCAACCCTTTGCATTTGCCACGCATTTGACTCATCGATTGACTCTCAAAGTAATACAGGTCTCGACTCGGGTCACTGGGGTTGTTGTATGGCAGCAATAGCGAGATGTCGATGTCGTATACATGTCGAATATTGACCCATGATTCCTTCTTCAGCATTGCGCCATCTCTGAGTTTCAGCGTAGGGAACCGTTTGCGGGTTTTCTTCGATATAGCGTCTGGATGTTCGGGTGTTGGCCATATCGGCAGGTACCATGTTCGCCTACTGGCTTGAGCAGGAACAGCCTCATCGTACATATCTTCGAGCTTCTTGCCGTCAAGAGATGTGATCTGGAATGCGTTAGTAATACGACTTTTGTCGCTAGGAGGAGGACTTACGAGGTGAAAGACAGCTTTGTGGCTCGCTTCGGCTGGTCGCGAAACAACGACCACGGGATGGTCATATATCCTGTCTTCAATCTTCCCTTTCCCATGATGTCGCCTCACAGCACCTCTCGGCAAATCCGTTTTGGAGGGTAGCCAAAAGATCCTCCCTTCAGCGACTCGACTGGCATCTACGCAATTCACTATTTCTTCGGTCATTGCTCGATGTAGTGTGATAGCAGCCTTCGGTTGCTCGAAGTAATGTGTTTTATACTCATGGTGTTGAGCACTGATAGTCATGGTCGCGTGCATGTGGTTGCTCAGCATGATGAATTCACGTTCGACGATATGATTTCGACTTCGTGGATATGAATCACATCTATACACTTCGCCGCCCTCGCCGCTTCTGGGAAAGCCACGCATAGCTCTGCATGGACCACCACGTCAGTGAAAGGCACAGTCATTCACCGACTGGGCACGGCATCCCCATTGCCTGCCTCCAGCCTCAAACTACGACTGCCCATCTCATATGTTGCAGCCCTGCAGAGCCTCATTGCGACGCCGCACATCATAGACGCTCTAGTCGCCTGTCGTATGGGATGAACAGGCAATGTCCTTTACGCAGGGAAAGTGTAGGCGGCGTGCCCGACTATTCACAGGTCGAGGCTGCCCGAAAAATGCACGCTTCTAAGTTTGGGTACATTTCCGTGGCGCAGCGGCCCGTTGTCGTGTCGCTGATTGGCTCGCCCGCGCCAGAGGTGGCTGTGTGACGCAACAGCGCAGCATCCAACTCCCTCTCGAAAAGGACCGTGAAGACGAAAACTTCCATGCACTGAGCGTAATACGGTGTGAAAAACGCCGCATGGCGGTATAGGAGTTCCTTATGTCGCTGCGGACCGACATACTCGCAAGCTGTCTTTGACCAGGTCGGACAGTGACGTTCGAACATGCGTACCGGTGTTGGCAGTGTTTCAAAAGAACGGAACTTCGGTGCGGACGGTCGCTCGAACCAAAAGACATGTAGTCATGGTACGCGTCAAGAGGCGACTGCAGAAAGACTGGTAGAGTTGCGGTCTGGATGAGTGGAAGAGCTTCGAGAGGCAACTTCGTCGCGCACACCGAGAGTCATGCATGTCGCCGCCTGCAGATTATGCATACAAAAAAGCCATTTGGACATGCTAGAGAACGATGTGATGCGATATTGGAAAGTGCATCGACCGTGGGCTATGCACTGTGATGGTCACATGAGCATCAGATAGGTGGCCTCTACCTTTGTGCACAACGCACCCTAGGCCTCAATACTAGCGCTACCTTGTATGTTACTCATTACATTAACCCTTTGGCACTAAGCTTCATTTCGCATATGTGGTCGAAGCTGCCTATACATACATAAAGTGATGTGACCTGCTCGAGTCCATCACATGTCCGCCATGTGACTATTACTTCCACAACCCACTGACCTTCTCGCCCAACCCTGACGCCATGACGCTCAGCCTCTTACTCCCCCTTCTGACTCTGTCGGCTATAGGCTCCTCAGCTCGCGTGGACAGCTCCGTTCTAGGCTCCACCGCCCTCAGTTCCAGCTTATACGTCTCTGTCCTCGCACCGAGGCCTTGTAATTGTCGAATTGGGTTCGCGACGCTGGTGTCCCAGAGGTCATTCCTCACCTCCCGATTGTTGGGGCCGTAGCTGGCTTGTAGAGGGTGCTTAAATCGGTCGGCGTTGGCGTGGCTAGACCATTTGAAAATCATGATCAGTGTTCCATCGTTGTAAGCTGGTGGCCGATCATCGTAGTCATCGTCTGGAACGGGACGAGACATGTTCTTCTCGTCCGAATTCCAGCTCTCGAGAGAACTCGTGTCCGGCAGGCTTTCATGACTGGCTGTGAAAGTGCTGCCGGCTGCGGAAGCGGGCATTGAGTCTTCGTCTTGAAGCTCGGCCCAGGCCCAGAGCTCTTTGACCAGATCACCCGGGTGGCTGAAAGCTGCGGATGCGCAATTCGCCATCTGGAGCGTCAGCGACGACTGTTTGGGATCCCGTCCGAAACGATTCGCGATTACGCCTGCTACTCCTAGGTTAGGAGCTTGCAGTTGGTAGATGTCGCATGCATGTCGTTGGTCGGGTGACGGTGCCGCAAGTGTCAGGACCGAGTAGTCGAGAAAGATGTGTTGGATGCTTGGAGGTGTTGTGAGGTATTGCCGGACGGCGTCGTAGACTGGAGACATGCTACTTGAGCACGCTTCTTTGGCTGTTGAAATGATGACAGCCTTGTCATAATTGGCCAAACAGGGTGACCACGACGTGAAGGTGGTTGGATGTGGAGACGTTTCTTCGTTGTCGAGAATGTTGTTCAGTACGGCATTCAGAGCTCTATAGTTCGGTTTATGCGGCAATGGGGAATTTTTGAAAGTGAGCACGACTAGACAGACATCCAGCCTCGAGGATCCCGACGCTTGTATCGCATTGTTTCGGTGCTCGCATGTTTGACAGCAGAAGGACATCGTGTTTGATGGCAAAGCACGATGGGTGGACGTTTGTATGTCTCAGGGATCAGATTTGCCAGGAGTTACAGTACTAGTCCTTTCGATTCTGGATGTGGTACCGTTGTTGTTGCGTGCCTGAGGCTTCAAGGTGTCAATGCGGGGATCCGGGCAGATTGAGCTTGGTACGAGTGACGATTGGGCATAGAGCGAGCGACGAGTGTCAACGAGTGTGAAGTCGTCGAAGAAATGTTAGCACTATGGATGTCCGTTCTTCGAAGAAAAGGTGGTCAAATGTGTCTGCGCAACATATCGTATTGGCAAGCAACGACGCCTCGAGGTTACGAAGGTGCACAGCCTCGTACGCCTGAGCTTGCCCCTCAGTCGACAACTCACTAACAGTTGTGGTATATCTAGCTAACGAGCGTAAAGAATGCGCATCCTTCAGGAACGTAATCGCACACTGGATGCTGGGCTGCGTTGGCTTCTTCACTCAGCTGTCGTGATAGGTAGTGACCGCGATCGACGTGGAGAAGGAGCCGGCAGCAACGAAGATCACGGTTTCAGATGGTCGTGTAATGACATCATTGAGGCTCAAGGACCATGGAACAACACTATTAGCATGTCCTTGCTGAGGTTGATGCTTACAGCATGGTTGAACGGCACCGCCGGCACCGTCAGGATGCCATTCGAACTAATCTCATTTCGGGAAGGCGCGGTTGAGGTCTCTTCTCAACCCGTTGGTAATTCATGCTTTTGAACTGTTCAATTGTTAAAATGCAATAAGCTTAATATATTGCGCGCAATCAAGCGAACATCGTCAAAAGCGTCTAGCTTTCACGAGATGGCGGTCATTGATGGGCGAGACGCTTATTCGATAGTGACTGCGGGCGCATCAGGCTGCAGCTGCCTAGCTGTGATTCGAACGGCTGAGGATTCTCACGACAGACACAAAGATCCCTTCCAAGTCCGCGACTATTCTCGACCCAGCTTTTAGATGAATTGTGAGCGGACTGTCACGACATCAATATAGTCAGCTGCGAACGGAAACCACGATCCGGATCTTAATACTTCAGCCCGCATCAGATTTCGAAGCACCACTCCGAGTCTCATTTGAATACCATGACCGAGTCGCGGTCCAAGCCTCAGACAGCTCAGGCTACTATGAAGCTGTCTCGTACTGCTGGGGCGAACCGGTCTTTTCGCACAATGTCTCTGTAACGAAATACGCGTTGTGCATGACAGCGAACGTGGATTCCATGCTGCGCCATTTACGCAAGCCGACCAAGCCAAAGGCGCTCTGGATAGATGCCACCTGTATCCATCAGAGTGATGAAACCGAAAAAGCGGGGCAAGTGCGCCAAATGGCAGACATCTATTGCGAGGCGGCCAAAGTCCACGTTTGGCTCGGTTCTGAGTTGATGGGTGAAGCAGAGAAGGCGTTTGCATATTTGAGAGACTTGGTGCTGTTGTCTGAACGTGGACATGTGAATGGAGTTTCATTGACCAAGTATCTGCACGGGGTCGGCTATCCAGCTGCTGATGGTAACCTCCAGTCAGTGCTCACATTGCCTTGGTTCGGGAGGCGTTGGATATTGCAAGAGATTGCACTTGGTCACGAGGTCACAATCCATTGTGGGCGCCTAAAATTGGCTATGGATTGGTTTGCTAAAGGTCTTGCGGCGCGGCAAAAGATTAGGATTCAGAAGGGGAGCTCATCGGTACCACTTCTTGAAGCTCTTGAAAGAGCCAACAGAGTGGTAACTCTCTCAAGCCAGGACAGGACTAACCTCCTCGAATTGCTTTTGGACCATGCCGCTGCTATTTGCTCTGACCCTCGAGATCGGATATTTGCCTTGCATGGTCTGATTCGTCATACCTACAAGTCAAATGTTCTGGGACCAACAATTGCCTATAGCAAGCCTTCGGAGCACGTGTATGCCAACTTGGCTCGTACTCTTCTAATCGAATCACCTTCTGTCTTTTGGTCTCATCTGAGAGTCTTTCAACCAACCTCCTTCACTTCGCCAGACGGCCCTTCCTGGGTACCGGACTGGAGAGCAATACCGAGCATTTCAGAAATGGCGTGCGAAATGCGGCCGAATACTAGCACATAGGCGTTGTATACTATCAACCACCAACCCTTTGCGAATGGCAATGAATTGGTACTCGACTTGCCTGGATGGGTATATGATCCGATCGATGGCATCTTGGCCGTCGAGCCACATGGTTGCAGCACTTTGATAGATGTTGCGCAGACTGCCGCGAAGTACGTGCCGCCAGCAAGTCCAGATCGCATGGTGGAGATTGCTGCTCTTTTCACACATCAGATCCTGAACCTGATCTGCCACGCGGCAAAGTACAGCATCTTCCCTAGCTCTAGTGATCCTCAGGGCCTTGACGAACCCGGAAGGAAGAAATCTGCAACGCCTCAGTAGAAACGCTACTACGCACCTTGACCCGGTATCGTGCTCACACAATTTCTCTCTTTGGCAGGACGGAGGCATTTGGGATCGAAGCGCTTGTCAACCACGTCCTACGACGCTGCACGCTTTTTCATGCCAAAGGAGGCGCATATATTAGCTCCGAGAATGGCTGCATCGGAATCGCAACAGGAGACGTCCGCACAGGCGACATTGCGTTCCGATGTCAAGGTAGAAAGACAATGCGAGATACCACTCGAGTCTACGCACATGAGGATGAACCATTGCTCCTCATTCGACCATCCGCCGACGAGTGGATCAACAGCATTTCTTCAGCGGCAACTTACAAGCTCGTAGGCATGTGTTTCATTACCGGCGATAAGAAGAAATTCATGATCTTTGGAGACCCCAGCCAAAACTCAAGACCCGTGGTATGGGAAGATGCACCACAATGCGTCAGGCTTGTGTAGTGCTATAAGCCGTCCGGTGAGTGACCGAAAGTGCTGAAGTATAGCGCACATGTTCAGCACTGACGGGACACAAAGTCTCCGTTTTCACGTGCATTGTCAAAGACACCGCGCACACCGTCGCCCTACCCTAGGACGTTAGCTGTATTCAGAACAAAATTGCTAGAAGGCCCACACTGCAGTATAACATTCTCGCCAGCCCAGTTTATATGCGCGTTAACCTTCAACTATATCCCATGGAAAGGTGCGGTAGGAGATATGCCTCGAGATGGTTCATCTCAGGTTTTCGTTCATCTCTGACAAGTCTATTGGCTCGACTCGAGAATCTACGACGTGATTCGAGACTGGGCGACACAGGGGAAATTTTGCTCAACGCAGCAGGTTTGGCGACATGGTCTTGAGTCAGAATCCGGTCGCTGCAATTGCTCGCGCTGAGGCATTTTTATCCCGCATACCAAGCATTTGACAAGTCTGCCCGACCTGAGGCTCTGCCTTGTCCGTTTTCACATGACCTCGCGAAGTCGTCTTTCGTGTCTTTTAGCGCTCACCGGCGTCTGAGCTGGGGCAGCAAGGTTTCCGGAAAGTCGTTATTGGGTACCCCGCATTCTGGGGTGCTGGGATTTGGACTGGGTTGGGCTGAAGATCTCGCGTGCACAGATCGCTCTAGCCGAGGGGTCTTACCCGCTTTGGTATGGAGCGCGCGAAACTTTTCATCCCAACTATGTTGAGATGGAGCGAGGCGTCTGGGGACGTGGCATGAGGGGAGCGGCTCTTTGCTCGGGGCTACACTCAGGCGGACGATTGCACACCTTGGGTGTGAGGCCTGGAAGTTAGGTCGTCTTTCGTATACACTCTGTTCATCAGCAGGTCTGTGGCGCCGTTGAGCTGGCAGACTTTCCCCGCAAAAAAGCAACGATGAAAAACCTCACAGTTCACAACAATGCTCTCAAGGCTGAGTATGAAGACTCGGGGACTCGAAAGTGAATCTCATGTCAAGGCCGCGGCATATGAAATGTCTCTCCGTGACCGGACTGAGCGCTCAAGTGTCGATGTGTGCCAATGCGTGCCAGGGTGTCGGTGGGATTCAGCCGGGTTAGACGCCATTTCGTCACCGTTGGCCTCTCCACATGGTTCATCGCGATGCTCTCCAATCGCCACCCCAGGATTCTGCGCCGGTCCAACACCAGCCCATATGTCCAGCCCAGTCGCACCCACATCATGCAAACTCCACTTGACTCGCGTTTTGCTCGCCTGCAGCTGAAGTGTGCGGGCGATCTGGGGTTGAAGACCCTTCACCGCACATCCTACTTGTGCTGCATCGTCCGCCATTGATATTGGTGCGTCTCTCTGCAGTCGCGCATCAGTCATCATTCGCTTCTGCGCCTTTCACTTCACCTCGACGAATCCCCTACACCAGAGTATCAGGCTGTCGCCGAAGAATGTTGTGGCCCGCCACTACCCAGATTCCTCGACGTCCGCGACCCCGATAGAAGCACTGGTCGACTGTGCACCCAAGACGAAGCTCCGGCGTATCGTGGTGACGATTGCATGGTACACAGTCTAGCGCATGCGATGGCGACAACCGACCACAATGGCGACTTCTCGACACGAGGCCCGACAGTTATGGGCGTGTCCGCCGCGATGCTGGGCATATCATCGTTGTTCGTGGGCCTGCGTCTGATCTCAAGATTCGCGGTTGTAAGGAAGCCAGGATGGGACGACTATACTATGATATTGGCGTGGCTACTCGCTTTCGGAGCATCTTTCGCAATCATCTACGGCGCGACCAAAGGCCTGGGACGGCGGCAAGACGACATACCAGAGGACTGGCTGCGGCCGATGAAGCAGTCATCTTAT
This sequence comes from Setomelanomma holmii, assembly GCA_010015745.1. NCBI lineage: Eukaryota > Fungi > Ascomycota > Dothideomycetes > Pleosporales > Phaeosphaeriaceae > Setomelanomma > Setomelanomma holmii. The sequence continues at coordinate 478,344 of ML978157.1, forward strand.
GTCTTCTCAGTACTCTACGTATGTTTGTGCAATCCACATTACATGGACAAGGGCTAAACCTGACAGAACCCTGCATTAATGGCCACTAAGACGTCCATCCTGGTCTTCTACCTGACCCTCTCCAAGACTCACAAGGTCTTTCGCTGGGCCACCATCGCAACTCTCGTCGTCGTGAACGTAGGTGGGCTTGCCCTTACCATACTCAACATCGTCCAATGTCGACCCGTGAACGCAGCGTGGACCTCACCCGTACCTGCGACCGCGACATGCACGAATATCGTTACCATCTACCTATCATCAGCCCCTCTAAACATCATCACGGATCTCGCAATCTTCTTTCTGCCAATGCCCATCCTTACGAGCATGCGCCTACCTAGGAAGCAGAAGATTATTCTCGTCATAACGTTCGGGTTCGGTGTCTTCGTCGCCATTGTCGATGTTATTCGAATCGCGTATCTTCAAGACGCTCAACGGGCTACTCTTCGCGCAGCACAAACTGATCAATCCGAGACCGGGAACGATCAGAGAAACACAGGAGACTTCGCATGGTATGCGTCGCTTTCATTCATGTGGAGCACTGTCGAGATAAATATAGGAATCATGTGCGGTTGTGTTCCAGCCTTGAAGCCACTGTTCAGGCGATTCCTGCCCAGCTGGATCATCGACCATACGACCATGCGCGATCCTACAGCGACACACACTAGCGATGAGCCGGTGCTCCATCCAGACATTGTCGACTCTCGCAGACGTTCCGATCCTTTGACTCCACCGCTGTCGCCTACAAGCAAGCCGCCACCCGCGCGGACCAATGGCGACGAGCCCATGGGTATGATGGACTTCCTAACAACGCCAGACATGAACGAGTTACCTCAGCTTCGTCCTTCGAACACGGCGATCACTTATGCCACAACAACACGTACCCGAAGACAATCAATAACCTTCTTCGACTTCGTAGATACCGGGCAGAAGAAGAATATTACCCTACAGAGCAATCGCGAATCGATATATCCAGTCCTCATGGTCACAGTCCTGTTCTTCATCTGGGGCTTCGCATACGGATTCCTCGATGTGCTCAACTCTCGATTCCAAGAAGTCGCTCGCATGTCGGACTGGCAGACTGTTGGCCAGCACAGCGCCTACTACACGGGCTACATTATTGGCCCACTCACTTTCGGGCGGATAGTGTTCAAGACTTGGGGTTTCAAGGCATGCTACATGGTGGGCCTCTCCGTTTATGCATGCGGTACCTTAGTCTTCTGGCCGTCCGCGGTACTCAACTCGTTTCCAGCTTTCTTGATCTCGAACTTCATCGTTGGCGCAGGCCTTTCGACCTTAGAATTGAGCGCCAACCCCTTTATTACTCTCTGCGGACCGCCCGAATATGCCGAAGTACGACTTAATTTGTCGCAGGCCGTGCAAGCAATTGGCACCATTGTCTCCCCACTTCTGGCCAAGAAGGTTCTGTTCACCGCCAACGCAGAAAGCTTGATTGATGTCCAATGGACATACCTAGGCATCTCGTTCTTCAACATTATGCTTGCGATCGTCTATTTCTATGTGCCACTTCCCGAAGCTACGGACGAGGAGCTTGAAGCTGCGAGCACTCGACTACCAACTCCGAGGGATGCTACTATCACCATTGGCCGAAAGCCTGTCAAAATACTCTGGATCGGTCTCGGTTTGGCGGTCTTCAGCCAGTTCTGCTATGTCGGCGGCCAAGAGTCGACGTCTACGTCATACTCGCAGTATTTGCATCGTGTCAAACCGTCAGTCGATTACGTATCTCATCAGGCGGTCGGTCACACAGCATTCGCTATATCTCGTTTCCTCGCCGCAGGCATGGACATCTGGGTCCATCCAAGATTCAGTTTGCTCTTTTTCTATCTAGGATCCGTCGTATTTGCTGTAGCAGCCATGAAGTCCTCCGGCTCCACAGGTGCTGCGATGCTTGTCTTGGTCATGTTCTTCGAAGGTCCTTTGTTTCCTCAGATCTTCGCGCAAGGCATTCGTGGCCAGGGCAGGAACACTAAGGACGCTTCCGTTCTACTCACCGCAGCCGTCGGCGGAGGAGCCGTAATTCCCCCGATCATGTTCGCTGCTCTGAAGATTCACAACGCGCAGTACGCATTCTGTGTCATTGTGGCTGCATTCGCAGCGGGCACCTTCTACCCCATCTGGCTAAATGCGCTACCAGCGACAAGGCAGCTTTCAGATCCTGTGCGCGACGAGCAAAGCAGGCGCGAGTCGGAAGCAGAAGAAAAGAGGAGAGAGATGGCGCGCGAGAAGAGGCCAAAGAGGTTTAGCAAGCTAAAGGGTCGACTGAGCATGCACAAAGAAAATGACCAACTGCCCTCTGTCGAACATCGCGAACGGCGCAGTTGGCCAGAGGGCCTTGCGCCGCGAGATGGCAGTATGAGCATCGAGCCAGCCGAATCACCTATGCCAGTCTTACGCACGTACTCGAATGTCTCGTCGAGCAGCAGCTTGGTTCGGATCTAGCATTTGTCTTCTTGGAGTATTGAGACGAGATTACCATCACGATTGCATTGCATTAAGGCGTTCAGGAAGATACCATGGGCATTTTTGGGCGCTCCCATTCGACGCATAGGCTTTGGTCAGCATCCAGCGGCGGTCGCATTATCTGCATATAGCGTTTCGCTACTTTGACGCATGAGCATACCTCAGTTAGTAATTATAAGGCTTTTCCAACCATATTTGGGTGCCACCTTTTTAGTTTGCGAAATGTACCATGGCAAAACGCAGGCGGCAGCGGTTGCTTCACACTGAACCCTGACTTCTTGACTTTCAGAACTCGCAATTCTTCCTCCCCCTCTCTCTCTGACATGCAACAGAATTTCCACAACAATCTGCGCAACATGCTGACATCATCCACGTGTAAGTATCAATTTCCGGAAACTTGCACAACAGGTACTGACGTGCAGCGCAAGACACCAAAATGGGGGCTCTCGAACCTCAAGTACGACACGTTCTTACGCACGTTCGTTGCACCTCCGACCGGTGCTCCGACTGTCACGAAACAAAAACACACGATTGATCCGACGTTGGTTCCGCGACAGTGCAGTCGTCCGAAGCACCTGCAGAACACTATGGCACCTACGAAGGGGATTCCTTTCTGGCGATTTCCGCCCGAGCTGAGAGACGAGGTCACCATGCATGGGACGGCACTTTCCTCTGGACCCAGATTCGACGACTCCACGAGAACAAGATCACCCCTGCCTTTGCTGTCTATGGACATGTCGAGCTGGCTGACGCAGCTCCACAACATGTCCCAAGTTGGGTACACTGCAGTGGAAGCCTACAACAAGAAGCTATGTCACACTCTCATCGGCATGCACTGTTCCTGGTCGATCCACGACGTGTTAACTTTTTTGGTGTCGTTGTGCTTCCCTGGCTCACACTACGAAGGACTCGGATACTCTGAAAGGCAAGAAGTATTCAACTCTACCGAGACTCGAAGTGGCACAGAGAATAATCGTGTACTCCAATGCGCCATCCAGTCAGAGTCCATCCAAGGAAAGAAGTTATATCCGCAACGGACATGCAGGCATCCAAAGACAACTGCCTCAACTGGTCGTTAACGAGGAACTTCAGAGCTCTCAAAGAACTTGATCAGACAGCTGCTACTCACTGGACAATGTTGTGGTGCGCACTCGACGTGTCCACGCCTTTCCTCTTGAGGATCAAGGTGCACGTGGAGGTACCGAACTACATGAGCCTACAGAAGAGTGTCGATCTTTAAGTAGCGCTTCACCGTGATCTTGTCCCAGCCGCAAGGGCATGGATCAAATTCGCGGATCATAGCGACGCGCCACACGTCACGGTCACAAATTACTCGGACGCAGATGTTGTAGGACGTGAGTGGGTCTGCGAGGTGCAAGCATCTCGGTATCGACCGCATGCGTATGAGAACCAAGACCCTCTTTCTGTGCTCAGCAGCGCGCGATGGAACTATTGAAGGTGGCAAAATAGATAGTGCAAACTCGGCGAATGTGGAAAGAGGAAAACGTTAGGCGAATTTCACATTTGCTCGCCAACGTGGGAGGACCAACCGCACTCGCAGCATGGGGTGTGCTGAAGAACGGTACAAGCACGCATATGGCAATAGAAGAATTTGCGAGAAGGCTCTTGTCGGCTTTGTATTTACAACTTGAAGGAGTATGATAATGGTGAGTTTGCTTGTTTGTGCGTTCGGCATCACCCAGTACGTTCCTTCACCTGCTTGCCCTGCAAGTCCCGGTGCTATAAAGCACATGAGATCCACTAAACATCGCGACCTTCCATTGCAGACTGAGATTTGAACGTATACGATACCTGTAGAAAGCTTCTCGAACGGCCAAAACACCTCGTAATCATCGAACACCGCAATTTCTAGCGACCACAACGAGCATGAACTTTCTGACGGCGCCGCCACACCAGCCGCCCAAGACCATGTCGTCCCGACCGCAGCCAATGGGACCACAAAACGATCGTTCGCACCTACACTGTTCTGCATTGAGCACGCCGACGGCCATACCTACTTGTGCCCAGAAGATCTCAACAGCGAAGTACCAGGCGGGTCTTTGGCCGTACACCGTCTTCCATACGATCGCTTCACTCAATTCCTGCGAGATAGTCGTGGATTCGTTGACGCTACGAACTATATCTTCCTAGAGGTTCCTGACGAGTGCGGAGGAAATCCTGAGTCGCAGGACATCTACGACGGCAGATCATGGCGTGGAGCACTGCAGAGTTGCCACAATGCTGGCTTGAAGGAGTGTACGTTCACCATTCTTTCTCAAAAGGACATGTCAGGGGAGGCCATGACTCGGAGTGCACGGGACGTGAAGGACCAGGAGCTGGCATGGGCAACAGTCTTGTTTGTTATGTCGCTCGCGGTTGTGGTTTGGGGTCTTTTGTACGAATGGAGCGATGGTGGCATGTTCGCCTGAGCCATTCAATGCAGCGAAGAAGGAGACTTGACGATCAGGAAAGTCTTGCGATGTCTTTAGTATCATTGAATGTTCAAAAGTCAACAGAATCAGATTTCGCATCTGCCCCCAAGAATCTTCGTTCAGACCTTTATAGCTTAATTGCCAGAGACCCTACAGATTAGTCTCAAGCCCAAATGCATCGAAACACCGGAATTCGGATCATAATCACCACCTCCACCTTTCATATTGATTGTCAAATTAGCATTAACATAGTCACGGAAAAACTTCATCCAGGAGGCATTCATTCCCTTGACGTCCGCGTAGTGCGCATATAGCGTCTCGAAGCCAGGCCGAATGTCGTAGCGAAAACTGCTCCAATAACAGACCTCAGTGCCCTCATAGGTATCGTATACCTTGAACGGGACGTCGTGGACTATGTTATATTTGGCTGCGTACTCCGCACTAACAAAAGATATCAGTATAATGTTCGTCTGATGATGTGGAAGAGGCCTTACGCGGTCAAAATCTCATTCCCATAAGCACCAAACAGATCCACACCCTGATTCGCACCCTGCTGCCCAGTAACGCCCAACATGACCATGCACAACAACGCATGTCCCTGATCTCGTCCCGCTTCCTGTCCCTGCATTAGTTCCTTCCCACTTCCATCCTCCGTAAAATTCGCGATAGAGAAATACGGCAACGCGCCGTACGCAACCGTCTTTCCATCTGGTGGACCATGGAGGAAGTAATTCACAGCACAGTTGTACAGGGTGGCATTGTGGTTGAAAATCCCGATGGCCATGAGCGAAGCGAGATTGGCCAAGTCCCAGTTCGCGTAGCAGTGTTCGGGTACGCCGTTGTGTTAAGTTAGGAGGAGGACGTTGTTCTTTGCGAAGACGTTGTTGAGCATGGTGCCGAATTTTTTCTGGTCGGAAGAGGACCAGCCGGAGTAGGAGGGCATGAGTTCGGCGGCGTTGGCGAGTTGGTAGCCGTAGAAGCCGGTTGTGAGAAATCTGTAGTGAGGCTAGCAAGGCCAAGCAGAATGTGAAGTTGGACTTGTAGGATAGTTGCCTGTCCTCATTGCCACTGACATTGTACAGTGTGAATCCCCAGCCGTTGAGAGTCTTGACAGCAGCATCGGCGAAGCTCGTATCACCCGTGAGTAGCCAGCGCAGCGCCTGTTGATACGCAGAGTGCGCGTCACTGTACGCATGTTGGTAGTTCTCAGGGAGACCAAGGTTCGGATCGGGAGAGCCGCGCACCAGAATGCCCTGAGGACTTGCGTTCCAAGGTGTTTGAGCGAGTTTCAAGGTCGTGAGATGTTCGTAAGCTGAGTACCACGGCTCGTCCTTTGCCTGGACATGGCCCTTGACGCCACTGTTATCGGCAGCTGAATGGAGCGCATCGGGATGTTTGATCTGATTGACACCCGCGAAGCGCCTGTCGTTGTCCGATTCCGAACCGAAGGGAGAAGGAAATGCATTTGCATGCTCAATGGAGACGGCGAGTAGCCACAGACTGAAACACCACATGGTAACGAACGATGTGAAGAATGAGATTTAGAGATGTAGCCAATGAAGACGTGATATGTGAGACGCTCTCGAATTGAGAATGAAGTCTTTGGCGATACAGGAACTTCTGCAAGACCTGAGTTCGCACGAATGGACTATAGTTTGAGAACACCGCAGTCGTGACGTGATCTGCTTAATTGTATCCATTGCGTCCTCCCCGATATATATCTCGAGGTCTGCGGGCAACGACGTATGTCTTGAAATTGAATCTCGGGTGTACTCTCCTGCACTGAATTAACAAGGTGCAGATCTGCGGTGCTAACGGCACCCCAGATGTCTTCAAGGTTCCCCACAATCTGGGGTCCTGCTGGTCACGCGCCAAATGCCGCACCATGTGCCATTGGTTGGTGGATCCGTGAATCCCCATGCCATCATCCGTCTTTAAAGCAGCGGCATAGAGTCCGACAGACAGCCCCGCTGCCAAGGGATCAGCAGTACTACTCAGCGTTCAATTCACTCACCTGGATGATTGTCGAATACTCCTTACTGACGATAGATATTCTCGGTTGCAACTGCTGCCTATGGCTCTGATCGAATGCACAAGCATGCGATGTATGTGACGTATTGCATCGCTCCTGCGCCTCTTGCATGATGCACTGTTGCGTGCTGTGTGAAAGTATACGCATGGCGATGGTAATCCCTATGCGTAGCGTATAAGATGGGGAGAAACAGATGCCTAGACTACACCATCCCTGCGTCAAGAGTTGAGAGAACTCGTGTGGGAAGTTGCAGCTATGGTCCACCGGAGGGGGATAGACCGGTCTTTCGCCGCCCGTTCAGATAGAATGCGTATTAGGTTAGAACGTGTAAGGAAATCCACGCTGCCAACCATACAAAGGCAGGACCTCCTGGAACGAGATTAGGAGATTGAGCTAAAGCAATCAGTACCATTCACGCTCCAGAGCCCTTGCTGACGACCTGCGAGGAACCGTGATCGTATGACTGCCGGCCATGCGAGACCATCAAGAAAATTACCGAAGGGGAACATCAACGAAATGGCGACGGAGCAAGCATAGCAGCCGTATATGATGTTACTTTCTCATGTCTGCGCTAGGGTATGGTCGCGGGTGATTGTCGAGGAGCGGTTCCTGGCGGATCATGCCGAAAGATGCTCCGCTTTACAACAGCATGTGGACCACGGGCTGACGACCCCTTACGCGAGAGAATAGCACTATAGCGGCCTCCAAGCACTGATCTGAATTCCAGAAAAACGACCTAAGCGGATGCCAGAACGGTGGAAAGGTAATGCACGATGAAGATCTAGTCGTTCACAGTCTCCGAGGCATTTGAGCTGGCTTTCACAATAGTTCTTCGATCGGCTTCGCGACAAGTTTTCGTCGTCACTTCGTACCGACAAGCACTCGCGACCTTGGAATTCGTGCGAGAACTGCAGCTTTGTACTGGTGCGATGAGGAGTTCCTTAATTGACAGCAGACCGCTGATGACCATCCGGGCCTTTGCCTTCTTTTTTCTTCCGGACGCATTGGCTCCGAATGTATTGTGATATAGCATGACACTGCCTGAATTCTTAAGAAGTGGCATGGCACTGCTGGAGTTCCAAGGAGCAGCATTAGCTAGTACGTAGATCTGGAATTTGTTCTTATGGTGTTGAGACGCTGTCTCATTAGTGAATGAAAGCTCCATGGGGTAGCCAGTAAGGATAGCATGGCTGGTTAGTGTCTCGTGGACAACCTAGGGAGCTCCTCCGGTGTTAATGGTGATGGTTCAGACCTTTAATTAAGCCCTATTGGATGGCCCAAGTCCATGCTAGGACTTGGCTAAGTTAATTAGGGATGTCAGGATATTGCATTGTGGTCGCCCGCTTGAGATGGGCTCGATCGAAATCATGGCACGGATTTGTTCTTGACGCATATTTATTGAGCAGCAATCTCATGACATCATTTTCGACTTGGTCCGGTAGGGCAGATTTCTATTCGCATTCTGTAGACGCGTTGCAGTAGCCCCGGCATAAGGTAAGAGAAGGGTGATGCATTATGGCAGCGAAGAGGGATGGCGAATGAGAGATTAGTGATATCAGCGCCCGTCACTCAGTCTTGGCATGTCCTGACCTCATCTCAATTATTTGCGGCGAAATGCGGAGGAGCTTGCATTTCCAATCACCACAACCACAAACCTCACGTCTCTTAAATGTTCTCAAGACGTACAATTCCCTCGGTAAGCACTTAAAATATCATCTCGGCGACCTGCTGACGAAGACACCTACAGGCCTTCCGAGCAGCTACCCGCGCAAGCACACCCGCCACTCGCGCATTCGCACCGACACGATTTCTCACACCATTCCAAGCGAGACTTCTTTCCGATGAGGTTCGAAGCGCAATTGACAAGGCCGTCGCATCAGCGCCGGTCGTTTTGTTCATGAAGGGCACACCAGAGACGCCACAATGCGGGTTCTCAAGAGCAAGCATACAGATTTTGGGCATGCAGGGCGTAGATCCGGAGAAGTTTACCGCGTTCAATGTGCTAGAAGACCAAGAGTTGAGAGCAGGTATGTTCTTCCCGTAGGACCCAATGCGGCACGGATGCGACACTTTGGTCGAGTCGCGGCGGACAATTGCACTAGCTGCAGTACGGGACATTGCATGCTGACATATATGTTCCAGGAATCAAAGAATATTCGGAATGGCCCACAATACCACAGCTATACGTTGATAAGGAATTCATCGGCGGCTGCGACATTCTCATGACGATGCATCAAGACGGTTCGCTAGCGAAGATGCTAGAAGAGAAGGGTGTAGTTGTGCCTGCAGAGCCAGAGCAGAAGCCGTAAGCACGACAGGTACGACTGATTACTGTGCGTAGCGTCGAGAGTCAGTATATAATGAATGTATCATATGGCATTAATGACACCAGACGGAAGCGTTGTAACTCTCACGTGGTGCACAGGCCGGCAACATCTTCGCAGACGAACGGGTGACGTGAGTATATGAACTTCAATTCTGCATTGCCTGCCATGTTCTGTGTTTCTTACACTGCTTTACATGGCGAGTATTACTTGTTCCACTTCAAGTGCCTCTCACACATCGCGCCTTCCTCGCCGGAGCCGGAACATCCTTGACGCCTAAAATAACACCACAAGCTTCACCTTAGGCCCATCATCATACCGCGACACATTTCACACTACCCGCTACGTGAGCAGCATGGAAGTCGAACGACCGGAACGTGTTCTGCGGGCTCGCCCTAACAAGCAGGCTCCTGCTAAGCAAGTCACACCCGTCGCAGTGAAGAAGTTCGTCTCCGTCGCCGCGATCTTCAAGGAACAACCCCAGAGGATCCACAAACCTTCCGCCACGCCAAAAGTAGCACACAGAGTATCTACGGTCACACTCGAGCTTACGCCTGGCCAGAAAGAGCAGACGCGCAAGTCTGTCGCGAGCTCGCGCAGCCCGGCAAAGACTGAAAGAAAGGTGGCAAGGAAGATGTCAGACGTGCACCCCCTGGTTATTGCGTTCAAGGGTAGGTGGCATAGATACGGCTGTGCGCATATTTCGGCTGATTATGTATGAACAGACTCCAGCGATGACTACCGCCACCATCTGTACCAGACCACTTCTTTCAAGATCAACAAGACTCTCGAGGAACTTGTTCATAGCCTCCACGAAAAAGCTCTTCAGCCAATCTCTCTGTCCGCGAACGTAAATCAAGTTTCGCCCATCCGCCTTCCCGTTGTCGAGCAGCTCGAGCGCGAAGCCCAAAAGATCTACCAGCCAATTTCTGCATATCAGCTTCGCCTGAACCGCACCAATACTGACGGCGAGCGCGAGCAGTTTATGGCTCCACTTGAGCAACGTATGGCCGACTACGCGGCGTATATTGAGAAGCAGAAAGCCGAGATCGACAAGTTGAAGAAGCACTGGGAGATCATCGTAGGTGAGATCTGGAAGTTAGGCGTACAAGTCTTAGGTGAAGAGGCCCTGGATGAGCTACTGTTCACGAAGCAGCCTGATGCTAGTGACTCACCTTCTCCGTCACAACCCACAGAAGTCGAATCGACCCTGTTCGTGAATGAGTACAGCACTCCACTGCCCGCACGCCATGCGCGCAGCAAGAAGCGTGTTACTTTCGAACCCTTAGAGACTGGCAACCAGCTCCCACACAAATCCAGTCAGCACCTCGCTTTTCTTTACGGACTGTCGCTCCTCCGCGTGAAGCCTGTTAACCCCTCCCCAATTCTGCCAGCACAAGGTATCGAAGATCTCGAGGAACGGGTCAACGAGCTTGGCGAGAAAGAGCTCGAGGAGTATCGCAAGGCCGAGAAAGAATACCATCAATTCTGGCGGAAGAAGATGACGCAGCTTACGAATGTGTGGGGCCAGGACTATTGATGCGAGTGTGCGGGCATCAAGTCGTACGCAAGCTTGCAAGAGGAAAACGACTTTGTGCCGCCCACAACGGGGTCTTTCTCAAGCATCAACACGATCAAGAGTCCTTCAAGAGTACTTTGATATCAGAATACCCTATAGATACGAATGCCATAGGGAAGGCTGATGGCAAGCTCGGCCTGGAAGTATTGCAGCACAAAATATATTGATTGATGTTGTAGTGCTGGACATGACAACCATATGAAGATAAGATTTTTGACAGGAGGTACACAAAGTCATCACAAATTCAAACATCTTGTATCTTGAATAGTTCTTATCTCATTTGTCTATAAGATGTCCAAGCATGGCGGAGATCACGCTTGCCGAAAGTAAAGTCTAGATGGTTTACGTGGATATCTTGAGTTTAATAAGGAAAGCCTTGCGATATGTCCTCCTCTCTCAAATGCGCTCAATCAAAGCTCGACTTGAACGTCCACCTCAAATCCTCAGGCTGTTGGAATGGCACACCCAACTCAAACAGCGTAACAACCGCATCCCCGAAGTCGTTAAAGAACGCCTCATTATCCCTCGCATACAGTTCGGTATACTTCCTGAAGCTCTTATCCTTGACCAGCTCCATATCCGTGGGCAACATCATCAGCGTCTTCGTCTTGACGTCCTCGAACTGCTTGGGTCCATTCCACTTCTTCCAGCCCCACTTCTCCTCGAGTAAAAGCTTGAAGTAATCGTTCGTCATGGTGGTAGGGCTGAAGGTCCATGGTCCGTCGAATCCGGAGCGATCAGTATGGCACCGGCCCAACGCATGTGCACCAGACAGCGCAACCATCTCCTTGTCGCTGAACCCCATGCGTCCAAAGATGGCACGGATGTGGCTGCTGTCCTTGCTCGCATCGGGCAGACGGCCATCGGGTGTGCAGAAACTCAAGTCGCGATCTGAACGACCCGCGCGGTATGGAATCTTGGGACCCTGCATTTCCTGGATGGCGCAGACGCCGCCGAGGATCCACAGGTCGGAATAGGATATCCAGGGAAAGGCTTCGCGGACGGGCTCGAGGAAGTCGCGAGCGGCTTTGAGGCCGGCGTTTGCGCCGTGGTCGCCTTCGGGGGCGAAGCGCATGGTTGCGCCATTGGAGCCGCCGGTGTTGGTGAGTTTGTCGTAGCTTGTAGGAAGTCATTGTCGTGCTTGTGATGGGGTTTTGGCAGGGTGGGAACACTTACGTTCCGGAAGCGTGCCATGCCAGTCGCAGCAGTACGGGTCCGTAGCTGCCGTCGTCGTAGTCATCGTGCTCCTCCAATCTCTTTGCAATAGCATCGTAGACCTTCTGGTAGTCCTCGAAACGTGCGACGAATGGCTTCTTGGGTTGCTGGCCGAAGAGCTCGGGCTTCTGTGTGTACAAGCCGTAGACGCCAGCTGCGGCGAGCAGAGCGGCGGCACCAACAATCAGACCGGTTGGGTTGCCCTCATACTTGTCTGGTCCGTCCTCCTTGTCGGTAGCGTAGCCGCGCTGCCACTGCTGGCGGAAAGCAGTCTGCGAGGGAGCGATGAAGCGGGCGGAGCGAGTGGTTGTGGTGCGGAAGCCGGGCGCAGCTGTGCGCAGAGCGCGGTTGAACGCTCGTGAGGCGGTTGCCATTGTGCTGATCGACGTGATGTATCTTGATGGAATGACCAGAAACTTCGAAGCTCTCGATGAGTCGACTGTGATAAGCTGTCTAGCTCGTATCTGATGCCTTGAGGTCAATTGACCGTGTATGACAGTATGCGTAGAAGTAAGGAAAGTAGAGAACGTCCAAAGACCTTTCACTCGGGGACGTGAAGACGTTTTATCAATCCTCACGCCGATGGCAACATTTCTCAAAACCGTCCGGCAACACGCGATATCGAAAAGTGGGCCGACAGCCAATCAGTTCGCTTCCTATTCCTTACCGTCCAGACCCCATCGCTATCGTAATCGCGCCCTCGTGCAAAGTACACAGGCCCGTTTTCGCCGATTAGGAAACATTCTCCTGGTAACATTATGGGAAGAGCCCGAAGAGCTTCGCCGATGCTTGTAGTGAGGGCAACGCAACGGTTTTGTAGCTTCCCTGGGTTCTGGGCGCGCTGTCAAAGACCTCCACGCCCTGTTATTGGCTGCGCTGGGCTAGATCGACGCAGGCAACGCAGAGCGATGAGGGGTAAATTGAGGCTCTGCGGCATGTGCTCATACTGCTTGAGGGGCGATTCTACATAGCTGTTTCTTGGCGTACTTGCGGTACGTGTGAAACTGCTGACTGACTGCTTGTTTGAGCATATTCTGGACTCGTCAATGGGTTCGCTGATATACTAAGCTGCCGACGAAGGGCCTTACTTGTATGATCTCCACATGCCGCTGCTGACCGAGCGCGGCAAGAGTGGCGGCACCACATGCTGAGACAGAAGCGCAGCGGTGAACAAGCACTGGACAGCTGAAGGGCAGACGACTCAGGAATTCGTTGTTCATTACTCTGGGTATGTCTATGGGTGAACGTATGGTTGGGCATATCAATGAAATGCAAAAACTCCGACCGCCCATTATCCCACCATGCAATCGTGACTCTCATCCGGCGCTATGCATGCATTTGCTCGTCAATGGAAAGAAAACTCCTACCTCCCCTTTGACCAGATGCAGTCCAGAATTACCGTGTGTGAGGCACCGTAGAAATCATTACGCCAAATGACCCGAAATTGTGTACAAAGAAATCAAAACATATGACTGTGCGTATGGTTGTGTGGTGGCATATGGCTGTGAGGTGGAGGGAGATGAGGGAGACCGTGAAGGCTCGAAAGGCCAGGAAGACTAGGAAGAGTTGAAGGAAGCGTGGTCGGGTGGCCATGGTGGGGGCTGTGGTGGGGGACGTGGTGAGGGCCATGGCTAAAGCCCATACCTGGATTGAATCCAATCATTGGAAGCATATACGGCAATTGAGGATGCTGGTGCTGCGAAAAGTCCACGGCTCGAGTCGGTGTAGCTGTTCCTGAAGTTATGCCGGGGGCCGACGATACGCGAGCGCGGTCCTCAGGTGGGCCACCCTTTGCTTTCAGCTCAGCAGCCTCTTTCTCGAGCTTGGGCTTCAGCTGCAGCCACGACGTATTGTTTGGCTCCTTGGGGATGGCAATGGCGCGACGGTAAGAGGGACAGCACTCCATCTCGCGCACACTGATGGCAGGGCTGAGCTCCGCGGCCTTCTTCTGAAAGTACGTCTTGCGCGCGGACTTCTTCGCCGAATAGTCATATGACCTCTCATTGCGAATCGTCTCTTCCCAAGCCTCCATTTTGTGAGCAAAAGCCTGGCGCTCATCCACCAGCTCTTTCCTCGAAAGAGTGAATAGTCGCAGCGCGTTGATCCGTGCTACAGGGTCTTCAGAGCGGAGTCCCTCGTTCTTGGCCTTAAATTCCAGGTAGTCGGCAACAATTTTGTGCACGTCTTTCGATAACACCACAGTTTTCAGTGCATGAGTTGATGCTGGCCCAACTCCAACAAAATTACCCCAGGAATCAAAGATGCCTGACGGGAGACACGGCATCAGAAAAGAAAGATCTTCACCATCTGGGCCTCGAAGTATGGCCAGCGCATCGTGCTCTTTGATCGTCCTTGACTGCAGGCAAGTCTTGCACCATCGTCGAAGGAATGCCCAGTACGTCTTACGCGTATTAGGAGCCTTGCAGCTCATGCATGCACGGTCGTGGCGCAAGTCTGCATACTGAAATTCGGTGAGCTCCGAGGGTGGTTCTGGTAGATCGCTTCCGTAATGGTAAGTCCTGCTGTGCTTCCAGAGCATCGGGTTGTCTCTCAAAAAGTAATAACATGATGGGATCCCACTGCGCATCTCTAGCAATTGCGCGGGGTCGGAGAAGGAGAGAATAATAAACCAGCAGTCCAAGTCGACACCCTTTGATGGAAGCTTCAATTTCCGGCTCCTGATTGATCTGGGTGGTTGCCATCGACGACTGAGAGCACTGCGGTCCGGTGAACTGGCCCCAGATGGAATGACTTCGATACCGAGCAGCGTGGAAAGAGCTTGGGCGCCATCCGGTCCCTCCTCTTCACCCCGCTTGCGTTTCAGAGTTCCTTCGACATTTGCTAGCAGCACATGATGCGACCGAACTTCCTTTTGCTCCCTTGGCCCACGCTTTCCGCCAGGTTTTCGACAATTAATGACGGTTCCATATGCTTGCAGTGGCCCCTGGTTGATCGGCGTCTGCTTGTTGACCTTGAAGGCGACGTTTTTCGCATTAACCATGGCGGGTCAGCAGGCCAGCCGCTGATGACAATAACCGAGCGCACGCAGTAGAACTTTCCAAAGGCGATGCTGGCGCTTTCATAGAGATCGGTGAGGTCGGCCGGGGTGGTAGTGGACTTTTGGTGAGGTGGAGGCTGGCGGAGAGGGAGCGAAGTTGACGATGAGTTTTATGAGAGCGCCCAGCCTTGGTTGACCATCGGACCCAGACTCACCGATTGGCGTCGGCTCACATTTACTAAGCTTGCCCTGTTTCGCCAGCGTACCGGCATTTTTGACGACTACATTTTCATTCAGCCTGCTCGGATGAGTTGCCCGTGGGGTCATGCGAAGTAGAGTACATGTCCATATCATGCGGAATGCATGCGCCGCACAACTCTTGCGATCCGCACCGATGTCATCCCGAGGACCTGCTCGAGCTGCTCTCATTGGCCTCCTACGCCACAGCCGCCGATCTGTATCGTAGCATCCGAAGGGGCAAAGTTACATCCACCGGCGTCATGCAGCGGGTTTGTTTGACGGTGCTCCTCTGTCATCCTTCATCGGTGATTCGGCGACTTGTTCTTCCTAGCTCTCCATCTCGGCAAGAGAAGAGGCTTGCGCAGGCTTCAGCAGGATCGCGAAGGGCGGAATGCCATGTGCGGAAAATCTGGGGGCTCCATCGCCACATGGCGCTGATGGACCACTGCAGCTTCCTCTTTAGGCATCCCATGGCTTACAGAACACAACAATGGGTAACTAAGCGGCAATCCTGATAACGCGGGGTTAGCGATGGGTTAGCGAGGTGAGATGGGATGCTGATGGGTCAGAGGCCTTGCTGGGTTTTTGCGACCTCGGCTTGAACTATGTCCATTCTCCGAACCACGATATATTTGATTTGCTTCATCCCGCATCCTTGAGCACGAACGTGGTACCCTAGCACCGATTCTAGTGCATTAGCCATCCGAATAGGCGGTTCTCTTCTCTTCACAGGGTTCAAGAGCGCACACGCGCTGCGAGACGATCAAAATGTTCTCTAAGAAAGAAAGTGAGTCAAGCACTGAGGCGGCCGTTGCCAAGTGAGGTTTTGATGGCGAGGCTTCAACACTACGATCAGCTGAAGCATCTTCACTCGGCGGCGACGCACTCGCGTATTGGTTCCTCAATTCTGACTTCTGACAGAAACCGTCGAATCTCCTGCTGGGAGTCAGGATGGCGTACCTCGCTATGCTGAAAATGAGTATGACGATTCACCTGAGCTTGTGCAATGCCCAGCACATACCACAGAGAGCAAGTTAATCAGGAAAATCGATCTTCATGTCATCCCATTCCTGTGCATAATGTATCTGCTCGCCTTCCTGGACCGGCAAGCACTCCTGAAGCTACACACAATATTGTTCCAAACTCATTCATGTTAGTGTCAATATTGCAAATGCGAACGTCTTTGGACTATCAAAAGAACTTGGCATTGTAGACGGCAACAAGTACAACACGGCACTCGTCATCTTCTTCGTGCCCTACATCCTTTTCGAGATTCCATCCAACGTCATCCTCAAGAAGACGAAGCCCCGCATCTGGCTGTCAATCTGCATGTTCGGCTTCGGTCTCGTCACCATGATCCAAGGCTTTGTCACAAACTATGGTGGCCTCCTTACCACTCGCTTCTTCCTGGGCGTTTTCGAGACCGGCATGTTCCCCGGCGCGTTCTACTTGATCGGGATGTGGTATCGCCGCCACGAGGCCCAAAAACGCTACTCTTTCTTCTTCTCCTCGACCACTCTCGCCGGCGCTTTTGGCGGCCTTCTCGCCTCAGCAATCGGCAAAATGGACGGCCTTCGCGGATACAAAGGGTGGCGCTGGATCTTCATCTTGGAAGGTCTACTGACCATTATCGCATCCTTCTTCTTCTTCTTCCTGCTTCCCAACTTCCCAGAGGAGTCTAAATGGCTCACCGAAGACGAGCGCATCTACGTAAAAGCACGCCTGCAAATCGATCAAGGAAAATCCGCTCGCGAACGACCAATTACCGCCAAGGACGTCGGCCGCGTATTCAAGGACTTCAAAGTCATCGTCGGCGGCTTCATGTACCTTGGCTTGATCGTGCCTGCGTACGGCTACGCATATTTCTCCCCGACAATTATCCAGGGCTACGGCTACTCACCTATCCAAACGCAACTGCACTCCGTGCCGCCGTGGGCCGCTGCGTTTGGCTTTAGCATGTTGATTGCATTTATTTCGGATCGGTTCAAGCATCGCTTCCTCTTCACGATCTTCCCAATCTGCGTGTGCATTAGTGGCTTCGCCATCTTGCTCACAGTACACAACCACCGCTCCGTCCAATACGCAGCCCTTTTCCTAGTGACTATGGGCGCGTATTCAGCAATGCCAGTCATCGTATGCTGGTTCAACATGAACCTGGGCGGGCACCACCGCCGCGCCGTGGGGTCTGCATGGCAGGTGGGTTTCGGCAACATCGGCGGCATCATCGCCGTCTACGCATTCCTGGCAAAGGACAAACCGCGGTATATTCCTGGCTACTCGATTAGTATCGCGTTCGTGTGCTTGAGCGCGCTGAGCTGTTGCTTGTACTTTATCATGTGCAATTGGCAGAATCGTAAGAGGGAGAAGAGTGTGCGTGATGTGGGGCTGACGGACTATGAGAAGATGGAGTTGGGAGATATGAACCCGGGTTATAGGTATTTGTTGTAGGTGAAACAAAGAAGGAAATCCTGGGCACAGTGGATGTAGGTGAGAGACGAAAAATAGGCGAGTAGATTCCGAGAGTGTTTAGTCATGCTTGCAAATATCAATACGATACTTGTGACTAGCATTTGCAGTTGTGATACATGCTTGCTATGTGTCGTGTCAAATACCACGTGCGTCATATGCTGCTATGCGATCGGATTCAGGTCATCCTACGGACGGAGACTGCCGTGAGATTCGGACACGAGACATTCCCAATCAACTGAGCTTTCCGTGCTAATTTTTCGATCAGCCTTCTCCTTTATGCCTGCCCAGTATGCCTTCGAATTGGTATGTCGAGTCGAGCTGTCAAGTTTCCTTCCTATGGCCTTTGGGTTCAGATCGAGCTGAACAAACACGAGGGGATGCATTCAGGTAATTGATGCAGCTCGTTGTGGTTCAGCTTTGTTGTGGGACCTGGCTTTCTTGTCCAAGCGATCTTGTTTGGATCCCGTACGCAGGTGGCTCATCCTCATGTAATACTAGGTGCGGTGTTCAAGCTCGCAGTATCCGCGCCACTATCATCGCCATGACCCCAGATCTCTTTACTCTCGCTTTCAACACCCCGCATCGCCTTCGCCACCTCTTCCAATCTCACAACCACTTCTTGCACTCCCTTATTGACCTTTTCAAAATATCTATCATTCTCCTCTCTCCTCTTTCTGCTAAGCTCAATGTCCTTCTCCGTCTCTTCCTCTAGCTTCACTCGATCAAACAACTTGTCGCCTTTGCTGGCATCGACATTGCTCGCTGCCCTCGCACGAGCAGTATGAGGCACTAGGTCTGCAGCGCCTATGTCTTGTGCCTTTTTCATCTGCTGCTCTTTTGGCTCGTTCTCTTCGGCCTCGGATCGTGCCCATGCTTTTGCGAGCTCGATCTGTGCTCTTCGTAACTCGTCCAGGGCGCGGGAATGCTCAGAGCCAAAGACGGTCTGACCGGGTCCTTTAGTAGCGCTCAGCTCAACCTCCTCGAGCGTGTTCTGCATCTCTGCCCATATTGCCTCTGCTCGTGAAGACGCCTCAGCCTCAGCTGCCTGGTTCTGTTGGCGTTGCCGCCGAACAAACGGGGTAGACGTGTTGGAAGACGTGAGACTGAGTGGATCGCCATCGTACTGGTTGCCGGTAGTTGGTGGTAGAGGGCGTTTCGAATCAGGAGAGAGGAGGGAGCGTTGGCGCACTAGCGATGGCTTTGCTTGGGTACGACTCTCTGGACCTGGCGGAAGGAGCGATGTATTCGAGTTGTTGTGAGAGGGGGGGCCAACGAACAATGCCGGTGCAGGGAGACGGTTGCTCGTCGGGGCCTTCGAGATCTTGCTCTTCTCCGAAGACATCTCGGAGAAGTGTTTAATATCCACCAAAGTCGCGGTAGATATGCGCTTAAGAGCCAGTAGTCCGTTCCAGACTAATAATCCTACTACATGGCGTGAACGTCTTCAGAGCATCGAGGTATGGACATTGGACGTGGAGCAATGGTTGATGGCCGCTATCGATAAGACTGCCAAAGATCCCTGCGCGGCGCTAAATTACCGACCTTGGCACACACTGTCCGACCGTCGCTAATTCTACCTTTGTGCCAGACCAACCCAACGTCCTCATCAATCCCACGACAACACCGCAATCATGGGTAAAGGTACGCAAACATCACATCTCAGCATCGCGAATACATCAACCGCCTATCCCACGATATTCGCGCACCGTCAGAACCACTCTAGCGATGCAGAAGCTCACAATGTACCATAGGAAAGCCGAGAGGTCTCAACGCCGCCCGCAAGCTCCGCAACCATCGTCGCGAGGGACGATGGGCCGACCTCCACTACAAGAAGCGTCTCCTCGGAACCGCCTACAAGTCGTCGCCGTTCGGTGGCTCCTCCCACGCCAAGGGCATAGTCCTCGAGAAGGTTGGTGTTGAGGCCAAGCAGCCCAACTCTGCCATCCGAAAGTGTGTCAGGGTGCAGCTCATCAAGAACGGAAAGAAGGTCACCGCTTTCGGTACGTCTACAGAACCACGCCACACTGGGGTCTTATGGGACGAGCAAGGAGAATGAGATCTGTGGCGGAAAAGATTTGCGGACCAAGACTAACAACGCGCACAGTCCCCAATGATGGTTGCTTGAACTTCGTAGACGAGAACGACGAAGTCCTTCTCGCCGGTTTCGGTCGTAAGGGCAAGGCCAAGGGTGATATTCCCGGTGTGCGTTTCAAGGTCGTCAAGGTCTCTGGTGTCGGTCTGTCGGCTCTGTGGAAGGAGAAGAAGGAGAAGCCCAGGTCATAGACGGTTTGCCTGCAGGAGGAATGGATGCGAACGCTTAGCGAGGCCCGCCATGAACAACGACTGATGGACCCGCGGTCATTATGGGAGGTTACCGGAGTCTTTACTGGGGATATTCCTGTGCTTCTACTCGGCATACGAAAAGTCATGACATGCTGAAGGGTTAGATAGAGAAATCTGACTCAATCAAGCGCCCAACATCGTGCCTTCTCATACACGTTAGTGCAGAGCCTACTCGAGACCAACAATGGACGCGAATCAGCGTCTGGACGAATAGGGCCACCGATTGCGATGAAAATGACCGATGGGACATATGTTGGGTCGTCAAAAAATGAACGGTCATGTACCAATTGCTTCTATGGTAACAGTATGCTTAAACCTCAAGCTACTCGTCCGCAACGTGCGCGAACGCAATCTCCCGTCGACAAATCGTATCCAGCCCAGCGCTATGCAACGAAGTTCAGAACAGGGTATCAGTCCCAAACGCCAGAAAATACACCACTCCTGATCCACTGTACACATGATATACCCCCGTTCCCGTCTCTCGCCTAGAACGCCCTCACTTCGTGAATAAATCATTAAAACTCTCCTCAAACCGATCCTCTAGCCCCGTACTCTTCATCGTGCCATAATAATCATACTTGAGCTTCGGACTCGCAAACAGCTCCGCATCCCTTTTGACATTCTTCGGCACACCAAGACCATCCAATCCCTTCGTCTCGCCAACCCCACCACGCATCTTCTTGTCTTCCTTGAAGAAGTTTGGCGTTGTATCTTTGAGCGGTGGGTCCCATACGCCGCGGCGCCAGGGGTCGGCTTTGGCGTGTGCGGGAGCCTTGGGGATGGCGG
The DNA here is from genome assembly GCA_010015745.1 of Setomelanomma holmii. Taxonomy (NCBI): domain Eukaryota; kingdom Fungi; phylum Ascomycota; class Dothideomycetes; order Pleosporales; family Phaeosphaeriaceae; genus Setomelanomma; species Setomelanomma holmii. The sequence continues at coordinate 499,282 of ML978157.1, forward strand.
GGACGCGGTGGTGGAAAGGGTTGGGGTCGGGTTTACTGAAGAGGTTGATGGGTTCGGATTGTGTGGGTGGTGGGGAAGGTTGGCGCTGAGCCCAGGGCGAGGGATGGATGGTGGGTTGATGTGCGGCGAAGCCACGCCGTGTAGGTGTCCAGTCCATGTCGTCGTCTCCGCGCATACTCTTGTTGCCAAAAGGTGTGGTGGCTTCGGTGCCGTGGGTGGTGTAGGAGGAATTGGTCAAGGTGGGTGAGGGAGGGAGTGCTGAGCCGTCGAGTGGGTGGTCGAAGGCAGATGTGAAGCTGTGCGCCATGCCGTCTAACATAGTCCATTCTGGGTGTGCGGGTTTGTAAGACTGGCGTCGAACGTTCTGAGGGCTGTTGGGGGTGCTTGAGACAGGCTCGTTGACTGAGCGGCGGAACGATGGTGGCGCTTGGTACTGCACGCGGACGACCTTCCAAGTGCAGATGTACGACATGAGCATGACCGCTATCATGACAATGTTTGTAAGATGGAATTGTGGTAGTGACAGTGCGTCGATGGTAGTGTGACGCCAGTAGTATACACTTCCAACTCGGCACATGAAGACGAAGCCGCGAATCGCCCAGAGCGATTTGAGTCCATACATGCGGCCAGTGATACTGTTCGTCTTCTCCTTCAACTTTGGGTTCCACCATATTGTGAGCGCGTCTGCGCAGAGCGCATAGAGCATGATCTTCATGACGTCCGGCGACATGACGCAGCTTTCGTCCACCGATTGAGTGTGATATGCCTGGAGTGCGCAGACTCTCCAGTTGAACTCCTCAGCAGCTGACATTTCGCCTTCGTCCCAGACTCTTTCGGCCGCAGCCATGATGCAGCTAAAGACGTGCCATAGCAGCTGGAGCAAGGAGCTCAGAATGTATGTCCACTTCGCCAGCGAAATGGTCCGCAGTGTCCATGACTGTCGCGCAGTCTGCGCAGCACGCCGCCGTCGTTCGCTTCGCTCCATTATGCGCCGCAAGTGATCAGCCTTCGCAGCATAGCCTGCGCTGCGGATCTGGTCGTTGACTCGAGCCTCGCAGTCTTTGCATACTTGCGGGTACCGCTGTTCAAGCTCGGCGCGGTAATCGTCGTATCCAGCTTCATACTCGGCGTATTTGGGATCGTCTTCGTCTGGCAGGTATTCGGCGATTAGGTTTTGGACAAGCGCCTGGTTGCGCTCGCATGTAGTGCAGAAGGGCGACTCGGCGGGCGCTGACATGATGGGCGAAGGTGAGCGCGAGGGTATGTATTGGAAGTTGGTTGAATACGTGATTGCGGTTATTTGTGTAGGCGGATCTGTGACGTTTCCAAGCTATTGCAGGTGAGCAGGAAACTTCGTGAATGTTCATGTACTTCACTGTTTACCTTGTCGAAGTAAGTGACTGACTCGCAATGCCTGCAGTGATACTTGGGCGGCACTTGCGCAAGGCCTTCTTGAGCATGCTGATTACAGGAGTGACAGCGTATGCGCCGCCGTAAGAGCACCATGGTGAAAGGTTGTGTTGAGTGAAGGGGAGGACCTGCGATGTCATGGGTGCGTTATGATGTGTTGGCCGGCGGACCTCGAAGTTCTAGCGCCGACTGGGATCTGGTCGGACGTTCACGTCGAAATTTGGTTACTGCCGCTGCACTTGCGCACCAGCGACCGTCGCCAGCTCAGAACCTCCAGACGGCACCCGAATGTGCTAGTCAGCTCAGGACTATCTCGACACACCTTCAGTCTTGGTATTGGAGATACCGCGATCGCCCCTCATTCGATCCCGCAAATGGCTCGGTAGTCCGCACACCCACACATTGCCATCGATTGCGACCACCACCCACCATGAACCAATTGGTCGTCACGCCAGGGCGCAATGCTGCTCGGCAAGCAAAGAAGCTCAAGGAGATTCGGAAGGTCAAGGGTGCCATCATCTGGCATGAGCGGGAGCGACAGAAGCGGCAGAAACTCTTCCAGGAGCGCTGGGAGTCCAAGCAGGCAGTCATCCAGCGTATCAAGTGGGAGAACGAGAATGTCCAAAAAGTGAGAAAGACGGCGCTCAAGAACGCAAAAGAAGACTGGCAGCTGGGACCCCTACGGCCGAATCGTGCAATTGGAGAAGGCGCAGACAAGTTCGGCGCTCTGACTGCGCAACAAGTGCAGAAGCCTGACATACCCGTGCACACGCAGAAGAATAGGAACGAGGCCAGGCTGGACAAGGGCCTAGAGCCGGAATATCCCCTTGTAGTCGACGATGAGAAGTATTTCCACATCAAGCCTGAAGATCGCGTGATGATTGTAAATGGTCCAGAGAAGGGAAAGATTGGTGTGGTACAGGATATTGTCGAACGGACGCATGAGATCATCGTCAGGGGCGTGAACATGGTACGAGAGAGACTCAACTACATGTACAAAATTAGCTGACTGGTCCTAGCAAAACTACGACGCAGACATTTTTAACAGCACTGGCGAGGACATTGGCCCTACACGCGCGAGCGAAGTGCCAATACCCATAGCGAACGTTCGCCTGGTCATCCCATACGAATACACAGAAGTCCACACGCGCATCGATGAAAACGGCGTCCCTCGAAAGGTTCATGAGCAGAAGTTCGAGGATGTCATAGTAGACAAGATTCGTATGGAACGTGTCACCACCGGCGTCAACCCCTTCACTGGCATCAACTACGGCAACGCAGAGATTCCGAAGGAACATCAATACGACCCGATCAGCGGGTTACCCATTTTCCATCGCTACATTGCGGGAACACAGCACCGCATCGAATGGCCGTGGGAAAAACCAGAAGAGATTGAAGACGCGGGTGTCGCGGAGGAAGGCAAGGCAGACACACAGACATTCCTCCGTCGGACAATAGGCACTTTGCGTCATCCCATCAAGGCCATACAACAAGCCAGAGCGAAGAAGGCCACAGAGGTTGCCGAGGCGAAGGCGGTTCCGGATGAGCTCGGAGGAGAAGAAATATTGAGCGCGCAGGACGAGGACAAAATCGAGCAAATTCGGAACCCAAAGAGGCCAAAGAGCCAAGATCCACGTCACGCTGAAGCATACGATGGCACTGACACTACGCGCAACATCGTTGAAGGCTCTGAGTCAATGTCGTATACGCTTGTGGCACCGCCATACCCAGACACGCTAGCTGAAGAACTGCGTGGCGATATCAAGAGCTTCGAAGCCGATGCAAGGAAGAACAAGGATGATGCTAAGCCGCGTGCCATTCGGGCGAAGAGAGTTACTGAGCAGAGCATGGCTGCTAGTGAGGCAGCCAAGGCAAGACATGCGGCTGTGCAGAGGATGAAGACGCCAATGCAATTGAGGTGGGAGATGGAACACGCGAAAAAGATTAAGCAGCAGAAGAAGGCGCCGCTGGTCAGTACGGACGAGTTGATGGCAGCGCTGGGGAGACATATTCAGACGCAAAAGGCAGTAAGGGCGCAGAGCGTGAAGACTTCGGAAGTGGACTAGATGTGTTCGCACTTTTGGGTGCGCAGTGTATATACAAGTCCAGATGCTTCTTGTGTAAGATAGCATGAGCAGAACATGGTCTTTCCGACCTTGGGTATCGTGCTGTAACATATGTATTCCATCTCAACGCCATTTGCATGCATTTCCCACTTCCACTTCATCTCTCCCCCGAGAATCTCGCTTTCACGCCACCCACTTGTCTTCGTATCCTCACACCAATATTCCCCAAAACTCCGCCCTTCCCCCGCCACTCCCCTCCAATTCCTCCCACTGCACAAGGAAACGATCCACAACCCTCGCCAACATCTTCCCGCTCAAACTCAACCCCTTCACCCGCGCAAAACTCTCGGCGTATATCGTCTTGCACTTCGCCCTCGAATGCGCGCCCCGAATGTCGAAGAAGCGCAACACCAGACTCGCTAGTATCACTATCACCGCCGTCGCAGGTCCGTTCGTGATGATCAGATCTGGCAAGTCGGCAGCTGCGGCCTCGTATGCGTCTGCGGGTGGTTTGTTTGGTAGGAGTGGTGGGGCGCGGAGGAGTGGTGGGAAGCAGGAGTAGAGACAGTAGAGTGCTGAGAAGGGGGTCGTAAGGAGAGATTGGTGGATATTACGGGCGCGGGGGACGATAGCAATGTTGTAGTGCTCTGGGCCGAGACAGGTTGGTCTTGGGTTGTTGGCCTTTTTGTCGAGGGTGGTGCCGTTCAATGCGATGTTGGGTACTTCTTCGCTCTCGACGTGTTCCTGTAGTTCTTGTGCCGCTTCCTTTTCGCGCGCCTCGAGACCTTTTTCGAATTCTACGGCGCGCTGTGCGCTAAACGCGTCGCCGCTGCTGACGACGTATGTTCGGTGCGTGTACTTGTGCGTGTCTAGATCGCGGAGCAGGTAGAACATTTCATGTGTGTGGCCGCCAGACCCTAGGACGATCAGGACACGCGTTGCGATGGGTCGTTTGCGCCATTGTTTCGGTTTTGGGCGGCGGTTTGGAAGGATCGTGAGGACTCGCAGTGATGCTGCGACGAGTAAGGTTGCGAGGAGGGCAATAGCGAAGGAGAGAGTGTAGAGGGAGGATAGTGGGGGTGCCATGGTGGGGTGTTGTCTTGAAGACGGGGTCTTCAATGGGAGAAACGCAGCGCGCTCAAGGTGTAGGGATCGAAGTTTGCCTGAGAGCTGTCCGTGAAGGCATAGTTTGTGGAGTAGTGAGAGGTGAAGGTGTCGTTGTGCGTTTGAAAGGTACGCGAGCATTAGCCAATCGTAATGCCAGTTGGCGGAACGCGAGATCACGTGGATGGGACTGCCATTTGCAAGATGAACTTCGGTGCTTTTGCACTGGTAAACTTGCTCTAAGCTGCATGGATATCGCTACACCTGTCTGTGGTCGGCCAGATCATATGCCCAAAGTTGCAGATACCAAATATCCTAAGCAGTCCATAGAGGCGTATCTTCGATAGCCGCCAACCGCATCTTAACTATAAGGTGATGTCTTCCGACCGGTAGTGATCTGCTACGATGCGGTAGAGATACGATGGTGCGTGGCCGCCACTGTAATAGTCAGTATTAGTCCCAATTTGTTGTGGCTCTGGCCGAACTTACAGATTGGTGATGTAGAGATCCACAAGATCTGCAGGCACATAGTCGTACAGCGGGTTCTCGACATCAACCTTGTCCACAAACTCGCCATCGTCATAAGGTACTACACTTCCAGCGTCCCCGTGCTCAATCAGCTCGTCGATATCAAATGGATATACTGGGCTGAGCTTGTACACTCCGCTCAGCACAACCACGGGCGTCTGGTGCTCTTTCGCTGCTTTTGCAATCATGTGTGCTCCCGCCGCGGCGACCAGGCCTCCGTTCGCTAGCACAGTATGTGTGGCAAGAATGACCTTGTTCACGCGCGACATGATGGCAAAGACGTGCGAGTCTGGGATAACATAGACTTGGATACCAGCGTCCGTGAGCGGCTTCCACTTATCGTCATCGCCGTCCTCGTCTGGATTTGATTCACGCTTTTTACCAGTGAGTAGAATGCCGTGAGTGGCCGTGTGATCGTGAGGATACGTTTCGCAGTGTACAACGGTAAATTTCCGTTTTCGTGCAGCATAGAGCAAGAACTTCTGCACTGTTGTTGATGCGGTATGTGTTAGGATGATTTCGTTTGCGTGAATGTGTTCCAGTGCCACCTCAGCAATCTGCTTGTCCGAAGTCTCGAGCTCGTCCTGCAACTCTCTTATGCCCTCCATGACCTCTCCCTTCAAGTCAAGTTCCTTTTGATTCTTGCTGAGATCTGCGAGGCGCTCTAGGTTGATCGCTGTCAATGTTGTTTTACTCGTGGGCGACATTTGACCTGTAGGTGTGCTCATGTTCGATGGCGTATCCGCTGGTTGTGAGAACAGTCCGAACAGCGAGTTCACGAGCGGTGCAGCGGACGTCGGCGCATACGAGGTATGAGAAGTAAGTAATGGAGGCCGTCGCACGAGTTCGCCAGAGTCGGACATATTTTCCGAAATGACGCTCATGTGCATGGGCTCTGCAGAGGCGTGTTTGAGAGGGCTAAACGTAGACATGCTCGAGGCCAGCGTCGGTCGGTGGAGCGAGTCGTGCTGTGAGTGTGCTGGAGTTTGGCTAGGTTCGCTGCCATTTGGAGTTTGTCCGTCCGCATGCTCGTCGACAACCTCGCGCACCAGTCCCAGTGCGCGCCGTACGATGTTTCCTACGACCACCTCACGCGGTTGTGCCGAAGTCAGCCTTCTGCCAACCTGTCGTATGCGCTCCACCAGTTTTGATGCATCTCTTCCCTTGAACTCGCCCACTACGCGCAGAAGGAGGGCAGTTGTCGCGATGGCGCATGGTCTTGAGTTCCGTATTTGTCGTCGTTTGAGAAGTCTCGCTTGACTTAGTCACCGTGGCGCAGGAATCTCTGACTCAAACTTACGATATTAAATGTTCCACTGAAGGATCGACTGGTGTAGTCTTGAGTGATTTGAGGAATGTGGACAGGCCTGGCGCCTGTATCGTTGCGCCTTGAGCCATGCGAAGTCCCGTAGATTTACTCAATCTTGGTGGTGATATCGCCGAATGGTCGAGGGTAAACGTGTGGGGTAGAGGGGCAGTCGCAAAATGAATTGCTCAAATTATTTGAGCTGTACTCCGGAGTCGTAGTGGGCCCTCGGTGTGAGACTCTGCCTGTCCTGCGATATACGTCTGGGTAAGAGGCAGGAAGGTTGTTTGTGTCGCACAGAAATATGCTCCGAGCTGTGAGTCTTCGTGACGGATTCGGCATCGGGATCTGTCTGAGCTATCTCCACTAGCGCCGTTCGAGCGTCATTGTGCTTGACCCTAGACATTCCCCATGTTCTCCCAACCACTCCGGCTGTCATCTTCGCTGTTGTCGCTCCCGTCAAGCCAGTCACCAGTCGCATAGCCCTTTTTCAGACAAACATAATTAGCGTTGCGACTCGGCCGGATACTGTCAGCTGCACAGGGGGAAGCCACCACACAGCACGACCAAAACATAAGCAGCCGCCCCAGCAAACAAGCTGCCTACAGCTGCCCCACGGCCCGACACCTCCAGTCTCTACCACTTCAGCGCGGACGGGCTGGAACAGTGCATGGCTGAGGCCAGAGCATGAACTCATTGAGCGCCCTTGCGAGCATTGGAACACCCCCGCCAAGTCCTGCTCGATCGCGCGCCGGCTCGGAAAGCAACGTCCTCCACCCTCAACCTCGGTCCAGCAATTTGCGGTCGTCGAATGATGCGAGTGCAGGCATAGCATTCGAGGACGAGAAGGGCGACATGGGCGCAGCCAGAGCAGACGGCTCGGGCGGCTCTGCCACTGAAGCGCCCGCATCCGAGGACAACGAGAAGACGCCGCTGCTCCACCATCAGCCTTCGACCGGGCCATTCGAAGAGGCAAGGACACGAAAGAGGTGGCTATATCCGAAGCGTGTCTCAGAGGCGGTCATAGGGGCCGTTGGATTCGTGTTGACACCGTTCGTTGTCACTGGGCAGTATCTTGTGGCATGCTTCTACTGCGAGGAGGACGGCACGTATTCGCTCTTGGCCCCCGTGTACCACATAACGCGCACCTTTGCTCGCTCGCGACGGAGGAAAGCTGGACCGCAAGCTACGCGGTCATCCAAGTCTGCTGACAACACCGGAAAGGAAAAGCGCAAGAGCAGGAGCTCGGCCTCCACCAAGCCTGAATCCAAACGAGAATCACGACGGTCACTTTCCATTGCCTCGACGTCTACCGCGATAACGTCCGACTCCGAGAGTGAGCGCCCGCCCACGCGCGACGGCAATATCGATAGCCCCTCGCGCCATACACGGTCAAAGTCGAATGCGTCCTCAGGGGGAGACGAGATAGCTCCCGCAAAAAGGTCCATACGCATCAAACTACACAATGAGGATGCGCTGAGGCAGCGCAAAGCAGCGAAGAAGGCACAGACTTTGAAAAGTAATTCTGGTACAGTCTCGCTTGAGGCTGCAGCTGCATTGAAATCTCCTACTGGCCCGGTAACGGCGGCTTCAAAGCAATTGACCAAATTCCCACGAGCGCCACAGCCCCCGCGCCCCCTGGTCCCGCGGCGCCAGCCGTCCTACTCTGCATCAGGCACATCCGCTGTGGGGCCGCACCAAAAGACGCTGATAATCGATCTCGATGAAACACTGATACACAGTATGGCCAAGGGCGGTCGCTTCCAGACTGGCCATATGGTCGAGGTAAAGCTCCAAGCTTCCGTTGGGGCTGGGGGTCAGATAATCGGACCTCAAGTGCCTATCTTGTATTACGTTCACAAACGGCCCTATTGTGACGATTTCTTGAAGAAGGTATGACGGCTCGTCCGCATCACCGTTATCTGGCTGATTAGGTCGCTAGGTCAGCAAATGGTACAATTTGATTATTTTCACCGCTTCTGTACAGGAGTATGCCGATCCTGTCATTGACTGGCTGGAAGTCGAGCGTAAGTACTTTGCGGGGCGCTATTATCGCCAGCACTGTACCTTTCGTAATGGGGCCTACATCAAGGATCTTGCGCAAGTCGAGCCCGACCTCAGCAAGGTTATGATCCTCGACAACAGCCCGGTCTCATACGTATTTCATCCAGGTGAGATCCGTCTCAGCCATGCAGGGCGTCGGCAACGGCTTGCTGATGTGTGAAAATAGATAATGCGATACCGATCGAGGGTTGGATATCAGACCCGACTGACTATGAGCTCCTGCATCTAATCCCACTGCTCGAAGGCCTCCAGTATGTCACCGATCCGCGGGCGCTTCTCTCGCTGCGCAATGGGATGACAGCAATATCGTAATCAGGTAGCCACAGTTCCAGCTGTACCTACTTTCTAATTTCAGTGTACCATAGATGTTGACGACGCCGAGCAGTTGGCTGCGATTGAAGAAGAGATACCCAAGCAAGATGTTCAACAGATCACGATCAGTCCGCTGCGCATCATTTTTGTTTTGAAGCACGTTTACGCCAAAGCTGATTTCTCTTAGTATTAGCTTACTGGGAAATACCCGTCGGCGGCTGAAGTCCGTGTTCGTCTGGCGCGCCGGTGTATGCTTGGACCTCTCAATTCGCCCACATGCCGTGGGGTTCCACGTTCCGCGCCAAGCTGTTGTGTCAACAACCTTACGAGACTGGTAGTATCTTCCCGCCAACACACACAGAGCCCCACGGCCCCGAGCCCTGTCCCGTGCTGAGAGTAGACGTGTGCTACATTCGCGGTGCTCCCATTTGATCCACTTTGTGACCGCCCTGTCGCTAATACTTTATTCTTTACTGTTTCATTCCTCTCGTGGTCCTGCCATGTTCATCTCGCTCTAGAAGCTTACACACTCATTTTATACACACAGTGCCAATGCAGTCGGCCTTGAAGAAGGGAGCGCGTTTGGTTTACATATCGTCGAGTAGATGTCGGCCGAAACCGCCGACATAGGCATGGAGGATTCTAGGTCAGTGGTCGAGACAAGCTTCGTAAATTCAGACTAACTTGCTTAGCTTGGATCGACCACTCTTTGACACAGCTATTGGAGCCATTGAGCATAATCTACTCGAGGAACACCGAAGAGCCTTTCGTCACGTGGAAGCAACAGCACTACTAGACGAACTGCGAAGCCTTGCAACTAGCGACAATGCAAGCGAAAGGAGCCTGACTGCAAGCGCACGAAGATGCGGCCTTTTTGTGCAAGCCTTCGCACCGTACTTTAGTGTTCTCAGTCTTTGTACTCAGAGCCAGGCAGAATGGTCCGGTTGCTTCTTCGGTCTACTTCTCCTTACGTTCCAAGTATGTACAACTGGTTCGTGGACGAACTTGAGGTCTCATCGATGCACAGGCTGCGAGTGAACATTCTCTCTTCCTGGAGAAAGTCGCCAATATTTTCGAAGCTATCACCAGCATACTACCTCCATACCACCAAATATATGCAGCATGCCAGTACCGCATGGACAGCGCCCCGGGCGTCAACGACGACGTACAGTTGGCGACGCTCATGTCGTTTGTCTATGAGGATCTGGTCACCCTGCTTCTAGACATCTATTGTATTTTCTTTCGTGGACTATCAGGTACGTTGTGCATTTCCTTCTCGCCATCAAGTCTGGAAAGTGCAGCGCCGAGGTCGCACCTCCCAACAACACTGTTCGCGAAGCGGGGCACGCCTGATCAGTCTCATAAGAGGTCAGCGTGAATTGGATTCTCCTACGAAGGCCGGACTATCTTGTGTGCTCTTCTCTGGCAAAATCGGTCACGCCGCGCTGGCCTTCATGTGTTGGCGTCGTTCTCGTATTGTGTTTACGACGCATTGCTGCGATCGGTAGCATTGCACGGGATGGTTGACAGCTGAACGGATGGCCATGCTTAAAGTATAGCTTCGAAGTCCTCAACCGGCCAAGGACAGCACAAGATGCCTCAAATAAACCAGCAACATCCGCAGCTCCAACGCCAGTCCAGGTCGACCCCATCCACGAAGGATGCGCATCTGCGTCACATGCTGATGTCGCTCGGAGGCTGCTGGCCATGCAAATTTCCCCCCCACGGACAACTTTCCTCGGAATTTTCATTACGCAAGGCCCATGTTCATTGCTGACTGTAAGCAGGGAATAGATCGCGTCATCTGACGTTTTGGCGCCCCATAGACTCTCGCTTCGCACAGCTGGAGACCCGGCTGAGCAAGCATAGAAAATGGTTAGTGAAGGAGACTGAAACAGAAGTTCAGGACTTCGCGGAGGTCGAGCACCAGCGAAGGAAGTATATTCGCTTCCTGCACCGCAGGCTAGCTGACCACCACGAGACTAGCAACAGCCTCGAAGAGTATAGATTGGCGAAGCGATTGAGGCGGGTCCAGGTCGTTGAAGGATGGCTTTCGAACGACCCGCACAAGGAGCAGCCTTGTAGAAGTGTCGATGACTTCGATCAGTTGGGATCCTGCAACTGGTTCCTCGCATCAGAGAAATATCGCCTATGGAAGGAAGCAGGATTTGAACCAAATCACGCCAATGATAAGGGCGTGCTGCAGAATGACTGGCATAACCGGGTGGTCTTTTTCCAAGCGAAGCCTGGGTATGGAAAGTCAATCATTGCGCAGGCAGTCATCGATGATCTGAGAGCGGAAGCGGAGAGCCTCGACAACAGCGAACGCGACCACATCTCTTCTGTTGCTTATTACTGCTCCAAGAACGACTCCAAGACTGTACATTCTGATATTATATTCCGCCAGCTAGCACACCAGGTACTGCAGACCCACCGACATGACCATGGGACGCTTGACGCCGTATGTCTACTTCTACGTAAGACGTCGTTCTCGGAGACAGCTTCAGCCAACCAGATTCTAGACATTCTGTCACTTCTGCTACGACAACACCCAACCTTTCTGGTGATCGATGGGCTCGAGCGATGTCCCGATCTGGAGCACTTTCTCTCGTCTCTGGCGACATTGCTTCGGCAATCAGATGCCAGAGCCGTCATCTTCAGTAGACCAGCCATCAGGATACCACTAGTCTACCAAGTCTGGGCCTCAGATGCTCCGCATATTGTTACCCTCGACTCTCAGCACAATGCAAACGCGGTAGCGACTTTCTTGGCCGAAAACTTTGGCCAAATGGCCAATGAAGGCTTTTTCGGCATCGGCATAGACCGAGACTTGATCGTGCAAGTGGCGCGGCAATCCAACGGCACATTCCTCTGGGCTAGCACGCTTGTGAGGTACCTGCGGTCGCCAGCTCTTTCGCCAGATGATCGTAAATTCGTTCTTCAAAACTTCAAGCCCTTACGCAGTCTAGAAGCGCTATATGGCCATATACTCGGGACTCTTGCGCATCGTCCCGCCCACGAGAAGCGCATCATCGCCGACGGGTTCCGTTGGCTTCTATTTTCTGTGCATAAACTTTGCACATCAGCGCTCCGTACCGCTCTTGCCTCCTCGACCAATCTAGACGAGCACGAAGATTGTTTCCCAACCGACCTCCTCGAAGCTCTACCCCAGCTTACCTGCGGCCTCATTGAGGTCAACGAAGACAGCGTATGCTTTGCCCATCCTTCAGTCTGCGAATATCTCCAGTCGATGGCTTCGCGGGGGTCAGAATTCAGTCTAAGTGACGAAAGCAGCGTCCACGCTCATCTTGCCACTCGATGTTTATCGTATCTGGCCCATGACGTCCCAAAACGACCTCTTGGTGGGTTGTCACCACACATCCGACCCATGATCCCCACAGTACCAGTAAGCAGCAGCGCAAGCTACAGGACGAGTAAGTCAGGCGATAGCGGCTACAAGTCGCTATCTTCATCGGAAGGAGACAATGCTCTTCCTCATCCGGCTATCAATTCGCACCACGCCAATGCGAGCACTACGAGCATACGAACGATTTCTTTCGACACAAATCTACCGTTTCTGAGATACGCCAGTTTGTGCTGGCCAATTCATCTCAGCCGTGCGCTAGCACCAGCGCATGATCCATACGTTATACCAACACCAGGACCGTTCAGCTCTGTACCTTATCTTCCTGCGCTATCTGCCTTCCTCCAGTCCCGACTCGCAGTTACGGCATGGGTAGAAGCCTCCCTTCGATACAGCCTGCCGCCGACATTGACACGGCTGATCGGCCCTCTGTCTGACCTCGAGGGAGAGATACCGCCTGCCACAATAGAGGGCCAGGGGTTGAGATTGGTCACCAAAGAGCTCAAGGTCTTGAGTGAGAGGCTTGTTGAGCTCAAGAGAGAATTTGCAACGAGTTTGAGGGAGAACCCGAGTTTGGTCTGGCAGATGGCAGGCACGGTGGGAGAGGACTTTTGGCCGATATGGGACGGCAGCATGGGCATGGTAAGATGAAGCGATGGGAATGACAACAGACTCGGTCTGCATTGTCCATGCTACATCAGCATACTCGTTTTTCTATCTCCACCCGGCGTTGTGGAGGGGTAGCATCTGAACGGCGTATGCGGCGTGTATTCCAAAACCATAGATTTCGCACAGCATCACCACAATTACAGCAAACATCACACAAATCAATTCTCCAAATCTAATTCTCAAAAACAAACATCACGTCTTTTTCACCCACCTTGACGCTATCCCAATCTTACCCCCAAATCCACGCACAGACACTATCGTGGACTGCAAGCTGCCGTAGGCGCACGCACAACTAATCGCGCATACACATCCCCGCACGTGCTTCCAACCTAACCAACACATGATTGGTCGCCCCTCTGCACCTCCACGTATGAAGCATCGTGTCGCGCACGCTATTGGCTCAAGCCTGTGCCCTTTTTGCCCCTCGAGCCCGCTGGTTTCGATGGTGCAGAAGACAAACTGCTGTTAAAGGAAGGTTGAGGGTCACGATGCATGTGTGGTGTGCTGCGCGATGCCTGGGACGTGCATCGCGGGAGGGTATACAGGCCGTCGGCTTTGGGGCTGGAAGCTCAGGGCGCGGGGATTGTGATTGAGGGTTGGCTTTCGGAGGGATTTGGGATGGGGTTTAGTGTGTGGAAGGTGGAACGTATTCTGGGGGTGTTCTAGCGGCGATTGCAGATCTTGCAATCTACTGGTGGGCGGGGTGTGCGGATGGTGTTGACATACGAAACTGGTCAATGGCATACTGATATGCGTTTAGAACCAATGAATTCGTTGCGTCTCTGCGTAGAGTATGGCAAACGCCATTGACGAGTGTGGAAGCAGCGTTTGCTAGCCGTTGACTTGTCTGGGACGTTGTGGTCGTTATCAGGCATTACGTATCGGTCGTGCGGCCGAGGATATATACACGCCAAGATCATCATCATCATCGCAGACACGACAGTCGTAAATTCGAAGAAGCTGTTTGGTGTAAGATGTCTTTTCTTGAGCTCGAGGGCTTGCATGTGTTCGTTACCGGTGCCGCGGGCGGGATCGGCAGCGCAATAGTGGAAGAGTTCTTAGGTACGCAGGTCGAGAGGACGTGTCTTCAAAAATAAAGCCCTTGCTCCTAGTATTGAAACATCGAGGTCCAGGAACACTGAGAAGGCAAATGCATGCTCTTCCAATGCCAAGCGACCCTCATTGACCCAGATCTCGACGGTGAACATTGACTGACATCTTTCAGCGCAGGGCTGCAAAGTCACTGCACACGACCTTCGTCCAAACCCACTTGCGAAGAGCGAGAATTCAAACCTCTATTGCATAGAAGGCGACATGAACGATGAGTTTTCCATCGCAAATTCGTTCTCGCAAGCAATCGAGCACCACAAACGTCCTGTCAATATCCTATGCGCCAATGCCGGTATCACGGACGAATCGAACAGTGTGTAAACCAAGATATCAATGAAACAGACACTGACCTGGTGCAGGCTACCCAATCTGGGACATGCCCACAGAACTATGGGATCGCACTTATGCTGTGAACGTGCGTGGAACCTACTTGACGATTAAGCATTTCTTGAAGAGCGTCGAGTCAGCGCAGAAAGATTCAGATGCGGAGCTGCCGAATGTCAGCGTTGTGGTCACTGGCTCGGAATGTGGAGTCTTCGGCCAAGCAGGACACGTTGAGTATGCATCCGGCAAGGCAGGATTGCAGTATGGGGTCGTTCGAACTGTGAAGAATGAGATTGTAAGGCTGAATGGGAAAGCTCGAATCAATGCTGTGGCGCCGGGTTGGGTCGACACGAAATTGATCGAGGGTCGTCTGAATGATCCGAAGGAGATGTGGAGGGAGGCTGAGGCGACGTGCGTGAATCTTTGATCCTCCTCGTGTCGAAAGCTAACACATAACAGCGTACCACTAAGAAAGATTGCGCAGCCAACTGATGTCGCGAGAGCAGCTGCCTTCCTGGCATCGCATCGCGCAGCTGGTCACATCTCTGGCCAGTGTATATCAGTGGACGGCGGCATGGAAGGTCGAATCGTCTGGTCGGAGGAGGAGGTGCAGAAATCCCAAGCAACTACGACTGAAGTGGCCACGCCTGGAGTCGAGGGCATAAATGAGGTGTTCGGCACTTCCACACAAGGTGTCCAGATATCCAGTAGACCTGCGACAGCGAATGAGCCTAGTTTGGCTGCAGCAATCTCCTCGAAAAAACCGAAGATCAAGATTCTGCTCTCTGTCGACTTCGACGCTGTCAGTGGCTGGCTGGGCACTGGCCAACATCCGGACAATAACCTTGCAGACTATAGCAGTGGCTTCTTTGCTGGCCAAGTTGGAGTCCCTCGGCTTTTGAAGTTATTCAAGAAGCTAAGAATTCAAGACAAGGTCACCTGGTTCATCCCAGGCCACTCGGCGGAGAGTTTCCCAACCGAGTTCCGGGACATAGTGGACAGCGGGGCAGAGATTGGACTGCATGGCTATTGCCACGAAGGCGCACCTCAGCTCACTGAAACCCAGGAAAGAGACGTCTTGGAACACTGCATAGCACTGTACCAAGATTTGCTGGGAAAGCGCCCACTGGGATATCGTGCACCACTTTATCAACTGCGCGAGAGCACCGTGGCCCTGCTCGAGAAGTACTCCTTCCTCTATGACTCCTCCCTCAGTCATCATGATAGCAAGCCCTATCATATCCCAAGTCTCCCACCACTCAAACCGCCAATATATGAGCCAGACGTTTCTGCGAAGGAGTGGATGCAACCTATTCCCAAACCCAATGCTCCGACTTCAAAAAGTCTAGTCGAGATCCCAGCCAATTGGTACGCTGAGGACATGACGCCCCTACAGTTCTGGCCCCATACTCCGAACTCTCAAGGCTATGTCGATGTCCGCGTGATCGAGAATATGTGGAAAGACAAGTTCGAATGGATCAGGAGCGAGGTGGACGATATGAATGACCAAGATGTGATGGTCTTCCCGCTCGTGCTGCATCCTGATACAAGTGGCATGGCCCACGTGATAGGTATGATAGAAAGAGTGGTGAAGTGGCTACATGGTTGGGGAGACGAGGTCGAGTTTGTAACATATGAGACGGCGGCAAGAGAGTGGAAAGAAAAGAATCCTGTAGAAGCATAGTGCGATGGACGTGTGTCAAATCAGGAATATGGCCATCACAACGGGGAAGAGAACCAAGGCGATACACCTGCATCATGCTGATCGTGCCATATATCTGCCCTGAGACATAACAAAACCCCAAAGTACAGACGGCATGAATCATACGCGCCCCACTGATGGCCGTGTGCTCTATTACTCTACTCCTCCCGAAGAAGTGGATTTCTCAGCGGAAATCATCAGGTCCCATATTTGCTCTCCGAATCATCCGATCGATCTTGTCTCTACAAGCGCTCTACGAAAGTACTCGAAGCGATGTGTTAGGATTGCTCGGTGGATGCGATATGTCGTATGCGGCGGGCCGATTCTGAACGTCACTATGTCATCTTCGCGGGCGAGGGTGCTATGGCCATATTAGCGCGTGAGTCAATACTAATCAATTTTGTCGTACCTGACACGCGGTGGGACAGATGTCGTTTTTTTCTGTGCTGTGGTGTCTGGGTCTGCCGGGGTCCCGGCAATGACGGAAGCGTTGAAGCTCGTCTTGAACAGTGCCGGTGCAAGACTTCATTGGGTTCGAGACCGAGATCGCATAAAGGTGCGCAGGCCAAGTATTCTGTGTCGCTAAAAGTGCTCCCGGAGTGAAACCCCTTCACCTGCCCCACTTAAGTATCCAAACACGAGCACAGACGATTGCTTCATAGCTGAATGACAATTCCTCAGATGATACTAGATTTTCAATAAGTTTGATGGCAGTTCTATCGCTCTCTTCGACGTGTCAGCATTTGTTGCCTGAGACTTGCTGTCGGTCAACAATCTCGAATCCAATTGCAGTTCTGCTCGCCTACGCTAGGCCTCGTCCCTTAATAGAATCGACGTCCGCTTCATGAGAGACATTATGAGAGACCTCTGATTTATCTCTCAATCCAAATGAAGCTCGCCCTCGCGGTCCGCGTACGGATAGTACTTCTGTGTCTCAGTCCATAATGTTTCCTCGTCCAATTGACTTGCATCGAGGCCAGCTATGATGTCCCTGTGAAGTGTCAGTAAGCCCATATGAACTTCGATCGCAAACTTACTTGTCCTCCGCGAGCACCTCAAATCCGGGTACGCAGTCAATGAGCGCATATATCACGTAGCTACCGATAAATGACCAGAGAAACCCAACAGACGCCTCGACAATTTGCACACCCAGCTGTCGCACGTTGCCATCGAATAAGACGCCTCCCGGAATCTCCGTGACCCCGTCATATCCCGCTACCTCTTTTCTTGCGAAGCAACCCGTGGCTATAGTAGCCAAGATGCCACCAAGACAATGCGTCGCAAATGTGTCGCCGTGGTCGACCCAGCGCCATCGCCTCGAAAAGTCTGTGAACTTGATTCGCAGCGCTTGTCGGCAGACTATTGCGCCCAATATGCCAAAGAAGAACGAGGTAGGCAAGTCAATAAACCCAGCAGACGGCGTGATCATGATAAGTCCCGAGATCGCGCCCATGAAGCAAGAGTCAAAGCTCCACCGTCCGACTTCCGCGTAGGTGTACAACATCCAGGTAAGTGCTCCGCTCGCTGCGCAAAGGTTGGTAACGCATAGAGCCATGATGGACTTGAAATTGAAAGCAAGAGTCGTGCCAGCATCAAAAGCGAGCCAGGAGCCCCAAATACTGATCATCGCAAGAAGTTGGCATAAGGAGTTGACCGGCCGGTGTATCACGAGATGGGATGGTGTCCGCGTCGCTGACTTGCGCGATCGGAACAGCGGATATGATAGGTAGACTGACATAGCCGTGGCGGTGGCACCAGAATTAATGTGAACAGGTGTTCCTCCTGCAAAATCGAGAACACCAAGGTCCATGAGAAAGCCTCCGCCCCACACCATATGCGCCAATGGATTATAGACGAAGGTGGACCACAGCTGAGCGGATCAAGTTAGCCCTCATATGCAGGGCATAAGGTGTAGGAACTCACAAAGATGAAAGGAATTAATGGCAACAACCGTCCCCGCTCGCAAGCACCGCCGACAGCAATGGCGCATACAGTCGCTTGGAACACCAACTGGAAGAAGCTGAACAGTACGGCGGGAATAGTGCCTACAGGCTCAGCAAGCACATCCTTGTGGAAGGCATACTTGAAGTCGCCGAATATGGCACCTCCTTCGCTGTAAGTCAAGGTATAGCCAATCAAGAACCATTGAATGGAGCACACGATGACGGCCAGGATAGCCGGCATGATAGCAGCCAGGGAGTTGGAGCGTGTCGTGTATCCAGAGTAAGCGATGCCAACCGCGGGGATGATTCCCCAACCTTCTTACGGTCAGATCATGGTTTCAGGCCCATAGTATGAATGCCTGATTTTGTGATGTGAGAAACATACAGAAGACGGAACACTGCCAGATGTGAAGATACGAAGTCAGTGTATGTCTCACATCCACTCCGTACACCAACACTTACGACAAGCACGAAGAGGGTATCTGTACGATCACAAGCCTCCCATGCCTTCAAGACATCGGTTGGAAGCCCCATGATGGCCGTCTGAAGGCAGAAACGAAAAAGAACGCGTCTCTGATCAGGTCTCAAATGTCGAAGTCAGGGGACTGTGGTCAGAGTTGGAAGAAGTAGAGTGAAGCCTGCTCATGTCGCGCAGGTACGCGTCCCTTCTTGGTCGGCCGAACGCATGCAGGCATTGGGACTCCGCTCCTCTCTGGGCATGCCTAGCTTTGAGGCGTCTGATACGCATCACGTTTGCTGGAATTGGCATGGGGTTATCAAATGAAGGTTAGTGAATGCAGGCTAGCAGCGCTCATAAGATAAGGATGTTACTCCAAGCCCAGGTGGCGGAAGGGTAGCTGGGAAGAGTGCGGCAGGTTCATGACACGTGGGACATTGTACGTTGTACATTGTAGTTCGCATAGTCGTATCGAAAACCTTTTCATACGGAGTATCAGTGATCTGTGCTAGTTGAATGAATGCTTCGGTACCAACGGTTTCCTAGCCCCTCGGCTATTCTTACCCCACAACCCCACGCCAATCAATTGGCCTTTCGCAATGAGATTCACGGTACATCACCAACGACACCACCGCCATGTCGGATAGTGAAGAGAACGATGTGTTCGGGGTGAGTCAGGACCTTGTTCCACCTGCTCCGATCAAAGCAGCAGGGATCACGGAGATCGATTTCGATGGCCTACTCTCGCCGCCACTCAAGCTGCACGAGGATCTGAAGAACGGATGCGGCGGACAACTGTGGCCAGCGGGCATGGTCTTGAGCAAGTACATGCTCAGGAATCACGCGCAAAGTCTCGTCGGGAAGGATATGTAGGCGGTGTATTCGTGGTTGCGAACACGATGCTCACTCTTCATAGCGTTGAGTTGGGCGCAGGAGGCGGCCTTGTTGGGTACCGTAGGTTTCGCTGGCCTTAATAGTCCAGAGAGCTAACTTTTGTGAAGCCTCGCATTATCGCTGGGATGTAAGACCGATTGTGCATTACATATTACCGACCAGGAACCGATGTTCGATCTCATGTAAGTTGTCCATGTACCAAATGGATGTGAGACATACACTGACTTCGTACCTCCAGGAAGCGCAATATCATCCTTAATGGCCTGGACTCGCGCGTGACAGCTTCGGTATACGACTGGGGTGAAACAACACCATCGCAGCTGCCCAAACATCCTGATGTCATTCTTGCCGCGGACTGCGTGTACTTCGAGCCTGCCTTCCCGTTGCTTCAGCAGACGTTGAAAGACCTGATTGGAGATAACACGACATGTTACTTCTGCTTCAAGAAGCGAAGGAGGGCCGATCTGCAGTTCATGAAGGTAGTGAGGAAGTTGTTTGACGTGCGACAAGTGGACAACGACCCTGATAAAGAGATCTATTCCCGAGAGAGTCTGTTTCTGTATGTATTCAGTTGTCCTGACTTGGGCTTTGCTAAATGTGTGCAGGTATTGTATTACGAAGAAGATATCACCATAAATGACATCAGCATGTTCGTGATTGCTTGAAAGGTGGACCTTGGTTTGGCTGTGCTGCGCATCCCAACACCTGTTCTTAGCGCCACCGCGAACTACGGTAGCCCGAGAGCTTAGAGTTCATGCGTAGATTCGAATGCTTAAGAGTGCCCGTCTATATTCGAATGATCTCGCATTCGATCGAAGTTGACCAGCAAGTCGCTGAAGCTAGACACAGTCTATCTTCGAGATGATGGAAGGTGCAAATGAGTTTGGTTATTACCACAACAATGATACGGGTTATGTACCGCCGCAGCAGCCCGCGGAACAGCCTCTTCAAGCTGATATTCTAGGTATGCAGTATCCTGGCTATCTCCAGGATTCCTGGGTAAGGTCCAGGGTGCAGGAGCAGCAGGAGCAGGCTCAGCTGGATGTATACTACGCGCCACAGCCTGTGTACTTCTGGGGTGTCGCATGCGGAAATGCCATGATGCAGCCTGGTTATCTTCAATTTATGCCAGCTGCGCCTACCTTTCATGCAGAGGTCCCTTCCAGCTCCGATTCTTCCTCCGTCTGGACAGCTGAGCCCTCGCCACCACCCGTCGACGAGGAACTGGTTCCAGAATACGGGCTGCCAAAAAGGCAGCTTAACAACCTGCAGAAGGAAGGATGGCCATGGACGAAATTGGAGCGAGATCGGGAGCCGGAGTCGCCTCATCTCCACAAACGTTCCAGGCAACATTATCTGTGGGAAAAGGTTGAAGGTTGTCGCGACTGCGATTTCAAGACCCGCAACCTCCGAACACTGGCTTCAGGTCCTCGAAGGCCTCCTTCGCCGGTCACTCAAGGGCCCACAAGCCGCGTCTGGGAGCTGATCCCGGCTGCGAGGCGTGGCCGCCCACCTGTGAGGAGGTCATCCTAGCGGCGTTGACGCCTCGAAAGATGATTTCCTATGGTTACGTTTCATCTCTACAGCATCTCCACTCTGTCAAGCAGTCATCTGTCCGTCCTTCGCGCCGCTTTCGCCCCTCAGGACCAGTTCCATCGCCACGACTTCGTCCTCTTCAAACACCAGCACATCTCGAACGTACCCTCGAACACCACCGTATCTTTCCGCCACCGCATCCAAGAACGCCAGTATATATTCTCCTTTGACTTGTACGAATTCCCGAATTCCCGGCGTTTCATTCGTCCACTCTTTGTTCCACAACTTCAGCATCTGTAGCAACACCTCGCGCCTCGGCTCCACACCGATACGCGTCAGGGTGTAGTCGTATGCGATAAGCTCGCGCGACGCGCCTGCGAGCGATAGAAGCAGCGCGGATAGGACGCCGGTGCGATCTTTCCCTGCTTGGATAGAGTTAGCCTGGCCCCCCCCCCAAAAAAGAGAAAGAAAGAAACGACCCAAAAAAGAGATAATCGAGGTCCGCCGCCAACGAGTCAGTTGAAGCAACCCACATACATGCGAATGGACGACAGATCTGGTGCGACACCACAGACACCAACGTACCGCGTCCCTACTCGCCGCCAAGGAGTCGTTCCATCAAAACACGTATCATGCGCCTGACAGATCTGGCGCGGCCCTATCATCCCCCATGCTGCACGAAAAAAGAACACAAACAACTCGACTCACCAGTACAGTGCACCACCATTCCCCCATCTATCACCACCCAACCCCTAACCCACTCAAACGCCCTCCGAAAACCCGGCGCACATATCTCAGCAATCTCGCAATACATCTCCTTATACGCTTTCACACCATCCTCCTCCACAAACTTACTCATTCCAATCGGCGAAGGCGCTTTCGTAAACGGGATCCAAACACTCGGCACCGGATTCGGATGGCGCTGGACTTCGGACTCGCTGCGCAGGTCTAGGATTGTTTTTATGTTGAGGTTGAATAGGGAGGGAGGGGTTACGGAGGAGAGGGAGCCGGAGCGGTATATTAGGGAAGGGGGGATGGGGGAGTGCGGGAGGAGGCCTAGGTCGCGAATGTTAATGGCTTTTGGGAGGGGGATAAACGGTTGGGCAGACAGGATTTCGTGGATGGTGCCGTTGTTAAGGGGAATGTTCATGTCTGTTTTAAGGAAGTCGGCGTTGGGGAAGAAGTTTGGCATTTTGAAGGGGCCGACAAAAGTTTCTTGCGAGTATTCTTGGTTTGATCCCGATGTTTTGTATTCGTAGTCTTGCCGGACTGTCAGAATTGATGGGTCGTGATGAAGTTCTAATGCCATGTTACCGTGATGTTATGGATGGAGAAGTGATCTCCCTCTGAAGCTCACCAAGTCCTCCATCGACGTTCAGAACTCCTACCAGGACTCAACCCCAGGTCTGAGCTCAGCACCTGCATTCTTCTCGCATTCTAGCGTGCTCGTATTTCGCATTACTTTCTCCTCCGATGTTTACTGGCTCAGCATTTCTGACATGGCACTTAGCCTCGCGGAAGACCGTCGCAGTCCTTCAACAATATGAGCCCCATGCTTCGCCAGATGAGTCAGTAGGGTTCTAGAACACAGTAAGATCTCATCATCAAGGAGAGCTGGTTCAAGCTGAGTTCTGTCACAAGAGACTGCGCATTGGCGCAGAGGACAATCAATTGCGCAGATGCGCAGACCAGACCATGGTGGAAGCATAGAACGAATGCACGAGTTAGTGTTTGACGTTGTCATTCCATTTCCTTTATTTTGATTTTGCTATGTAGATGGGGTTTGATCGGAAACCTTTTCATGTTGTTCAAGCCTATATGTTGCGCATGTCACTTTTGTACGCCGAATCGCCACTCAGTCTGCACTTAGTAATCATCTCCTCGACTCACAACCTCTTTACATGTCGGTCTCAGGATGAAAGTCTATATGGAGTCAGCTCACACTTCTCTCGATCTCCATGGGCAAGACTTACGTGTTCGCTTTGTGCCGTGTAGCTGCCCTTCACATCGCACAGTGGTGGATATGCCTCTACGATGCCCGCTGAGACGAGATTGTTCAGGCCCAGTAGGTACTTGTCGTGGCCCAGACGGTCAAGGTATCGCCTGCAGAATGGTAGTGTGCCGAAGTTCTTTGTGATGCTGTTGAGCAGCGTTTTCGCCGATGAGACGCGCAGTGCAACCTTGGGCGCATCCGCGCGTTTGGCGTAGTGAGATGTCTCCATCTGGCAAAATTTCAGTATGTTTCGTCATCAGCAGCGTTGTGTGACGTACATCATCTCGCACATAACCCTTTCCTGTGCTACCAAATGTCTCAATGGCAAAGGTTTCACCCTCCTCCATCTTCGTCTGGTCACCTCCCTTGACGATCGGCACCGTCTTGCCGCCGTGGATCGTGTAGTGTCCAATGCTGTGTCCATTCAAGTTGCGAATGCACTTGACGGGCAGCATCTCGCCCTTGATCTCGACCTCGTAGCTCTCCATGACTTCTTGAATAGCGGCACCAATATCTGACATGCGCACGTCGATACCAGCCTCCTTCACACCAGCGTTTGTGGCTGCCTTGCAAGCTTCGACAAGAGGGTCGTAGACGGGGTCGAAAGTCATGGTGAACGCTGAGTCGACGATGCGTCCATTGATGTGCACGCCGAAATCGACCTTCATGACATCCTCGTAGTTGACCACCATCTTGTTCCCCGCATTTGGTGTGTAATGTGCCGCGCAGTGGTTGATGCTGAGACCAGTTGGGAAGCCCATACCAGCTATTTGCGCATCGCCCTCTTCGAGACCCTGGTGTCCACACAGTGCGCGCACAGAATCCTCGATGCCCTCGGCAATCTCTGTGAGACTCCTGCCGGGCTTGATGAAGTTGCGCGCCCATTGTCGTACCTCGCGGTGGATCTCCGCGCCGCGACGGTAGTCTGTGAGGAAATCATTGTTCATGCGGTCGAGGTGGCGCTTCTCTTCGCTGGTGGTGCGGTATGAGTTCTCGTTCGGGTACTCTGAGATCTCGCCCTCGGGATATGAATCGTTCAAGAAGATCTCGTGTACGGGTACGCGGGGTGGTGAGGTCTGTGTCTTTGGTCCTGAGGCGCCTGCCGCGCCAGCCTTCTTCTTCTTTCTGGGCTTTCTCTTCTTTTTCTTCTTTGTCGCCCCTTCCCCGGTTTCTGGTGCACCTTCCTCAGCCTCGTTATCGTCTTCGGAGTCGTCATGTTCGGCGTCGCCATTTGCCCTTTCGCCGTTTTGTGTAGTCCCGTTGGTGGGCTTGCTCTTGGTATCGTCCACTGCGGAGGTCAGCTCATAGTTCAGCTGTGCTATTGAAGCAGTAGCACGTACACTTCAAGTTGGCGACGCCTTCCGCTGTTTGGGCCGCCATGTTTGCAAGTGGAAGGAGTCAAGTCGTAGGGCCGGGCTGGAGCAAATGCGAGTTTATCGAATCTCGAACTCAGCATCCGCCCCGCTAGCGGCCATTCCGATGTCCACGCGCGGAATTCAGCCTCGCTAAGAACCCTGCCGCTCCTGCCAATCGATAACGTGCATGACGTCTGCATGCGCGGTCATTGAAACATTCACTTCTCCAACGCCTGGCGATTCATCCACCAACACCTACTAATCGTAATGGGCGATGCCACCCCGCCCATCACTTCTCCTGCGGTCAATCGCTCGTTCCTCACCGCCATGGACATGTCAGTCATGTCGGCGCCCTCCACTGCGCACATCTCAAGTTTCGTTCTTTCACGCGACCGCACCGCGCTTCGCCGATAGCCCACCGAATCACTACGAAACATTGCAATTAACCTCGAGCGCAAGCCCAGCCGACATCAAACGCCAATTCTATGCTCTGTCGAAGCAACACCACCCCGATCGCAACCCTGAAGATCCTACAGCGAGCACGCGCTTCGTCGCCATAAGCGAAGCATACCACGTGCTGTCCGTCCCAGAGAAGCGTGCTCAGTATGACGCACAATTACACCAGTCGGAGCGGCGAGGCGTAGGCTGGGGCAAGAGTGACGGTTACCCGCAAGGAAGCTATTCCTCCGCAGCATACGGCTCAAGACCAGCAAGCGGGTTGAATAAGAAGCGCAGCACATTCCGAGGCCCGCCGCCTAGCTTCTACAAATCTGGTGGTTATGGTGAACATGGCGCGAAAAGAGCGGAATATGCATATCACAACCCGCACGCCAAGGGCAAGAGCCAAGAAACGCCAAACGAGAGTTATGGCGATTTTGGAGGTGGGTTTGGTCCGGGACAGCAGAAGCAGGGTAATCAGGTCCCGCATTTCAACGATCGCAAGCACAAGGAAACGCATGATAATATCAATCAGCACATTTTCTCGAGAAGAAGGAGAACTGCACGGTCTGCGGCTACAGAGAATGAGTATCAGAGAGAGGACATGCTCGTGAACTTCATGATGGTCTCAGGTGTCATTGGCTTGATCGGCATGACTGCGAAGTACTTCAACGATAAGAATGAAGCCAGCCATCACGCTGTGAAGGCCAGATCATGATCCCTTGCCGGGACTTGTACATATACACCAAACTTAAGATGAACACATGGCATGTTTGCAACGAGATAGGTTGACGTACATGCACCATATACTACATCCGCTCACTGCATCAGATCGAGACGAGGATACCGCACGCTATAGAACCAAAGGAATCTAAGTACGAGCGCTTGCACTCTTTTCTACATGGACTCATTAGGGCATTTAACCCTCGAAGGTGAAGCTGGTGCCGAGCTTGTGGCCGGCCTCATTCAGCTTCTGGGTATCGAAAGAGCCGCCAATACCGAAGGTCAGACCGGAGTTGACCTTGGTGTTGTAGGCGAGGGACGCAATGCCGAGGTTGTTGATCTTGGCCTGCACAAATTTGTCAGTCTTGCAGTCTCTCGAATGATCTCTAGGGTCCAATGCGTACCTTGGCGAAGGAAGCAGGGTCGAGCTTGTACTTGGCGGCAAGCTCAAGACCGACGTTGGAGCCGGACTTTGAGTCCCAGGTGGCCTTAGCACCAGCCTCAACAGCGGGGTTGACACGCTGGTAGTACGAGGCAGTGAAGACGCTCAAGGAGTTGGTGGCGGTAACAGCGGCGTTGTAGAGAGGGGTGGTGTAGCCAAGAGCAGCGCTGTACTTGGTGATGGCGGCCTTTTGGACGTCGTAGCCGACCTCACCACCAACAACGAAGCCGTCGTGGGCAACGACAGCATCGGCGATAGCGCCAATAGCGCCAGCGGGCGAGTAGTCGACGAAAGCACGGCCGTGGATGTTGGGCTGCTTGAAGTGGAGGTTGAGCTTCTGGCCCTTGTTGCCGGCGTTGGGCGCAAAGTTGGAGAGAACCTCAGCTTTCAGACCGCTGGCGAAGGTGTCGTTGAGCTCGACCTTGGTCGCGAGGAGGTTGGCGGTGTTCCACGACTGGGTGATGCTGATGCCTGCGCGTCTTTTCGTCAGCAGACTGATTCCTACGCTGGTCATAGCAAAGTTGCCGGGTGGTTGTAGTATATGATATATGTACGACGAAAAGGAATCGGTGTCGCGGACTGGCACGACTAGTGTTACGGAACGTGGGGTAATACCGTTGGAGAGCGCCTTCTTTCCCTCGAGCTGTTCAAGATTTTGTTAGCAGTGCATTTCTTCCGCTGAGTTCTGGGAATGCATACAGAAGAGGTGACGGGCCCGTTGTGTGCGGAGGTGCCCTTGGCGGTGAAGTTCACGCCATTGGGAGCTTTCAGCTTAACCTCAAGAGCAGCTGCAGAAGTGTAAGTGGTTGTGCGTAGTGCTCAATTGATGTCTCCGACCTGCGGCAGTGTGATAGAAGTCCTTGTTGATGAGCTAGAGGGCCACAGAGTCAGCAATTGCGCAATCGGAAGCTGTTTGGTGCATAACATACGTCGTTGGAGGCCTTCGCGATATCGCTGAACGCGGGCGGCGGGAACTTGGGGACGATCTTCTCGACTTTGACGTATTCAGTCATGATGGTGATGGAGTGCGAATAAGGGTTTGTGGGTTTAGAGGGGTGTTGTGGTGGTTGCTAGACGAAACGAAAGCAAAGTTCTGCGCAACAGAAAACAACTCAGAGGCTCCCACGCTGCAGGGCACACAATCGGCGCTAACGGCGCTTTGCGGGACGGTACTGGCTGACGCTCGTCCATACAGCCGACAACGTGCATCTTGCGACGTCCCCTGCGTCTCTGCATTCGAAAGACTATACTACGTATTTGTGCATGCTAGTCACACTCTTGGTGGACTATTTGCAAAGTTGAAGAGTCTGTGATCACAGTAGTTCAGTATGTCGGTCTTGTCATCTTTTATCTCAACCATGGTTCATGAAACACCAGCCATGCCTAGGAGTTCCCAATTGTCCACACCGCTTCTTGGGCATACTCACCAACACACTCGCTATTGCTGGCACTTTGGAGTCGACTCACATGATCAATTCGCAGCTTCATGTTCCTTGGGTGGCTCGAGCAGCATCGAACTTCACAATCAACCCTTAGGGCACATGTCGCATGACCAGAGCTTCGATGAACTGCACTCTTTTTCAACGGCCGACATGCTTTCCACAGAGTCATGTTGCTAAAAGATCTAGTTAGGTCTGCCGTTCACCAAAAAAGAGTATCTAGCACGTAAAGCTTGTCTTGGGTTGATAAGAATTTCGAAATGGTCAGAAGAGTCCAGATACTACGAACTTATCCAAAGAAACATTGATACAAAGAAACCTCCGGCGCCTCTCCTGCTTTCGGAGTTCGCTATGCAGCAAAAGGCTCGGGGTTCTAGACGGTGAGTGCAGCTCGATTTCATCCAGGTGGCTTATCGATAAGAGCGTTCAATTCAGCCCTGCAGCTCCGGGCGAGCGAGATCGGTCTTCTAGGTCGGTGTCATTAGCTCCACCAATCCGCCCCGCCTAAACAAATAAATTGACAAAGTGACTCTTGCATCATTACCAACGGTGTGCTGACAGCAAGGGTCTAGCCCACTTTTTGTTGATAGCTGACCAGTTAAACTGTCTGTTTGGCGCCCCCACCGTCAGCGCTATATCGTTTACGGAAGGTGGGGCTAAGCAGCACATGACACAGCCAGTATGATGGGGTGAAGCCGCAATCGCTAGCGACTGTACGTCTCGACCTGGGTCAATACTGTTTCTATACAAGCTCACAATTACTTCCACACATCTGCAACTGTTACACGCACAATTGACCCCAAAACCTATTAAAAAATTGGTTGAATTCTTTCACACACCAGGACAACCATGTCGACATTCGGCACCCACTTCAGGGTCACGACGTATGTGACAAGCCAGCGCAAATATGGTGATTAATTACTAACTCAAGTCCAGCTATGGAGAATCGCATTGTCTCTCGGTCGGTGCGATTGTTGACGGCTGCCCGCCAGGCATGGCCCTCACCGACGACGACATCCAGCCTCAAATGACGCGCCGAAGACCGGGACAATCTGCAATCACGACCCCCCGTAACGAGAAAGATCGCGTGGAGATACAATCTGGTACCGAGTTTGGCATCACACTCGGTACACCCATTGGCCTGAGGGTCATGAACGAGAATCAGCGCAAGCAGGATTATGGAAACAAGACAATGGACATGTACCCGAGACCAAGCCATGCGGATTGGACTTATTTGGAGAAGTACGGTGTCAAAGCCAGCTCAGGAGGTGGTAGAAGCAGTGCTCGTGAGACAATTGGTGAGTCATTCCTGGTAATTCGAGCGTGGTGAGGAAACTAATATTATGAAGGACGCGTTGCAGCCGGCGCGATAGCAGAGAAGTACCTACGCGAAGCATACGGCATCGAAGTTGTTGCCTTCACTGCCTCAATTGGCAATGAGTTCCTCTTCCCTCCCACACTCGAACATCCTACAGCCACCACAAACCCCGAATACCTGAAGCTACTCGACACAATCACGCGCAAGCGAGTTGACGAGTTTCTGCCTGTGCGGTGTCCCAATGAAGATGTTACGAGGCGCATGGAGAATTTGATCGCGAAATACCGGGACGCTCAAGACAGTATCGGCGGCACTGTGACCTGTGTAATAAGAAATTGTCCGACAGGTCTTGGAGAACCATGTTTTGACAAGCTTGAGGCAAAGCTTGGACACGCCATGCTTTCCATTCCGGCAACCAAAGGCTTCGAAATCGGCTCAGGCTTCGGCGGCGCGCAGTTGCCTGGCTCAATTCACAATGATCCGTTCATCAAGGCACCTGCAGTGCCGGCCGGCGAGGACCCTTCGGCGAACGTGCGTCGCCCGCGGCTCACCACCAAAACAAACAACTCGGGCGGCATCCAGGGCGGAATCACAAATGGCGCACCTATCTACTTCAATGTTGCGTTCAAGCCACCGGCGACCATCGGGCAAGCGCAGACGACAGTGACATACGATGAGAATGACGGTGTGCTAGAGGCAAAAGGTCGTCATGATCCGTGTGTAGTACCTCGTGCAGTACCCATTGTAGAGACCATGGCAGCATTGGTGATCATTGATGCCGTCCTTGCTCAGCAGGCGAGAGCAGGCGCGAGGAGTTTGTTACCACCGCTTAAAGGTGTAATGCCTGTGGATAAGTGATCTCCGCGAAAGGTAGTATTGTGGCTTTCTGGTGGATTTTCTCGGCATAGGTGTAACATAAATGGGCACTTGCTATCAAAAGCGAAGAGTCAATTACTCAATCGAGTCAAGCTCATAAAACCAGCCTCGATTGACGTAATCCAGCCATCATCCGTCGGCAGTTGAAAGTTCGGCGTGTACGTGGATTTCCAGCGGCTCATGACTTTTGTAGCAATTGCAACGGCAGGGCAGGTGTAACCAAGAACAGAAAGAATGGGCAGATGGGACGGCACCCGACTGCTGTCTTTGAAGTCTCGGAACGAATTGGGTTAAGCGAGAATGTGGGTTATGGTGGCGAAATGTCAAAAGTTTCCAGATAGCGGATGATAGTCGATCAGCCCAGCCACAGTACACTGCAGGCGGGTAGAAGCATGAACCAGTCAAGATGCATGAGATTGTGCCACAGCGGTCATCGATATTTGAGGCAGAGAAATCGGCCGAGTTCTACAACGTCGACGTTCAAACAACGGCGTGGCCGTGCTCCAATCGGGCCTTCTCTCCACAAGTCCCTGCAGATCATGGAGAGTAGGGAGGCGAGAACATGTGCATTCGCCAGGCCACCAATCGACCGCGACTCTTTCCTCCCTCTCTTTCATGTTCCATCTTCATCGAGATCACAGTCTCTGGGTCCCGCACTCGTTCGGGTGGACAAAGTCTTTTTCGAGTCAGAGATCAGTCTTTCCGTGTCGAGTAAAGCAAATTGACGATCTTTTCTGCTCCCCATTCTGCCGACCGTGCTAGCGGTACTTCCCAGGCCAAATTTTCCTTTGCAGCACGAGGCGTGAGGCATGCGGCACAGCAACGACGGGTCCAAGCAGAGAAGTAGAATTGCAGCGATGCAGTAGATCCAAGATTCCCACGGGTCGCGTAGTTATCACTGCGGTCCGTAGTGGGAGCAAACGCTAGCACCGTGACTAGTCGAGCATGGGAATCACAAACTCGATACGAATTGCCGTTTGAGGCGGATGGCATTGTGCGCGCCCGCCGCTTCGCCCCTCGGTACCATGCAACATGTTCTTCGGGAAGCACGCGTCTGTTCCTCTTTCTAGAACAGCTGAACCCCTGGGCCAATTGACACGCCCATCTTGTCGGGTTCGAGGAGACCTTTGCCACCTGCGGCCTACGCCCAGCCCATGCGACTATTAGCCTCAAAAGAACGAACAGCGACCATTGAGGCAGGCGCGTCTGGCCTCAAACGTCACGGCCACCAAATACGTCTTGACACGACCTTTCTGCTTGGATGGTGGCTAAAGTTCCCGCGTGCAGCGCATGACCCAGAGCATGTCAAGGTCCCCATTCCCTTCCACGGAGCGCTCAAATTCGTCTTTGAATCCCTCTGTACGATCAAGTCATGGCCCGCGGCGCTGCAGCCTCCTCGCACAGGGACGATCAAGACGACCCAGCCCAGGGAGAGTCCAAGGCCAGCAAGCGGCGGTGCGTCCAGTCAGCTTGTGTTCCATGTCGCAAGCGGAAATCTAAAGTGAGTTGACTCGTACTATGCCCGACGGCTCCGTGCAGTGGTTTGATGTTGAAGACGGCCCTCCGCGGACATCCAACACCGAGCTTTTTGTCTCTGGCCCGCAGGTCGGACCCAGCTTCCGCTCCTCTGAGAGTCGCTGCTGACACCAGCCCTACAGTGCGACGGCGGCACTCCCGTATGCGCGACCTGCACGGCCGTCTACAAAACAGAATGCTTCTATGACCCTGAAAGCGAAAGCCGTCGCTCAAAAGCAGCGTCTACCTCCGCCCCGAGCGCAGGCACAAAGCGCGATGCTTCAGTCGTCACTTCCTCACCGTCCAGCAGCAACAGTGCATCCAGTGCCGAGTTCATTATCAGGTCTCTACGCCAGCTTCCCGAGGAGCACGTCCACGAGTTCATCTCACACATTCGCAAAGACCCCAAAGCTGACATACCGACCCTTGCTGAATCATGGCGCAAGAACGTGAGCCTGCCACCCAGCGCACCTCTCGAAAGCCTCAGCCTGGAATCGGACCTGAGTGTGCTGCTCGGAAAGCCGGCAATCACGCACTATGGTCAGAGCACACACTTTGGTCACTCGGCTGGTCTGGGTCTGGTTCCTGAAGATGAAAACTTTGGAGTTGGCCAGGTACGGACCCGCAATCCGCATCTCAATCGCAAAGGGACGACGTGGACGACTGTGACAAGTGACCTGGCTTTTGTCGAGAAACTGCTTATCCTTTACTTCACGTGGAACCATCCCTTCTACATCCTCTTCAGCCGCGAGTGTTTCTACAAAGACTTCAGAGCCGGTCGCGACAAATACTGCTCACCTCTGCTGGTCAACGCTATCTGCGCCTACGCATGTCATCTCACAGACGACCCCGCCGGACGAACAGACCCTTCCAACTTCCGCACCGCCGGCGACCACTTCTTTGCGGAAGCGAGGAGGCTCCTGTTCGAAGATGAGACACCGAGCCTGACAACTACACAAGCACTCTGTGTCATGTCCATGCGCGAGCCGAGCGCTGGGCGCGACAGTCCCGGCTTCAGTTACATTGGCAGATGCATGCGCATGTGTGTTGAGCTTGGTCTGCATCTTAACAATAGCGCGAGCCCGATGTTAGGGCTGACGCCGAGCGAGATTGAGGTTAGGAAGGTCACTTTCTGGGGCTGCTACACTGTAGACTCGTGAGTTCAGACAGTCTTCTTCCATTGTTACTTGCTGACGCTACGCAGAGTATATTCCATTTGCTTGGGTCGTATCGCCCAATTGCCCCGAGCAGCCGTTACTCTTGACAAACCTATACTCGAAGAGGTACCCGAAATCCCCGAAGCATTTCCTGGCGCAGCGCGTGTACAGCCTGGTATCGTCACAACACGCATGTTTCTTCAGGAATTCACAATGCTCTCAGAGCTCATCAACGATAACAATTACATTTTCTACGCACCAAAGGAGCGTCTTACAAGCTCAAAGTTGCTAGAGTGCTACAATAAATATCAGGCTTGGTACCGGAAGCTACCGTCACAATTAGCAATCGAGGGGAAGAAGCACCCGGAGCCACACGTCCTCGTTCTACAGTATGCTTGCTCCAATCCTCATGATACGGTCCTGTGTTGACAAAGACAGTATGCTCTACCACACGATCATCGTGCACCTTTTCCGTCCGATGTTGAAGGTTGAGCTCATTCACTCGGATTTGCGGCCACGCGACATATGTATTGAAGCTGCGAACAAGGTTTCAAGCATCGTCAGAATCTACCGGCAGTCCTACGATTTCCGCGTTGCACACCTGCTCATACCACACATATTGCTATCTGTCAGCATAGTACATCTTCTGTACTCCAAAGATAACCGAACCTCCTACCAAAACCTTATTGAGGGACTCCAAGGTCTCGAAGACGTCCACGTATGTCATTACTTTGGAGCTCGCAGCTTTCGGATACTACACACGTTAGCAAAGACGTGGAACCTTGCATGGCCGGAGGAGATGCGCAACTCCAAACTTGTTCCAAAGAGCAATCCGGACAAGCCACGAGGAACTGTCAGCCCACCGCCGGACCCCCTATTGGTGGCTCCAAATTCAATCACAGCTACGGCTGACCGTATGGGACCGAACATACCCTATCCGCCCATTGGCCATCCACAAAGACGAGAGAGTCTCACTATGTTCGGAGGACAGGCCGGTCTTCAAATTGCGACTCATCCCGTCATATCTCGGCCCGGCAGTGTTCCATCGCACCAGTCCCCCGTCGTTGGCCACACTCCCGCCCAGCCTTACACCAACACGCTACCACTATCTTCGTACCAGTACTCCCAGTCAATGGCAACAGTTCCATCCAATGCGCCTGCAGCAATAAGTTCACCCAATACCGACACGGCCGAGACACTTTTTTGGAATCCCATACCCGGTATGCCTGGTCCGATACTGCCGCGCAGCAACTATCAAATCAGCCCCATGGGACTTGACAGCGTGCTGCAATCAACAGACATGGGCGATCGACTCGGACGAGATGGATTCAAGATGAGCGAGGATTGGCAGTCGTCCCACGTGAACGGATTCGATGATGCAGGAACCAACAACGGTTTCACAGCGCCACACAGTCAAGCAGGCGCTGGCTACCTCCACCGATCGACGAGCTACGCGCAGCCGGATGCGGTCACATACCAGCATTCGCCGCACACTGCGCATCACAGACACGCAGGCCAGGAGGAATATGATGGGGCTTGGTACAACAGTCAAATGAGTTGACACCGAGACAATGTTGCTACGATGTTGAAAGCATGGGCCTGAACCGAGAATACCTCGATTAAAATGTTGTAATATACTCGATTGTGGAAGAGGGACTTGGGGCGGCAAGCGTATACATTTTCGGTCGTTTTGAAGGCTGGGTTAGATGATGTACGAGAGCGAGGTTACGGCGACGAGGATTGGCCGATTTCCTAGAGTCTAAGGGGGACGAGGACAGGGTGGGGTTTAGAAATGCTGCTAGGCATTAGAAACTAGATCCGTGTTGTTGCAAATACATAGTACCACTTAACTCGTCCTAAACTCCTCTATGAGATGAGGCGCGGAAACAGCGCCGGTCCAGCTACTTTTGCATTAATGTGCCTGGAGCAGATCAGCTCGTTCAACATTAAATTTACGTATAGCCCAACATGTACAAAAAAGGGTATCCCAAAAAGCCTAATAAAATCCCAGAATCCCAAAACTCCTGTCTCAGATGAATCATCCCAAATGACTGATTATGGCTGCCACCAACCTCGCTTCACCGCACGCCCTTCTCGTCTTCTCGATTCCACCGCCCCGCCTCAACAAGCACACTCGCCGTCCCCGCACGCTCTTCATACAACTTCCTCAAATCATCCACAGACTGCTTCTTGAGATTGAGCTTCTTGGGCGTCAACATCTTTCTATCCAGACACGGATCGACCGGTGGATTCCGGGCTTCGAAGCTTGGCATTCTGTGTAAGAGACCGGGGCTCACGGCGCGAGGCTTCGGGCCGGGGACGGGCAGGGATGTGGATTTGGAGGGAGGACGGTTTGTGATGGGGTTAACGGGGGTGCTTGGGTAAACGGGGCGGGCGAGGCCGGTGATGGTGGGGATGCGGTTTGCTGAGGCGGGGATGTTTGGGCGGCGGAATTCCACGGCCGATGCTAGTTTGGAGTCTAGGCTTGATGGCGAGGTCGTGATTGTGGGTGACGCATGTTGGATAGGTGTGAATGGCACAGGTGATGGGCCTCCTCTTGACGTCGATATTTCGCCTGCTCCATTGCCAGTGGATAGGGTGTGTATATTCGCGAGACCTGGTAGAGCCCTTGGTCCATGTGTTTGACTCGCGCTCGTCGATCGCGAGCCACCATCATTCCACATTGATCCTGGCGTTGGCGCGACAACAGATTTCTCCACGTTATCAACCTGCGTTGCTGTCAGGGTCTTCCTTTTCGGAACGTTGAGTTGAGCAGCAAATGCGGGCACAGGATGATAGTCCCTTTGAGTGCTCGACGATTCTGATGAAGAAGCAGGAACAGAATTGGAATTTCGCATACCAGACTTCTCATCTGAGCCTTGATTAAGCCGCGGAGGGAGCGGTGGTGCACCATCCCCGTCGTTTCTCCGAGGAGCAAAGCCGTCGGTGGTGGTTGCATAGGTGATTGGTGACTCTGCTACGTCTCCTGGTGCATCTGAGATCACTGTTGAATATCTTGGAGGTGGTACCTGTAGTGGTGGCGCAGGTTTTCGCCTTGCTGATTCGGTGGACGACTTCGCCGATGGTACGCGAGATCGTGGCGGTAGAGGAGGGGGCTTGTCATCGTGTGATACCTCGGGGTAGGGCTTCGAATATGCTTCGAACGACTTTTCGTTATCCTCCAGGGTGATACCGCTAGTCTGCTCTTCTAAAGAATCTCTACCTTCACCCGACTTTCGCTTCTCTTCCACAGGATCATCCCAGTCAGCCTCATGTTCTGGTAACTTCAGCTCTTCGCTGAAGACGTCTGCGGACTGCTCGCATGCTTCACGGAGGCCGTTAGACCACCTGTCAATTGCGTGCGTGAATATTCTCCTGATGATCGAAGACATCTTAGCATCCTCAATCTGATCTGGTCCACACAGTAGCGCTGGAGCGAAGCAAACAGCCAGGTTCTCGGCAGTCATCTTGTTTTCTTCTTGTCGTGCAGCCACCGCATCGAGCAATGGCAAGAGATGCCTAACAATGATCTCGCGCGATATGCCAGGTAGCAGCGACCATTCCGAGCTTGGGGAAAAGAGATCCTTCAGGCGGTCCAGGTCAGGAACGTCTTGGGCATCACCATAAAGTCTCCTCAGGTCCTTGTAGGACTCGATGGGGAATATAGGTTGTCGCAATGAAGCGTACCACGCCTTGATCAGCGCCGCGGCCATGAAACACGAGTAGGCGTCCTTAGGGTCTACTTCGGCGAGAATCTCGTCCTGGAGCTCAGCATTTGGGTATGGTGGAACTGGCAGCGTGACTCCATTGTCCTTCCAGATGATGTACTTCTGGCCTCTGTCGTAAGCCTCCTTCAGCACTTCTCGTAGCTTCGCATGTGCTGGAACGCGGAACAAGCCTTCGGAGGTGACGTTCTGTTCGAGGAGCAGGAAGCTCGTGGTTTCGCGTAGTACTCGTGGGAATCGTGTTCGACCGTTGCTGCTTTTTGGGAACGGATTGCGCGCTCCGAAGGCACGGCGGCCTGTGGCATGTTGCACAAATATATCATCGGAGATGCGGCGGTCGGTCAGGTAGGTGGAGGAGGGTATGAGGAGGCTCTCGACCTGGATCTGTTGGGCGAGGTTGGTCAAGCTGGAGGCTACACCAGTCAACGCTCGCGCTTGGAATGTGTACACAGAACATACCATGGTAGATCTTCCTCCTGAACTTGGGGCTCACAATGGTAGAGAAGATCTCGGTGAGGATCCGTACCCATGCCTTTTCGTGCACGATGTATAGCTTCTGCAGCCGTTTGCGCATCGCCCTTGACAGGACATGGTACGCCTGGAGGAACCATCCCCAGCCCGGGCGGTGCTTCTTCGTCGTTGCGCCTGTGTCCCCATCGCCCGCAAAGAAGACCACTTCATATTCATATCCCTTCAGCAAGTCGTCTTCTTCGGGCAGGCGAGCAAGGACGTAAGGCAGGAGCGAATCGAAGTCGGTCTCATGGGTGTCGGGCATGGCTGCTGCATTCAGAATGAAGACGGGCCTGCCCTCTTTGGAAGGCAGCGGCGAGCGGTACAAGATGGAAGTCGCGGCCTTTGCCATGGCGGTTGAATAATCGGAGCTCTGTCGAGGCGGAGGCACAGCTGAGAGGGAGGAGCTCCGCAGCCTGTTGGCTACCTTCGCGCGCATGCCACTCATGGCGACGGGCGGGAATGTTGGAGGAAGCCGATGTCAGCGAGCTCGTATTTGGAGGATCGGTGAGAGAATGCGGTGATCGGACAGGTGCGGAGCGATGATGGAGGGGCTGATGGCTGTGCGAAAGCTGGCGGTGCAGGGGGGTCTATGTTTACATGGAATGACGTTGCCGACAGCGGAAGGAGCCGATGCTAGCGGCGCTTGATGTGGCTGCTCGTGATTCGAACGTGGCGGACAGCAACTATCAAGTTTCATATGCTTTCGTAGCTGGAATTGTCAATATATCCGCTTTGACTGATATAGCGTCCAGATCTTTGTGGATGACGAGTCTTACGCGCGCCATAGGTCACACAAGAGGACTTGTGTAATGGTGGGCATTCCGTCAATCATACATATCTCACTGGACATCTCTCTTCTCTTTCCATAATTGCGCCAAGATCTCGTGCTTCTGCCCAGATGATCATCCGGATTCATTCAACAATGGACACACGCGTCCAGCCTTATCACACCTACTTCAGACAGATGTTGAATACGTATGCTCACAAGCGATGCTTCCCATATTCTTCCTAGTCCGTCTCAGATTCCACATCCAGGTCGTGCTGGTTTTGGCCATCTTGGTTAAAGACTACCTCGACGCCTGCATCCTGCAATCGCATGCGCACAGTCTGAAAACGGTCAGAATTTCTCCTGAACTCTGCCATGTTGCTGCCTGCGCCCTCAAGAGCACCAATAAGGTTTTGCTCAGTAATGCCTTCCCCCACGAGATTCTCGATGTTGATGCTTTGGAAGTACCGACGCAGCTCTTCAAGATCAGCAAGCAGCTGAGCACGATTTGCAGGGTTGCGCTGCCCACCAGCCGACCCGACCCCGGACAAGTCGTACGACTGCAGACTATCGTCTGGCGGTAGGGGATCAGAGACTGATGTGAACCTTGACTTTACACGCATGTCAAGAAGCGCCATCAGGCTTTGGTTGTCGGAGAGGATGACGTGCCTTGCCAGGTCAACCTCTGGTATTTGCGCGAGCCAGTAGGGATCCTCGCCCGCGCCTAGCTCGTCTTCAAAAGTGTAACAGACTTCGACTAGCAAACTTGTAGCCTCGGTCGTGTTCCATAGGTCTTTGGCCTTTGGTACGTAAAGCTGACAGAGTATCTCTTGGTAGTCATTATTTGGTTCCTTGCCCCATACTGGTTTTGGTATCGGTGATATATCGAGCTCCTTGCACAACCGCGAAGCTAGCCAGGGATACTCCTTGATTGCATTTCGTAATGTTGAGCGTGCCTTTTGTGGTTGCTTTAAACGATCGTGGGCCAAGGCGACGCTGAAGGCCAGGTTCGGTGGGACCTTCCAGAGCCGCTGCAGATAGTCTGTCTCTACCAGGTCCACCACTGCTCGTGGATCGCGTCCACGTAGTGCTAGCTGGTCGATGATGAGTCGAATGCAGTATGGGTCTTGTTCCGGATCCATGGAGAGCATTAGCTTTGCCCACTCGAAGGCTGTGCGCCAGGTCGCTCGAACAGTCAATGTTCCGATATACCTCCAAATTGCTAGCCAGAACTCGCGATTCTCTGGACGGCGGAAGTCGAGACGTGCCTTGCCAGCCGCAAGATTATTTGAAAGTGTCGAATGTACAGAACGACCAAATGTGAACAAAGCGCGCTCGAGTAGGTCTGAAGCAGTTGCGTTATCACGCTGTTGTTTAGCAATTTCTGAGACCTGTAGGAGAGTCGAGATGTGGTAAGCTGGTATAGAGTCAGCAGGCTATAGTAGAGGCATGCCAAGAGTACTAACGATTGAAATGTAGCAATTGAACCATGCGCTCAGGATCCATGCTCGCAACGCAAACTTGGAATTGCTGCTGCACGTCCTGGTATGTTCGATTGTGGACGAATCTGTACTCGACTATGCCGTCTGCCCGCTTTTCGATGACCTCCATGCCGAGACCGCCAGAGGTCGCGCGTGGCCATTCCTCCTTTCCCTGGACGAAGATGTTGCGTCGCAGACCCAATGATGCCAGACCACGAGCACCTGGTGCATTGCGACCTGCAACTGCTGCCGCGATATCTCCTTGCCCTCGCGGTCGTTGTTGAGCTTCGTCATCTGTGTTCTGAAGAGCAGCTCGGCCAAAGAGCTTCTTCATCTCGTTCGCTGCGTGTAGATGCTGCGTATCTACCTTCAGCACAGAGCAGAGCTGCTTCATCTCTTCGCTAACAGCTGACTTCTGTTGATCGGATTCCATGCTTGCCGCGGCACCTGCTGAAAGTTTAAGCGCTAAGAGCGCTTGATCAATCTCATCTAAACCAGATGCTTGCTTCGACTTTGCTGTATCTGTTGGCTCGCTCGCTTGTGTACTCTTCGCCTTCCCTTTCTTCTTTTTCTTCTTACTCTTCTTTGGTTTCGATGCTGGCGGTGCCTCAGTGTCAACTTTCCGCTCTAGCTCTGGTTCTTGCTGCTCCAGATCTTCATCACCTTCATCATCCTGGTCATCCCCACTATCCCCAAGCATTGCAAACAGACTCGGCTTCGCCTTTGGCTTGGGCACTACTTCCTCCTCTGACTCATCCTGCTCTTG
This sequence comes from Setomelanomma holmii, assembly GCA_010015745.1. Lineage (NCBI taxonomy): Eukaryota > Fungi > Ascomycota > Dothideomycetes > Pleosporales > Phaeosphaeriaceae > Setomelanomma > Setomelanomma holmii. The sequence goes on from ML978157.1 coordinate 538,578, forward strand.
CTCCTGCTCTTCTTGTGCGAGTTTCTCTTGAAGCTGCTTCTGCTCTAGCTCGCGCTGAGCGCGGCGCAGTGCGCGTGAGGACATATAGAAATACAAGCCTCAACTTTCTACTGTCTAAATCCGCCTTTTTGCTGTGAGGCTGATACTGGTACCAGACCCTAGTGGGTGCCCAAGAATATTTCTCAATTTCCCTGAACTCCCAAGTTTGTGCTTCGTGATTGGTAAATCAGCGTGTGCTCGGACAGAAGTTTCTCGTTGTAGTTGACTTGAGCTATGACGTCGTGTTGGTGGTTGAAGCAAACGTTTTGCGGCCATGCGCTTTTGTACTGAGTGGCCGTCATTGGGTGCTTGCTAGCGCGGTCAGTTGCTCCTGCCCGTGGGCCAGGCCATGATTCCACTTCGGTAGCTTGTCCTGTCAACCGCAACCCGCACCGCCAACCCCACATTCACGATTCCAGGAGATGCGTCGGGCAGCCTTTCAAGTGTTCCGCTCTGCCCGTCGCCCGTGTCTGCGCAAGTTCGCCCGCAGCCGCTCTGCTGTCTTCGCGCCCAGCAATGGCCTAGTCTTCCGGGCGCACCACCACCTCCGCCCGCGTGCCTCGCCCGTGATCCTCTCCTCGTCGATGCAGTTCCGTGCCATCACAGGAGCGCTGGTAGCTGCTGCCGTCGCCTCGGGCGCGTTTTATGCTTACAACGGCAACCAGTCGTCCGCCAACGGAACATCGCCCGCGGACCAGGCCAGGAACATCACAAATATCACCAGCAGCGAGCCCACGCGCAAGGCCTTGGTAGTGGGGCCCAGCGAGCTATACACGGGCACCATCACTGGTCCCGGTCCGCTGGCAAAAGAGACGGATGACTACGGCAGGAAAGTGCTAGAGATGCTCGACCCAGATCAGACGACAGCCAAGCTGCGTAAGAATGAGGAGTCGTGGCTTGTGGGACGGGGACAGGGCGTTGTCAGGTACGACGTTGTGCAAATACCCAGCAACGACCCCATCGAAGACGACCACGCCGAGAAGATCATCGAGGTCCCATCGAATCTGGCAGCTACAGATGGCGCCGCTGCGAGCGATTGGATGTTCTGGGGTGTCTTTGATGGACACAGGTAGGTACTTGTGACGCGTTTTGCGAGCACGGTTGCTGAACTTCACAGTGGCTGGGTGACCTCTGCCAAACTCCGCCAAACACTGATCTCGTTCGTTGCACGCGAGCTAAATACCACCTACAAGTCCGCCGTCGAAGACCCCTCGCTCCGCTTCCCCACCCCTGAAGCTATCGACAAGGCAATCAAGACCGGCTTCATTCGCCTGGACAACGAGATTGTGCACGAGTCTGTCAAGAAGGTGCGCAAGGCCCAATCCAAGGTCGCTGCGGCCGAGCTCCTCGCGCCAGCTTTGTCTGGCTCATGTGCTCTGCTATCGTTCTACGACAGCCGATCGAAGCTACTACGCGTCGCATGCACGGGAGATTCTCGTGCTGTTTTAGGACGGAAAGGTACTAATGGCAAGTGGACTGCAACTCCACTATCGGAGGATCAGACTGGTGGCACTACTAGCGAGGCCGAGCGTCTCCGCAAAGAACATCCTGGTGAGCCCAACGTGGTCAGGAACGGACGTATCCTCGGTGGTCTCGAGCCATCTCGTGCCTTTGGCGATGCCTACTACAAGTGGTCCATCCAAACCAACGAGGAGCTCAAGAAGCTATACTTTGCCCGGACACAATCTTCACTTCTCAAGACACCACCCTACGTCACCGCCGAACCCATCGTCACAACCACCAAGGTCGAGCCAGAGAAAGGTGACTTCGTAGTCATGGCAACCGACGGTCTGTGGGAAATGCTCACCAACGAAGAAGTGGTCGGCCTCGTCGGCCAATGGCTCGATGCCCAAGGTAGCCCGAACGGCAAAGACTCGCAATCACAAACCTGGCTAAAGAGTTGGTGGTCTTCTGAAAAGCAGTTACCAGTCGAGCAAAAGGGCGGCGAAAGTGGAGAGGGCCAGCGCGCACCGATACGCCAGCAGCAATGGGGCACCAAGACAAGCATGAACGAGCGGTTCGTGGTCGAGGACAAGAATGCGGCGACACATCTTGTTCGTAATGCGCTTGGTGGCAAGGATCAGGATCAATTGAGCGCGCTGCTTACGCTGCCGAGTCCGTTCTCGAGACGATATAGGTATGTCATGTCTGAAGAGGCCATTTAATAAGCTTGGCTGACTTCTGATAGGGATGATTTGACCGTCGAAGTCATCTTCTTCGGCGAAGGCAATGCCAATGGCAATGTGACGCTCAACAAGGAAGCCAGCGCAGCAGCACCCGAGCCCAAGGCCAAGCTCTAGGTACAAGACTCATCGTCTCGCAACTTCATTCCGATCAGATTTCAAGCATGTGCACGGCGTTTGGGCGATATCTGGCGAAAGGTCATGAACATGTAGAGAGCATCTTTATGGAGATCGGTCTACCCCCAGGAAATTTCTCGCAGCTTGACTGTAGAGTCGTAGCTAGGGCGGCACTTTTAAAGCGATCAATCAACAGTACTTCAATCTCTCATGTCTTGAGTCAACGACTCACGCACCATCTTCGAAAAAGTACATGTTCAAAACAAGTCCATTGTTCACACAGCGCTTGCTTATATGACTAGAAAAATGGGGTTGCTATCCCAACCCGACCCAATCCACCCTATTCAATATTGAGCTTCATCTCGATCCGCAACGCCAATATGTTTGATGTGACCATGGGCGAAATCCATTTACGACCTTGGTGGCACTCGTCGTATCACAACTACAGCACAGCCTGACCTCCCTTCTTTTGTACATCGACACGGCGATGCGTGCCTGTAGGTCCTTTGTCTTCCTCCAAAAGAAAACCCATGTGAGTTCTTCTACTCCTGTCCAAAGCCAACGGTTTCTTCCACAGCAATTGTGAGTTTCTGATTCAGTGCCTCGAATGTCTTATAACCCGGCAAATCAAGACGGTTGAAACTGTATCATCGTTAGCCTGCCATCCACCATCAAGACCGGAGATAATGCGACGTACCATGTATGCGACTTGGGCAACTGATTCGGCTCGCCAGCCTTTTCAATCGTAAACCTTCTCGGCCCATCACTACCCTGCAAATCCTTGAAGCCGTTGACAGGAATACGCGAAGTACCCGTCGCAAATTGCAGCAGACGCGATTTCTGCTCGGCATCCCAGCTGCGGATACATTTCCAGAAGTTCTGGATAACTTCGTCGTTCTCGGTGTATCCACGGTAATCGGTGTGCTTCTTCCAATCCTCGACGTCGATGTCGGCGATACCACCAATCAGCAGTTCGAGTTCGCGCTCGTCGAAGACGTTTACGAGATCGGCGGGGATGAGTTCGTGGAAACCGGTGATGAAGGCTTGGAATTGCTCCTCGACTCGTTTCTGAATCCGCCACTCGGTGATGAGTCTATGAAGGTCAGCATTGGCTCAACAAGTCGGGTTTGCTGTACTTACTCAACATATTCGTGCTTGTTCTCGTTCGTAACCTCAATGTTCTCGCCGCCAGGCTTCAGCTCGATGCTGACAGTCTCTCCAAAACGTTCATCGTCGGTTGCAAAAGTCAACTCGAGCGCGTCGGTAATGTCGTTGTTCCTGCAAAAGCGTCAGCTCAGATCTCAACTCAGTTGGAACAATACTCACAGCATCCATTCCAAATTACGATGGAAATCCGCATCCACACCCTCCATATCCTGTAGCGAGACCTTCTTCCTCAGGATCATTTTGTAGAACGCGCCAATGAAGAATGCATCCAAAAAGCGGCGATGGAAAATGGCCAAACCAACAACACGCCCAATGAACTTGAAGTAGTTCAGATGCTCAGGATTAATGCCGGAATGTGGGTTGATCTGAAGTGTGTAGTTGTCGTGAGCGGAGTATTCGAACAAGCAGTAGAAGGGATTGAACATCTCGTGGGAAAGCAGGAAGAAGAACTCTCGAGATAGACCGCCGTAATCCAGACCGTCTTCGCCGTCGAACTTGATCATCAGTCGCTTCTTCAAGTCAGCAGCACTTTGCCGCATGACCTCATGGTATGAGTCCTCGAAAATGTGCGTTCGTCGGACCTTGACGTGGCACTGGCCGCTTACTATACGTAGCGCTGGTTGCGATCGGAAGTAAATCAACTTGCGACGGAAATCACGCTTGTACTGTGGTACATTCTGGTCGAGCGATGACGGCAATCGTGGATCGTCCCAGGTAGTTGTCTTGGTGTTGTGGTCCACGAAGTACACTCTTGCTGTGTTGGTGAGACGCATTTCCCATCCTGAAGGTAATGGGCCGAGTTGAGATACAGGCTGCTGCTGAATGGTGCTGCCATTAGCTGTCTGACCACCATACATCCGGATGTACTGTTGTCGGCGAGGATCCACCCAGGTGGTTGTTCGCGTGTTATGGTCGACAAAGTATGGTCGCCCTTCGGGTGTATGTCTCTGCTCCCATCCTGACGGCAACTCTCCTGTTCCAGCGGTTGTCGCACCAGTTGCCATCATGCTAACAGCGCTGGCTGAGCCACCTGGAGGCGAGGGTTGTCGCTCGGTGAGGGTAGGCGAATTGGCGCCAGTGCGGTCTTCTGGCAACATGCGGTTCTGATGCCTTGTGCGTTCCTGCTGCGTCTGTGCTGCCATGGCATTTTGCGAATCTGTCTGACTAAACCCAGCTCCTGGTCTTATCCAAGTTGTTTGCCTGGTGTTGTGGTCGACATAATAAGTTCGGCCAAGGTGATCCTCACGCCTTTCCCATCCATTTGGCAACCTTCCCTGAGCATCCTCAAAGGCACTGTACGCGCCGTTCGTGCGGTTCTGTGGTGGCGCTCCGGTGGGAGCCTGAAGTTGTTGTTGCGCACCAGGAGGCGGGACGGCGGCGGGAGGTTGGCTCAGTCGCTGGGGAGCGGGCTGTGCGGGGCCTTGTGGTCGCTGCTGGCCAGGGAAAACGTCAGGGTGAAGGTTCGACGACGACTGGTGCGGTGTGGAGACGCCGTTCATGGAAGGTGCGCTCATGGACGGGTGCGGGGATGCAGTGGGGCGGGTGGGATTGGCTGCTCCTTGGCTGATGGGTGCTTGGAGATTGGTGGAGAGGTTGAGGATGAGCTTGCCGTGTACGACCATGTTGTCGTTCGACTTCTTGAGGTCGCGTGTGAGCATTTCTGGCAGAGAGAGTGAGTACTTGTACGTGAAGGCCAAGTGGGGGACGCACCATCCCCGCCCGCGTCCAGGTCGATGACAGACCCTATCCTGACATTGATGACGCCGAGGAAGCCCTGGTCCTTCTTCTTGAACTTCTTCTGGTCAAAGATCTGGACCGCAAGAACGCTCTCTTCCGTGACCCTCCTGCTCGAACGTTAGCGGCATCCGAGGGCGAACGTCGCGGCATGACGTACATATCGAAGCTCTCGTTCCAGTAGGGGTTCAGCGTCTTCTTGATGACGCTCGTCGTCTTGGTCTGCTCGCCATTGATGGTAGCCACGGCGAAGGGGTCCGGGAAGCCTGCAATGTATATGTGAGCGGTATATCGGCTTATCTCGAGCATACAAGCACGTACGGAACACATCGCGCTTGTAGAGGCCATCGGCGGCGATAACTGGGCGTGTCAGTATTTCTCCTGAGCTCAGCAGGCGCGCACTCGAGGTCAGACGCACTGGTGATGCGCAAGTTGGGCTGGCCAGCTTCGTCCATGATGCGCGGTTATACTCGTCGTCGAGGTCGAGGGCGGTGGAGTAGAGAGAGGTGCGGCTCTCAGAGCTCGCGGTGGTCGGGTGCCCGTCACTCGTTTGGTCGTGTTTGAACCTCTCTAGGCAGGCTCGGGCGGGTGTGGACGAGGGCGCAGGGTGGAGGAGGCTGTGCGGATGGGACGAACCGTGCACGGTAGCGGTTACAAAGGCAGTGCGGCGCTCGCGATGCTGGCCGAAAAAGAGCCGCCACCCAGGGACTCGCGCGGCTTATGCAATCCTTCACAATCGCGGAAGAACGGTCGCTGTCTTCTCTCCAAGCAGCCTCGGCGGCAAAACAACATGCACGATGCGGAGATGGGGAGCTGGCGTGAGGGCTGAGGTCCGGGAAGCTGCAACCTGCGGTCCTCGCTGCCTTAGCGTTTGCCCCGCCGAACGATGCACCTTTGGGCGAACTGCTCTGGCACCTTGGCTGCTGGTCCAGAAGGCAAGGCGAGCAAGAACGAGCGTCACGGGAAAGTAGTGCAATGGTAAAGTTCTTAAAGCGCCAGCGTCTGTCTTTTCTGAAAATAGCGCACGCGTGTCCCATCATGCTGCGAATGTTTGCGTGAGGGTATCGATGATGTCAAAACCCTGAACACCCCAGCACGGCGCCAATCTCGAACCACAACCGCACACCGACCCAACGTCCTTCAGATGGACATTTCACGTGGCAGGAACATGATACCTGGAACGTTTCTGAAAGCTCTGCGTTTCTCCGCCTGTCACTTTGGCTCTTGTCTCGCATGCTACCCCTCCAGACCCCTCCATGCTCCGGATGCTCTATCTGAGCACCAAACACTTCGTGAACGCCATAGACAGAACACGTTAATTTGCCTACTTCAGAGCGTCATACGCTTATTTGAATGAGCTTCTGGTATCTCGCCTAGTTTGCTCTGCCATATTCCAAGCGCTATCCACCCGCTTACCCAGTCTTCCGGGTGATCCGCGTATCTGCCTTAGCAGAGATGCTCAGGCAGTCTGTCTGCGCGTCATTGCCTGTATTTGTTGCTCCACTTTGGGGAGATTCGTAACCATTCGGCTCGTCCTTCCGGATTCTCGGATACAGCCACAGGATGTGGTTACTTGCGTTGACCTGGGTAGTCAGGCACACGGTCTCAAACCACTGCATTCGGGACTGCTGAGCGTCAGATCGCGACTCGGCCGCCGATATACGTACTCCAGAACTGTTCAATATTCTTTAGCGTCAACTCGGTGCACGTTCAAGACCGTTGGACTGGGTGCCTATCGCGCTGACACGGTCATGCACCGCCACATATATACGCGTAGTCTAGTTCCGGTCTATTGGTAAGTCGTTCATCTCAGGCTTCTCTAAAGCTGTTCCGTACCCCTTCTCCAACAATCGCCATCTGCTGGAAGCCAAGCATAGCCCTCAACTTCAAGTAGGTTTCATAGCTACTCAGCTGCAATTCGACTTTCATATGTCTGCTCCATGCACTCAGCCAAGTGAAGAAATTCCGCGGCCATAACATGCTTCCGGAGAGATTGTCTAGTGATTCTTCGTAGACTGTGCGTGAGGCGTAGCGCGCGAGGATGAGGAATGTGCGCAATGGGCCTTGTCGGGTTTGAAGTCCTTCATCGAGGGAGCGGGCTGTGTACTTGTTAGATGCGGGCACTCATGCCAGTGGCTAAGTGACTTACTGAGGTCATTCGTCTTCAGAATCAGTAGTATGACCCTAGGCACTTGTCCCAGCAATTGGATCAGGCTCTCCAACATGCCCTCGCCCAGCGCATCACCGATGACCTTCTTCTCCTCATTAGTCCTGCTCGTCATGACGCCTCCGGCACCGCCCTCCTTCTTTGCCAAAATCGTGTAATCTCTGCCTGTAATCGCTGAGGCAAATAGTGGGAAATGCTCTTCACCAATGCCGGCGACTTCGTATGCATATTTCCGCATGCCGACTTCGTCAGCATCCAGGACCGCCAGCCAAAGATGCGCATATGAGCGTCTCAGGTCCAGTGGAATGTCGCGATATAACCCGTGATCGTACAGTACAACGTCGAAATTTGCTTTGCCTCGTCTGTTCGGACTGTGCCTAATGGCAATGTTGCCGCCGTGCGGGTCGCAATGCAGTGGCGCGTCCTTGCCAAAGATCATCTCGTTGAAAATGCGTGCCAGGGCGGCCGAGACCTCATCTCTGTCAATGCCCTGCGCATCCAGAGTTTTGAGATCGTCGGGTCGGCACCCGGAGACATACTCCATAACCACTATCCGTCGCTTCGCCCATAGAACCTTTGGTATTATTACTGGTACATCAGGCACATGTGAGAAGTATTCCCGCGCACGAGTTGCATTCTTGCCCTCGAGCGCAAAGTCCAACTCTTGTGGCAACGACTGCTCCATCTCATCGGACAGCCACGTCAGATCGTACTCTGGAAACCAGTACTTTAGCGACGAGAACGTAAAGCTTGTCAATGCCAGATCAAGCTTCGCCCACTCGTCAAGTGCCGGATGCTGGACCTTGACCGCCACTTTCTGGCCAGTCTCCCGCACCGTTGCAATATGGACCTGCGCCAGCGATGCGGCGCCAATAGGCTGCTCTTGGAAGTCGGAGAAGAAGTCGAATATGTCGTGCCCGGTATCCTTGAGCACCATCTCTTGTATTGATTCGTAGGACGACACCGGACACTTGTCTTGCAGTGGAATAAAAGTATCACACCACTCGTTTGGCAGCAGGTAGTTCATGCTACTCAAGTGCTGTCCCAGCTTTATGAATATGGACCCATTCTTCTCGAGTGTGCGGAGCGTCCGTTTCGCGCATCGGAGGTGGCATGCTTTCAGAAGCTCCTCGTAGTCTGGATCGTCGTCTCGTTTGAGCGTACCACGATAGCTGTACGGAGATACGATTAGCCATTGCTGAAAGCTGTGATGCTCATGACATACTCCTTGATGTTCGCAGCTAGTGTCCCAAGCACTCTGTAGCTCCTCTGTGCTGCAATGTACGCATGCTTCGCATCATCGTTGATCGTGATGGCTGCAGCGCCTATCGTAAGGGCTCCTCCAGCAACAACCAGTCCCCTTCGTCGTTTGTTCCTAGGCCTAGACCTGCCACTAGCCGTAGGACCGCTTCCTATGGGCTTCGCATCTACTGTGGTAGCGTTCGTGGTGGAGCTTGGTGCCGTTCTCGCACCATGGACTGGTAAATCCTTCACTGCACCCCTTGGTCCCGCGGTCCTTGTTGCAAATGTGTTTCTCCCTACTAGGCTACGAGCAGATCCACTACGTTGTGCTGCCGCCTGTCCTTGCGACTGGGAACATGCTCGGCACGTCCACGATGGAATCGTTCCGCTCCGGCGAAGCAGTGGATAGAAAGTGTGGTACGCCGACATCATCGCATAGTGATTGTGAAAAGTAGATTGTATTACACTTCAAACGCTGAGCGGGACAGGAAAAGCGAGGGTCATTGCGTTGAGGCGATCTACCGCCTCGAGTGATGTCGTCGTCCGACATTTTTCTCGAGCAATGTCGCTAGCGCAGATCGGATTTCCGCACATCCTTGGTCTTCTGCCGGCGGCAAGGCTTATCGCATCACGCAGGCAATACTTTCTACACCAATATCACGTTATCGTAGGGTATTGACCTTGATCTTTCGAATCGATCTAACGTTCAAGACTTTTGAAAATCGTTATCGACATCGGCAATCAACCGGCTGCCTACAATATGCTCTGTGCGAAGCATCCAGCCTGCAACAAAATCACCACCCGACTGATCGCCCCTTAAGCATGAGTCTATGGCGTCCGCAGTTCATATTGAGAACACCTTTACCTCTACAGCTGCTTCGTCTAATCTTCAAACTCCAGCTTATAATGCAGTCTTGAATCATTACTTATGGACCCCCAATATGAAATTCTTGACGTTGCCATCAGCCGCCTACATGTCAACAGTCTCATTGAAACACAATACGCCGTTTCCTTTCAAATATCCGTCCACCCCCTCAGGCGTCGCCTGCCGACGAGGATTGGCAACAGTGGGTCCAGAAGGCCCACTGTCATCTTCCGGCGAATCTGTAATGTCGGTGACTAGGACAAGGCCAGCAGTTTTTATCGACTCCATGAGCGCGGGTGCCAGAGTCTGTCGCGTGTGTTAGCTTTCCATGCTCTGCAGCTTTATCGCTTTTCCTCACCAAAAGTCGCGAACTACATATTAGTCCCATGAAGTTGTTGTCGCGTGCGATTTGTACTGCCTCTTTGACCGAAGTTGTGGTGCGCCCGCTGCTGCGAACCACGTATGTTGACCCTGATGGAGATCTAGTCGTATCCGCACCCAGCTCGTTGCAAAGTAGAACAGGGTCTGTAAGACAAGTCAATACCTCTTCTAGCCGTAGACTGATTTCTTGGACTTACAGTTCGGCTGTTTCCAGTTCAGCACAGTGCAAATGTCCTGGTTGAACGAGCTGAATAACACGCTTCTCAGCGTACCATCAATCTCTCCAGCTCCTTGCTCCCTAAGCAATCGCGCATGCTCAAAAACAACAGTCAAAATCCTGTCTGCAAACTCATTCATGTCGTGTGTCGGACCTAACTTCAGACGCTCTTCTTCCAGTCGCGAGGGAAAGAGCACATGTAGCTCAACATGAATGTACGCTGGCAGTAACGACAAAGCGTCCTTCAGGGTAATGAATGAGGAGGCCATGGCTTGGTAGATGGCGGGTATGTCGTTCGATGTAGCGTTGCGAAGGTTGGCTGCAATTTGAGTCGCTGTGGTGGTATTTTGATGCGCTCCAATCGCGGCAAATTGGTCGTATGTTAGTATATTGACAGGAACCTCCAGGCCTTGATGGTTTATCTTCCATCTGGGATGTAGCACGGGCACACCATCTGCCGTCAGCTGCACAAACAAACGTACGTACTCGCCCGATAAACTGGATCCGGTGATCAAGGTGTGGGGCTGAGAATCAAGCTGGCTAGTCGCTTTCCAGTATGTTGCGAAGTGAGTGATCTCGAGCGGGATGCCATGGAAGGGCTTAACGACCTGGAAATCGAATGTAGCTTGGCCGATGGAACGAAGCCTTGGATCGAACAACTCGAGATGCCATCGTCCTGTACTTCTTGATCGATCTGTGAAGACTTTGGATGATGCCACGCTTCGTGCAATTACCTTGGTTCCTATCGTTGGGTAGACATCGAAGTCGATGGAGAAGGTATCGATGTTTTCGATTTGAAAGGATATGATCTTGAATTCGTCCTGAATTGGGAGGAGGATGTTTCGCGGTATCAGATCTGAGCTCTTGGAGGATATGGTAAGTCGAGCGGCAGGGTATTTCTGTGCATCATAAAAGCGAATGGCGTCTTTGCCGACCTTCTCGAAGCTAATGACCACGAACGTCTTCGTGTCCAAGAAGTTGTGCCCGTACCTTCGGAAGGGTATGATAGGTGGTGGGAGGATGAACTCGGGAATGCCTTCCGCGTCATCCCCAATGTCCATTGGGGCGGGCATCGAACTTGACATGCTGTGGGAGTCCAGCTGCGGAGACGTTTGCTTCTGTGTCATGAGTCCCACGCCCCGTCCCACAGAGGCTAACAGTCTCATGCACTCGAGATGACCTTCCCAAGTCGCATAATACATCGCAGACAAGCCTTTCTCGTCTACTATGTCTACATCAGCGCCACAGTGCAGCAGCGTCTGGAGACAATCCACGTGGCCCTCACTGGCTGAATGGAAGATTGGTGTCCACTGATACAGTTTGTCCGGCTGGTTGAGGTTGGCGCCATACTTCTGCAGCATTAGAAGCATTTCCGGACTCTTGCCGGATCTCGCAACAAGGTGTTGAGGGTACAAGCCTTCGGCATCAGGAAGCATCTCAGCGGATCGCTGAAGAAGCAGCTCCAACACCTCTAAAGATGCGTATTGACACGCAAGATTCAGCGGAACATGCTCGCCGGGTCCTAAGCGACTGATGTCGGCACCGCCCGCGAGCAGTAGCTGTACGCAGGGGAGCTTCGAGTGCACTATTGCGTGAATGAGTGGTGTAAAGCTGTCCTGGTCGCGGAAGTTCACCGTGTCGGGCGCAGTGTTGACGAGTTCTTGGACAAGCTCAACATGTCCGTGCATGCAAGCGTAATGTAATGGCAATCGGCCGTAAACATCGGTCGAGTGAACATCGACGTTGCTGGCCAAACCGAACTTCAGCACCTCGAGGCGCCCTTTGATAGCCGCCTTATGTAAGCAATTTCGCTCATTGATTTCGTCCTCCTGTGCAAGATTGACCAAGTTTGAATCAAGCAACATCTTGAGGGCTGCTTCTGGTGCTTCCGATACAGTGTTTAGAAAAGCTCGTGAGATCTGCTCGCGCGCATCTGGCAGAGTTGACAAACGCGCCAGACACTCTTCGATCTTTCTGGAGTTTGCACTGTTGATTGCTTGCAGGAATTGGTTGTCGAGCTCGACTCGTGCTTCAAAGGCAGGCTCAGAGACCCTAGGTGCAGCAGCTGCGAGCGGCGCTTGCACTCCCTCACCTTCTGCCCATCCTGAGAAGTCCAGAAGTGCTTGTGTCGCTTGATCTGAGAGGGTGCTGATGACTTCGCGGTTGAAGCATGGCTGGACTTCGACTGCTCTTGATAGGTAGAGTTGCTTTTCTCTCGACTGGTCTCACGTCAGTCAAGTCCGGTGTACGCGAATGGGGTACGACCATACTTTCGATGTTTTATCCCACTAGCGATGTCAGTAAGGCTTGATTCAATGCGTTTTGGCTTGATGTCTAACCTTTTTGAGGATTTTCGAAAATGCTGTTTCGTTCACTTCGACGAATTGCTGAGTTAGGTTAGCCTCTACCAACCCTCGGGCTAACGCGAGCCAATCACCTCCAACTTGTTGAGATCCATGCTAAACTGCTTCAGCCCTTCCTCGAGAGCAATGTATCGTGACGATGTCTTGGACACGGACTGCGGATGTTGCTGCATCACTCTTTTCTTGTCAAGAAGGGTCGCGAGGCGTAATCGTAACTGCAATCATGGTAAGCCCTCTCCTAATAGTTCAGAGTGAGACGCATACCTCAGCCTCTTTTTGTAGGTAGAACGTATTGACCTTTTCAAGTTCACGTTCCTGCTCTTGGTCAGAATTGGTCACCAGGAACTCGGACAAAATCTACCACTCGAAAGAAGAATGTAGCTTTGTTGGCCTGCAGTGAGGTTTGCGGATCCAATGCCTCGCCTCCATGATTGCTCTCGCCAAGTGGAGGTATTATTGGTGTAGCGCTCAACTTCTTGATAAGCTACGTGGGATCAGTAAAAGTCAATGCTGCAGCAGGGTTGAATATGCACCTTCTTGAGTGCTTTGTAGTCCACAAAACTGGCAGCATATTCGGGAATCTCCAATTGCCGTTTCTGGATATGCTTGCCAAACTTCCTGGAGAAGCGCGCTGAGTCAGTCGAGTCATCCTTAGGTTTGAGACTGGTTGATGAAGCAGACTTCTTCAATGCCACAAGTGGGCGAAGTTGAAGAGACTCCATATCATCGCAAAACGTACATTGTGCTAGCGATAGAACGAAAGTCCCCAGTTGCTTCTTAGGGCCTTGACGGCGGAGCGCAGATGATGCACAATCCCTAGATCCTGGTCTGCTTCGTGATGTAAGACTAACCATACAGGAGGAGCGATGACAGGTGTGCGCTTGTCAGCCGACGCCTATTCGGTGGTTGATCGGAGAAAAAGTAACAAAAAGAGGTGAGGCTCCTCTGTGGCAGGTCTAGGTAATGGACGTGCGTCGTTGGCAGGAGTGTCGAGAAGTGAAGTCACGCAGGTCGCAGTAAGGACCCTCGTCAGACTGGACAGTTCAACCCAGTGGCTCGCGTAGACCTACGCCGGACGGTGGGTTAGCAGAATTTTCGAGATGCCGAAAGAAGTGTAATGATGCCGAGGGCTCATTGCAAAAGGGCTACAAGATTGTGCATACACTGGCTTGAGAGCGATGTGCCCATGTCGTGAAGAGGTTGGATCAGTCCGGCGAATGAGAAGCCGTGAATTCGCCACGGGGGTTGCCAGAGCTGCTCACAGCTACACTCGCTCAGCGCTGGCAGGGGACAGGGGCAGCCTCGTATGTGGACAATCTGCCGAACCTTAGGCAGAGCGTTAGGGCGCTGTGAAGGCTAAAGGCGCCGCCAATCGACGAATTCGAGGTGCAGAAATCCTTACGTAACGGCAGCTAGTCCCGCCTCGGAAGCTCTGCCGTGACGCGAAGGAACCACACCATGGTAAGGCTGCACGATACCCGCCATATGCGCAGGGTCCACCATAAATACTACTATCATGTGTAAGAAGAACTGTATCAGACGTGCGGCTCCAATATCAATCAAGTAGGTGCAAGCTGGATCTCCACGGACGACAGAGGCGAAGAAGGCAGGAAGCATGCAGCCGGTAGGAGGTTCGTCATACTGCATTCCTATGCCCCTGTCTCGAGCAGACACCATATGCATCATGTATACGTGGGGCGGGCCGAGGAGAGTCATATGCAGACGTGCCGTCATCTGGGTCGAGTCAATTGGCACGTTGCTCCATGGTCATCGAGTTTACTTGTGAATGTATTCTTCGCCTCTGAGGCGCTGCTGCTAGGATAGTACACCTGCAATATCCTATACTTTTTGGTCTGCAGATCGAGCTATGCTGTCTCCAATGCAGCTATGTGTCCATGCATGAAACTAACTGAAAAGGTCTATGGGGTATGAGACCGCTTGAAAGAAACCAAGACCTTGTTCTGAAATCACAATGCGCAACGGACGCTGTCCCTCCCAGCCAGCGCAACACGGCTATACCCCCTTTCATCTCAGTGACGATAGAAACCTCATCCGTCCAGGTCAGCCGACGGACTACAGCAGGAAGTCTCCGATATCAGTGGACTGAGTCTGTAGATCGAATGGTGTGCGCGTGGCGATTGCCAAATCCAACTCATCATTGAGTCACAATTCATCGTCGTCCATCTCGGACGGCTTGAGCAGGCCGCCGACCTTCATGGCTCGCTCGCGTTCCTCCTCCTTTGCCTTGTTCGCCGCTTGCTCGCGCTCTTCCGCAAAGAGCTCAGCGTTGTCGCCAGAAAATTCTTTGAGTGAGATGAGGAAGTCGCGCAGGATGACCTTGAAGCGGTTGAGGTCGGAGTTGGTCGCAAACAGTCCGTCGATGAAAGATGCGATTTGGGCACTGAGACTGATTAGCGGTGTAGCAGATCATCTTTTGAATCACCTTACGTCTGGAGATTGGGGAAGGCAGTTGCGAGCAAGTTGCCAACGAAATTTCGGAGGAATTCACGATTTGGCGTACCCGTAGGTGCCATATCTGGTGATGTGTAAATCGGACCTCGCAATTTGTCAGAATCGACCAGCCAGAACATCTTGGCCAGCAGCATCGACTGAGACTTGAAGCCAGCCTTGTGATCGCTGTCAGTGACGACAAAGAACACATCCTGCAGAATTGTAGTGAAGAAGGTTTGGAAGAAGGCGTTGCAAGTCTGCTCGTCCGTATCGGCCATGTTCGAGACCAACTCGAAACACATTGAGAGTCCTGCGCTCTCCACTTCGCGGTTGTCGTGCTTGCTGGCCCACATGCAAGAGTCAATAACGAACTTGAAGGAGCGTGCATCGAGCCTCAATAGCGCAGGGAAGCACCGTAAGTTGATCGTGCGAAGGAGCTTGAAGAACTCCACTCGGTGTTCGGGGTATTCCGAGAAGTCTTTGTTGATCATATCCAGCGTGCATTCAAACACGCTGTCCATGATGTTAATGATCTGATCTTCCATCATGCTCTGTTCATAGTTAGCAGGTGGTTCAAGAATCGCTGAGCGAGGCCGACCATGTGTTTGCTCAGATTGGGTCTCCAACGTACATGTAGCTTGTTGATGATGGTTGTCATCACATTCAAGACTTCCGCCTCACGCGCGTCTGGAACGTTGTTCTTGTAGTCGATCAGTACAGCCTCAAGAAGCTTCGGTACAATGTTGTTGTGGATCATTTCCAAGTCATCAGCCTTCTCCACGTAGGTGTTGATGAGCTTCAAGATCTCCTTCTTGATCGTTCGGAGCCCTCGTACTTTGGGCATCTTTGTGGCGATGTTGCCTTCCCGCTGTACAGCCTCATCAATGAGTTGAGAGCTGGCTCGGTACATAGTCAACATATCGAAGTAGATACGCCCAATCTGTGGGTAGAAGTAGGATCCTATCGAGCCGCACGCTGCAACATTGGTCTTCATGATATTGCCAACGATCTTGATGACCTCTGCATCTTGTAAGCAGGCGGGGTTCTGGTTAGCCTGGGCGATGATATTGTCCCAAGCGGAATTCGGCAACGCCATGAGATCGTGGATGAGGCGTTCTTGCATGCTCTTCTGCCCCTGCGCACTGATCATGTAGCCACATGCCTCGTAGAATGTATGCACTTGTTGAGGCGAGAGATCTGCAGTGATTTTTCGCAGGTTTCGAACAATCTCGTCGATGAATGGCTCGGTCTCGCCAGGTTGTAGCGCAACGAAGTGGCGTCGACACTTGTTCGCAATCTTGATGAATGTGTCGCAAGCCATGTCTTGAACTCCTTCGTGAGTCTCATGCATGAATTCGAACAGCTTGTTGACCACAGTCTTGAGGAACTTCCAGTGCGCTTTTAGGAATCGAGGGTACTGGCCAACAATGTACATAATGTTGCTGGCGACGACGGCCTTGTTGTCTTTTCCTCGCTTCATTTCGGTCAGACCCAGTAGATCTTTAATGACGGTAACCAAAAACCGTTTTTCTGTCTCTTCGTTCATGGCGCCGGAGATTGATCCGATGGCCCAGCAAAGGGTGTTGCAATTGGCCCATGACCATTCCGTTCCATCTACCTGTCGTGCCAGCTTCTCGGACATGATTTGTTCGGTATCATTTACGTCCAAGTGAGTGAGGAACACCAAACACTCTCTCGTCGACTTGTAGAGCTGAATCGTGTCACTCTCCTTGACAAATTCGCGGACAATTTCGCCTTCATCATTCTCAACGATGAGCACTTCCTCAGGCCTGACCATCTTTTCAATCATGACCGTGCGCAAGTTCGATAGAATCTCGGTGTACTTGTTCTTCCTAAGAGGGTAGTTCGCCATCATGCTAGAATCACGGTTACCGCCAGTCGTGATCCCCATGTTGAGGAGTGGATTCATGTCGGTGATGGGCAGAGCCTGCATCTCGTCGTAGAGCTCCGATACCAGCTTTGTCCAGTACTCCAAACAGATCTTGAAGATCTCCCGATCATCAATCTGACTTATCCGGATAAGATAGAAATGGCCGTGTGTGAGGAAATCCCTGTTCATTAGATTCTCGATGACGTTGAGATGCATGGTGAAGAAGTTGGTGAGGAAAAGCGCCAGATTCAGTACGAACTCTTGGTCCCTGCTATTGCTCGACGCGTAGGTGCTCTTCAGATCCAGCGAAAGAGGTATAATCTTCGAGATCGCAGTCAGCGTCTCCGTGAACATGGAGACGAGCTTGTCGTCGTACGCGGGCTCGGTGTGTAGACCTGCGATCTCAGTCAAGCACTTCAGAGTAATGTTGCGGAAGTCGGGCACTTCAAGGAAGCGGCTGCGAAGAGTCTCGATGAGGCTCTGACCGCTAGGTGGTGTCTCGAAGATGTAGCCGAGTGGGATCCAGTTGAGGAAGCGCAAGAGTGTCTCGAGCGTCGCCTTGATGAGCGAGGCTTCTGTAGCCGTGCGCAGGACTTCCGAGCACAATTGGTATATGGATGTGAACTCGTCGCACATGCTCTGCTTCAGCTCTCTGCGCTTGGATGAGGTCATCTGTTCTTCGGAGTAATCAAAAACCTCCTCGGACAGAAGCCGCAAGATCACCATGTTGTTCTCGCATATGCCCAGGCTGCTGTGACACGATGAGATGATCTCGTTGATGAAGGTAGGCCAGTTGTGAGGCCATTCTTGCTTGAGAACAGACACGAGGACGAGATTCAGCTTGTTCAGAAGCGTACGATCGGTGCGGCGGCTATCGTCGTTGTTCGAGAGCTGGATGATGAAGTTTACGATAAAGTTGCGGATACCTGTGATGTTAGTAACATAAGAACAGAGGTGAGCGCGATCGTACCTTGACATTGGTCGCGAGGCAGAACTTTCCATCTAGTCATGATTACATTGTCGAGAACCTGCAGTCCGAGGTCTGCGCACGATTAGCGTCAAACAACGTAGCCATCCATTATCCTGCAACTTACACTTTGTCTGAGGGTACTGCGCTTCCTGGAGGATCTTGTCGACCAGAAGCCACGCATCTGGATTCTCTTTGAACTGTCTAAGCGTGAGCGGCAATGCTTGAGGAGGGCGAGGCTGGTTGGTTGCGAACCTGATTCAGAGTAGCCTGAGCTTGTTTTTGCTGTTGACGGACATGTCAGCCAAAATTATGTCCGCGCAGTCTACAAGCGACATTCCTGTACATACAGTGTCGCCGCGGCCCTCGTAGAAGGCTCGCACCGTGCCATCGAGCTCATCGATTGACAAAGACATGGCGGGCAGCAGCGCGGCGGGAGGGGCTCCCGATCAGCCTGTTCGGCGTCTTTGTGTTCCAAGGAGCTCAGTACTAGCCTCACAGATCGGGTTTGACGTGTATACGCGCAGTAGAGGAGGTGCGTGGTGGGGAGGCGCGGGCAGATGCGTTGCCTTGAAGAGGTATGCGAAGAGGATAGTGGGGCAAGCGGTGGCAGGACCGCGATGCGGGCACCTTGGACGGGCGGGTCGGTGAGAGATTTAGGCTTGGCGGTCGGCGCACTCAATACAAAGCCTTCAAGCAAGCTAGTTGCTGTTTGTAGGAGCTTCCAGGCTGACGTCGTGGGAGAGGCACGGCGGGCGTGAAGAAGCGCGTGTGCACGCACGCCGTGCCGAGACCGACTAGCGCCTAGCTAGAGCGGGTAACAGCACCGCCCATCTCTACTCTCTGATCATGAACGGCGAGAGACTTGACTTGAGCTTTACATGCATTACTAATCAATAAACATGGTGAAAGCAGACTATGTTTGAGGAGCAAGCGGCTCAGAGGAATGCAGACGGTCTGCAACCATAACACGAATCACGGTCGAGCTATTCCGAACCCCCGCAAATTTCCAAGATTGTATACACATGTGGTGCCGAGCTTCTTGCACCATTGTCATCTCCTATTGCTGTCGTCTTCTCTGTGCTTCCTCCAAGTCCATCATGTATTCCATGTGGTTGCTAGTCGGTGTCGTCCTTGAGTTCTCATAAGGTGCATGCTCTCTGGTAGGCACTGGATGTGCGTAGAATTGAGCTGGGGTTGTCATTGCACTCATGTTCGGCGTGTTTCCATGCTGGGTCTCGCCACTGTACTGTGTCCCCGTTGGACTTCCCCTATGGTCTGTAGGAGAAGGTCGAGGGTGCGCTAGATACTGCTCTTGATCCGGGGGCGGCGGGTAGTAGACCTGATGCTGCGGAGGAGCACTAAATGGGTGGTGTGGAGAGGTAGGCGAGGTGTGAGGGTATTGCTGTGATCCCAAGGGCGCATGTGGCAATGGGCCTGAATGCTGGCTCCAAGACTCGTGTTGTTCGTTGTTTGCTCCATGATCGCTCGGGAGAAATAGCTCTTGGTGATGGTGGGGTGATCTCGGCGAATGAAGTGGCTGGCTGTATGCGGTTTCCTGTGCCGGGTGGTATGATGTGGTCTGGTACTGCTGTGGCGGCAGCGGAGCGTGCAGTGAAGAATGTTCGTAACTTGTAGTTCGTGATTGCCCTGCAGCGATTCCAGAATGAGAAGATTGGTCGTTGGAGAATGATCGTTCGTGAGCGGTGACATATTTGCTAGTACCTGTCGTTTCCATTTCCTGTGGGAAGGGTGTTACGTCAAGTTCGGCGGGTGGTGCGTTGACACGCTCTTGACGCGGTTGCTCTTTTCCCGCTTTCTTCCGACGGTGAAGACAAAAGAGGATCAAGCACAATATTGCTATCAAGACGGCAAGGCCACCGACTACACCCCCAGCTATTGCTCCGATGTTGGTCTTTTTAGAGCTTGATGTAGGGCTGGGGCTCGAAGTCACTGGGAGCGCCCGTGTTGCGGCTCGAGGAGCGAAAGATGGGTTTAGCTTGTAGTATACTCGAAGGTCGTTGGAATCCCAAGTTGCAGGGGCAGTCACCGTTGCACCACCAGTTGTCCTTCTGCATGTTAGCAATGAGCCGAGCAACAGCGCCTAGAGTGTGACTTACCCCCCTCCAATCGCTGAAACCACCAAGGTCGGTACGGCATAGCTCGACCGCTGGGGATCGTATTTGTCCCATAGCCCGTTCTCTTCCTTCCCGGTGTTATTACCCAAGACCATGTTATGCTGTCCTTGCGCGTCAGGCTGGTCGCAATCGCCGAATGTGGTATTGGGAAACCAGCCACCGATGACTATCATTTGATCCGGACTGACGACATTCGCGCTACATCCACCATGTCCGAATTGGTTGGTGTCTGCACCGCCGAGAGGGTATCCCTTGATCCACTTGAATGAGGGCAGGGACAGGATGTAGACATCGTCGAATGCAGCGGGTGTACCGAATCCATATCCTCCGTACAGGTATCTAGGTAATAAATGTCAGCAACGAAAATTGTGCATCGAGTCATGAAGACAGAGAAGCCGGTCCCATGAGCAGCAATGGCACAGTGTCGCAATGTGGGTGAGAATTGACTCTTGTGGAAGAAAGAAGTGACGTACATATTGAAGGAAGATTTGTCGTCCGGCCAAGTCACTCCTGCACAGAACTGCCTTCGCGCCAGAGGTATGTCGCCCGTTGCAGTTTGCGAATACCACTTGCCAGAATTGACATCGTATATTTGGATTTTCTAACCTCAGGTCAGACACGAGAACGTCATTAAAACGAATGCCATACATTCATAGGTGCCTGTTGGAATTGTAAGTGTTTGTGCCGTAGAGATTTTGGTGCAGTACTTACAGCATTATAGCTACCATTACGATAGGGATCTTCAATGCCACCGAAATAGATGAGAACACCACCATCCGAGACAGGCAAGAAGACCATCTGTCCCTCAGCTCTTCCAATTCCATCAGGGTGAGTACTGTTCTTCAAGTTGCCGGTCGTGAAGTTGAACTGAACGATGCCTAAGGTAAAGGTACGAAGTCAGTGTATGTCGCACATCACCTCGTACACCAACACTTACTGCTGAGAGTAATTGGCGGTCCCTTCCAACCTGGTGTCGTTTTGTTACTAACCCAGCCGCCGTAGTAAAAACCGAGCCCGCGAGCCTCGGCCTGTGTCCCAGCGCCGTATGCAGGCCGCTGCCAGTTTTTGTCGCTGCTAATCGGATTCGTATTGTTCCATTGGTTGAGCAGTGCATCATACGTCCACATGCTGAAATCCTTGGGGGCGTCGCCATCCGCGAACTCCCCTCCAAACTGGTAGAAGCATTTGTTTGTTTCGTCGGCCCACAGAACTCCTCCCGATAGACTGGGTATGTTCGCTGGTTTGGATAGATTAGAGTGTTGTAAGGGAAAGCCAGTATCGGAGCGAGAATTCAAGTCGCTGAACAGCAGCCATTCATCTGGAGATCATGTGAGCTGCTATAAGAAATACGCGAGCATATCGTAGGCTACCTACTCGTGTAGTTGTATGCTAAGGTGTTGTACGCGACGCGACCGCCATCGATGTAGAGTCGGTCATCGATCACGGCAGTTCCATGGGCCCACCTTCGACAGCTACTACTCGTGAGTCGGAGTTTGGCGTTGTCAGGCCGTCAATACTCACAAGTCGAGAATAGGGTCATCCTGTAACGACAGCGCAACGAGAGTAAGCACAACACACAGACGAAAGGTAGTAAACGCCATGATTCGCATTCATGACGGTAGGAGGGGCACAGTTGTAGGTTTCCGAGGTGCAGCGCGTCCCTTGAAAGTGGAGAGAGGTAGCCTGCATCCGGCCTGGAATCTGGGTGTCAGGCTGTTGCAGCAAGCTGACCCGTCACAAGGCTGAGGAGATGTTATGAGAAGACAGATGCATGGCGGGTCTCCTGCCGGTCCGTGGCGTTATGTGTTGGGGGCACAGTCGAATCGCGACCGTTCTGCAGCGCCTACGGAGGCCTGTTGGGCGGCCTTCTTCTCAGCCATGGTGAGCTGTGAGACACATGCACCAATAGCGGAGCCGTGAGTATGATACGAATGATTCCCAGGCCCGAAGGGCGCATTGACCAGCATTCGCGATCATGCTTGCTGAATACGAGGTTGCGGCATCTTCGCTACGAGAGGCCTGCCACAGAGGACCGCCTGCTGTTGAACGTTAATGTCAACAAATCATGGTGAGGGAAAGATAGAGAAGGCTTGAAGGTACGACGAATGAGAGAACATCACAGCCATGTCGTTGAAAAAGGCGTTAGCTCAGCCGCTTTTCGTGTACTTGGAGCTGGCATCGTGCGTCCTGCTCCTTCCGGGGTGATACACGCCAGGTGCTGCGAGGATATCGAGTGAGCCGAACAACCTGATTTGATGAGCCGATGTGGTGACCCTCAACGAGAAGGACCTTGCGCAACAAGCATTCCCGCTACGATTAATTCGTACAATGGCACAACCAATTCGTGCCACTCATATCACGTTGGAGGCACGCTGAGGCTGAGAAGCGCTGCAGCGGGCGGATGCAGATCGAGGCCATGGGCCTGGAGACGAACGCCTAAAGGCCTCTCATGAAGATCCTCAGCACTGGAACTTGTCGCGTGCATATGCAATACTCGGTCGCGGCGAAATGAAGCTGGAGGCATAGGTCTGTTGGCCTAAAGCGAACCCGCAGCTCCAATACCGACCGAAGTCGACGTGGGCGAACTGCGGGATTAGAATGGCTGTGCATCTTTCTCGGTCTTCACTGGAAAAGGCGTATCCATGTGGTTGGAATGGCCTTAGGGTTATCGAAGATCTTTGACAATATGTGAAGAAGAGAAGAGACGCTGGCGGAGGATTCGAGAAAGACTCTGACCGCCAAGCCACTTGCCCAATGACGGCCAGGGTCTCGCGTCAATTTCCGCTGCACATTGGAGCACATCTCATCGCGAACTTTGGAGCAACAAAGGCTCTTCCAAGTCTACACCATCTGCCTGAGTGATCATTCTTCCCTCGATGATGCGCGATCACCTCCTCTAACTTGCCAGAACTGAATCCAGGAGCGACCAGGATTTTGACCTAAAAGTACGCAATGGCAACATACGACATCATCCAGGGATGACAGTAGGACGCAGAGAGAAATCTTCACAAGTCCACCTAGAAATGGTATCGTACAAGCACATGGCTGACTTCATAAGTTCCGACTTGGCATTTCGTTTGTGCATCGCTTCGGCTCCAACATCCATCATCCAACATCAGCACTGCCGATCCTCCGCACACTCTTCACATCCCTCCCTGCGTCGATCTCGCTCACGTTGCAGTCAGGCGTAAATACTGCCAAACACACCGAGTCAACGTACACGCAAACAACACAGTCGCCAGACTTAGGCTGGTGATGACGTTTGCTGTCCGTTGGCAGCAACTCTCCGCCCCAAGACCCACGCGTCCGAGCGACCCTCAAATTCAATAATAACAGCATGCCGATGTTGCCCCATCCAATTTTTATGTATTTAGGTTCAGTCCATTGCAATACTATTTCTTCTAGCGCCTTGTGTGTCGTCGTTGAGTGAAACGCCGCGCCTTCTTTGTAGGTTCCAGATCTTAGCGACGTCATAGTCGGATCGTCACGCTACTCCATATATTTTCCTACCACGCCATGCAGCCGCGCGTATGCGGTGTGCAGTGCTCAATTCGGACTCGACAAACAATATAGTCATTGCTATCGTCGTTGTGTAGTCGCATCGTTCTTTGCCATTCGGCGGCTCCTTCCTTCACTGCATCGACGACGGCAAGACACCTTTGACTAGCCAACATGCGCTTCTTCAATCGCCGCCGCGCATCCGACGTTACCGTCGTAGCACCCGCTTCGCACACGGCTACTGATGTCCCTCACTCAGAACTCTCGAAACAGCAAATCAAACGCGCCACACAAACACGCAAGACCTGGGCCCTGATAACATCTTTCTTCCTCTTCGTCGCGCTCATCTTCCTCATCCTCGTCGAGATCGCTGGAGTCAGCAACAAGAAAATCATCAACAACTGGTACTTCTTCAAAATCGATGTTAGCAATATCGTACCAAGCTCAGTTCCAAACTTCGCTTTGATCAACACTATTGCGCAGACATTGGGCCTGCACGACTTCTACCAAGTCGGACTATGGGGATTCTGTGAGGGATACCAAGGAGAGGGCGTGACGTTTTGCTCCAAGCCGCAGACGTTGTACTGGTTCAATCCGGTTGAGATTCTGCGTAATGAGCTGCTCGCTGGGGCGTCCAGTATGTCTCATAATCTACTCAATCACCAGATGTGGACTAACATGATATCTAGTCAACCTCCCCTCCGACATCAACGATATCCTCGACCTCATCCAGATGGTCTCTCGCTGGATGTTCGGCCTCTTCCTCACCGGTACCTGCCTGACATTCGTCCTCATTTTCCTCATGCCGCTATCCATCTTTACGCGCTGGCTCGCCCTCCCTGTTGCCATCTTCGCCTTCCTCAACGCACTCATCGTCACCGCCGCATCCATCATCGCGACCGTCATGTTCATCATCTTCCGCAATACTATTACTGGTGTGGCTGAGATCAATATCGGCGCAAAGATTGGCATCACACTCTTTGTCTTTATGTGGATCGCGAGTGCGTTCACTATATTGGCGTGGCTCGTCCAGATGGGATTGTGTTGCTGCTGTGCAAGCAGGCGGGACATCAAGACTGGACGCAAGAGGGGCAGTGAGAAGGCATATGACGGTGCCGCACGAGATGTGCATCCTGTCGCGGGCACAAAGGCGGACGGCACCAGGAAGAAGCGCTTCTGGCAGCGTCGCTAGAATCGGAAACCAGAAACGATGAGCGTGGCCGGTGAAAGCTTCGTCGTGCCTTTGTGTACGACGGCATAGACCGGGAAAACGTGTTTAGATCATGCAGAGCGAACGAGGCGTTGGTTTGGATTTTTGTTGCATTCTGCATCGCATCGCGGTCACGGTATACGACCTGTACATGAACCTAGTATATAGATAGAACTTAACCTATACTGCCATCATCACACCTTACACTGTCATGTTCTTGAGGGCGCCAGGTTCGATCAGGAGTGGTGCGAAATGGATGGAATTCTCGAGTATCGCTACAAAAGAGCTGGGTATCACGCGCTAAATACAGACTTCCTCGACTCCAACCCCTCATGTAGCCTTCGACCTATACTTTAGCCTTTCCAACTCACTCATATCCATGACTCGCAGCTCTCTCCTCAACCACAGCACCACGCTCATCACAAACCCAGGTAAATACCCACCACCCACCGCTATGCCCTCGCTCCACGTGCGCCTCTGCCACAGCTCCAGCAACGCGAGTAGCACGCACACCACCCCATTTGCGGGCACGATGTACCTCACGGCCAGATCCGCAACACCATCCGACACAAATGGCACAGGCTTTCGCTCATACGCCGTCGTCTCTGCCGAAGTCGAGGGCACATTCCAACCGTATCCAACCCTCTTCTTCCCCACACTACTTTTCTTCAAATCATCGGTATCTATTATGCCAACCTTGACAGGCGGTAGGGGAAGGAAGTATAGCATGTACGCACTCGTGAGGAAACTCGTTATCGCGAGTAGGCTTGGTAGGAATGTGGATGCGTAAAGCAGTAGGGGCATATGGAGGAGGATGGGGACGAGTGGGAGGCACGAGAGCGCGAGGGTGTAGAGGCGCGTTGAGATTTGGTCGTGGGTTGTGAGATTGGAGATGAGGGTGTCTTGGTCTGTGGGTTGATATTAGCTGAATTCTGAAGAGACTTGCGACCTTCGTGGTCGTTCGCTAGAGGATATGAACTGAAGCGCACCATGTTCATCCATCCCTTGCTCTACGGCATCCTCATCATCGGATTCGGAGGGGTATTGAAAGGTGCGGCGTAACCGGGTTGCTGCCATGGTGTGCTGTTGGTGATCAATGATGGAGGTTACAACAGTCGTGCTGTAGATGAGTCTCCTGGTGGTATGACAAAGTCTCAGCGTGAAATGTGGTCTTTTGTGAAGGCAACAACTTTTTGTGAGTAATGGTTCAAAGTGATGAGCCACATGCAATGATGTTGCGGGGATCTTGCGCCTTGACCCTGGATTTAGCGCGAACCCCTTCTCTCCCGTGGCGAAGGTACCTGAAGAGAATACGACACTACCACGACGATTAACATTTTGCACAATGTTTGAGGCAACTTTTCTAGGATTTCGAGGCTTTTATGATTGCAAGCAATCGTCTATTACGTTCGCCCAGTCTTCAAAGCGAACCCGAGCTGGCGACGCGTCTGAATAGAATACATAGGTATGCATATGCACGATCACTCAGACTCGCATCGCTCCAACTCTTCCTGCCAGCGGTTAACAGCGATTACTTGGCTCATGAAAAGGCCTTCCAACCTCTGTGAGATGCCTTGGAACCTCCAAAATGAAGTATCTTATGATAGTTTGTCTGCCATCCCCCGTCGTCCCGGGTTTCTCTGCACACTGAGCATGTTCAGCAGGCAAGAACGGGGAGGAAAGGACTGCGGCCACATACCCTAACGTCGAACCTCCCCTTGCCGAACAATGATTCACATTCTCTGATTAATAGAGCTCTGCCGTAATAAGCAGAGTCCAAGTCTTGCGGAAGAGTCATGGCGCAGCCCAAGGTCGGAGAAAAGTTCTTGTCTTAGTTACGACAGGCTACAGTGAATTTGCTGAAGATACAGGCGCCTTTCGACCTTGATATAGCGCAGTGTTCTTACGTTGGCTCGGACAGGAGAATGCCGTGCTCCTCCATACCCGCCACGTATGATATATGCATGTACCCGCTCGCATCGCACAACGGCAATCGCAAACGTTTTCGGCGGTCCATCTCGCCTCACCATGGATCGATTCGATGATGTCTAGAGTATTCTGACAAGCCGACGCTGCTGTTCTTTACATGGTTGACAAGCATCTAAATCAATAATTATCAGTATGACGAACGAAGGATGTGTATGTCTTGTGCCCAGGGAACAAGTTGTGTAGCTGATTCTCATCGCACAAGAGAGTCACGCGCAACGGTAATGCAGATTCGTCGCGCGGCGTCCTCATACCGGTGAACTTACGCAAGCCGTGCGACAGATTTCAGCCTCAGCCTGCTCCTCCGCAACTAGGCCAGTCTTTGCCGCAACATCCTCAATTGTATCAAGAGTCATTATGACGACTACTGAGTCCTTCAAGAGGATGCTATATCTGCAGCGTAATTCTGTCGCAGACGAGTATTACGAGCGAGACATTGGGTTCGTGTTCGAGAAAGAGGAAACCAAGGCGAAGATTGAAGTTCGATTGTGGACAAACCTTGATCTTACCGCGTTTATTCGCAAGAATGAGTTGCAGCCGAATCCTCTGGGACGACCCAGTACAGCATCTGGTGATCAGTGCACAAGAGCGCCCGCTACCTTAGTCACAGTCGATCCAAAAGACGACAGCTACTTGACAGACGCGACGATACCGGCCGCAGTGGGATGCACGAACACTCATCCAGAGAATACCGAACATGTAGCTACCGACCTTTCGGTACCGCATTATTTCACGATCGACCTAAACATTGCGCGGTTGCGCGATTTCCTCAAGGTATGCACTCGAGATAGTCCTATGGAGCATGCTAACTTATCTCGAAGCTAACCCGTCGACAATATCGTGTGTTGTAATACTGCACATCTGCTCTGAAGGTGCATGTTACTAACATTTACACAGCTACATTCGTCAGAGAAACTCGCGTACTCGTTTGCAGATCACGAAAGCAGACTTTCAGCTGTTCATTTCTGAAGCACGAGTATCTCCTCAATTTGGCGAGTTCGTTTTGAGTTTCAAGTGGAAGACAAGGGAATTCGAGGTCGGCCCACCAAGGATCAAATCTCACTTGCATCGGGAACCGCACAACCACAATGGCAGGTCCAGTCACGGTAGGACTTACCACTACGCCCATCATTCGAGACTCTACTAACAACACCAAAGAAGTTGCTTATATCCTGCGATACATCGAGTATACTAACAGGGAGGGAAAACCTCCTTGGTCGCTTCGTCAATTTGCCGTGTATCATCAGGCTGGTACAAAAGATGCAAACTGCAGTTCAACCTGGATTATCTTGGGATCTTCCCAACGCACCGAGAGATGCTTTGACGACTTCAACACGAACACCCACGATCCGCGCGCCGCCAACCCGTTCGAGATGCACATCGTCCTCCTTGACCTTGTGGTTGCATCGTGGCGGCCGTACTTGTGTTCTCTACAAGATGCCGTGACTGAACTAGTGGGTTCAACCACGGTCCTGACAGCCTGAGACTTACTCTTGCAGTCCACTCGAGCTGTGCTCACCATGATCGAGAAGGATGACACAGCACAGAGCCACTACACAGTCAACGTACATGATACAAAGGCATTTAAAGACGTCGAGGATGAAACCACTGATATGATACTCTGTCTAGATTCGACGTTAGACACCGCGCGTGCCCTCGCGACTCTGTATCGTCGAGTGTACTGCCATCGTTCACATTCTATCACGGATGGCGAATTTCTTGATGAACAGGACTACACAGGCGATGAGCTTCTCGTGGCACTGTCGGAGAAGGAAAAGGATATATCATATGCACGCGAAAAAGCAAAAGCACTACTTATGAAAACGCAACACGCCCGAGCACTAGTACGTCGCCAGTCAGGTATGGCATGGCGAAGCTGACACCTGGGGATAGGTGTCCTCTCTTCTTGAGCAGATGAACAGCCACAATCTAGACCGGCAAATGCTTGCGCTTCAAAACCTCCAGCGCCAAGGGCAAGAGGAGAATGCCATGATGCGGGAGCTAGCTGAGAAAAGCAGCCGTGACTCTACCAGCGTCAGAATCCTCACTATCATCACTTTGATCTATCTTCCATGTACTGTCGTTTCGGTAAGTGAGTAGACATGTTCATGTACTTGACTAAGCAACCGGCAGAGCTTTTATTCTACGCAATTTGTGGACCAAAAAGAGCTACCGACTGGGGAAACACGCTTGGAGTATACAAAGAACGCCTGGCTCTTCTTTGCCGTCTCCGTACCACTGACCTTCTTCACCATCACTGTGTGGTATGTATGGGCCAATGCTCGACGGCTGTCTCGCGCACTGCTGGCTGTGCAGACAGCTCAAGTCGAAAGGATGCGGCAACGGATGAAAAGTCTGCCTATAAATGCCCAATCGACCAAACTACCCCGATGAGCGTCTCGACGGCGTGGAGAAATTGCTTTGCTATCACTCATGCGTATCTTCTGGACGCTGGCATTCTCATTTGTTGTCACTTACATGGCCGTATGATATTTGTTAAACGGGAATGTGATCAAGAGCTTGCCAATATGTTTTCCCATACTGTCATTTGCAATGAACACCTGGTCGGACTGTGTTTGCTGTTAGTGGCGTTCATAGAGGTTAAGAAGGAAGGGTTGCAGGCTACGGGTATTATCATAGCGTCCTTCAACCGCATCTGATCAGTCTGACTACCTTGCCTGAATGAGGTTTCAAGTAAGTTCGGGTCCCAACGCAGCGGCCGAGTGCCGCACCAACATTCATACGGCGAAGACGTCACGGAATTTTCGGGGCAGTCCATCAATTTATCTGCGCCAGACTGATCTGGTAGCCCTTGCATCCGATGCCAACATTGAAGCTGTAGTCAATTCGGACCCTGCGCTCTTGCCAGGCGAGAAAACAGAGCTGATTGGCCTTATCAGAGGGAATGCCCGCCAGATTTTGCTCATTGCCGTTGAAGCTCGCGTTTCGATGCAACGCTTGCTTTTTATTCTCAGATCATGTATCAACGTGCCCTTGAAACCACTGAACTTTCGAGCAGGCTTCAAGCCCGGACTTGTGGCAGCATACAACGATTTCCTCGTCGCACAGCACATCCTCACTCAACCCTCTCTTATTCGTATGAACTCATTCCATATCGACTATGCCGCAGGCGATCGAATACCTGTTGAGTGCGTCACGGCATACTTCAGCAATGGTGTTGGTGGCCAGTTATTCCGCGCTCAAATTGACACAGACTATCACGATATTCAGTCTCTCCGAGCAGACAGCACTGATCCGACACTCAGCAGAACAGTGGCCCTCAAAGCACTCAAATACGACAAGCCCCAGAGAAAGAACCACGCAGACGCTGAGCTGGAATTTGCAGAACGTTTGGCAAATGACCATCCTCACGATCATATCACAAGGACCTACGCCGCTTTTCATGTCGCGCCTGCCGGACCACAGACGCAAAATATTTCCTATCTTGTGAGCGAGCTTGCTGACTGCGATTTGTACCAGTTCATGCACGACCCTGGAAGTCTTCCACGCAACTATAGCAAGCGGTCCAAGACCATGAACGAGTTCTGGTTACTAAAGCAAATGTGGGGTATCGCAGGTGCCCTTGCCAACATTCACAACCCGAGGCGTGAGCGACGCGGTTATCATCACGATATCAAGCCTCATAATATGCTCGTGTTTAAGGAGTCGGCCAATACAATCAAGTTCACCGACTGGGGTTGTGCCAGTTTCGATGACTATAGAGGCAACACTGCGAGCCCGACCAGCGGTAGGCACGGTATGTTTCCTTATCTCCCTCCCGAGTCCTTTGGAGGAGTACCTACTTCTCGTCCCCATGATATTTGGTCCCTGGGCTGTGTGTTCGTTGAGCTACTGGTGTGGTTCATCGAAGGCATACCTCAGCTTGACCAATTCACACGAACTGTTGCAGACGCCAATGTGCCAGGTGGAAGATACGGCTGCTGGTATCTACACACCAACGGGACGTCCACTAGGCGATCTGTTCTAGACATCAAGCTAAACCACCTGGAGCAGGTGGACGGCAGGAAGTGCGCACCACTTGTCAAGACCATTCGGAGGATGTTCGACGTCCGTCCAAAGCATCGCATCAATGCTGGCAGGCTCGAAGATGAGCTCAAACAGCTCCTCAACACCAGGTGAGATGAGACAAACATTTGAACAAGGCGTGGGCTGAGCGTGAAAGCACAGTAAGTTCTTTCCTATGTCAATCAATGCAGATCGTAGTAGTTTTCTTGTCATTCCCTTTCCAGCATGAGTGTTTTGGGTTTTTCCTCTCTTCATGTCGCTTCAAAGATAAGTAAGCATTCTTTTTTTCACCACGTCTTATCTGCTTTGCTATGTCATGACAAGCCTCGCTCACTAGACATCATCCTCGCTTCACGTGAACTTCGTCTTCACCGTTACAGCCCATTTCCGATTTATGACGTCTTAATGGACTGCGATTGTTGTGTAGTTGAAGGCTTCCACAATATATTCTCGATAAGGAGCCTCTACGGTAATTACAGATTCCAGAACTGGAGTGGTTGAGGAAAACCTCCATATTTCTCCATCTCCTATCATCATGCGCACCAGATGCTGTCAGAATTACCATAAAGTACTGTATGTGGAATGCCATATGACTGATTCACCCCATCTCGAAAGTGACTGCTCTTAAAAAGCATGAGTAGCACGCTTAATCTGGTCATGTCGCGTAGTCTGAACGGCCTGGAGTATTCCATGTGCTTTACCATCTGACCGATCACAATCGGTGAGAGCAAATTTGGTCTAGTATACAGCTGAAAGGAGCAGCAATTGTATGCATCAGCATCAGTTCTCCGATTCATATTCCCAAGAGGCAAACAGTAGATGGGCATGCCTTTCCAGCTAGAAGATGAACATGGTTATGTGGAAATGATGCAAGCCTGCGCCCAGTATCTCCAACAGAATCGCGTAAAGACCAAATTCTTCGAGCACCCAATCACATATGTTCCGAACGACGTCATCGACGATGTGGCTACCTTGGAGACTATTGCGAAGATCGTACATGCAGACAGATATCTGAAACGAACAAAAGACGATGAAGAGCTCGCAGCATGCGCAGAACATATCTATCAGAATGGAAGGAAACTCTTCGCCGTCGCCGTGAAGTCTCGTATGGCAGCCGCTTTGATCTTTGTTGTCGACATGCTGGCAGCTGACTTCACGGACACACTCTCGCCATCCGAAATGGTCGACTTTTCTTCCGCCGTGCCCACCCAGCATCAAGCCAATTTCGACGAAAAGTTCTTTCCCACCATGCGAAAAATGCTGGCGCCAACCTTCAAGATCCACGAGTACGACATGACAGTCACTGATATGTCTACTCTTCCTTTGGTGTCAGTGAAATCAAAGGCCACCTGGACTGATGGACCGGAACACTATGTGACCTTTCATCCTGCGCATATTGTCGGAGAGTTGCCGGAGTACTTTGCACTGAAGATGAAAGTTTTCACGGACTTGGAGGCGGCAAAACTGTTCAGGGAAAAGGCGTCGACCTTCGGCTTTCATTACGATGGGAAGTATTTCTGCGTGTACTGAGTCGGGAACTGGATTCGTTTGAAGGATAGGTGGATTGGAGCAGTGCTTCCGGCTGCTGAGTCAATCAAGCTGCAGACTTTAGAGGCACAGGCAATCGAGTACTCAATTCTAATACAGCCTTTCTCATCGGAGCAAGGTGTCGCCTCAGTGATTTTATGTTCATCATTTTCTTTCACAGCTTTCTACGACCTCGTCCCTCCATCATCATGCGCTCGATAACACATGTAGTACACCCCCTCACACCAAAACGCAAACAACACTTTACTCGCCGTCCCGGGGTTCGCACCAACCTTCGTCTCGAATTTCATTTTACCCGCATATCTCACCTGAGACACAGTCGCTAATCTCGAATGTTCCCAATGAAACTCCATGCCTCGGCAGGTGATTAGTGTTCATAGTGAAAGACGATGTCAAGTAACTGACCAAGCAAGCTAGTTCGTGGACGGTGTATTGTCGATTGTGAAGTGTTCGCTGGACCATCTGATCATGATCATGCAGGTTGCATGGGCAGAGACTACAATCAAGCAATCACCTTTGTGTCATAAGTATGTAGTTCAGATCATCAACATCATGTCTTCAACTAGTCCATCACGATGGCTATCGATCTATCGGATTCTCCGACTCCTGAGGAACAGCATCAGCGCAGCATTGAATACCTCGAAAGCCATCTTCAACAGGTCATATTCGATGATTTAAAAGCTGTCTATGTCCCTAATACCGCCATCAAACAATCTTGCCACATTTGACAACATCAGCGCAGTTGTTCATCAAGATCCCAGTTTCGACAACCTTAGGTTCTTCGATAACGAGTAGCCTGAGCACAGCCGCAAGCACTTTGCGCAGAAAGTGCTCAAGGTCGGCAGGGGGTCATTCGCTGCCGGAATGTTGGCAACGCTACCTATGGACTTCCTCGTTGTGCTACTGAACATCATCGGAGACGATCGAGTTCCGCTGACGACACAGACTATTAGCAACGACGGCAAGTTCGATGGAAACGTGAAAAAGTTCCTGCAGTATCAGAGCCCATTCTGTGCACCGGTGCTCACTATTGGTAAGTATGGTCAGGAGCTATCTTTCAGGAGGTCGTTACCAGTTACATCGGCTGTCTGAACCGGAGACCATACTTACAAGGCGACAATTTCATCCCTATCATCTCAGAGTGGCGAGCGAATCTAGCTCTGGCTCCGGAACCTATGCGGTAAGCACGACTTTTGTACTGAAGAGGTTTGAGACCAAGGAGATGATGGTCCAGGATGCGAACTGGGCAAGGTGGGTGTTTGGCTTCGTATGCGATAAGAAGTACTTTCTGTGCTCTACTTGAGTGAAGAGTCGAACGTTTGGGAGGTGATCAAGGATCGTAAACAAGATGATGAGTCGAATTTGATAAGGTCAGTGTAGCTTGATTGGGATTCCAATTCAGTCACCTCGTAGCAGTCAACGAGTACAATGATACGCTGCCACCATGACTCCCAGGCAACATGACAGCTTGACGGGCGTGACCAATCTCAATGAAACGTGTCATGCCTTGCCGTCGTCGCTATAAAAGCGCTGGCTCTAAACGTACCATCAGTGAGCATTCGCATTCACAAACCAGCAGGGAAAACTTACCTAGAATCATCATGGCCCCTTTTCACAATTCAGACATCGACCCACTGGAAGCCGTGCAGCACGATATCGATATATTGGTAAACACCAGCCTCCATACATGCACCTTTGAGGGGACCGAGATCGAGTTCCTTGCACCAAGTGCCATCAACGCTATCGCCACGGAGCACAACATCCGGGAATATGTGACGAATAGTCCCTATACAGTCGACCTTGACCCACCACTCCAAGAAGCATTCATTACCACTATCCTCAAGGATGGCAAAGCAATGTTCACGAACATTGTCGCAGGCGGCGAGGTATATCCCATGGGGAGGATGCAGTTCCTCTTTCGGATGCTTTGGCCTGCAAGCGGACAAAAGCTCACAGATGAGAACCTGCCCTTTAATCAGTCGTACACGAAGATTCCAGGAGATGTTGATTTCAGCCAAGAGTTGCAAGCCTTTTGCAAGACTCAGCCTTTGGTTTGGTAACCGAAGTTCTGCTTTCGTGAATACGATGGTGAATATCTTCAGCGCGCTCCAGATCGCTCGTATTTGCCGCTTGTATACGCGCTCCGGAAGGACACGCTGATGGTGCACCCGAAAGTGGAGGCGACGTATGAAGTAAAGTTCCACAGGGAGTACTGTGACGGCTTGGACGATGAAAGCTTTTCAATGTTGGAATTCTCTGCGGAAGCATGGACGAAGTTGGACCAGGAAGGTGAAGCGCAAGATCTTAGAGAGGCAGGCGTGATGGGTTTCTGGTGCGAGGGAAAGTATTATTTGGTGAATCAGATGCCGGCGGCGAACGGTGAATCTACTGTAACTTAGCTGAAATCAAGAAGATACCTTCGTCAAGTCGATCTGGTGACCATGCCCACTGTAAACAGTCCCTTTTGGGAAGGACTGATGTAACATGAGAATTAAAGTGGTCCGTCCTGGCAGTTGAAACATTCAAGAAGACTTGACCACGATAAGACTGAGACTAGAGAACGAGATGCACAAGTCTGCCTGACTGGCCACGCTATACCGTCGGCCGATATGGTAGTGGCCATATGCACATGGGTGAGACATGCTTTACACGTGCATGTAAATCTTGCACTCTGGTCTACAGGCTGTGATGCATACATCAAGGCAGGCAGCTTGCGATGGGCTTGGCGACTTCAGGGCGAAGTCCTTGCTTCAGTGCGACCCTGATGGGTCTGAAGTGAAGCTGCCATGGGTTGAGATGTCGAGCGCCATAGGACTAATGTCTGGCGTAGCTGTTGCTGTCGTTTGTATACCGTGTTGCAATTAGACCGAGAACCCCAGCGTCTTCCAAGGTTTCGTGTCATTGGAAAGGAAGTTGCCCCTCACTCGTGACCTCTAGCTTGATGTCGTCCACCCACACCCACACCTGAGACTTGCGTTTATGAAATCGCTTAACATTCATGTTGCTAATCCAAGAGATTAGTGTTTTCTGTCGGCTTCATTCATGTGCAAGGTTGTGCTGACAAGCATTGCAGGTCACTCGCTTACGACGATGATCTGGTTCGTGATCGTCGGAAGGATCACAGACCGATCATCCCCATCGGATCATGGCCCCAACCAGCAAAAGCATATCTCGACCTCATCCACGTACAGTAGCGCAGCTTAGATGCATGTGTCACCGCGACTTGTACAGCGTACACCGAGCAATCGATAGGGTATCGCAATGACGTTTGCTAAAAGGACCGTATGTCGACATGGAGAACTTCGGCCACCTTACGTCAGGCGCCCAGAACGTGGTTGACAGATCTATTTTCCCCTCGAGAAGTGCCGACAGAGCGTCCACTCGATTGTCATAGTATCTAGGCCTCGGAACATAGCGAAATGGCGATGAAAGTCCGATGGAAAACCGATGGAAGAACGCCTCCGCATTAATCGGCAGCAACGAACTGTGGGTTACTCGGGGACCTGGTTGCGCGCCGCTCAAGATCGCACCGCTAGATGCTGTTCTACTGTTCATCTCAAATCGCAGATCTGGTCCAGTCCCCCAGACTGTGTGTACCCCACCCCGGAGAAGTCGAGCAACAGTCTTGACGTTCTCTAGGTGCGCTTGGGAGTGACTTAGGCCCGCTGTGAGGCCGCGCGGACAGGCAGTACGGACGAATGTCGCGAGTTCCCGATGAGCGCGATGACTCGAGCCCAGTAGCGAACAAAGAAAAACTCTTTGTGCCCAGCAGCAGACGGGCAGAGAGACTGCGAGTACCGATAGGCCCAATCCAACGGCCGTGGAGAAGGATAGGTATCGATAAGTGGATAAGAGTTTTGCGGCTAGCTACCGCGCGGAACTCAACCGCCTACACCCGCCCAGTAGGAAAACGACTGACTTGCATAAGGCCCATAATTCATCTCCCACGCATGCTGACGGCTTGGGCAATGGCATC
Organism: Setomelanomma holmii; assembly: GCA_010015745.1. Lineage (NCBI taxonomy): Eukaryota > Fungi > Ascomycota > Dothideomycetes > Pleosporales > Phaeosphaeriaceae > Setomelanomma > Setomelanomma holmii. Next base: position 574,744 of record ML978157.1, read on the forward strand.
ATCGAAAGCGCTGAGAAAGGCCAGAAGCAGTGGAGTCGCGGCGTGCATGTAAAGCGAGCGAACTGGCGATTCAGGATGAGACGACCGGCAGCGCAACCGCAGAGAGATGTCACCTTGACGCTCACCCACCGAGCCCACGTCGCAAAGCGGCGCACAGCAGGTTTGGGCAGTCGCTTGCAGTGGAGCGCGCAGTGCCAATGGCACAAAAGCAGCGCGCAAATTCTGAGCGACCCAGTGGTTCCACTTGTCCGCCAGCTGTGAATGGGCAACGAGACACGCAGAAAGGCGACATGGGCTTCTGGACTCGTTGCATCTGTCCATGGGGGGTATGCGACACTGCGCGCACACGTGTGAGGCCCTCGCGACAGCTGCAGAGTGCGTGATGTCTCGCGACAATGCGTAGACATGGCACGGTGAGGCGCAGAGCAGTGTTTCCGGGATGTTTCGTTTGCCATTGTCAGCTCCAGCCACTCCCCCTGGCGGGGCAAGGCGCGAAAGAGTGCGTTCCTGAAGATCACTGCATGGCGGCGCCCCATTCGCTGGGTTTCTACCGGCGTGCCTTGCCCCTTGCGGACGCCTGAAACCACGCACAGTGCGCTTTTTGTGACTTTGACCAAATTTAGCTGTAAACGAGCGCATTGTCAGCGCAGGAGTTCAAGAAGGAAACAGCTGCATGCTGAAAGACTGAAAGAAGAGAACGGGGGAAAACGATGGGGGTCCGGCTTTGTGGTAGACAGGCGGGTGACAGCGACAATGCGCTCGAGGAAGGTCTCGCAGGCTCGCGCAAAGCAGCGTCAAGGAAGCACGCCAGCGCTGCTGTTGAACGCACCATGGACGGCCGTTCCACTTCAGCAGCCGGGCCGGACGTCGTGGACGTGCTGGCTGCCACGTTCGCCGGATGTGCGTTAGGGTGTCGCTGGGGAGCGGAGTGATGCGATTTGGCACGCCGTGGTTGCCAGGGGTCTGAGCCGCTAGGCACGCCCGACCACGCCGAGCAAGACTTGCTTTCTCGCTCCACATCGGCGCTCCTCTCTTCACCTATCCCACAACCCTCCTTCAGTCCTTCTTTATAACCATCCTGCTCCCCCATCCTGTCCACTCTCTACAGGCTTGAGGCTTTGCATTCACTTTCATTCTTTCCCTCCATTCCTTCACAGAGATCCAGCATCTCTCACAGTCATCCCTGACACCACAGTCCTTTACAGACACCAGAGACAATACTCACAGAACTGCTAGTCGGTTCAGTCACTCCTGTTACTCAGAAAAGAACGCACTCCAGCTATCCAGCACCAACACATCGCTATCCAGCAAACCTATCTACCAAACAAACAACCAGCAAAATGAAGTCCGCTATCCTTGCTTCCATGCTCTTCGGCTCCTTGGCCGTTGCAGCACCCTTCGACAGGCGCGCTCTCGCCTACGCGACCGAGGTCGTTACCGAGACCGTCGTCGTCTGGACCACTGTCTACGAGGACGATGTTGTGCCCGAAGCCACAACCACGCCTGCCGGCTACTTCTACGAGCAGCCCAAGGCTCCCTCCAGCACTGCGGCTAAGCCAACTTCTTCAGCGGCGCCTGCCTACACTCCTCCTGCTAAGGTCAAGTCTTCCAGCGTCTACGTCGCGCCCGTCGTTGCTCCTACTCCTACGCCAGTCGTTGTCTCCTCTGCCGCTCCCATCGTTGTCTCCTCTGCCGCTCCCATCGTTGTCTCCTCTGCCGCTCCCATCGTTGTCTCCTCTGCCGCTCCCGTCGTCGAGACTCCCAAGCCTGTAGAGACTCCTCAGCCCGCTACCTCTGCTTATGTAGCGCCTGTTGCCGCTGCCGTTTCGAGCGCTGCTCCTGCTGCCTCGGTCGCTCCTTCGACTGGTGGCACCACCACCTCTGGTGATACCTACAGCGATGTCGATATTACCATCTACGACAACGCGGGTGGCTACGGCGCTTGCGGTACCAAGCTCTATGACACCGACATGATCGTCGCTCTTGCCCAGCCCGCCTGGGGTGCCTCCACCTACGACACCATGACTGGCGCTGCCACCAACCCTTGGTGCGGACAGAAGATCAAGGTCGACTACAACGGCAATTCCATCGAGGCCACCATTATGGATCTCTGCCCTGGCTGCTCCGGCCACGACATCGACCTCTCCCTTGCGGCGTGGAAGGCGCTTACCGGTCTTGACGAGAAGACCCGCCTCAAGGCTTCGTGGTCCAAGATCTCTTAAGCACCTCAACCATTCCATCACCTCTTGCCAATACTTTGTAAAAGACTCGACAACACTACCCTTTGCCAGCCTTTTGCTTAGCTACCGCCACGATCAATATACCCAAGTTTTCCGATATCCCACACAGCTAGCGCAGGCAGGTCAGCGCTTTGCATGACACGTTACGATCTATTGTTTTGCACAACACAGGCGGGCCAACATCCGGGGTTTCTGCGGAAAACCAATCACTATGGTTCTTTTACTTGAGGTTCTGATTTGGTTCGCTTGCTTCGAGTTTCCTCCTCGCGTTGTCGTTCCCAAGAAGTATTTGGGGATGGTTTTACGCATGGGGTTTACTCATCTTATCCTTCTTGTCACTCCTTGATCCGGCGCCGGCGTACACTGGTCGTCAGGACTGTTTAGACTCTTTCTTCGTGTACAACTACCTAGGGAAAAGGTGTATGGGGAAACGTTCTTGGATACCCTATGCACTTGGATATTGGAGGACACAAATACCTACCAAAATACAAATGCGCGATGCGCCAATTTAAACAATTCTTTACCATTTCACTGTGATGCGATTGATCGTGAATGTGAATGCGCACGCCCATGTTCATCCTCATCTCCTGAACTGAACCACAAACCCGACATGTTTAATTACGATGCCCAGCGTGGTACGTACCCTCCAGCGTGGCTGTGCTTCGCACGTCCACATCCACCCGAACGTAACGTAACCTCACCACGCTTGCGTGCACAGCCCGAGACATTTTTCTTTGCAGCCGCTGGAATTCTTGGGCCTGCATCCGGAGTTTTCACAATGTAGTTATGCAGAATAATGAAATCAACAAAGACGAACGTGCGATGCGACGTGCAAACAAAGATCCAAGATGAACATTGTTTCACGTTTTTGGGTGTGGGTGGTTCTCGTTCAGACGCCTGGGGCCAGGGGTGTGCTTAGGGGACGTGCAGAGCCGCGTGTGTTGTGTGCATGCACGTGCGGGTGTTTCAGCCGTGAGGAAGGTTTATGAAAGGAGACAACGAGTCTATTGTGGTTGAGTCGAGTGCATGTTTCATGGTTCTTGCTCAGAGAGGTTAGTTTCGTGCGTGAAGTAGTGGTTCTGAGGAGTAGTGGTGAGATTGCTGTTTTTTGGCCATGGAACTGGATTAGGAAGGCACGTCGTTACAAGGAGCATAGTAAGAACTCTTTCAGCCCTCGACGTGGAACGAATGTTGGTCGTGGATGAACTGCACTTGGCAATGAGATTGGTTGCTCGATTGTCGGTTCGAAGCAGCAACCAGAGTCATAGGGAACTATAGGCTTTCCTCCGATACACCGTGTCTGCAGTGCTCCTATGCGATAGATTTCTGGATCCTTGTTTGGAAAAGAGAGTACAATACGCTCGTGAGAGTATCGCTGTCACAGATAGAATCTCTCGAGGACGTAGGCGTGATGCGCATATGCTTTTTCAACTTATACTGGATGTTGTAGGTGGCTCGCGGCTTCCCTGTCCATGGCGCTCATTTGACAATCAGCGATTACAACCTATGCTTTTCAGATGTTACATGTTAGAACGACTTGTTCACAGACAACCACAGGCAGTGTTGTGATCTTGATGCCGATTTGCTTGTGAGAACCGTGAAGTCGAGAGCACACTGAACGTTGAGGTGTACCATGATGGCACCCCGCTACTGCACCGCAGGCTTTCGAACGCAGCATCTCGTCGCCCATATTTGCCAGGGTTCCACGTCATTCACATATCACAGAATCATCTCTCTCTTTCTCTCTCTTTTCTATTTTCGAAGGCTCGACTTCCATTAGCACTTCAAAGCCCCCACTTGCATCTCGATCCTCAACAACCACTCACCAGCTCCACACGCATCTCACTCAATCCATCTTTAACCGCCGGCACTCACTATCTTCAACACTCACAGCACCCAACCTACCCAACCGAGTAAGTCTCTTATCTACGCGAGACGCGAGTCTGCCGCAGAGAAAAAATCCGGTGGTTGAATGTTGCCTCGTGGATCGTGGCTGGGGCGTTCACATGTTACGTCATGTTCATGTGTGGTGTCGGAACTGCCCGAATCGGGACTTCCGAGGCGCGCCTACTGTACGTGATGAGGAAAGGCGCGGTGGAGGGAGGATGTGAGAATGATGAGAAATGCGCTTCACGGATACAAATGGATCGGGCGTCACGGGCGTGAGTGCGAAGATGCACTTTCACAAACGTGAGTGTTGATTCCGATCTTAGTTGACTAGCACGTGGGAGAGCGGAGGAGGCTCGGGTGAATGGATGGGGTGGAAGGAGCGTGTCGGAGCTGCCCGTGATGGAGTTCCGTGGGCTGTGGCAGGTGGTGCTTGTGTCGAGTGATGCTAATGCTATGCGAATGGCAGACATGCAATGTGCAGGGAAGGGTAGAGGATGGGCCTAATATTTGATCTGATGGTGATGCTTTTGCAATATTATCTAGCCATTACTCATTAGTAACGGCCAGATGGTGCAATACAGAGCTCAAGATGCGCAATATGTGGTGTAGTTATGGTTATTCAAACGCTATAGTGATCAATAATATCCTACAGGTATCATGCAGTGAAGCAGCCAATTCATGTCACCGTTGAAGCTCGTCGAGGCCTCTATCGCCGAAAGGCCTGCTCCGTGAAAATCCTCCTCTAATCGGTCTTCGTGGGAATGCAGCGAAAGCAGCTCCAGCTGCTCGCTTTTGGTGATCCAGCTCGAAAGCAATCTTGTACATCCGTGTTCCTCTCGTTTCCTTCATGCTCGATCCTTCGCATCCCGTTGCGTGATATATGTACATATGTCCTATCCGACACGTTCCAGCGTGGTATTGTCGTTGTTGCACCGTGAGCCCACATTCCATCTATGCAAACAAGCTGGCGCCACCAGATTCGATTGCCTCAATCTCTGCTGGGGACCAGGATAGACGCTGGAATCGTGCGGGGAGCTCGGAGCGGTCGAAATACTCGCCCTTGGAGGGCTCAACTTGACCGAGGGATGCACCAGGTGCGCCGCCTACGTGACCGCCAACGATGGATTTGTACATGGGAGTTTGTCCCGGGTTCAAGGGTCCGTGCTGCTGTGCCTTCTGGCGGTAGGATGCGAACGACTCGGGTAGCGCATGAGTGGGGGAGGCTGGGTGGGCATGGGGAGTGTGGTCGACTTCTGGGATGTAATTGTAAGCCAGCGATGAGGCGTAGAGCAGTAGTCATCACATACTGGAGGGAACATTGCGCTTGCCCAGGAAACGGATCATGGGCTGACGACCCTGCTGGAGTATCTTGGTTGCGTGCATTGTGGGATGAAGTGTGAAAGATAGAGTAGGTAATTCTCGGTATTCACGGATGTTGTCTCACTTATGATTTCTGAGACTGAGGCGGTGTGATAGAGGTTGAGTGCTGCAGGTCTCACGGATGGCTAACGATGAGGAAGGTGGTGAGCAGCTGTGGTGGAGGAGAGCCGAGCATAAATGTTTATTCAGGTTGCGCAGAGCTACTTAACGCCGAGCCGCTGAAGCGACCACCTCCGCACTCGCACCACGCCTGCCAATTGCGCCATCAGTGGTCTCATAATCGCCTGAGCGGGGAACTTTGCACATTTCTAAACCAGATTTTCGCTGGAGTGGGAGTTTCACGCGATTCTGTGTGGGCGTTTGCAGCTGTTCGCGCTCCTCCGCGTGTCTAGGCCAAAGCTTCCCTGCAATGACAACATTCTAGCCTGCGACATCTGCATGTTCACCACGCTGCTCACCAATCATCTCCTCCCATTCCCCGCGAGCTCGTCTCTTATCTCCAGACCCCACGAGAGGAGCTCCGCCGTTGACCCGCAGAAATTGGATATCGAATCTGACTTCTCCGGGCGCGGCCTTGTCGAACAACAACTTCTTCATGCACGAACTGCTCCTCTATGGACAGGTACCCGCCGCTCGCCATGATCAGGTCCTGAGGATATTGTCAGGGCTCGCTGCCATGCAGCCTCGCCGAATCCTCCAGCGGTGTATACTCTATAAGCCCCAGCGCGAGCCTGAGGAACCAGGCCTGAATATTCGTCGTGGAGGCACCCAGAATGTCGCAGTGAAGCAAGCGAAGCAAACAGCAGCCCCGTCCCTGTACTACACCAAGCTCATTCAGAAGCTTTCTGATAACGATTTTGGAAAGGAGAATGGCTTACCAAAGTCGACGACGCAGCCGCTGTCTGCGAATGTAGCGGACGGTGAAGAGCCCAAGTGGTCCATGCGATGGGAGGATATCCCAGATACTGGCGACCGAGGGGTGTCAATCCGCTTCACCAACACCACAGACCTCGTGACTGGCAATCCTCATGAGCAAATGATTGCTGCTGGGCCCAACCGGTAAGTTGCATACCATGGTCTGCCATCACATGTTACCTGACCTTTCCGTAGCTTCGTCACGGAGTACTTTGTGGAAGGGCATCGTTTCGTCCTCGGCAATGTCATTATCTTCCTCCACCGCATCCTTCACGAGCCCGGCGTCCGTAGCGTCGAGGAAACTCCAAAGTCGATTTTGCCGTCATTTGCCAATTTGCAGTTACTCGACTTGAGTGGTGCATATGTACTTGAGGCCAAGGTGCGAGTGCAGGATTTCAAGGAGGCATCAATACTGGAAAGCGGCGTCAACGAGCTGAAGGATTTCCAGAAGCAGATGAGAGGCTGCGTGGAGTTGGCCTTGCCGGATCGACTGTCACTAGACACTCGCGTCAAGTACAGGCCACCTCATGCAGCGGCAGCCAGTGCGCAGAATCGGCCTCGCTGAACTTCATTGGGAAGACTTAGTGAAAGATTCTGACTGCGTTCGCCAGTCCAGCATGTGCTCAAGGCCTGCTCGAACACATGTGAAGGGGTACACTCTCCGGCGGATTATCGTACTTCGGACGTAAGGGTGGACGAACCAATGGAGAAAATGACCACGATACCACTCCGCGTCAATGCCATGATCCAGCACGGGGTGTGACGATCAAGTCCTGACTGAGGTCGAGCTTACTCTTTCCAGGCAACACAGCTAGATACATACCCGGGCCGAGGAAGATCTGCATCACCTGAGATATGCATGAGTGGGAACCCATGCTCTGTTCGGGACAAATGAGGACTTTCAAGTATCTCTAGCAGAAGGACTACCAGTATGGCCAGAAATTAGACGGTTGCTTTGCTTCTATAATGGTTGAAAATGCCTGTCGCTGCGATCATCGTGGCCGAAATTTTTTCGTGAACTGCACAGCTTTCCTGCGATATGCACTTGTAATGAGCGTATATGTCTTCACTCGTGATTGCTGCATTTATCATTCGTCTAGTGAATGCTATCGTACGAAGTGATCTACATGGTTCTGTTGGGCACGTGCTCCCGCGAAAGCGCGTTTCGCGTTAGAGTAGGCGCAAGCGACCCTTTGTTGGCCCGCACTTGCCACATCGCCATGAAACAACACAAGCAATACGGCACGAAAGCTACAGCCACTTCATAGTCGTTCTATTGTCCAGGCAAGATGGTTGAGCGACCGCCCCTGGGCAAGCGACCGAGCTCAAATGACAGAGGTGTCTCTCCACCGCCATCAAAGCGGAAACAGCAGTCTACAACTACCAGTAAAGGCTGAAATAAACATTACAAGGACATAAATCTGACCAGATCTCAGGCAAGGCTGTCGCAAACTTCTTCACCCCAGCGTCGAAGAAAGAACCAAGCAAGATGTCGTGGCGCATTGTCAAGGACAGCCTGCTCGTTGGTCGCTATACTCCCACGCCCGCTAAGACGACCTTGCACGACAACGCAAGAATAGCAGCATTCGATTTTGTATGAACTCTTATTTCAACATGCCACGCTTCGGATCTGACTTTAAATGATTATAGGACTCAACGTTGATTACCTCCGCGTCCGGTAAAGTCTTCAGCCGCGATGCAACAGACTGGAAGTGGTGGCACAGCAGTGTACCGACCACGTTGAAAAGACTTCACGAGGACGGGTACGTGCGAAGTCCGCTGCTCATGCTAACGTCTCCTCTGCTGACATGTTCAAGCTACCTTGTCGCCATCGTAAGCAATCAAGGTGGTATCAGTCTGAAGTCAGACCCAAAGACCGTCAAATCAGATCAAAAGCGTTTGGCAGACTTCAAGCAGAAGGTCTCGGCTGTACTCAATCAGCTCGACATTCATATATCCGTGTTTGCTGCGACCACTCGTGATCAGTATCGGAAGCCCAGAACTGGTATGTGGGATGAGCTGTGGGACGAGTACGATCTTGACAGTGTGAGCTCCATCGACCTAGAGAACTCATTCTTTGTTGGGGATGCAGGTGGTCGGGAGGCTCTACTTGGTGGTGTGAAGGACCACTCATGTTGTGACAGGTATGGACTATGTCCCATTGCCAGTCGATGCTGCTAAGTATAATCAGGGACTTTGCCGCCAATGTAGGAATACAGTTTCACACGCCCGAGGAATATTTCCTTCAGGAGGAGCCAAGACCTTTTACGAGAGATTTTGACCCCACTGTATACATTGACGAGCATGAGCTGGCTGACGCACCCACATCTGCATGTACGTTCGGGGATTCTCAGCCACTCGGAAACTCCGCCAACCACTTGAATCTGACTTTATTCGCGCAGCACCTGCATTTAGGAAGCCGAGTACTGTTGAGGTCGTTCTCTTCTGTGGCAGTCCAGGCTCTGGCAAGTCATCGTATTATTGGAGAAATTTCCAGCCATTGGGTTATGGTCGAGCGAACCAAGATATACTAAAGACGGTACGTAAGCACACGCATATGGACCTGCATTGCAGCACGTGTGTCCCACCTGCTTGATCTCTGAGTGACCTTATGAAACAGCGCGAGAAATGTGTAAAGGCAGCTACTGCACTCATTGAGGTTGGTACCAGCGTGATTGTCGGTAAGTACATTCGGAACCCAGCCATGCCGTACATGTCAGTGACCTAACTTGGTTAGACAATACAAACGCAGATCCAGAGACTCGTGCAGTCTGGATCAAATTATCACAGAAGCTCAATGTACCGATCCGTTGCGTTCTCTTCACAGCATCGGTAAAGCTTTGCGAGCACAATGACACATTCCGCGCGTTGAACATAGGGCCGATAGTAAGTTTCCCAACACCAAGCATCTGTGCCGAAAGTTGCGCTTGCGACATCCTTCTTCATACAATTAATCGATTGTACCGTTACACTACCTCGATGTGGCAGTTGTAAACCGCAGCGAATGCTCACAGATAGCAACTACTCACGAGGCGAAGAAAGTCAAGCCTAACCATTTCCACAGAATAACCCCGAAAGTCGGACTATTCTGCCGAAGCTTGCGTTCACTGGTTTTGCTTCCAGGTATCGCGAGCCCCAAGTCACGGAAGGATTTGCTGAAATCATCAAGGCAGACTTCAAGGTACGTACCATGCGAGATTGCTTGCCAGCCACGCAGTTTTAGGCGCAGAAGTACATTCTAACCGATGCGTACATGCAGTTCGAAGGCTCAGAGGACCAGAAGACGCTATGGAGCCGGTATTGGATATGATTCGAGGGCAAGACGGAACGGTAATGAACGGAAGCGACACTGGGATCAGCCTTACACGCGAATATTGACTTCCAGGACGCTTCTCTGCATCAATCACTGCTAGAGCAATTTTGAAGACATATCATTGGTGCGCAATCCGTACAGAGGCGTGACGAAGGGCCTGCAGCCGAGCACATGCTCGCAGCTCTAGTTCAAGCCTTCGTTGAACACATGGATACCGTTCAGTTGAGCCAGCACTATACCAGGTATCTTTGCTTACTCTGCCAATATCTCTTGCATCTTGCGCCTGCAGCCCATGAACTACCTGCAATAATCACTGGCTAGCTTCAACCACTGCGCAGTTGCATTGTAATTGTGCAGCATACATCATGACCTTAGAAATACTTTACGCCAATGATTGTGCGGGCTTTCCCGTGCCGATGCGCCGACAGTCCACAATCACCATGCGAGGCTCGGTTGAGAACCGCCGTTATCGATACCTACTCCCAGTCATGCCGCGGTACCTTGTCCGCGAACTTTCGGTCAAGATCCGCACCACTAAATCACAGAGGCCCACGTTGCGTGGTCTCGACCGCCAGATCGTCCAAAATGCACCATGCCGTCTTCGCTGTGCACGGTAACCGGACAAATTCGCGTTACTCATCTGGCAGAATGCAAATTCTGCACACCGCAGGGCTACTCACATGGCAAATTTACACGTGGGTAAAAGGTACCCGTACGAGCAATTTGTACCTGAAAATCTTCAGAATGGTCAGCTCATGCTCACGGGCTATTGTTCATGCACGTTGAGCGTTGCTGGACAAAACGTTGTAATCCCGCCCGCTGTGCATGTGGGCGAGTTGCCGTGCCGTCTCTGTCGCGAATGGAAAGCCAGACCAGCAGAACTTGTCAGCGAAGTGGCTGGCGGAGGGCGGCCGAGTTGAGACCGGTCTGACCTTACTTGTAAGCTTTCGTCATGATCTGAGCAGCGGCGTTCAGTACGAAATTCCCAGCGACCTGTTACCGAGTGGAAATGGGCTGCTAGCGTCACTGAACAGGCAAAGTCTCTGCCAAAATTTTGTTTACTGGGCTCCAGGATGCGATCGCATCGCATGGAGGCTTGTTCTGGACGGCACGGCAATCAAACCGTCGAATCATCAGGCACCGGCTTGTCTTTGCTGCGCGACGAGAGACTGCAACTTGAAGACGCCTCAGGTTTTCGAGGCGAGCATCGCAGGAAGCCGTGTGTAAGAGCCGGGAGGCCATGGTGACAACGTTTGGCTGGTAATGCGCTGGCGCAGAGGGGCAGTGAGGCTTGCAGCAAAGCGTGTAGACCTGGCCATACAAGGCACAAGACAAGGAGCCGGGGTACTCAGGTAGTGCGGCAAGGGCCGGACGCCAATCAGGAACGGCTCATCGGCTAGCACACTAACAAGTTTCCCCAATTTGTCTGGATGCCGCTGGTTTCTCCGTTGGGCGCAAAGGCTCTCCCAACCTCCTCTGGCGACTCGCCGAGCACGACGTCAGGTCTCAGCGATGTTTGACTCAGCTCGAGGCGGCCGATTCCGTCACAGAGCGAAACAAGCGAGATTCCGACAAGAGCACTCGGTGTTTTGGAAGCGTGACGATGTGACGGCGTGTAGATGTTTGTTTTGTTTCTCATACCCATTCTTCCGTGTGGGGGCAACAGATCGGTAGCAGCGACATCACCAACCAAATATGCCTGTCGATGTCATCGCGCGACACGGCAAAGGGCGAGAAGGAAGCCGCCCGAAGGAGCAAAGTCGCAGAAGCTGTCGAACCAACATTTTATCCAGCACTGCCCCAAAATATCTGTCAATTGCGCGCCACGGTTGCGCTCCCATGCGATTGAGTGGTAGACAGGCCATCACAACCGCGCCGCTGGTAGCACGACAACCTCATACAAGCAATATCGACTTGCGCGTCGAATGCCATGTGACGATTTATGGCTGAACATCGTGAGGCAGAGCTGAAGCCTGACAGCATCAGAGCGGATGTTCCTGCATCGCTTTTTCACAATCTGTTCCCTTCCTTGATAGTGGGCCAGGGTGACTTTCTCCACGCCTCCACCAACGATTTGTATTAGTTGGGGAAGAGAAATTCTCGGCCGCCCGTCTGTTGAGTCTGGGTTGTCTGCTGTGCTTGCCAAATCGCGCAGACGATTAGATTTTTGATCTAAACACCGGCTTGAGTGCTGGGGAGCCTGGCAAAACTGACGGCGCCCTGGTCGAACTCTGCCCGGAGCTGGCGTCAAGTCACGGTTTTGTGCGCCGATGTGGGCACGGCGCCCTGAGTCGTTGAAACCGGGGAGCAGAGAAGAGCTGCCGTCCACTATTCCCGTAGCACTCTAGCAGCTTTTGACGTGACGCTTGCTGGTGAAGCCTTGGCATGCGTTCCGTAGCAGTGGGAGATGCCCGCTGCGCGCCCCGGTCGCTCGCTGTCCACACAAATGCTCAAATCTGTGCGCATCCCACACCCCATCCTACCGTTGTCCTCTGTTCGCCCACGTCAGTCGCGTTGCTGCCAGCTTCATACCGCATTATCGCTGCGCTGTCCTTCGGTTGTGCTCAAATCCGCCCTCCATCACGCTCTGCGTGAGTACGACCTATCCCAGCCCACTTGGACTCACGTGCTGTCCGAATTGGGTGCGCCAGCCGACGGCCGCTGACTTTGCATCCAGAGCCTTTTGCAGCAGGATAAACAGGCCAAAGGGTACATACGTGGTCCTGCTTCGTGGCACCCTCCAAGCTACTCTCAAACCTCCCGCGACCGCCACTTTGTCCGGATACAGTCTTCACCAGACTGCGACTTGTTTTCCATACTGCGCGTGCAGTTGGTTCTTAACCTGGTGATGGGATCCCAGCACCCGTCGCGAAAATTCACCTCACGCTCCGGCTACCAACACCAACATGCACGATCTCAAACCTCTAATTCTTCCCAAGCTCGTTGCAGCGCGCAAGTCTTCTCAGACTTCACTCAACATGTCTGCTGAGCCAACTTCATCGATTTACTCGACCGCCGATTCTGGTTTCTACTCGGCTTCTGAGTGCTCAACGCCGCCCACGCCAAGTATGCACGCGCGTGGGCACTTTCGCTTTCCCAGCTCAGCATCGTCACTTTCGTCGAGCCCACCAACACATGAAGCCATTGAACCACCCAACAGTTCTGGTAAGCTGCCCAAGCTTACCGAGGAGCCTGTTGAGCGGGAATATGACTATGGCAACGATGATCCTTACCGGTGTTCATGTAAGTTCTGCAGCGAGGTGTCTAATATTTGCACATGCTAATGATTCGAAAGGTGACATTGATTTCTCTGGTCACGTCAGAGACTGCTTCGTCTCCAAGGCTTACGACCCAGAGAATGAGTACTTCACCACTCACGACACCGAGCTGCGGCTCGCCAAGCGACGGCGATCGCTAGAGGCATCCGCGCACAGCATTGCCGGCAAGCTCGAGAGGCGGTTTCCCTCATTGTCGCGCAAGGTGAGAGATCGCAACTCAACTCTTGGACGAGCTTCAAGAAGCGCGACTCCTTCCCGAGTACCATCGACGCGCTCATCGTCCATCACGAGCTCGGTCCACCATTCCTCGGCAGTCGACCTCACCGACAACTTCACCCCCATTCCAACCTCTACGCCAGCTCTCGCAAGCACGGAAGACCTCGATGACAAATCGCCTACACCAATGGCGATCGATGTTGAGAAGGCGAATGCCATGGTCATGAACTCCGAGCAGGTCGATGCAGAGCGCTATGCGACCACACCTTTACTACCTCCTCTACTAGTGAACTGCCGGACCGACTTGCCAACATCGTCACCGCTGCAGTCGCCTACCGTTGCTGATGCGGCCCAATCGTTCGCTGCGACGCCAGCGGGGACCCCGCCAGTGCGCGCATATCCAACGCCACCTTTGTCGTCAAAACCATCAATTGCATCTTTCAAGGGTCCACGCGCCGGCTACATGGTAGCATCTGGAGATATACCACCGATGATGCTTGCCGATCCCAATGACAGGTGGGCCAATACATTGGGCCACGCCAACTTCACCATTCTTCCGGAACCCTACGTCCCTGAAGTCTGCAACGCCAGCACCGTCAAGCAGCTTATGGAAGAGTGGCAGCTAGCGCGCAACAATCACGCAAAGCACCAAGTGCGAACCGCGGAACACTATGGCGCTACCTCCAAGTACTATCTGCTCACGGAGCAGAAATGGGCCGAGATTGATGCCGAGTGGAAGAAGAACCACGATCTGGCCAAATCGCATGCAGTAGCCATCGGCCAGGAGTTGGAGCCGACGTCTCCTACCGAGCCCGAGCCATTAAGCAAGATGCCGACCCTCAACGACCCCAAGAGCGTAGGCAAGTTCCCCAAGCTTGGCGACGAGGACATCGTCGGTCCCATGTTCCAAATTCAGCAGTCCCCACTGTTCCAGAAGCCGCCTTCCAAAAAGCGCGCATTCTTCAAATTCCTCAGCGACTTGCGATTTCCTGGTTCATTACTGGGACGATCTCCGACTGGCGTACGCAGCCACTAGCGCATATCGACCTCGTCTGCAACCTTTCAACTCTTCTTCCCTGTCCATATTTGTGCGATTACGAATGTTCGACGTGTGTACAATTCCAGTACCCTTTCGCTTTGGGAGGGACTACGATGTACGACTTGTATGACAGCATCTCGGCCCATCATTGGCGCCACGACCCACTCCTTACATTTCATATCACGAATTTCCTTTGTCCGGCATGATTTACGATATCTAGAAGGGTGGTCCCTTATGCGCACAGATCGGAGGTCATCTGACTGTGTTATCCCTTCGATGGGTATTTCCTGGAGTTTCTACTCGGTGGCAGCTTCAAAATGGGGACGGTCATGGTTCAACAAAAGCGTAGCATCAAGACATGATTCGCGCAATGGTGGCTCTTCAGCCAAGCACTTTTTATCATTACAATAATCTCTTTTGTCTATTTGCAAGAGGAGGATACTCTTGTCGGCGGCTATACCCCTTTGCGCATCCTTGTCTGGGATGTCCAAGGGGCAAGCGCAGTCGTGGGTCGGCGATGGCCCTTTGAATGGAAAGCGGAGGCTTACTCGAATGTTTCAATATCGATACGGTCTAATCATGGGCTTCTGGCCATGGGGTCGACAGTGGCAGGTGGGACGGCGGGGGCTTGTGTACCTTGCACTGGTGTCTACGAGCGCAACACCAAGCTAGTCCTCGAGGACGTCAAGTATCTAGCCAACAAAAGAAACACTTCTGATCACATCGCACACGTCACTGCTACCTTTCTCTACCACCTTACATTCATCACATGGTCGTTCCTTCAGACTTGCTTCTTTCTTCCCTTTAGCAGACAACGGGCGAAACGGTCAACAAACGGTCCGGCTACTGGTACTCGCCGAGTCGTGACGTCGCACTCAGCCCGCGGCACATGATGTAAATCCTACAACACAGCACACAGCCCTGTAGCTCACCTGCACATATCACGCCTTTCTCTCCTTATTCCCAAATTCCCATGCAAGCCACGGCATTCTAATCGCAACACCCATCCTGTCTCAGTCTCCACACAAGCCCCCGAAAACATCGTCATGGGCACCTAGAAAACGCCATGTCTCATCCCACCCACGCGGCCGGCACTTGAGATGACAGGTGAAGTTTCGAGAACCTGGGGCTAGTGCTAGCCTCAAGTTGGCTGGCGGTCGCTTCGGCAGGTCCTGGCTTTTCGTGCAACTGTGGAGGCGAAGCGAGCAGCTTTGGTACCACACTGGCGCTTTTGTAAGACTTGAAAGGACCGGGTTCGCCAGCGAGGAAGCGGATTGGCATTACAGGATGATCTGCGACGAGGTTACTGCGTGAGGTATACTTTGGGACTTCATCGTACCGCTCAGGCAAGTTGTGAAGTAAGGTCTTTCTCGCTGTGCGTGGATG
The DNA here is from genome assembly GCA_010015745.1 of Setomelanomma holmii. Taxonomy (NCBI): domain Eukaryota; kingdom Fungi; phylum Ascomycota; class Dothideomycetes; order Pleosporales; family Phaeosphaeriaceae; genus Setomelanomma; species Setomelanomma holmii. Next base: position 590,401 of record ML978157.1, read on the forward strand.
AATTATTGAGATGTTTGTAGGATGTAAGCTAACGTTTCCTTTCAGCGACTAGAAACACAGCTGAGCATCGCCATGATCGTCACCCTGCATCCAGCACAGCTCGATAACGCACACTGAGCCCATCATTCTCGCACCTGCACACCACACGCAAGCCCAGTCATGTACACCGGCCTGACCTGCGGCTGCAGCAAATCTCGGAACATCTCGCATGCATGCGAAACATCGCTTCCTGCCTGTCATTCTATTCCCATCCCGCGCCCACATGCGCCACGGCTTGCCAATTCTCCGTCAGAAGATGTGCCGAAGTGGTGTGGAGTACCCACATTGGCGCTGGCATGCGGTGTGTATGAAGTTACTGCTCGTGCGGACTGTAAGAGTCGTGATGGCAAGCACTGCAGTGAGCTGTGTGTTGTTTTCTAGTCACATTGCCATCGCCTCCTCTCTTCAAAACATATCCATCCATACACTTCCTGATCCCACCCTCCTTGCCCCTCATCATCGCGACATGAGTACATCTCAACAACCCCCTCACCCAACCTATGTCGAGTTCATACATCGTCATCGGACCTCGCCTCCCCTCAACCCAACGTTCCACCGCATCAGACATCCCCATACCCCTCACGCCCTGCCACCCCTCATGCGGCAAGACCGGACGAGACAGACGCCGTGCGAGATGTCGCTTCCACGAGCCTGGGTTCTGGTCAGCTGCGGGCCGTCTCGCTCCCTCGCTTACACGGCGGCAGGGCGCGATGCCGTGCAACTGCGATGAAACTTGTTGAGATGGCGGGTGTGGGGTAGTCGAGGTGTAGGTGGGCAATGGATGGTTAGGCTTGTGGTGGAGGCAGGGAAGGGTGTTTCGCGTATGTGGGCTGAGTGGGCTGATAGGAAGGGGAGGTGTGGAGAGTTGGAGCGAGAGGGTGAGGGGTGTCCGGGTTGGTCGGAGGAAGACGGATGGTGTGGTGGCTTGGGCTGGAAGTCGTACTGTCAGCTGAGTTGGCTCAAGTGATAAAGACCTCGTGTTGTTCCGTGCAACATATGGTAGATGTTTGTCAACGTCATATCAAGCTACCAGAGTTGATATAAAAAAGGCTGTGGTCTAGCAGCACTTCGTATCGTGTTCTGGAAGTTGGACCGTTTTCCATTCTTTGGTCAGTCAACTCTATGTCTTGCGCTATCTATCATTGCCCTCCAGACACCAGCTGTACATGGTCTCCACTGCAAATGACCATTGAGATCAAGCGCGAAATTCTCCGTTCTTCAACACCCGGAGCAAAAGTGCTGTCGGCGATCTTGCTTTGCCCTGCTCCTCCACAATTTCTGCTACTCTGAATCGCTATCAAACTCTCCGTCTCGAGTCCTCGATAGTAAGGGGATGATATGCGTGTAGCCATATTTGCGGGCATAGATGACTGCAGAAAACCCCCAGTCATCCCGTTTCTTGATGTCGTAAGTGTATTTAGAGTCCACAAGCATTCTGCAGATCTCCTGGTTGCCCGTGGCGGCCGCATAATGGAGAGTTAAGTGTCCATGCTTGGTCGGTATGTCTGGTTTTGCTCCGTTCCACAACAACCATGCTGCTCCTTCATACCAGCGTTTCTGGCAAGCAATGTGTAGCAGCGTTCGGCCAAAAACGTCTTGCTCATTCAAGCCTGCAGTATAATCCTTCATGCACGTTCCTAAGTACTGTTCCCAACCACATAACTCAGAAGAGGCCCAGCAGATTTTGTCGAACCATGTATGCGCTGTGGTTCGACCCAGACAATCGTATTCTCCTGCTTCAGCATCGCGGAAGAAGCGAGAAGAGTTTCGAGATGAGCTCTCAAAAGTCATCCCCTTGATGAAAGTGACGACCTCTTGCAACGCATTCGCACTCACTTTAACGGAAGCAGTCCAACGTGGCTTGGCCAAAATGGTCGTTATTCTTCCGTGCCAGCTCTTGACGGCATCCAGTACTCGATCTACCTCATTTTTGTCGTCGCGGTTTAAACAAGTGTCTGAACGAAAATTAGGATGACCACCCGATTGAATGCACACACTGTTAAGAAGCTCGTTCATTCCATGGGACCAAGGCCACTCTTCTCTGCTGGAGTACAGGCGGGACATAAACCCCTTCTCCACACTTCTATAACAATTTCGATCCTGTCTGGCTTAAATTCGCTTGCATGAATAGCAAAAAGACCATTTACAAGTCGAGAGACCTCTGCGGGGTTTGTCCTATCCATGATTCTGTCTTTCCAGCCTGCAATCGTGATTTGCAGTTCTCTGGTGATGCGGAGAAGGTCACTCTCCTCTGACCTTTCGAACAGAGACCTGTCCCACATATTGTGTGCGGTGAGGAAAGGCTGCACTGTGTCTAAACTTCGTCGCTCTCTCAACTCTCCGTCTTATCGAACAGGGCGAGTCGTTCTCCAAGCATAGATCGCATTTTGCTGGCCAGACTCGGTTCAGTGGAGTGCACTGCACATTCTCAGCTCAGTTCAACCTTTCACGCAATTCTTACGCGTGGAGCTCACACCTTCTTTTTGTCAAAGCGACATCTGTCACACCTGACAAGATGCAATTTCCGTTTCTCCTTTCGCAAGTTCTTATGCCGAGCAAGACTGTATGCCTCCGAGACAGGTCCGTGTATTATTGGGGTGAAGTCCATCTGGCGAATGACTGTTGAAGTTGGCGAAATGTATAAGCTGGAACCTGTTTGTCGCAATCAGCGTATGCTGAGCACTGCACGATACGTCTTGCTGTATATCTTCAAGATTGTGAGGAAGTTGGAGTGCGACAAAGTGCGAAGGGCTGGCGTAAAAGTGCGGCTGAGTCGGCTTGGCATGTGCAGGCTGACAATGTGTGGCGTCCGGTGAATGCCAACACACCCAAGCTCCCAGCCAATAACATGATAGTCACAGCTTTTCGCAGGAGTAAGGCGACAGCTTTTCTGAAGCAAGCTGGTATAGGGGATGCGACCGGCTTCGATCGCGTCAGTGCTGCCGCCACACACCTCTGGTCTGCTACGCCATGCGGCCCGCAACGCTCTTGGGACTACAACTCAACCAATGATATTATGAGCGCATCTTTTCGCAGCAGTATGGTCGTCCCGTGTTCCTGTGGAAAAAGCATATGCTTTCGTCCACCTAATATCCTGCACCGCCTACCACGCAACGGGCCTATCATTAGGATCCGCATCATTCGCATCTAAGCGCAGTTTTGGTTTGCAAGGCATCATTGTTGCTCAACGAAATCATGCGCAGGTAGGCGTCCGGTTATTCTCCAAGACTGATATCATGCCTGTCCACGCTGTTCGTTTTCATGAAGGTCACCACCACCCAACTCGACCAGACTCCTCTGGCTTCAAATATCATTTCCATTGAATACCTCTTTCCTCCATTGGCTTCAGTCGTTCGATGAACAGTAACATGAGCTCTCCAATAATTCATCTTGACCTGAGTCCTCAAAACCTCACGATTGCTGCGAGCACTTCTTCACAGCCCGTATCTGTACCTCTAGTCACACCATCCGACAACTCCAACCAAGCCATCATCTTCGGAGCGCTAGGGCTTCTTATCGCAATCGTCGGTATCGCCATTGCCTTACTTCAGCTTCGCCATATGCAACGACGGAAGAGATTGCTTGAGGTCTTCGAGCTGGCATGAAGGTATGTATGTTCTTAATGGCAGTATGTAGCGAGAATGGAGCTGACTTGATAGCATGCGTATGGCTAAAGAGCTTCGATCGCAAGATGCGCTGTATTTAGCGGTCCACGCCCTGGACTGAAAGTTGTTAAAGCGCTGTCGGTCGGAGCCAAATTTTGCAGTGCGATAGATGTGGGAGACTGTTGGTGACTGGAGTGTGATCCACAATGTAGGAGATCTGGAATATAAGAAGAGAGACCTGGAGTCGTTGACTAGGAAGCCGGTTTTGACGCGTGATTTATTCCAAATACATAGCCCACGCGACGTTGTTGTACAATAGCTAGCCTAGCCACTGACACCTTCCGTCGTCGCCCCTGGTTCGATATATGACCGCAATGAACTTTATGAGAACCCAATCCTAGCGCTAGTCCGCGTGGTCGCAATGCATAGCGAGTTTGTGTTTGGTGATATAAAGACCATCTCTCCACCGTTTGGATGCATTTCTCGTTGAGTCTGTCCGCACACAAAGCCATGCCCACAAGATGGTACGCTCACAATGACTCCTATACCTTTGCTTTTGTTCCGGTAGGATGAAGAAACATCAAGTGCTGAATGTTGTTGTGTCGTACCAAATCCGTATGCCGATCGAATGTGGCAGGACACTCATCACAACGGCAAAGGACTGTTGGGTTGCTGCGGTCGACTATCGGCTGATCGTTGTCGGACATATGAATGCTTTCTGCACCGGCTATCACTGATACGGCCGCTTCAGACCCTAGGATGGCGCTGTAGACTGGATGTTCAAACGTTCTGCTTTGACTGACGTGAGACAGCCCGAGCTTAGCGACGAATAGGCGCTCGACCTCTGCATGACTCTTCCACCTACAATAATCGAAGGGAGATTTTCCTTGACGATCTAGAGTCAAGATATCCCTGTACTGATCAGGCCGAGTGAGCAAGAGCTTGCAAATTCCAACATGGCCGTTGACAGCAGCGAAATGTAGCGGCAGGCTCCCAAATAGCGTTCTGGCTCTTGTGTCAACTTTAGACCCCAGCAGAGCCTGGACTATTTTCTCCCAGCCTTTCAAGCATGCTATGTGTAATGGGCAACGTCCTAGAACGTCTCCTTTTTCGATGAAGGACTGTGAGTCTCGGAACAATCGCTTGACGGTTTCGTAATAGTCTGGCCGGTCAAGGAAATATTGATCATCGAAAGCTGTGTGCCAGTCCGTACGTCCGAGGAAGTCTGGGAAGCTAGGCCATTCCGGATGAGGTATGTCGTAACTAACGCACCCATCCACAGCTTCAGAATGACAGTCTTGGAGTGTATTGACCACCTGAAAATGAAACACGCGGTGAAGTCTCATGTAGCGATCCTTTTCGGCGAAAAATGTGGATGAACGATGATTGGAGCAGTTGCTGAAGTGTTGGTGTAACTGACATCTCAATGTGAGATACTGGACGGTTGGATCCTTCGCAATCTTCCGAGTTGGTGGAAAGACATCATAATGTGAGGGGTTGCAGATGTGACAAACCTTGGACGTTTTGTGATAATCTGCCTGGTTGAGTGTATTGAACATCATGAACTCATAGTCCTGTGCTGAGACGGTTCCAGTGGTTGTGATCTCGGCGCGAAGACATTGTATCACTGGATCGAGAACCTCGTTGATAAGGCCCAGTAATTCTGCGTACAAGGTGCCTTGTAGTTCCGTGTCTGAATATGGTTCGACAGTAGCAAAAGGCTTCGCAATATTTTCGAGGAGAGTTTTCAACATCGGCAATTTTGCTTGGATCATCATCCCATAGTGACTTAGGATCAGTCTAGCAGATTCGATCAGCATCCCAATTATCGAAAGACTACAAGATAGGGTTGCTGAATGAAAGTGAAACTTACAACTGGCGAGACTGATCCGGAGAATACACAAGCGATGTCGCTCTAGGTGAGCTTTTGACAGGCGAGTTAGCTTTCGGAATCCTACTCACACGCTCTTTCTTTGTCCCTTTCGAGCAGGGCAGACCTTTCCGCTGACAAGCGTCGCATTTTGCTGGCCATATACGGTCTGGCGGACTGCACTGACGGAGTCAGTCTGGCATTTGGCTTGGCATTGTGTCACATTGTACCTTTTTGAAAATCCGGCATTGATCGCAGCTTATCATACTAAGTGTGCGCTGGCCTGACCTTGGGTCATCCACCATTGTGCAGATCCCTTTTCCTTGCGCGTCGTAGGTATTGGGCATGAAAGACACCATAGCCTCTTCGTTGCTGAGCATCGCTAGGCTATAGGTGTGTTAGGGCTCGATATTAAGCTTAAGTAGTTCAGGAGAAATCGTTGTAGGTCCGCAGGCTTCGGCGAACATCGATTTCGATCGGCTTCGTGAACACAATCTACCAAGCCATGTCGAAATGCTGTATATTGGAGGGAAATGTACCCATCCGGAGCATCTGTCTTTTTATACATTTGGCGAAATGATTCGGAATGGATTAGAATCCACCGTAACAGGATCGATGGAACCGCGAAAGAATGCCTGCAGTGACGAAGACGATTCATGTTCCCATCTCCCCCCTGGGGCCTGTGGCGTTAGCCCTCCAATGGGGTCGCTTGCCATCTCCGCAATAGCAATCGCACTTTCGCTCGCACTTCGCACTTAGAAGCGCGACACACCGCACTGGTAATACAGGAGGGGATCCAGCGATGTTGGCTGTGGCCAGAGGAGAGCGGATGAGGCGACCATGCGACTTCCCGCTGATCAGACGTATTTGTCTAGCGCTTGCCATTAAACGAGCTTCGTGTGTTCGACTCGAATCCCAAGCCCCAGTTTTAAGGTCCGCCGGAGCGGGGAGGAGGCTCGTCCCGGTGCCGCGCTCGCTGCATGTCAGTCTGGATTACGATGCTACCGCCCTCGGCAGCTTCAGCCTTGCTTGAATCGGTTCGGGTCGCGGGACGCAGCCGGAAGTGCGACGACCGCACGTTAGAAGGCGAATTTGCCATGTCGTCGCGCGGATCATGCAGCTAACGTCCTTTCACGCGTGTGCTGACATTTGTGCTAAACGAGCACGAGATGTGAGTCCGAAACTTGTAGCTCAAAATGCGATCTGGTCAGGGTGCACGAGGTTGAGGGTGGTAGGTGTAAGAGCAAGCTCTCTCACCATTGACGAATAGAGGATACAAGTTAGCTCAGCTCAGCCTTGCCAACATGTCCACGTGCGATCACCCGCTACCCTCAACCTCGAAAGACAATATCATCGTCAATGCGCAGTTCGGAAAACATCCTTATGAATGATCAAGCCCTGAGGCGATGCATATACTCATGATCCTACATTCCGAAAGTGTGACATATATGCCCATTAGTAATGAACTCGTCCATGCCCAGAACCCATGCAATGAAATGCCAATGCCCCGCACCGAACGCCTTGCTGAAAGTGACCGATACACAAAGAATGCCAAGCGTAATAGAAAAGAAGATTCCCCCCGAGAAATTCTCAGGACGACGAGCTTGACGCAGCCGAGCCAGATTCCGCGCTCGACGACCTCGCCAGCTCTTCTCCGTCAAGACCACCATTCTCTAGCTCTTCAGCAATTTCTTCGTACCACTTTCCGTGTGTCTTGCGGTCAACGTCGCTGACCTTGCTCAATTGATCACATATATCCGCGACTTGAGACACAAACTCTGGTAAACCCGTAGTGGCGAGCCCCTCAGTGGCCGTGCTGGCTGCCTTGACACGCTCGCCTGAGCTGCTAGCTGAGACGCGGTTGAAGATATGGGTCTTGAGACGTTGGAAGAGAACTTTCAACACAGGGTCTGAAAGCTTGCCTGACTCGGCTTGCGTCAGCAAACGAGTGATAGTCGTAGATAGCTGTGCTCGTGTGGTTGGCGGCATGTTGTGCGACGACTCTAGCAGCGACGAGATCTTCGAAGGTGTGGTAGGATCCTTCATGTACCCATCTTTGAGCACATCCCACATCCTGTTAGCTTGAGGTTTCCAGGGCGACCTGACATCTCGCTTCAGCAGATTTTTTGCCGTAAGCAATATACCACCAATCGTGGTGATGCGCATTGCGTCCTCACGAATACGTGAGATCCGCGCACGATCCAACTCGAGAGTCTCGGGCAGCTCGGAGTCTCGCAGTGGTGGCGTAGCGATTGCGAGATCGACTAGACCGCGGGCATATATCTTGTGAGCTGTGGGCCGGTTGATGGGATTGGTCTGACTCCATGGGTCGCGTCGATCTGCTTCGGTATGCATGTTGACTGCAGCACTTCGCCACCAGCGTCTTGTGCGGTCCAGTGCAATTTTGCCCTCCTCAAGATCCTGCGCAAACATACGCTGCTCGTACCCAGTAGCTTCCTTGATTAGAGTTGGTGCTGCATTCATGAGCAGGAAGTTTGAGTAGTCCAAAGAGAGCAGGTCGATGACGTGCAGGAGCTTGAACAACTTCTCGACCATCTCTGATAGCTCGCCCTCTTCCTGGAGCTCCCCAGCCAGAGCCTGAACCTGTGCATCTCTAAAGGGCGCGCATAGCTTGGGAAGTATCGTGGCAATGAAGCCAAAGAACTTCCCGTACGAGAACAGACCTTGCTTGCATTGCGTGTTGATCAGCTCTGGATCAAGTGTCTCCGAGATAAGGGTATGCATGGAGTTGCCAGCTTTCAGCAAGCGAAGGAGCTTGCCCCGAATGTTCTCTGCCATGGCAACAGTCCAGGCAGTGCTGTCACCCTCCTGAAAACCTCTGAGCATTGCGTTGCAGAGCTCGCGATTGAGTGCATCCCTCAGGTTGGCTGTTGGCGATGCATCGATGCGGTATTCTTTATCGATGGAAAGCTCGTGAACTAGAACTCGATTATCGGGAACAACAGTGAAGACCTTTGAGAGCGACTGAGCTTGATGACCGTGGTCAGGAGTCGGTTGGCGACCTGCGACAGAAGCCGCAAGCTCAGAAGCAGCCTCGGCCTGTATGGCTGCACTATCGCTGGAAGTAGGTGAGTCTGGAGTCGTGTTTGTAGCAAGTCGCGGCCGCACAGTCTCTCCGGCGAGCTTCTTCTTGGGCCTCGATCGGCGACTCTCCCTAATAGCCTTCCTGATCAATGTCAGGGCCTTGTCGGGTCCTGCCAGCTTCTTGATCTTGCTCAGTAGAATCGCCTGGTTGTCTCGAATTCCATTCCTGTACTCATTCGCGACCTCGTCGACAGTTGCATCCTTAACACTCTGCCAGATCTCGTCGAGGCTGACAAAGGATGCCACCATGGTCTCTACAAGTGCAGAGGAATCTCGTGCCTTCCAGTTGTTGAATGCGTTGACAAAGGCACCGTGAGCTAGCAGAACAGTCTCTGTTCGTGTTGGAGAAGGAATATAGTAGTTGAAAGTGGTAAGCTTCGCAACTGCAGACTCAAAAGATATGACAAGGTCCTTGGCCTTGGTGATGAGATCCTGCTCTTGGTCACCGTCTCGGCTCAAGACGTGCGCTGGATGTCCCAGAATGAGGTATGCGGAGAGGAAGGTTCTGACAGCTGTACTTCGAGCCATTGGATCCTGGTCGGGCAGGAGTACGAATACAGTCATGACCTTCTCAGTGATTCTGAGCACCTTCTCGTCGGCAAGCAGCATTGTGATGTCCTCAAAGCTGGTGTCGCGGATCTTCTCAATCGACAAACCCAGCTCCAACCATGCATCAACCATGTTCTTCCTGGCCCTAGCCCTCCACGCCAATTGTATTCGCTTCGCCGCATCCTCGGAAGTAAAGGCTGGTCGCTCGCTAGGTCTCTTCGCGTCAACTGGGGGCGAGCTGGCGGTTCTGGGTCGACGAGGGTTGCGCTTGTACTCGAGTCTCCGCCTCTCAGCGTCTGCCAATTTCTCCTCCATCTCGACGCGGTATCGGCGCTCTTCGGCGGCCTTGCGCTCCTTCATGTCTTCGGCCACCTTCTTGGCCCTCCGGACCTCCTCGGCGCATGCGGCTGCGACCTGCGCCAAATGTCGTTCGCGCGCAACCTTGGCTGCCATCGCGCGCTCTTCACTATTTGATGCTCGCGGGGCGGCTTTGGCCAGCGCAGCCCGCAACCGCACCTGTTCGGCATGTACGGCGCGGTCTGCTAGTCTTGCCTTCCTGGTCTCGAGGATGGAGGCTCGTCGTAGGTGCTGCGCGATGTGGTGGCTTTGGCAGCTGTTTCGGTACGATCGGTTCGATGTATGGGAGTGGGTCGAAGATAGCGAGTTTCGGCGTGATGAAGCAGCCGAAGACTTGCGACGGTTATTTGAACACCGGTAGAAGCGAGCGGCGATGCGTGGTGGAGGCGCAAAAGGCTGGCCGTTTCCGGCGTCGTCTGATAACACCATGTCAGGCTCCTCTGGGATGTCTTCGTTCTCGCGTTGCAGCTGCGTGCTGACCATGTCGATTTCAGAGTCGGTGAGAGACATGGCGGCCTTATATTGGGACTTCAGGAGTCGGGCGAATGTGTCGTGTTGGCCCAAGGAATGATGTCGCTGGTCGTTGCTGATAGATGAAACAAGCACGGCTTCAAGAGTGGCACTTGTCTGGAATGGGCCGCAAGCGGTCGAAGTAAGATGGGACGCGCTTATGAGCGCATGCAAGAATATGACACACTGAAGTGAATGATACCGAAGCGGCTTAGCGGGTGGTTGTGTATTGACGTTCGCAGGTGGGAGTGATAAGCTGGACGGCGTCTTCTCAGATGCTGTTGTGGTGAGGTGAAGGCGGGCAGCAAGCGCGCTGTAAGGGCAACGGCGATAGATGAGCGATAGTAGAGAAGAAGCGCTGAACTGGATTCATGGCAGGAGCAGGTATTGCGCGTGGCTGGGGAGGGGTCGTCGCTCGTGCTTTCCGTGAGGATGACGAACCGAACCGCTGTGCCAAGGCTGACACATGCGGAACGTTGTCGAAGCAGATCGACGTCTTGCATTTTCCCACCCCACGCCTCAGCCTTACCAACGCTCTTGACCCATTCCGCGACCGCCGCATCATATGCCGATCTTTCTTGGGATGGATGTGTTTGATGCGCTAAAAGTCTCGTACTTAATGAATCGTCTTCGACGCTAAACCGCAATACATTGTTCGTCGTCGAGCCGCCTTCGTCGAACTGCGCACCTCTGAACCAACCTCCAACCATATGTGGCTCATCACACTGCCAGCTTTCTATCCTTTTTATTTTGATTTCGCAATTCGATGGTGAGATGATACTCTTCAATGGTCTTCTCAACAAGCGACGGGATAATGGCTGGCTACAAAGCCTAAAGCTCCATTGTGCGCATGTCAATTGCGTGTGGCTTGGCCCAACATGGTTACTTGAATGCTGCTGTATCAGAATAAACGCATTTCGAAGTGGTCGCATCTTTGAACAAGTATTACGAAATTCACCAGAGTCGTCCGGAGAATGGTTCACTATCTTTGTCCTTCACAAGTCCATCCTTGCTTCTTACTGTTCACATTCTGTCCTTCCTCGACTTCGTCATGGCGCATGCATCTCATCGGTCAAGTCTAACCATTCCTGAAACCTCCGCCATTCGGTGTACCTTTGTCGTATCCGGTCTCTCGAAGTATCGCGTCGGCATGCCAGGCAATCTAGAGCGAGTGAGCCTCGATTCGTCATCACATACGATCCGGAGATACCTACATCGGACGGGCCAGCACATCCACTGGCGGAAATTCGACGATGTTACGATCAGTGTAACAGCGATACCAAGGACTGCAACAAAATTCCCGACGAGAGCGAAGATCGCTTCTTTAGACCAAGATGCATCAATTACGTTACGCCCATCGGTGATCGTAGTGGGTGCTGCTACTGTGGACTTGCATAATAGCAGTGTGAAGGGCAGGCTTAGCAAGTGCATGGCTCGACGCAGTGTATGCGGTATGCACGAATGACATCCAACAGGTTATGTTAAGCCGCAGACACTCAATCCAGAGACAGTAGTACGACGACGGATTCGTAGGGGTGGCGGCCTTTAGGTATGGAACGATTCGATGCAGATAGCTAGGGATGAATGAAGACGCGCGAGGGATGCTGAGTTTTGTATGAAATGCATCTCTGTCAAGCAGCAGCCCAAGCCCTTTTGAATGTTGGAGGGCGGACATCTGCATGACCACGATTCCAGTTGCTGCTCCGAAAATGCGGGTCATCGATGCCATTGGTCTCACCCTGGTGGCTGACGTCGAGTTGGCGTGCACACATCGCGACTGACCCATGGGATGAGCTTTAGGCACGCAGGAGCAAAATTGATTCTGCCAGTCCACGTTGAGCACAGTCCACAAAGCCGCTGGATCGTCCGTGCCGCGAGCCTGACGGATGCACCCATGCTTACCGCAGGTTAGACCCATAACGAAATACGATGTTGGCTGATCAACGCAAGCCTGATGCTACATGCGGCCTCGTTGAGGTAAAACGACGTATCAATGCCGGAACAAAAAGCACCTGACTGTACCGGTACTCACCACACCGTTATAGCCGATCTCGTCGCGATACAGCCTCTACTGCCGTTCAACGTTGAATATACTTACAACAGAGCAAGCGAGGCCCGTCCAAGATGCATCCCGTCCCTAATCTAGCTGCAATATTTCCTTCTTGACCAGCTCTACCAACAAGCAACGGTTCAATGACCTGACAGAGCCTGCAGTCCACGAAAAGAGTCTCGGTTCATGAGGTTTACGGACGGAAGCTAAGTGGATTTTGAACAGTACAGACACCCCATCTGTAGATTTCTGTTCCATCGAGGCACGTATTTGCGTAACTCGTGCATGAAGGCATGCATTGACGAACCCTGTACCCCGTATGCAGGCTAACCGAAACTTGAAAGGCGGGCGGCCTTCGCGATCTTCCGCTCCCCAATGAGCTTCTTCGAAATAACACCTGCCGTACGCATCTCTGATCGATTTTAAAGGTAGATCACCAATGCTACCATCAGGCTAGCCTGCCGGTTTTGTTAGCAGCCGCTATTCTGCCTGAACCCGGTCGTCAATGCTATGCAGTCGACGATGCAGCTTACCGGAAGAAGAAAAATGGCACAGGTTTTAAGACATAGGACTACAATCCCTCAATGACTATTTCCTGATGTTGTCATTGGTAGTATGCTTGAAACGTTGTCCTTACGACCTGCGGCATACCATCGTCGGCGCAAATCTACCTATGCACCCCACCAAGGAGCCGCCCATTTTCTTCGACATTCGGCAGATTGGCTCGAGTGTGCTCTTTGCTCTCATCTGAACATTACCATCACGGTACATCGTGTCCTTCGACCACCTCCCGCCACTCGCGAAACTGGATCCACTCTTCATAACGCTGCCGTCGTCGGGCTCTCGAGTCTTCAAAGTATTAGCGAAGAACAGACTCCGCGCTTGCACCATTTGGGTGAACGCACTCTTGCATGAGCTAAATAGCCATCTGCGCAGCTTCGGTAAGGAGATGATCAGTGCAATGAAGATGCCGGTGATTGCGACAAGGACACTGGTCAATGCTAGAATTTCCTCGTTCGACCACCCAGGTGGGCCTGCGGTGGGGTTCGTTGGCGGGATTGCGGCTGCATGCACCAGTGCAAGGCCAGAGACGACAAAAAGGTGGAAGCTCATGGCAGCCATCTGAAGATGATCACGTGTGGCTCTAGAACGCTATTGGTTGACGTGCTGGAAGCAGTTCGAATGCTACGGTAGTGGGGAAAAGGAATCCGGATGTGAGAAAAATCTTGGATAAGATCGCAGCGAGCTTGCTAGTTATTTGTGCATTGAACGCGCATCCTCATGGTTGGCAAGCTCTTTTATTTGAACATGATGGGTGTGCCAAGTCATGGCGGCTTCGTGAGGAAATCCGTGGGGTGAAGCGAGTGGAAGTACAACACATAGTGGTGCCAGGGAACTCCCCCCAGTGACAGACGTTGCACCCAGAGAGTCCAAAAACGACCTCGAGAGCCAATAGTAAGGCGGATTCAGTGTTCGAGGCACACCGGAGTTTCAGTCTCACCCCACGCCTGTGAAAGATGTCCTTCCATTAGCATAAGTATGATGTATGGTTGGTTGTGTAGACATGTCGAATTAGAACGCCACCTTGATGTAGATTCGACGGAGGCGCAGTATGCCCCACATTGGCTTGCTTCGGACTCAATCATGGCCTAAGACTCGACATCATTCAGCTCGACTTCTTGGATGATCATACAAGACAGGACAATGAGTGCGACGAATCTTGGACTTGATTCTTGCCGTGCGTTCTGAGCTCAGCGAACGCAATAATTCTACAAAGTATCAAACGACCAAAGCCGAGTACCATGCCACACAGCTGCTGTTTTGTAAACCGCCGCACGTTACCATACTCTCCAAAGATGATTCTTCAAGGCCTCTGACAAGCTGGACCACTCCCACTCCCATTCATACAACCGCACCAAACCACATCAGGCTGTATCTTGTCCCTCGGTCAACTCCACATACTCTTGGCATCTCACAACTTCTTTGTACTTCCTACGCAATCGATGCTTCGACAACTCTTTTCGGCGCGCAATACAGTCTCAAGAACGTTAGTAACGTACCTTGAAAGGCTTTCAGAAAGAGTGCTTACACAAAGGCTGAACAACCACCGACGGAATTTTGGCAACGCAATAATAACTTGATAAGCGCAACGATGATTCCGCACACTGCAACAAGGAAGCTCGCAAGGCTGAAGATCTCTTCCTTGGACCATCTGGAAGAAGCTGATTCTGAGGTTTTGGACGGGGATTCGGTGACGCGTGAGCCAAGGCAACGGCCCACATGAATATGTGAAGAACAAGGCTGAAGTATGAGAAGGTCATTCGAGATCGTCACGTGCTATGCCGCGGCATGATTGGATGGAATGCCACTCCAAGGTGGCGTGCTATTGCGGTGGGGAAAAGTCGGCAATGTGCCAGGGAAGTCGTTTGTGAGAGTACAAAGTTTTCGCGACGACAAGATGCTTCTCCTGGTTGGAAATATGGTGTCGTTGCTGGTGTGTATACATATATATGTGACTTGTGAACTGACCGCTTGACCCAAATTTATGCAGGCCTATGCAGGTTATAACAAGCTAAAATCGCATTGGACACCTCGACGTCCGCTAGCCATCCGTGGCTTTTCCCGTGGCGAGAATTGTATAAACTTTGCAGATCCGCGTCTGCAGTAGCGCAGTCTTGCTCGTCGTTTCCTTCTCACACCAGATGTGATTCAGGACTTCTGCCAAGCAGTGTTTATGGCTGTTAGGGGAACTGGCTATCACATCAGGGCCATTAACGCACTCTCCACGGTGAAGAAGGATTCTGAGGCCTCACCTCGCTCATCAGTCCCTTTGCACCCAACGACCACCACATCATTACATCTTCATATCACGACTTCGTTTCAGTTGATTAAAGTCGCATGGGGTGTCTGGCTAGATTCACGAGGCAGACACCCGTCAGCTGACCGTTTCCTGCGCCCATCTGCGACAACGTGCCCATTGGGCCTGGGCAGCCCAGTCGCGTTACACTTCCTTACCAAGATTTTTGTCGCGACTTCGCACACTTCACCTATCATACGACGACGCAGGACAAGGATGCGTGTAGTCTCCGCAAGCTTAAGGGACCAGTTGATCTACGAATGATGACATTCGTCATTAATTCTACCGTTGAACGCATGTAGCTGGGCTTACACAAGGCTGAGATCGATACATTGCAGCTTTGGGCCTCGTCAACGATTCCAGGCAAGCACGAATTGCTAGTCCTGCTCGAATTTGATCTAACACTGTGGAATCATGTCTGAGCTACCACTCCGCTCATGCCGACCATAGCAAACACATCATGGAACACTTCGACCATCGGTCAACTCCAAGTACTCCTGGAAGCGCAACCATTCCTCATATCTCTGCCTTAATTGGTGCCTGGGCTCTTGCTGGCCTCGATCAACGGTAACTATCCAAAGTCAATCAACATTATTGTAACCGAACAGCGTTTGTTGATGTACCCACATCTGAAAGGTCTGCGCAGACATCTGCGAACTGTTGACGACGCAAGAATAAGTGTGATGGCAACACTTGCGATGGCTATGAAGATGCCGACGAGCGTGAAGATAGCTTCCTTAGTCCAGCCGGGGGTTGTCAGTGGGGATGTGGCGAGAGAGTTGTCTTGGGATTGCGTCGGTCCTGCATGCGCCAGAAGGAGGATATGTGCAAGACACAGTAGGCATAGGCCTGGCGGAAGGTTGGAACGTGCCATCAAAGAGGTCACGTGCTTAGACCTATGGTGCTTCGTGGACTTGATGGATGTGCTGCGTTTGAGGCGGTGCTGCGATGGATGACAGGGGTGCGAGATTGTGAAGTCGACTTGAAATGCTTGCGAAAACCGAAAATGAGATAAGAGTTGCTCGCTGAATGAACTGCTGAGATGTATCTGCTTTTTGGCATCATCGTGAGGAAGTCGCTGGATTTATTGCCTTGATGCTAGGGCGTCGTCAGAGAGCTGTGCTGAAGTTCGTCGACCCAACGGCGCTGGATGGGGTGGGCGCCGCGCAGTGCCGTGAGTCTTCCGACCAGCACAGCCTCAACCATACGCGCAAATCGCCAATAGGCCTCACGCTTTCTGTCTGTTTGCATCTGGCCAACCGTCAAGGTTGCCTTCAAAAATGCGGTTTGGCCGCCGAGTTTCTCGGTCTGAGCAATGCCGATGAAGTCGGCTTGAAGAACACCGGTGATCATAGCACAGGGGTCATATGAGCTTCACGTAGAGCCGTTATAATCCAGATTTTACGAAGAAACCCACCTTTCTTTCAGGAAGTAAGGTCTAGCACTTCGAATAGGTCATACCTCAGCTTCGCTCCGATATTGGGTGCTAGGCAGATTAATCGTAAGGCTGCTTTGCGCGTGCACAGATGCAAACCTCGATTGCACTTGACTTCATGGCATTCGTGAAGGGTAGCCGCAAAGCAGGTAACAGCGTGCAGGATGCTTCGTGAGCCTCTTCGATACGCATTTTCGTGTCTCTCCAAGGTTATGCGTGGCAGCCTCGCTCCATCAGCTTGACCTTATATGGTCCAAATTAGATGCATTGTGATTGGCTGAAGGTTTAGGGTTTGGTTTGCTGCCGAAGGGCTGAGACGGCGCCTGTCAGGCCGGCTCGGGCCCACATCGTGCAGCTTGTCGACGAACAGCCAAGGCTGTGAAGTTACGGCAGTCGCTGTGAGCTATGGGCGTCGAATGGAGAGCGATGTTGAGATGAAAGGAGATTCGGCCGTGGTGATGCGCGTGGGTCGTTTTTCGCCCAACCGCGCTAGCCAATGTGGAAGGCTGAACCGAGGCAACGGGTTTTAGAGGCTTCGACAACACAACCACAACGAGGCATCTCTGTTGTTATTACCAACGACCCGTTATCGACGTCGTGACCTCTACAAGCTATGCGGATGTTAGTCATCCGAGAGACACCTTACTCGACGTACCATGCTAGTGTCGTCCGGAAGCGCGATATGATACTTGGGCCCTGTCAACTGCTACTTATATGCGAAACGTTCACGAGAAATGCAAGTACCACGACCACGAAGTGACATGTACCGTCGAGTGAGCTTTGTTCTTGATGAACTCACCCGTCCGCGGGTTTCTTGATACTTGATATATATATCGACGAGAGCACACCATTGCTCCTGTTGAATAGCCTAAACGGGCAGCTTGAGCAGGTAAGAGCGAATTTGAAAAGGCTAAACGACATAGGCAGAACCAAAGTCATGCAATTGAGTGGTTTTGTGTGTCTTCACAGGCTGAGGCTGCCCGCGCTCTCAGTCCAATTGCATCGCTCGCCTTCACGAACCTTCGAAAGTCCAAATGCTGACAATGGCGTCGATCAATCCGATTTGTTTTATTCCTTACACCGAACGACAACTTGTGTCGGGCATAACAAAGAGAACACAGATGCACATAAGTCCGCGAGGGGTATCGACTTCCAACCTACCGGTAATGCGGACGTAAGCACTACGCCCGGCAATAGCAACAGCGACAACATGCCGCACACAGACCAAACGACATATCATGCAGTATACTTCGCTCCATCCTAAGTCACGAATCTTGGGTAGTCTCGAGAGCGCAGATACCTCTGGAAACCAGTCCCAATATGTCGACTTTCAACTCGAAGACAAGTGCTCTCGATGTCGCGCAGAAACACTCCTCTCGTATCACTGACAAAACCGTCCTCATCACTGGGGTGACCCTCGGCAGCATCGGAGAAGCCACCGCTCGGGCCTTCGCTCATGGCGGTGCAGCTACCATCATCATAACTGGCCGTGATAGAACAAAGTTGGCAAATGCTCTGAGCACTCTTGCTGAGGCTTACCCGAAGACGACGTTCCGACCTCTGATGCTCAACTTGAGCTCAACGAAGGCTGTTCAAGACGCTGCGAATGAAATCCTGAAGGACGAAGCGATACCACAACTCGACTTCGTCATTGCGAATGCTGGAATAAACGGCTTCGACGCGCCACGTACAGAGACCGCTGACGGAATCGAGCTGCATTTCGGCGTCAACCATCTCGCCCATTACCTGCTCGTCAAGCTTCTCCTCCCCAAGATCAAGGCTGCCGCTGCGAAGAACCCACCAGGCATGACACGCATTATCATTGTTAGTTCAGGCCAATGTTTCGCTAGCCCCATTCGATTCAGCGACTGGAACTTCGAGAAAGCTTTGAACGATGTTCCTGATGCGGAAAAGCCAAAGTGGGCTCCACTCGCCAGTGCTCTTGGCCTGCCTCAAGAAGCAGGTGTCTTCCAAGCGAACATCGCGTACTCGCAATCGAAAACCGCAAATATTTTGACGGCAGTTCAGCTCAATAAGCTACTCGCAACCGAAGGAATCTACTCCTTCGCGCTCTCTCCTGGTCTCGTCAACAGTAATGCGGGGAAAAGAGTCATGCCCAAGATGAAAGAAGAGTCACTGAAGAAGCTGGGTGAGCCCAAGACACTCGAGCAGGGTGCTGCGACGACTTTGGTGGCTGCGACAGATCCGGATCTGAAGCCTGACGATGGCGTGTACTTTGCGGATTGTCAACCTGCTATGAAGAAGTGTCCGCCATTCGCGAGCGATCCAGTGGCCGCAGAGAAGCTATGGCTATTAAGTGACGAAATACTAGGAAGTCGAGGCTAACAATGAAGAGAAAGAGTGGACACCAACGACCACAGAGAGTTGATGGCTATGCGAAGCAGCATCCTGTCGAGGGAGGATCAGAGACGTGAAGTCTGATAATGGTCGCTTAGTATAAGAAACCTACAAAGCATGTTCCCAGTTGAAGGAATTGTAAAGGTCAAGTGAATAATGCGGTGGGTATCCTACGTGGTACTTTGTGGATGGTGTCATAAACATAGAGGGAAAAATCTTAGCTTGTCCCGCCGACGACGCTCCTTTCAGACACCCAACCACATCGAGACTCCTCACCATCGTCGCCGATCCACATATGTTAGTTTCGTCCCTCTGGAGAGGTAACATATCTGCAACATCAACGCTGTCGTATCTTCGTCGTCATTATCACTCCCCTCTTATATTACGTCCTGCCTCCAGCTGTCATTTCCACCCAATTCTTAAACTTCAACCACTCGTCGTACTTCTTCCGCATCGAGTCTTGTTGCTTTGGTGTAATGCAAGCTTTCGTCTGTCAGTCTCTCGACAAATGTACTCTGTCGAATGTTATCTTCTGGCTAATTACCTTTCAGCCCTTTCCGCGCTTTGGAGGAAGATTATATGACGGTGATTAGGATCCTAAAAACGGCAATAATAACACCGATGAAGGTGAGGATTGCTTCTTTCGACCAGCTAGACGACGGCGTCGCATTGTCAGAGGTAGGCGGTGGCGGTACTGGTGCTGTTCGAGCTGGTAGGGTGTTGAAGATAAGCAGAGTGAGCACGACGAATCGATTGGTAGGCACGGCGAAATCGAGGCTGGCGCTAGCAGAGTTATGTCGAGGTGACACAAGAGTTTCAAGGCTCAATAAAGGCCGTGTGTTCTTCAGGAAACGTCGTATGTCAAAGATAGCTGAGCCTGTGTCCCGAGGAGAGATCGATTACGCATGCTGGTTTCTAGGTGGGAACTGAAGTGATGTCGCGCCGCGCATCGGTGAAGCAGAATTGGGAAGACACATGGTGGTGGCGACTTTCAACCAATCAGATCCGAGCTTCACAAAAGGGACGGTGACACGAGCGCGATCACGATCCGCTCTCTCGACGGCGCAATCACTCTCCACTCCCTTTGGTCAAACCCGGCTCGACCCGTAAGGAGACACATGACACGCTGACAGCTCATCACGCTTGTACTGAGTGTAGACTACTCAATGCACGGAGTGTGGTTCTCTGGTTTGCTCGAATAGATCGCGTCTGCTGGAGTTCCAGCAGCCTTGGTTTGATCTCACATGCCAAGTTTGACCTCACTACCGCTTCTCACGCTTCATCGTCTCATTCAGCGAGCTTGCAGCACAATCACACCTCAGCCACAACGAGACTCCTAAATCTCATCATATCGAACTCTTCCCTTGAATCCCTACTTCATGTGCACATCAGCAACACCCAGATGAATGACCTTTTCGCGAGGGTCCTATACCCCGCGCCGCCGTATAATGCTGCTATGCCATATTTGCGTGGAAAGATTGCTGCTCTGGGCTGCTCTTTGTTTCAGTGGCTTAGATCTTGGGCTTCATGTCGGTATGATTTGGCTGCGTTGGATATCGTTTCGAGCACGCGGTGGTGATGGTTGCAACTGCATGACCGTATGCCATGCACATTGTATGTGATCTCTGAGAGAGGCCGAACATTAGAGTAAACCTTTGAAATGAACATATCGCTGTTGACAACGTTGTAGACTATAACGCTCCGCTACAAGATCGCTTGAAAGACAATGGATGATGCCAGACACCGATTAATGCAAATGAAAATGACCATGCTTTTAGGTTGCGAGCATGTGAATTAACAACATTTCCCCCACGAGCTCACAGCGCTAGTGCAGCTGCGCCAGCGATTGCCAACGCAAGGTATGTGACGGAAGGCCGGTAAGTCGACGAAGCCAGGGAGCGGGTGGTCGTCCCGCAACATTTGCGATTATATGTGACACCATTGGCCTGCGCAGCAACTTCAAAAACGGATCCAGGAGTTGACCCTTGGTCGTAGAAATCAACAAGAAGAAAGTTTGGTGGACGACCCCAGTCACCTGCTCTGGTCGTTAGCTCAGGCATTCGAGGCCATACGCCATGGTAGTATATCAGGCGGAGGCAAGAGAAAGTGCTACATACCTGTGCACTCGTTTGACATCAAGCCTAAACTGCCTGTTCCCGACACAGCATTTGTTTGGTTTAATGTTGCGGTGTTTGGGACCAGAATACTGATATCCCCAATCGCGATCTCGGCATTGAGATTGTGGTTGGCAATGTACATCATGTTCTTCGCCTGGTCTTCGCTGATACCCTCTGGCCTTTGTACTGTGCACGGGAAGGAGATGTTCGTCGGCGAGAATGGCGTTTCCCAGATGCTATAAAACTCCCAGAGCATGTAGGGCACGCTCGTGGTATCCTGATTGTAGTCGATGAAGGTGACTACGCGCTTTTGAGACAAGATCATTTCTCCGAGCGTTGGCCAATCATCTACACCCATGACAGTATTTGGAGGCTGGTAAATGTAGTCGATGAGACCAGAGGAGCGAATTGGTGCATCGAAGTCGACGGACGTAACGAGGGAGTTTCCATTGGAGTCCTTCTCAGACCAATCGTAATTGCCAAAGAGTATGGTAACCACGTCGAAAGGGTGTGTCTCAACCCAAGCAGTCACTTCCTTCAGATAGTCTTCCACGGTCCCTTCGTTGAGCAGATCGCAGGATGTATGGCAGTAGTAAAGCGTGCCATTCATATAATGAGCCTGTCCTTGCAGCATACGGATGCCATCATTGAGTTGCTGTGTAACGCCGTAGGCCTGGTTTCGTGCTGCATTATTTTGTTTTGTGAAGGGCGAGTTATGCGCGCATACTTCGGTAATGTTGGAATATTTCCGGTTGCAGAACTCCACGTAATTGTTGCAGGGTTGCGTGTTTGAAGGTCGCGCTGGTGCACTTCGGGTGCTAGTTGAAGCCACAGTCCTGTTACCACCCCCAAGCTCCGTAAGAGGATTTGCTGTTGACGTCGTTCTTGTTATTGTCGTATTCGCCGAGCGGGTACTACTTGACACTGGCGATCGTGATATGGTCGCAATGGTGCTGCCTACGATGTTCGATCCCAAAGTAATAGGTGGAAGATAGTCACTGATGATGCCACTCCGCGGAATGCTCAAGGTGACGACTGATTGTGACTGAGATGCTGCTCGCGAGCTGCTCTGTGCTGTTGCGAAACTTGCGAGCCAGATCAAGGATATGCTTCTGGTCTTCATGTTCGCTATCTCCTTAGTGCTCTGGAGGCCCAATTTGAATCCTGGACGCTCTCCTAGTGTACCAGAACAACGCGAAGATGAGCTGGCTTTGTTGCAGGGAATTGGTTAGATGTAGTGGTAGGAGCAAGTTAGCCGAGAAGGATCCAATGCGCGTATTGATATAGAGTTCGACCCAAGCCTGTCGTCGCGATACGAATGCGAAGAATGTCGAAAGCGAAGGTATTTCCACAATCAGTATTGAGTATTGGGCCACCAATGCGGCAATGAAGCTTTCATAGTCTGCGTCGTCCGTCCGCACTTCCTTAAACGGCCGTGCGGCGTGACGTCAAGCTCCCTAACTAAATAAAATGTAAGCTTTCCTCCGACCAACGATCGCCAGGAGCCGCGCGACCGTCACACTAGCGCTTCTAGGCGCACGTAAGTACGAGATCTGGAAGGCCTTGGTGTTGTTCGATTCATACGGTCGGAAGCCTGCGGCTACGAGGCTGGACGTATCGCGCAATGACAGTTCGTCGATGCGGGACGTCAAACCGTTGGAGGAAAGTGATCAATAGGTATATTGTTACATTTTCCAGTATACAGCTGGTGTATCGTATGAACACGCTTGCATTATCTCAGACCGTCAAACTCAAATCAAGTCTAAATACGATCGTCTTGTCCTGTTCAGCCACGGAAGAACTCTTCGAACTTGCTCTTGCCCTCCATGTTCTGAATTTCTCGTTTCAGGACATCTATCCGGTAGTTCTTGAACGCCTTCTCAATTCTCTCTCTGCTTGCAGGATCCTTGGTGATGGTTCGTGATGCCGATGCAGTACCAGTGAGCAAGCCAATCTCCCCGCCTAGGAAAAGGCCACCAACGGAGAAGAGAAAGTAAGTCGCCGCGTCGCCCCATCGTGAAGGCGAAAGTTTTGCCGAGATGTCTGGTATAGGCTCTGTTTGACTCGAGGTTAGCTTCAGACTGCAAACATGAAGAGGCAAGGAGAGACTATACCTGTGCGACCATCAGCGAATCGTACTTCTACGGGCTTCTCCATTGCTCTGAAAGCGTTGAAATAGGCCAGCCGCATTGCACGTAGTCGGGTCGCAGCATATACGCCAAGACCAAGACCGACAAGAGACGCGATGCCGGCATGCGTTGACACCTTTCCACCTGCCTTCTTCAACAAGTTGCGATCCTGTTGATCCAGGTCATGCTGCAGATGCTCCTCCGCCAATTTCCTCAAGTCATTACTTCTGTTGGCGCGGAACGCTGCTAGTGATTCGGACATGTTTCTTGAAGATGTGTTTTGTCGTGAAGAGCTGCGGATTCAATGCAGAGCAGGCCAATTGACGATATATGTCACTTTAAAACAGCAGAGTAATTGCGAAGTCAACATGGCTGTGCGATGACGTACATCATGCCATTTACGGAGAACTGCGGAATCTAGCCGAGTGCGGCTCGGGAGAAAAGACGCGCTAGCACGTGCAGGCCACATCACTCTGGTGCTTAAGTTGGAATGCCAACAATTCTACTTGGAATTAACGGATCACGATGTTCAATCATCTTCCACACGACCTCGAGAGCGTACGAGTTGAGCCTGCAGGAGCGTGGGATCTCGATGGTGTATCGGTGTTGGCTCGCCAAGACCCCAAATTCCCGAGCTCGTACCTGACGTCCCTGCCTCTACCCTTGCTTCATCTTGCACCCATCCGCGCGACATTCACTTCTGCAGCCACAATCTCAAGATGTCTCGGACCTTCCGAAGTCATCATTCTCAACCTCGTCACCAGAGCAGGACCCTCGGAAACGCTCCTCGATTCGATTGATAGACTCGTTCGTTCTACTTTCTCCCATCACTCTTCTGCTTATGGTAGATGGCTGCATCGATGCCTTTCGCCTCGCTCATCACTTTTTTCGTCCAGTTCGACATCGGTTCCAAAGCCTTCACCTCCGTGCCGAGCTGGTTGGCCTTGTCGAAGGCATGGATGGCTAGGAACGATAGCTCTAGGCTTGTCTGATCCGTACTCGAATGCTGGGCGAGAAGACTGTAGCGCGTCGTCTTTAGCCAGCCAGGCTGTTCAGACATCTGCTGATTGTGTTCGTCTCGATACCATGCATCCAGATCCGTCTCTTTACCCTCACCTGGCTGCATCATGGCAAGCATGATTGCTGGTGGAGAGTCTATATCGCACAACGTCAGCGCTCCGTTTTCTCCACCATTCCTTACATCGGTATTTGCAGCTTACCCTCATCATGCTGTTTTGTTTCATACAGTTGTAAAAATGTATATATCCTCCGTTCGTTATCAACATAATCGTCGACAATACCCTTAAACAACGACTGTTTGCTTGATCTCTCGACTAACTGGATCTTGCCTGCCACTGAACTTAGATCTGGCACGTCATATACCAGGAGATATTGCTTGTCGTAGCTCGGGTTCGCGGCCTTGTACAGCACTGCACTCGTTATTGCACCAGTTCCTAGCAAGGCGGGAAAGTATTCCTCATTGAACCAAATCTCTATTGTCTCCAGAGATATCTCGGCAGTATTGCGTAGCTTGAAGAAGCTCAGGATGACGCCAGACCCTGACCAGGTTTTCTGTTGAGGCATTGCGTCTCTCTACTGATGAGAGGCTTTCGAGGACACTGCCGTTTGGAAAGGCCCAGATATTTGACGCCTTCAGCTATGTTTGTATGAATTGGTGCGTTCATGAAGTATCTCATCGCAAGTGCTTACGTCTCTGCAGCGGCGTGCGGAGAAAGTTTCGGCCTTTCGGGTCAGCTTATCCGAAAGTCCCCATGGTCGACTTTGAGAATAAATCTCATTACAATCAACCTCTTTGAAGGGATCAAAGGTCAACGTTGCATACCACAAGTATCACTCCATGCCTCTGCCACCTGTAAAGAAGAGGTCTACTTGACCGCCCATGATTCGAGTCTGAGAAGAAGCACTGGCCACGCCAGTCAACATACAGAAGGACAAGTCTTAGTTTGACTACTCCGTGGAATGCTCAATTACTCTCACTCGACCACAGTCACATCTTTAGAATACACCAGCACCCAAAACCGAATAGGTGCACACGGCAATGATGTGTCTTGGAGCCACTTGAGTAGATATACTTAATTACCCATCGCTTCGCGACTTGACGTCTTGCCGAACAATGTGAATCGTATGCCGAAGCCTGCTGAGTCAGTTCGAAGTTCCTGAGACCATCTACTGCGCTAGTCGAAGTAAGTTGGAGATAGCGCTATCATCGGAAACTGCCCGTGGACTTGTCGTTCTTAATCCTCGCGGTCGTGGACCTCATAATCGCTCGTCAACTTTGACAAGAAGTGTCAACGAAGTGTAGGACATCTCCTCGACAACGACTGACTCGCTTTTCGGCTCTTCTACGAATCGTTGCGGAGACTCACAGTCACAAGATGAGGACTGCCTTCACCGAAGCAAACTTTGCCGAGTCCCAGAATAACACAACATACTTTCCTGACGCTACTGACGCATCTACCCATCCGTCAAGCGAGTATTCTCTACACTTGACCAAAATCTCAGTATCACGATCAACAATCCTGTACAACAAGCGAATGCACATGAACTAGTTCAGCTTACTCACTTTCCCACAATGCGCATTTTAACCCCATGCAGCCTAGCCCCAGCATCAGCACAGCTGCACCCTTCTAAGAATGGCACCAGCCGTCACTGCCCTATGCACAAACACCACATCACATTGGCCTATCCCATGCAACTCCCGACGGCAGCGATCGGCAATAAGACATGTGTGCGACTGCATTCCCTCATCGCGCCCATCCGCTGGGCTGTGCGACAACGGCTTGGTGGCGACTATGCTGTTTTCAGCCATGCCCGGCCTGTTGTGACCCGCTGCGATGGGTTGTATAAGATCAGCAATGCCAGTGATTAGGGTCTTTGTGCGAAGGCAAAAGCTACATGCCCTGGGTTTCCTGGGTGCTGTCGGACCCGACGACGTCTCTTTTACACCACAACTTTATCTTTGGGCGACACACCCTCGTGCTATCGAGCTCGGATTGGGCTACAGATGCAGCATGCGAGACTTCAGACCGGCGATTCTGGCGACCAATGCCGTGCTGATTGTGCTGAGTTTGGCGGCGATTGCGTGTCGAGTGGGCAGGAAGACGTTCTTGGTGGGATCGTTCAGCTGGCATGATGGTGAGCTGCTGCGTTCTCCCTTGCTTGGCTGGTGGATGTGTGCTGACCGAAATAAGCGCTCATCACTTTGGCGGCAATATCTGCATCGACCTTCTCGATATTGCAGACGGTATCAACACGCTTCGGCGTTGGGTTACCGAATGCTGATGTACCAGATTCAAACATGACGATTATCTTAAAGCTCGTCATGGCATCCCGCATATTCTACTTCACCTGCAACTGGGCGGTCAAACACTCCCTGCTCCTCTTCTACGCCACCCTCACAATCGACCACTGGCCCCGCATCAGCATCTACACCATGCACTTCCTCGCCTTCGCATTCGGCATGACCAACATCTTCGCCACAATTTTCCAATGCCTTCCCATCCACAAAATGTGGAACGACAAAGTCCCAGGCCATTGCATCAACATCGACGCCTTCAATTACTTCAACTCCTGCTTTATGCTCGCCAACGACCTCAGCTTGTACGCCATGCCGCTCCTCTTTACGTGGAAATTGCACGTCAGTCGCCCGCAACGCATCGCTGTCAATCTGTTATTCGCACTCGGAGGCCTAGTCCTCGCGGCAAGCGGTGCACGGATTTACTTCGTCTACGCACAAGCCACATATCCAGACTTTACATACCGCTTTGCCCTGACGATGATGTGCGCCGTCATTGAAAATCACCTCGCCATCATCGTCGCCTGCGCCCCGAGTATAAAAGTCATGCTACTCCACACGTGTCCGAGCCTGGAGAAGAAGTTTGAGAAGTTGGTTAGTAATCGGAGTTCCGGGAGTGAGGAGTTTAGTATTGCGACGATCGTCATGGCGGATGCGGAGGCGGGTTGGGGGATGGGGAGGGGAAAGGGAGAGGGAGGTGGGTTGAGGCCGATGAGTGAGAGGACGGTGACGGGGGACAGTGGGAGGAGTAGAAGTCAGAGGAAGTGGTGGCGGGCGCCGAGTAGCTGGGAGGTTGATAGGGAAGGAGTGGAGAGTGGGGATGCTGCGTCGAGATGATATTGAAGTTCATGAATTCCATCGTTCAAAGATCTTCTGCACCCTTTTCGCTACGGCATATTAAGCTGAGCGTAAGCTCATTCTGCCCAACCTTTTCACGCAGCTTGAGGTACGCTGTTTCATTAGATTGGCACACCCATGGGTGTGATAAAGAAGGGTAGCCCTATGCTTGGAGTCTGCCGCTCCCTCCTTAGCCACGGGTACGTACCGCCCTCTTCTAGAACCAGTCTGCTCCTTCTCATTGGTGACCTCATCCTCTCACTCGTCCTCACTTTCCCTCGCCTCGCCCCTAAGCTCCCTGTACTCGCTCTTCTTTGGCGTGCTCAGCTTCCTAGGTCCGCCTGTCTCAACATGCTGAACATTTGTGGGCACACCAATCTTCACCCTTCCTTCATTGGTATTGTTGTGGACAGGGTACTTCGGGTCAACCGGCTTCCCAAACACAACTCTGGCAATTTTCCTTGCTACCTTACGCAGCCTCTTCATCTTGCTCCTGCGTTTAAGCCTCGTCTGTTTTGCGACAGGTATTGAAGCAGGAGGCAGGGCCGTGACAGTGGTATCCGCTGCTTCGCTCAAATCCACAAGTGTCGGACTCGTCGGAAGTCTCTTGCGCAAATTCGGTGTCGAGCTAAAGATGATGGAGTTCATGGGCAGAAGGTGGTGGGAATCATTCGGAGCCATCGTCGCCGTGGTTGCGGCGACTTCGCGCTGGCACCAAGAGGGAACAGCGAGACTGAATGGGTTGCGATGTGGACGCGTGGTTGTCGTCGCTAAAGACGCTGGTGTGTGCTGTTGTGATGACAGATGAAAGCTTTTTGCGTTGCTGTCATGCTGGTGTTGCGCATGACGTGACTGGTTGATTGTTGCTATGCAAACGGGCGACATCACTATGGTGAGAAGTTGACCTCATGAATGGTCAGCGCGCATGCAGGACTGTGAGCATTGGCAATGTGAGTCGAAATGCTGCATAAATGTATTACGTTCTGTCTTGTTGCTGATGGGAGAAGAGAGGAGGTTGTAGATGGTAGAAGAATAGGAAGGGGCTCAGGACGGCGTACGATGGAGATGAATGTTGCGAAGGATGTGTTTCAGCATCCTCAAGTAATGTCTACACCAAACGTATTATAACGACGCTAAAGCAATCCGAAAGTCTCGCATTCCTCCTCGGATGCGAAGTGCGAGCAGTTCGGCTTGAACACCGCCAGCGAAAGTCAAAACGACTCGATCAAAGACCGACAGTATGAAACCTGCACTTGTGCTAGACAAGATAGTGTGTACCCGCTTTTCCCAGCTAATCTATGTGAACCTATTGTGGACGCAGTCTTGCATTGGGATATCATACATAAGAAACGTTGATCGCTATGCAGAAAATCAGATCCAGGGCGCCATAAATGAATGAGAGAAGAGAAGATGCTATCGTGAAGGCAGTTGTCGGACGACTTGGGACTCTTGGCCAGACTCCCGCGGCTCGCCTGTTTGCATGGTCGAGACTACCTGTTGGTCTTGCTCCACTGTTTGTGGCGGCGACCGAGTACCATGAACAGCTTGTGGGGATGCCGAAGTCGATGTGGTCGCGGATGGTGAGGATTGTCTGTTGTGACCGTCTTCTAGAATGTATGCAATGCTGCGCCAGACTCTCCAATGCAGCAAGATGATGTGTGTAATGCGATTGCCAATATCCTGCCATTTCGTAGATTCAAGATTCAGCGTATGTTGCGATGATGACGTATCGGTGGTAAGCAGATGAGGGAAGTGAATGGGTTGTGGTCGCGGGATGGAGTTGGGAATCGGAATGAGATTGTTGAACAGGTCCATGGGGGTCGATTTGACATTGCGATCGGCGCAGGTGAGGACTCGGTGGAGCAAGTGTGCTTCAAGACTTGGCTCATGGGTCGAGGGAGAACTGTAGAACATGCGCAGTAGCTGTTCATTCGCCTGGGCGAGAGTGTCGTACGAGTATGTCAAAGCCTGACCGGCGACAAGCGCTGCCTGCCGTAGGATCTCCAACGACAAGGCTTCGGAGTTTATGGCCCATTGGCGAGCACCGTAGCCCAAGTTGTCGCCCATGATGGCTACGAGAGCGGAGTGAAGTTGGTGTCGGATTGCAGGGCTTAGAGAACCATTGTGACCGAGCTGCTTCAGGAAGGTTGCAAACGCATCTATGCAAACCTCGATGTGAACTAAGTCTTCAATTTCTGCTTTGAGAGTCCGCAACCTGTCTTGATCGAGATAGAAGGTCTCGGGAAACTCAACACGGCTGTCGCGATCGAATAATTGTGCGATGACTGTGCGGACCATAATTTCAAGCTGGACAGGCTCGATGTCGCGTGGTGAGGTTGGAAACTGCTCGACATATTGCCATGTTGCGCGCAGATACCAAGCTTGTGCAGTATCTATGTTGACGCGTGATCGGTGTCCAACCAGTTGATCAAGATGATAGTGCTTTTCAAAATTAATTGTGTCGTCGATCAATAGTGTCTTCAGGTTTCTGATCTGATGATTGGCGACATCCTGAAAAGTTGTTAGTATTACATTTGGTACGATAATTATGTGACTCACAAGCTTCATCGCCTCCAGGATCGCTAGCACCTGCCGCAGACCCTCCACAATGGTTGCCGAGTTGCGAGCGGCAACACCCTCACGCGTGATATCGACCATCTTGTCTACAAGACCATCGCGCATCGGCGCGCAGTGTTCCTTGAGGAGTTGCGCCATCCACTCTGCCAGTCGAACTTGGTCGCACACCCCTCGCTCAATTTCTTGCATCAGCATGGGTACGTCTAGGTGCTCATCCACCCTCGCATGGTCTCGGTCTGGCACCAAACTCTTCAAGACCTCTTGTATCGTTCGGAATACGATCGGGATTCGAAGCTTCGCATGCTCTGCTAGCTGCAACCAGTCACTGCTATTACGATCGAGTGGAGACGGTGTGCCATGGAATAGTCTGGTGTAGAGCTCGAGCTCAGCTTCCAGAGCCTTCCAGTACTGATCGGTTGTCCGTCTCTTTTGCTGGCCTTTTGCTCCATCGAGGTTTGGTCTGAAGCTTAGATCGCGGTCAAAGTTCACATCGTGCCGTAATCTTATATTGGTAATGATGTTCTGAATGTCGAGCTCACTTAGCGACTGCTTCGTAATGGGAGGGCGATCTGATGCTTCTCGGAATGCCCCAGCCAACTCTTCGCACGTAGGGCCCTTGTCTGTTCCTGAGCCCATCGATATGATCATTTGTGCAAGCTCTTCGGGAAAGTCATGCTTGCGGTGGTATGTTGGAGGTGTCGGTGGTGACGGTGGTGGTGGGTACATGCACTGAGTCGTAGTCTGGTCGAGTGTCTCTGTTCGCGTACCATGCTCGCTAGGATTTCTCTCTTCTGATATCGGCCCATCCCGACTGATGAGAGGCATGTGCCATGACGAAGTCGATCGCTCTATGCCGCCTTCGGATGTCCGGGCATCTGCTGTGAGAGGACTGTAGCTGACCCTCGCAGCTCTTAGGGTGGTCGCTTTGCTGCGAGCAGCCTTGGGCGTCCGAGTGTTCATGTCTTTGGGTTGACCAGCGCTGTTACGATTCTTCTGCAGGGGTTGCGACCTCATGAGGTGACGGGATATCGGTGAAGAATGACGTTGACAGTCACAAGCCCGTGACAGACGCGTGGAAGTGCAGCGATGGTGATAAGTCCGGGGGAAGCGAACGGTCAAGAAAAGCGCATTGGGTTACAAGCGCAATCTGCGACAAGTCAGCCACCAAACCATATAAGACAGGGCGGTTTGCAAGACACAAGCGGAAACGTGTTCGTAGACTGTTTGACAAAGGCTGCGGGCTTCCGCATAAACGAATGAAATAGCACCTGAGTCAGACAGCACGAAGATGCAGCAAGTGGCGGATATCGTGCTTGGTGCGATTGTACCTTTTCTCATGTGCCTCTTTGCAATACACGATCCTTGAAATCTTACGTGCGCAGGTATTGAGAGCCTGCGCTGAGGGAACATGGGTATGGGGGTACAGAGCAGTCAGTTGTGCGAAATGAACGACAACGACGTTTGCGGAAGCCTGATGAGACGGCTTCGGAAAAGAGCCCACTTTGCGAGAAAAGCAAAGTGGGCACAGCGCGGACAAAAACAGAAGCAGAGAG
This sequence comes from Setomelanomma holmii, assembly GCA_010015745.1. Taxonomy (NCBI): domain Eukaryota; kingdom Fungi; phylum Ascomycota; class Dothideomycetes; order Pleosporales; family Phaeosphaeriaceae; genus Setomelanomma; species Setomelanomma holmii. The sequence continues at coordinate 621,665 of ML978157.1, forward strand.
ACAGACAGGAAGGATACTACTGGATGTAGCTGCGGTAAGGCGTAGACTGCTGCAAGATGCGTTGCGGAATTCAAACAGAGTTTGACTCGTTCCTGCGAGCAGAGTGTGGTTGTGCGGTCTTGAGGGATGAAGTCAGAGTGACAGCCCTTGCGTATGTACAATGCACAGTTTAAAGGAGAGCACAGACGAGACCAGCGCTTATGCCTTGACCGTATCTTAAATGTGCCGTGACCAATATTTGAGACGCGGACGCGATCGCCACAGCACGGCCTGCGGCGCTGGGGCATTCGTACTCGTTTCCTTGGTGGCAAGCCTGGGTGTGAAGCTGCAACGCAGGCTTTCCTGGCACCACACCGCTAGTCATCCGTGGCTTTTGTCATGGTGAACACTCTACCGACGTCGCAGAGCCGCAGTAGCGCGGTCTCGCTCGTTGTCATACCCGATGTTGGGAGGGAGGAGGATGCATTCAGACCACAGGCATTCGGTTCCGACTCCACATGTAGTCTAGGGGGGCGAAGCAGCCAACCGGGATTGGTCGGAGCAGCCGCAACCGCATCGCCAGCCTCACTTTTCGAAAACCAGGGCGAACATTTTTGGGGGTCTGCGTGCCAACCATAGCACGATCAAAAGCAACCCAGGTCGATTGGCTGTGACATCGAATGACTGACCGGCCCATAAAGCCTCATGTCTTTGCCTCCTGGAGATCCATGGTAGTTCAACAGGACGCGTCGCTCTACTTTACACGTTATGCTTGCATCGTCTCTGGTCGCGGATGGTCGAGTGAGCGCTTGTAACCATGCGCTGTGCATGATGTGCAAGCACAAGTGCAGAGGCGATTTCAAGGCGGGGACAATGTCGCTTCATTCGAGAAGCTTGGTCGATCCCAAGACGAGGCCGATGACTCGACGACTCGATGACCATCGATGAGGTGTAAAGAAGATCTCCAGTAAAAATCTCAGGTCCAAGAGGGCTCGAAGGGCGAAAAGGTAGTGCGGCCTCTCATGATATAGCAAGTGGTCGTGTGGAGGAAAGGAAGGAAGGCTGCAGGCAGAAGCAGGCTGGCGGTTGGCAGAGTCAGTCGAAAATGCGCCAACGATAGAGTGTCGATCACAACCACACTAAGAAAAACTCCGAACACACAAGGAAGTGACGAAGAAATGCAGGGTACCCCATTATTATATATTAATAGGCTGATGTCGGTGGACTGGTATGGCAGCAACGACAGCTCTGCGGAGGGAAGTCGCGATGTCACACGATCACTCTTGAGGCTAGTCCTGCACCTCTGCAGTGCAGGAGTCTAATGGCCACACTTCTCCCAATGCCCTGAAAGATCCTGTCCCGTTGATGTATTCTTTGCATCCAATTTTCATCAACACTTTCGAAGAAGAGTAGGGTTTTGTCGTCGCTTCCCCTGAGATTCTAAGACGCTATGCGAACCCGTTTACCAATAGCCACTACTTCAATTCTCTGTTCTTGTCCAGCCGCATATCTTACCAGCTGCTATAGGTCTCATTCGTCCCTCCAACTCCCGGACCGAGCCTGGATTGCCCTCCATACCTCACTGCTGTTGCCCTTGCCCTTTCTAAGCCTGCTATCCCGTCTATGATGCTTCCCCTCCTCAAAGTCTCGCGTCCTTGTGCACTGAGTCGGCTTCTCACTATTTCCCTCCTCTCCTGTCTTCCATGCTCTCTGGCACACTGCATACACCACGAGCATGGGCCTTCGCTAAGGAAGGTCCCGGCTTGTCTTTGCCCCCTCGGACATGCTTGAACTGGATGTTGTGACTTGGCGAGGGTGCAGAGGTGTACATAGGGAGATGTTGGCACGGGTGGGCAGAGACAGGAGCTCGTGGTGAAGATAATGACACACATCTGATGTGTGCTAGAAAGATGATTGTGTTGGTAATACTGGCGCTCTGGGGTAGCTTCGATCAAACAGGTGATGTCGTGTGGTTGCTTGGGCTTCGAGATAGATATCTTGATCTATGACTTGATACTTCGCAGAAATATGGGTGAGCTTGAATCTGGTCGAAATGTTGAGGGTAGCCCAAGGTGAGTACATGTTCTGACCGAAACTATCCCTCATGTTCGTTAATTCTTTGAGCCCCACTGGCAAATGGGCATTAGCAATCTGTCAACGGTGCCAGAACAAGGGCGATCAAAGATGGTGAGGACAGCAACAAGTTGGCGATTGTTGTAGGACAGCCAACACGCCTGTTTGGGCGGTCTTCGTTTGAGGACAGCAAATCAAGCCGTTCATTATTATGTGGGGATCCAACAATCTGCATGTCGCTCGTCTGCAAATACCTGCAAGACGACTTTTTAGGTAGAAAATATAGGAAATGGAATATGTAGAGATGGAAACACAGGGCGAGGCGGAAGGCGAAGCTGGAACAGTGGTCCTAGATCGGCGAAGTCCCAGGTGCTGGCAGTCGCCAGACGAACCATCCTCGCAGCCACGTACCCAGTCAGGCTACACGGGAAGCGCTTTACCAGTCTAATGGATAGGACTTCAATGCTGATCTTGGAGCAATACTTGAAGAACGACAACCTTTCGTCGCATTTCAATTGAGAGTGTACCGAGCGCGGTCCTAAGTAGAACTATGCGCCCAAGGGCAGAACAGTATCGACCCTCTAAGCCGCAGTGTCCATTGGTTCTGACTTTGTTTGCTTGCCCGTGCGACCACGAGATGGCTCCTGTGGGCTTCGTATATCATGCTCGTCTGAGCTGCTATCATCGTGAGGGCTTTGTGGTCTGCTGTCGTTGAGATTGCGCCGGCTGCGTGCCATCTGGAGTGGAGTCAGTCAGAGTGATGATTTTTACATGGCGCTTGCAAACGTACCCAAGAGCGGACGCCACCGATGAGTCCCAGATTGTACCCAGCAGCGAAGTCTGCTGACTCCCGTGCACCTGAACTCTTTCCAGGGATGTCCAGATGACTGAGTCTCGACAATGCCGAAGGAGATCGCGCAGCCGCATGTGCATCAAGGGCGTCGGCGGTGTCGCGAGTCGGCGTCCTTGCAGGGCTGGCGGGTCGACTGGACTGCCAGAATTGCCGGATGTCCTTGCTAAGCTCCTGACCCGTTGTTGCCCAATTCGCCTTGATGCTGTCACGGAACTCTGCCATGTTGCGCTTGAAGTCGAGCTCGTTCTTCTTTAGCCATGAGACGTTGAGTTCTCGTCGGGAAGTGCCACGCTTCAGTTGTCGGTCGATGTACTGGTCGTAGTCACGAACGATCCTACACAGATTAGCTCAGCCAATCGTTCTAACAGAAGTCCAGCTTACTTGGTGATGATGCCAGTTGTGCTCAGTCCCTCAGTTCTCTGGGTCACCAAGAACATGCCCTTTTCCTTGATTGGCCCGTAGATGTCGTCTCCTTCGTCTGCGCCATACGGTAGATCGTCGTGGGCAACGTAGTCAATGTTGTGTTTCTCGAGGAACTCAGCGGTAACGATCCAGGGGCAGTCCTCAATGACTTCGTCCACCCACTTGCAGTGCCGCACGCTCTCAGCCCGCTCCGTCGCGTTCAGCACTGTGAGACCCTTCCTCTTGTGCGTCTCCTTGTTGCCTGTGACACCGACGATGAGATGGACTTCAGGGAAGGCAGTCTTGGCCTGTTGGAGCTGGCGCATGTGCCCGATATGGAAGAGATCAAATACACCGTCGGCGTAGATGCGGACAGGACGGCCCTGCGGCGGAGGGTTCGTTTTGTAGCCGACTGGGTCGACCAGACCTGCCTTTGGTGGAGGTTCCATGCGCAATGTTCCTGCTTCACCGCCTTCACCGCGCTCATCTCCAGCAATTGACGATGTACGCCGACTCTTCTTGCTTGCTGGCCCTTCACTATCGTCGGCGTCACTGCCCTCGGCGGCATTCTCAGTCTGCGCGGCGCGCGCTCGCTTCGTTGCGCCGTTGGCATCGGCTTGTCGCTCCTTCTTGGACGCGACCGCCTGGAGCACGGGATCTGTGGTGCCTTCGTCCGACGCATCGCGCGAAGAGGGCTGTGCGACGTCCATGGCTGACTTTTTGACGGAGGAGAGAGTGGTGGAACGCTTTCGTTTCGGTGGCATTAAGTGTGGAGTGGTAAGAGGATGAAGGTAAGCTGAGCAGCGCAGCAGTCATCTACGCACGAGGTCCGTCGCTTGAGACCTTTATAGTCGTTGTTGGGAGCGCTGGGGAGAAAAGTGACCGGGCGGGTGCGCAATAGCTGGAGGAGTCCAGGGAGGACGCGGAGGAATACCGTGGAAGTTGGGACGCGCGGGAGCCACTAATAATGGCAGGAGTAGTGATATTGGGGCTCACACAGCGCAAGTTGCCCAGCACAGCAGGAACAATGAGGGCACGGGAAAAGGTGTTGAGATTCGGAATCAATGCTGAAGATGAGCTATTTAGGAGGGTGCTCGCACGCGTAAATTGGCATCAGTCCATAATTTTGGCAGCCTTCCCTGATCCTGAACCAGATCGGCAATGACGTCGAAGCCACTCGCAGCTCCCTGCGCCACTGCGAAATGCGCAACAATCGACGTGCACCCCACGTGCTGAGATTCCCATCCTGTTTTGTTGGCATGTGACAAGGGTCTCTTTCGCCTTGTCCTGGCTTGCCAGACATCATGAAACGGTCATGGTAAGTCGGGGGACTAGAACAGCTGTGAGACCCAGAGCACGATGACGGAGCTCCTCAACTTATAGCACGCACGGTGACCTTCAGCAACAATTTCTAGAGTATTGACTATTAGTTGACCGGTGCTAGCAAATATGTTGCACTTACATTACCGTCTGGAGAGCTGTTTGCGGACGGAAGTGGGTGGTAGGTGATATGAAGACATTGGACGTTCAAGTCTGCGTCACCTCCCGCCGGATTTCGATGACGTATGTCATGACCGATGTACGCACAGCGCAGCTCGTCTTCTGAGCCGAAGACGCAGGCGACCTCAACTGTACAACGAAGATGGGTTGAGTTGTTGGAGCTTTCTTTCTTCCATGGTGGAGAGCTCCCGCCTCAAATCTGGTTAGGGCAGTCCCAAGCGAGACGGGCTGGCCCGATTATCTCGCAGGGGTGTGATGACCCCTTAATGCACACGACCATCGCAGGGCCACACATGTGGCATTCTCCAATACCAAGCATCGTACATTGTTGTTAGCATTCTTCCGAGCTTTTTGGTAGTTCATGCGACCGGATCCCTAGTGGTCTGGCCCGCCTTTAGGCTGTCCCCGCCATGCGAGGGAGGCTCGTTCCGATCGCTGCAGCAACAACAGTCCTCGTGCTCATCATTCTACTCTTCGTCACAGCACCAACGACTTGGAGAACAACGCTTTGGAGCAGACCGAGACCACCCGTGTTCGGCCATGGACCATATCGAGGCTGGCCTGACCCGCTGCCATTGGACCCGCCAAGCCCTAAGGATGCACCAGAGGGCAATGCAGCAGAACGCCTAATCATCAAAGTAAGGCTCGAGAAAGAGGATACTTCATGGATTCAAAAGCTGGAACCGACATGGCAAAGCGAGATAATCGAAGTGAAGCCCATATACTCACACCTCCACCCCAAGGCACATCGACCAGATAAGGGCCGCGTAGCCAACGCATACCTACGATGGATCATCGAGAATTATCACCACTTGCCAGAAACCATGGTTTTCGTATCACCAAAGGACTCAGACTTTACAGATCCCCTCGATCTTTCCAAAGCCATATCGAAATTCCAAATTCCTTTCCTCCACGGTTCAGGCTACGCCAACCTCCGCTGCTCCACACAAAAATCAAGAACAACATGCAACAACAAAGCCCTCGACCCGTTCAAGCCGCCCTACGAGCTCAGAACGCTGGAAGCCAAGATCCCAGATATCTGGAAGAAACTGTTTGGCGAACACGTGCGGGTACCTGATCGAATTGCGACGGTGCTTGGGGCGGAGTTTGTGGTTACCAGAGGGCAGGTGCAGAAGAGGAGTGCGGATGAGTACTTGAACTATTGGACGTGGTTGAACAAGACGATTATGGATGATGATTCGTCGGGGCTGGTGTTTGAGTACCTCTGGCATGTGGTTTTTGGAAAGGATGCGATATTTTGTCCCGAGCGGGAGAGGTGCTTGTGCGAGCTTTATGGACAATGCGAGGATGCATAGGAATGTTCAGTGATAAGTGATCAAGGTTCAACGGTTATGCATGGCATATTCTCAATTCAATCGCATTTCAAATCTTCATCCTGTTCGTCGCGGAGCGCGATAGGCATGCCGCTATCACTGTACACACTCTTCCTCTCACCTCGCTTAGATAGGTTACCGGGACCCTTGATGAGACGAACAATGGTTTCACCCAGGCGAGTCGCTTCGTGCTTTTCTTCTTCCCTCTCAAGCTCAACTGTAAACACCAATGGCGTCGAAGTTGGCAACTAACAGGGACACGTCAAAGATGAAGGCCCCGGTCTTTGCGTACATATCAAAAACAACGCAATTGACGAAGAGCTGACTTTGTGCTTGCAGCGTTGCTGCAACAGAAGGCATTATCGATGTCAAGGTCGGCCCAGACCACGTCAACTTCCAGGTCCACAAAGCTGTATTTGTCTATCCTTCTGATATTTCCGCAAAGCTCTGAACGGACCATGGAAAGAAGCGCAAGAACGCGCTGTGACTCTTGAGGACGTTGAACCTCGCGTGTGTAAGTCTATCCTGATCTACAGAGTGACGTTCTTCCCGAGTACGTCGACAACGGACATCTCGCTGATTGCATCACCCAAGTTACTCTCTTCGTTATTTGGCTGTATGGTCAACCACTCCCACACGAGGAAGAATGGGAGGAATCACGGAATCTCGAAGCGGAACAGCATTACGCCGAGAGGGCTTGCGAGCATGCGCTGCAGATTACGCATTCGGCAATCGCCTGATTGCACCAGCATTCAGTCGCGCCATGAATAACATGTTCGTGAAAGAGTTCCAGAAATGGCATTTCGGAGACGAAGGTGGCCGCCCCACGCTATCGTTCGCGTTCGCAACGCTTCCCAATAAGTGTGCGCTGCTTCAAGCTCTGGTGGCCGCTTATTGTTCGACCTGGGACGACAACGACCAGGACTTCGGCCAGGCCGCGCAGGACGAGCTACCGCGAGCGTTCTTGAGATGCGTCATGAAGCGATTCCAGGAGCTCAGTCTCAGGGATGACGAGGAGAAAGATGGGGAAGTTCGCTGCTATCCTGAGCATGCTACGGAGGACGAGAAGAAGAAGTGCACGACACAGCACATGCGATACGACGAGAAGGTCGGCCTGGCCTGCTTCGAGTTCTGACTTCGCTCGCCAGTCCACAGTGTCAGAAGAGGAAATGATAGTAACACAGAGGAGCTTGCTTGTAGCGGCATTGGGAGTGCCTGTGCATCGAGTCTTGCTCACCTACATTTGACATATTTACGTCAATCTTTTACTTCATTTCAAACAACCCGGCGCACTCCTGCAGTCTTTCTGCCTGCCCATGTTGAAATACACTGTAATCCTTCGTGCTCATAGGTGAAGTGAGCCTTGAAAATGCTTGCTTGGGGCCTCACTTTCACAATCACAGTAAGCCCCTACTATCTGACCTGCGCTCCTCCAACTTTGCCGACCCTGCCATCTCTCAAAATTCTCGGTTTGCATTGCCTCCTACTCAACCAGGATTGTTCACCCACCAACAATACCAACCAAAGAACATGCAGCTGCCGAGCCCGGTCCACCATCACTCCCGTACGTACTTCTAGCTACACTATGTTATCAACTGCTAATATATGACAGCGCGGCAACCAGAGGAGATTCGTGGTTGTCGACATCGGCCCTGATCATGTACGACATCACGTCCACAATGCACTGCTCACGCATCACTCAGAGTACTTCCGCAACATATTCCGCGGCCCATGGAAGGAGGCCTAGGAGGGCCATGTTCCGCTCCATGGTATCGAAGAGGATGTGTGTACGTATACACCCAGGTAGCACGGCTCTGAATACCTGTCTAATAGGGCTGTTAGTCTCCCTCTTTGTCCATTGGCTGTATACGAAGCAAGTTCCTCAGACCATGAAGGACTGGGGGACTTTGCTCAATATTAAGTACTCTGATGATCGGGATTAGAATAAGCCCCGATTCGGCATTTGTCTGAGAGCGTATGTCTCTGGGGATCACTTCCTTGCACACGATTTCCGCCGCGCAGTCAACAACGACTTCGCGGACAGTGCACGGGAGTATTGGATTCGCATCATTCTTGGAGCGCATGCGATCTCTCAGGCCTTCACAGACATACCTGAAGAACGCGTCATCTTGCAACTGATCGTTGATAACTATCGTGCTAGTTGGGACAACTTGATCGACACCGAGCCCTTCACGGCCTCAGCTCGGCGAGAGTTTCCCAGTGAGCTCATGTTGCGTTGCAGGAGGAGCTGGCATACAAGGGCCATGAACCTCTATGTCTCCCCGGATCATGGTTTCAGATGCTATCACGAGCATGCAAGCGAATGGGAAGAGGAAAAGTGTAAAAAGCTGCACTTTGAGTACGACTGCATATTGATGAGTAGATGCTCTTGGAGACCAGGTTAGCTTCGAGCCACAAAGAATAGCAATCCTCGACGGACAATTAGACGGTGGACACCAAGGTCTGATCACAACCAGCACCGGCCTTCGTCACTGTTTCATAACCTTCTTTCTTGGGTGTTGAGTTCTGAGGTGGAGGCGGTTTCTAACGCAGGCAGAGAGACAATACAGTCGTATCTGCCTTCACCTAGCCGATTTGCAATTTATTCTACCTTCACCTCAAGTTGTCCACGACAGCCGCGATCCTCTGTGCCGTATATAATGAGCTCTCCCTACGACCACGAACTGCAGAAACGGTCGCAATATCCATTGCATCCAATATGCCCGACGACGAGCGTACCGCAGCCGATGCTAAGGCGTCCACGTTTAAGTAAGTAAAGATTCTCAATGTTCGACGTTGATGCTAACATCGGTCGAGATGATCATTCGGTGAAGGAACCATCGTGGTTGAGATCGGCGCAGATCGCACCAAGTATCACGTGCACAAGGCTCTGATCAGCCGCCACTCGGAGTACTTCGAGAAGGCCCTTAAAGGATCCTGGAACGAAGCACAAGAAGGCGTCGTTTGGCTCGAAGATGTCGATGATTGTATCTGTAAGTTTTGTTTTCTCCCAAGGCTGTTGTGCGGTATATTTACCATTGTGTGGCAAAGGACGTAAGCGGCGGATATACCACTGACAGTGTTATAGTCAATCTCTTCCTTCATTGGCTGTATTCGCAGAGAATACCCATTGCCGAGAAAGACTGGCGACACATCCTGGAGCTCGACGAAATGTCCGACTGGAAACAAGATCGATTTGTAGCCCTGGTGAAAGCATATGAGTTCGGAGACCGCTTCCTGAGCTTGTCGTTCAGATGCCAGGTCAATAATGCTTTCGCCCAGGCCGTAAATGACTGCTATTTCGATGCGCCTACACATTACGAGTGCCTTTCGTATGCATTCGATCGCATCCCTTCGAACCGTCCGATTCTGCAACTACTGATAGACGACTTGTGTACTACCTGGTCTGAGCTGTATGATGAAGACGACACCAAGCTGCAAGCGTTTCGTAAGCTCCCACCTCAGGTCTTGTCTCGATCTTTCCTTCGCTTACAGGAGATGAGGATGAGGGATCTGGCTAGGACACAACGGAGGATTGGTGCTACTACGAGCACGATGCAGATTTGAAGGAGGCATGCCGGAAAGACCACATGAAATTCGACGAGAAGCTCGAGTTCGTCACCTTTCCTTGGCGTAACATTTCAGCTGATTAGCATCTCATGCGCGAAAGTAGCTGGGACGGCTCTGGAAAGCGCTGGCTGCCACTTGGCAATAGGACCATGCGACACGTCTAGATGATAGTGTCCGGTTTACAATAAGCCAAGGACACTTCAGAATCTTAGATATGAGGTTGCAGAGTCGAGAGACAGGCGACCAAGAAGAGAAAGTGGCCCTGAAAGACATACAACGATATTCAAGCCACTATACAGCTGCCAGGCCACTGTATTCGGTGCGGTTTAGTCTACCATAAAAACATCCCCAGATAGCCCGACCGTCCTTGATCCGTGAACACAACACTACTCACTCGCCTTCCCACCCCTAAACAATCTCTTGATGAAACTCTTCTTGATCTCCACCTTGTTCCCCACTACCTTCCTCGGCGCCTCATCCTTCGCATTCCTGTCCACCGATCCAGCTGGCCCCCGCTCTCTGCCCCTCCTCTCCTGCGCCCCCTCCCAAAACCCCCTATCCCTCTCCCTCTCCCCCACAACCTTGCCAAACCACTCCTCCCACTCCAGCTCATCCCATCCACATCTCGAGCTCCACTTCTCGCCCACAAGCCGCTCAAACGCCTCGACTTCCGTTTTCGCGCACGACGGACAGAGCGTCCGGAGCGGACTGAAGGTCGATTGTCGGGGAGTGTGGTAGAATGCGAAGAGGTGATTTGCAAAGGGGGAGTAGGGGTGTGAATGGCAGGATGCGCGTGTGCAATGGCGGGGCGTATATTGCCAATTCCATTCCGTGTCTTCGGAATTCCTGGCCCTGCCTGTATTGAATTTTGCAGTGCCAAGGATGATACGCTTTTGTCTCGCCACCAATTCTGTGTCCTGGGATTTTCGGTCCTGCTTGAACGACTCGAGAACCTCGTCGAATTCAGCTGCAATCTGGGGGAGCGTTTTGCGCCCAGCATTCTGGCGCAGACTTTCCCATTTGCGCTTCAATGTTGCATTTGTGTCTTTCAGCTCCTTCGTTGCATGGTGATTGCAGTACCCGTGGAGTTTAGACCGTGAGTACGCTCCTTGTGAGAGGTAGTACGCGAGTGAATGCGAATAGTGTACTGTGCACCCATCGTGCAGACATGGGACGTAATGCTCCAGCAGATTATACTGGCCTGGCGGACTGTTCGTAGGTAGACTCTGCAACGCAGCGGGAGCAGATTGCACAGAAGAAACTGACGCGACAGATTGGAAGGACGATACGCGGTGTTCAAGTGCAACCGAAGGTGGAGTGAAGTCTGCAGGCAAAGGAACGCTGGACCATCTAGGGCGCGACCGCGATGATTGCACAGGTGCAGAGTAACGTTGGCCGACTCTGGTCCTCGTGTTCTGGACGTGTCCTGGGAGTGGTGTTGGCACGCCACGTGGTGGCAGTGTTGAGTAAGCTTGGGGGCCAGAGGATGATCTTGACGAGGCTGAGCCCGCGACCGATGATGCAGGTCGGTGTTGGTAGCGAAGCAGTGGATTTGGGAAGCCATTTCTTTTGCCCTGCTGTGTGGTGCTGGGCCCTGGTCTTGAATGCGATTCTGAATCGGCGAAGCGCACTGTAGCTGGTGATGATCTTCTGTTGATGTTCTCCATTTCACATGGTATGGACTTGAGATTGGACTTCATGGAAGACCGCTTCGGTCTGCTAGATGTGGAGGCAGACGAGGCATTGGTTTCATAGCTGATGGAAGACCGAGTCGAGATAGGCGTAGTAGTGCCGCTGGAAGATTCGATGCTCGGATACTGCGCTTGAGAAGGCATATCGTCGATGCTTGCACACGCGACCGCTGAGAACATATCGGAATCAGGAGGAGGCTGCATAGATGTAGCTTGCGACGCAATAAGATGAGTTGCAGGCTGCATGACGTTGCCAATCTGGGACGGTGGTGTCTGAAACATGACGTTCCGGGTTTGGCGAGGATGGTGCTAGAGGCTGTAGTACTCCTCCTTAGCAGATGGGAATGCTGAAGAGTGAAGAGCACGTCCAGCAACTACAGCAATTGTCTAGATGTGCAGTGGTATAGGTCAATGTCCTAAAATAGGAACGGTAAAGTCCGACATGAGAGGAAGTGCGGGCCGTCACCAGGCTGCCAAGTCAGAATTGGCGCGAGCAATGCGACAGTTTCGAGGCCATGTCGACGACGACGAACCTGCTCTAATACCACCAATCGTGGGTCGTTCAGCACGTTTGCAGGTCAGGCCACAGCCAGAGACACGGCATATTGGGGCCAGAGGATTACCACAGCCTCCGCCAAATGGTTCAGCTAGGCTCGTAAAGACTCGCGGCTACAGCCGCCACGCCGCAGTGCATGCCCAGATCAGAGCACGCCATTCGCTTACGAGACCTCTTGTTTCTCAAAAGCACAACATTTGACCGGTCGTGCTCGGAAGCCTGGAAAAGGTTGACGTGAGAACGTACCAAAGGCCCTGAGCGCACTATTATGCGTTAGCACAATGTGTGGGGTCTAAAAGGAGTGGGCGCCAAGAAGCGCCCACGATTGGCGATTGTGTTGCGCAATCGGCTCCGCGACTTGCAAAAGGGAGGCAGTGTCTGAGAACGCGCAAACGAAACGTGAGGAGTACAGGACAGAGGAAAGGAGAAAGAAGGTGTGGCGGGCGTCGGTCTATTCAGTCTATTCGTGCGACGCATACATCGCGATCGCAAGGAAAATCTAGAGGTAAAACAAAACGAAGCATCTAGATGTGGAAACGCAATATGGTACAGGTGAGGTCTGTTCGGCGACCTGAGCGATGAACTGAGGCTACAGCTTGGCTTGCGGCTGCTCTTTCTTGAGCATAGCTTCCGCAACGAGGCGTCTTTGAATCTTTCCTGTGGCAGTCTTGGGCCTGGAACGATGTCAGCCAACTTCGTAATGTGGTCCGTGGAGCGATGCACGTACATAATGTCTGTGAAGAAGATCTCCGAAATGTCAGCACATGTAAAAATTGGTGTGGGGTGGTTGGCTACAGACGTACCTTTCCGGGCATTTTGAACTTGGCGACTCGCGAGCTCAGCCAGTCCTTCAGCTGTCCAGCATTCAGGGTCTGGCCATCCTTGACGACGATCGCGAGGCCAACATCTTGACCGTACATTTCATCTGAAATTGCAAAGCTCACAGCTTCAGACACTGCTGGGTTCTGCGCGATGACATTGTCAAGCTCAATGGGGCTGATCTTTTCTCCTCCCTTATTGATCAACTCCTTGATCCTGCCTGTTATGATCACGTAGCCCTCCGCGTCTTTCTTGCCTTGGTCTCCCGTACGGAAAAAGCCGTTCTTGGTGAAGGAGGACACGTTCGCGGAGGGGTTGTTCAGGTAACCCTTGGTGACATTCTCGCCGCGGATGCAGATCTCTCCTTCTTTTCCTTGAGACACCTCGTCACCAGCATCATCAAGAATCTTGACTTCCACACCTTGACCAAGACCAACGCTACCCGGCTTACGCTGGCCTGGAGGAAGTGGATTACTCGTCATCTGATGCGCGGCCTCGGTCATGGCATAAGCCTCCAAGACCGGGGCGCCCAAGGCCTTCTCCAACTCATGGAACGTCTTCGGCGAGAGGGGAGACGAGCATGATCGAATGAAGCGAATCGCTGGTTTCGGAGAGGGTATGGGATTCTTCAGCAAGATCTGGTGGATGGTGGGTACCGCGGTGTACCAGTTGGCCTTGTGTTCCGCGAAGTCCTTCCAAAACACCGACGCGGAGAACTTGAGTGGGACGATGACTGATCCTCCGGACGCCAACGGTGCCAGGAACCCAGCCAACAGACCATGCACGTGGAAAAGAGGCATGACCAGCATTGTGCGATCCTCTGGCATCAGAGCGTACGTCCCTTGGATGTTCTGCATGGTGCGCAACAGGTTGCGATGCGTCAATGGCACAGCCTTCGGGCGTCCTGTGGTGCCAGACGTGTGGAGGACGAGTGCAACATCATCTGGCTGAGCAGACTCAAGTAAAGCACTCTTTCCTACCAGCTTGCCAGCCTCTTTGACATCCAGTACAACCTCTTTGCCATCATAATAACATTCTGCGATCGCTGCGTTGTATTTCCGCGCAGCTCTCACAGCTGCTGCATCTTGCGCGAATGCGCCCTTTGGGACCAAGGCAATGGCTGAGCTAAGGTCATCGATGTAAAATTCGAACTCGCTCTGCTTGTATGCTGGGTTCAGTGGTGCTGCGATTGCGCGCTGCCATGACGCGGCGATAAAGGATACGATGAACTCGTAGGTATTCGGTAGGGCAATCGAGACAGCAGCTTGGGCAGTCACGCCAACTTTCGCCAATTGCTGCTGGAATGCCTTGACATCGGCGAAGAGCTTCTCGTAGGACACATGGAGGGCGGGGCTGCTAGGAACGATGACGGCGGTCGATGTTGAGGTTTTGGAAAAGGCGTCTGCCAAAGTGGTTGGTGACATGGTACCTAGGATACAGTATCTAAAGATAAGGGATGACTTGTACCTGTCGAGTCAGGATTGAGAACTTAAGAATTGCGGATGTAATGTATACGGACTGAAATGCTCAAATGCAACAATGAAATGTCTATTCGTCTATGATGCACACCTAGGCCAGCTGAGATGTGTCTGGAGAATTTGTTATTCTTTATCGGCCCATGCCATTCCCGTATCTCCAGCTAAGTACCATAGCGCATCGCAACATGACGCGATTTCACTCGGTCCCTGCGTTGCACGTGAATCGCTAGCGCGTCGAGCATCGCTTTGAGCTTCACGGTTCACAAACTGGCTACACTTCACCTTCACCCTTTCTCGACGACACCACGCAACACACCACTCGCACTTGCATTATTTGGCGGCACTCCTCGTGCGCGCAGTATTGCTAACGCCATGACGTCCCAGAACTCACAGCAGGCGTCGAGCTTGCCTAACCCATATGGCCTGCCAAATCCATACGCACAGCGGGGCCTTCCGAATCCCTATGCGCAAGCTACTGTCGCCTCTGCTGCACCTGTCAAGTTCACTGAAGAGCAGGCAAAGGCTGAACAGCAGAAGAAAGCACCTGGTATCTACTTGCTTTGTTCCACACGTTTAGATTCGGTCACGACTTATGCGAAGGTGCAGCTTTTCACAACCCACATCAAATCAAGCGTCCGCAGGCGAAGAAGGCCGCTCCTACCGTTAAGAAGCCTCTTATGCCCACCATGGGTACCAGCGCATCAGACTCGATACCGGCCACTAGCACTCCACAGCAACATGGCATCGACTACTATCGAAGTACCGTGGACGACGATGCCGCCATCTTGGAGGAGAGGAGGCAGCGCCAATATGAGGAGAGGCAGCGCAAGAAAGACATGAAGAAATTCCACAAGCAATTTGGCTACTGGAATCCCATGGCTCCTCATAAACCTGAGCGCTATTCAAATCTCAAAGCGTACAGGGCTAGTGGTGGCTACACACGAAAGAAGGAGGATTTCAATGCCTTTCTGCGACAAGCCGCGGCCCAGACTTCGAGACCTCGGCATGGCAGTGAAGAGTCTGGCGCGTCCCGCCCAGCTTCGTCATCAAGCTCACAGCCACCGACTTTAGCAGCCACCAAGCCCTCGTTCGCACCGCCTGCCTCCTACGATCCTCCGATTGCGCCCGCACCTGCAGTCGACGAGTCGGGAGAAGACGCATATTCCCGCCGCATGCGTCTTGCACGACAGCAGCACGTTCCGTCACCTCCTCCTCCACCGCTGCCAAATGCGGAACCGCATGCAAATATACCGACTGCGGCCTTCACACAGACCCCTCCTCCACCACCACCGCCAGCCCCGTCCGCATCGTCAATATACTCTCGTGCTACCATCTCTGCACCTCTTGTTCGATACCACAATGCCACGATCTCAGCGCCACCAGTCCGCTTCGAGCGACCTGATGTACCCATGGACGATGCCGACGAGCCAGTGTATGAAGAGCGTCCCGCGAAACGACCCAAGATCAGCAAAGCAGAAGCAATGATGGCCAAGATGGGCTACGTCAAGGGTCAAGGTCTGGGCAAGAACAATGACGGTGTAGTCACCCATCTCGAAGTGAAGATGCGAAAAGCAGCCAAGGGAGGTAGTTCACTCGATGACGACGGCGCCAAAGTCAAGTCTCAACAAGTCTGGGATGTGCGTGGTGGCCATCGAACCCAAAGTAATGAGCCCGGCAAATTCGGTGAGGAGTCGACCGTTGTCGTCACGTGGGGATGCGTTGATGGCGTTGACTGGGACGAGAATGCTCAACGGAATGACGGCGGCATTCGTCAAGATATGGGCGAGGTGTTCAGTGCCAAGGTAAGTCGTCTCGACAACACTACGAGGCCACCAGCTAACCACATACAGTTCGGTCCCGTCCAACAGGTCCAAATTGACGAGTCCAACAAAGACGGCGTGGTATACGTCAAATTCGAATCAGTAATGAGTGCTCTCAACGCCGTCAATCGGTTCGACGAAGGCTACGAGTTTCGCGGTCGCAAGATTCGCGCGAGGTACTATGATGAGCGCAAGTGGCATGCTGGGATATGGGATCATTGAAGGCTGTAAGACTCATAGGTTGATGAGTCGTCAGGGGTGCATGACTCCTATACATTTCATGCACTGTATAATACATCGTGTTCGAGTGTATGACTAGATATGGAGGCATCATGCTCTGGGCAGTACCGAACAGCTTGGATTGTACCCTACCTTCACGATCTCGAGCGATGTACTCTGTCATGAACATCGCATACATGACCAATGTGCGCATGGCATCTGTGTTGAGTTGATCTGCATCGTGGTAAAACTCATTTCTTCATCTCTCGTTTGAGCTATCCTTTATGTGTATTGCCTACACCTCCCCTCAAAGCCGGTGAGCGCTTTAGACAGCGCAATGTGAAATCAAACATACATCGAAGATATGTACTTTAAGAACCATGTAGCTTGTGAACAGAGCAGTACCTATCAAAACTCTCCCACTCATGTGTCGTCACGGTATCCGCCTCCGCTAATGCATGGGTATCGTTTACGTTTCCTTTCCATGTAAATGCAATCGCTTGCCTTTCCTTTCCTTCCGTGTAAATGCTGACAAAAACAAAACGCCATACATGGACATGCTACCGGAGCAACTAGCGCCAGTTGAAGCGCCTAGTCATCGTCTCGTCGTTAGTCTCGCCTCAGAGCTTGTTGGGGTAGCTCTTCGACAGCAACTCACACCATGTTGCCCTCTTTCTCTTGTGTGTCAATGTGCCAGACCACGTAGTTTGGCAGACCGTACACTCCATACCCTGCGCGCTTGGCCATCTTCGCAAAGCCTTCTGTCTCGGCTTGGTTCTCGAAAGCGTAGCAGGGGAAGTTGATGCCGGAGCGGTGGATGTCCGCTTTGACGATGATGTTGACACCGCCAATGCCGTCGAGAGGGATCTCTTTGTCTTTGTCGAGGCGCCAATTGCCCATCAGCGCCATGTATTTACGGTTCGTGGGGAATTGCTTGTAGCCCTCGGCGAGAACGACGGACTTTTCAAGGGTTGCTGCAAGAGCGAGACCTTCTGGAGATTCTTGCCAGGAGTTGTAGTCGACTGCAAAAGTTAGTGTGCTGCTGGAAAGACTGACCAGGGCAGTACTTACATCGTCCTTCGATGTCGACCATCTGGCCGTCGCGATTCTCATACCTGTGGAACCAGACGTTCGGGACGAGGACATCCCGGTCATGCGCAACGAAGTCCTCAACGATTTGCGCCGGGCTGCCCACCATGTCGACGTCCCTCCAATACACCCAGCTGTGGTCCGGCTTCAAGGCTGTCGCGAGCAGGTAGTTCCTCGCCCTACCCATGGCTTTCCTCCTCGGGCCTTGTGCTTTGAAACTATGACGGTCTTCCACGCTTTGCTGGAAGCCTACACCGAAGTTCTTCTCCACAACCATAGTCGATCGGAAGGCAATAGTCGGGTTATTCTGCACTCTCTCGAGCTCTTTTGCTAGCATGGCCAAGGTATCGTCCCTCGTGTCGCCGACCAGAAAGGCCAGATCAATGAGTTCGTGCGGGTAAGTCAACTCGGTGAGCAGATCAAAGTAGGTTGCGAGGTAGTTCGAGGCATCGCGAAGGGGTGTCAGGATGAGCACACGTTCCCTGTTCCGGACAGCATCAGGAGTAGACTCAATGCCGTCGAGGCTGACGTGCTCTATGTTGGTGGCATTGATCTCAACTGGCATGTGGTGATTGAAAATCACAGGCGTATTCGAGGCTGACGTCCAATCGGCGGCTTCGTTCGCTGTCATTCTATTGGGGGGACTAGAGGGCCCGAAGCAGTAGAATCTAGTAAAGCAGTCAGCATGTTTCCAAGACAGACGAGGGATGAGCAGTATGGGAGATTCTTGCTTGAGAGGCGTCGTCGCTCACGATACATACCTCTGCACCTCTCCAGCGGCCGAGCCCATGGACTGCCAAATTAGTACAGCCGCTGTAATCAGCCCGCACAACAGCAAAATGCGTGGATTACGGATGGTATGCAAAAGCTGCCGCGATGGCGGTAGCCTAGATTTTGCAACCTTCCACGAGTATCCTTTGCTGATCAACATCTCTATAGGTGAATTGCTTCCTGTGTGTAATTTGTCGTTGTTGTCGTCGCCTCTTGCTTGTGATATGCGCACCGATACGCTCCGTTCGCGAAGATTGTCTGTATTGCTCCGTTTCCGCTGCACGTGCAGGGTAGAGTATTTCGAGGGTGGTGGTGAATCCAGGGTTGCGGTGGGTGCGCCGGAGCGCGGTGTAGGTGGAGCTACTGTCCAACACAGTGAGGGACCCTGGCGGAAGGTGCGCGGTGGCAGCGGGGCCAATAGCGTGACGAGTCGCTGCCTTGACGAAGGTGAATGGGAAAGAGCGAACGGCCTGAATGCGCGCACTGTAGAGCTCCGGCGTCTTGGTGTGTCCTCGCAGTGAAAGTGCAACAGTTTGCGCCTAATTCGAATACGCAATTTCTTTCGCGGGAATGATTCGCTTCTCTTGTCAGTCTAGTCGCCCTGGCTTCAATTCACCCTTCTGCGTCATTTCGGCGTGGAGCTTCGTCGTGAAAATTGCAACTCCATCATAGTAAACAAACAATCCAACAGTCGACGGAAGTCGCGATAGACATCCCTGCGCGCCATACGTCAGTCGATTAGCCGGCTCCGGCAGCCATGACTCGCTAGCTGGGCGCCACTTTCGCGACGTCGTCGCTGTCCTTGAGATCAGCATCAAACCATCATGACAGAGACTATTGGCAACGATAGTGTTCACATGAGTAATGGTGAAGGAAGGAGCACAAGAGGACCAGGGCCTAAAGCTGGACGATCCGACATGCATCGGCCCGTGCCTAGTGCGCCGTGTGCGTCCTACCCGGCCCCGGGTATGGCGGGGTGCCTGATGTACAACGCGCGAGCTCCCATCGGGTGCAGTGAGCAGCCTTGCCCACAGATGTCTCAGCCTTACAGAGGCACGTCTACGAAGTCACGAACAATGGGTTGTTCTCGATATTGATACGAGGAGGGCAGTAACGATATACGGTCAGTACAGCAACAACAACAACCTGAACACCAATGGAAGTAGATTTGGCGCCGTGATAGCCGGTAGAGTGTTACAATGCATGGGTACGAGTCTGCTCAGGCAGCAACAGGTAATGAAGGCTCTCTGTTGCATTGGGCCGCTTTCGCATTCCAGCTTGCACAGCCATGAGTTCGCAAAGGAGTGAGGAAGCACAATGGTCCGTAGATATTCTTTGAGTAAGTTACCTCGTTTTGCGCCGAAACTGTCCCGACGTGGATTTCATTGCACAAGCTCCCAGTCTTGATGCACAAGAAGATGGGTGTGTCTCCCACCTGAATGTGACGCTGGGAGCAGGACGCCTATGCCATGCTATAACGTTCCAAATTGGTTGTGGGCATACCCAATGATTCTGTTAGCATCCAGTCCTGCTCTCCACGTACAAAGCATATCAAGTGGGGAAGCTTCATGCTTTGACATGACCGATCAGACGACATCTGCATCTATGCTGCCGACATGCATTATGAACGTGTGCTAACAATCAACCATAGGAGGACCAAATGCACTCATGAAGGATGGATCTAGATGCTTCTCTCGAAGCGCTCTCGAGACATGAACGTCAGTTTTAGCATGATAAGGACGCACAACATCCCATCCCCGACCACAAATTACCATCCTGGACCAGCCTGCGAAATGGGGAACCAGGGTGTGCTTTCCCGCAATTCGACGAATACGACCACGGCGAATCAGTCCGGCCGTCTGCAACAGATGGCCTGAGTCGGCAAGTGGTTGAGGTTGCCCATGTGTGGTTACACGGGGGGCTTTCGACCCAAGTGCTCTGGCTTGACCCAAAATGTTCGCTGAGACGGAAGTGGATCGCGCTCATGCTATCGGAGGCTTCGAAAGTATCTGTCGCTCTGTGATTGCATGCGAGCCTCTGGGTGGTACAAGAAACTGCGTGCCTTCATTTGATGTGCCGCGATCGCGCTACAGCCCACTCCACCTGCAGCCATTGCATAGATACTTATACCAAGGGAGGGCGAAAATCGTTTCGGCAATATCAGTATCTCTGGCAGGGTTCGTCGTTCCGCTGAGAAATAGAGTATGCTCCGTTGGTGTCATATCATCAATGGTAGTAAGAGGTCTCGGTGATAACGCGACGAGAGAAAGTATTACCTCTGTGTGCATGAGTCCGACGGAAATTTTCCGGCTTCACCAGTTGTGGGTAACATAATCGACCCCATATGCGGATGTCCACAGCTCCATGCTGACATGCGGGACATGATGGGTCTGCAGACACTTGCATGCATGCTGGCAGTCGACATGACAAGCATATGTCCTCGCTCCGTGGCCCTTTGGAAGCTGTATTAAGATGTGTTTTACTGTGTCAGTCACGACATTTGTGCATCCAGTGTTGGACAAGCTGCTGCACTGCGTGCAGATCCCTACTCGTGGCGATGTGAAGAGAACGACACAGCAAATGTCGCTATGAGTACAGCAAACGACGCAACCAAGACTCTGTTGGCTGAAGGAATAGTGGATGAGAGCGGCAAGCTCAGCGCACTCTCGATCGAGAGTTGTGGTGACACAAGACCCCGAATGATGACTCTGCGTCGGCCATGGGACCTCTCGAGACGCGCAGATCGGAAGGTTCTCTCGTTGAGTGCGGCATCCAGCGTATTCTGGATACTGTCAGGCCTGGGGCTCCTTGCCTTGGGCTTCAAAGTTGAACGTATGTCTGACTCGGAAGACAGCACCGAGTGCTACGAAAAATCTTCGCATGTCCCAAATCGGAATGTGGTGGTGCGTAGCGGCGTCAGCAGCCGGTGCCCCTATTGGGGCCGGCGTGAACGGAAGGAAGGAAAGCGCGGCATGTTTGCTTGTGGTAGGTGGTCGAGTGATTGGCAGGCGATGATCATTGAAGATCACAGAAAGTGAGGGGGAGTGGGTCAGGGAGGAAGGTGCATAGGCGAGGACCTTGTAAAGTACCTGCCAAATACGGAGCCTGAGAGAACTTTGTCCATTATAGACCATGTCGTCATAAGTCATACTATTCATGACAGGAGAATGAAAATGCTGCAGACCAGTCCCAGCTGCCTAATGTACATTTTGGAGAAGACAGGATACCGACAACATGCAGATCCTCCGAAGAGAGAACTACAATTAGCAGATTACTGACTGTAGGAGGGGAGGGAAAACTTTTGAGAGACAATACCACCCGTGGCGATGACGAACCGCTTGCGCCTCCCCATGAATAACGCGCCAAATCGCTCAAAGGAAGTATTGAGAAAGATTACACAGCGCAGCTGATGATTACATCTTTGGGCGTGGAGTTGAAGAGCCTTGCGCCTCGCCGATGTGCGCCCAACGTCGCTCAATGTCGGTGTTCGAGCCGGAGATGCGACTCAGGAGTTTGCTCATCTGATCCATGCAATGAGAGGGATCGATAGGACCACTGTTCATGTCCACAAGCCTGGCGAGCTCTGTCTGGATATCCTTGATAAGGCCATACTGCTGCTTCAAGGAAAGAGTCGGCGTGTCGATGACGTCTAACTTGTTGTTCTTGAGTGGCACGATCTTCAGTTCGTCTTTGATTATCTTGGACTGGTTGGTAGACTTTAACTCAGACCAACCGCCATGCTTGTGTCCCACACCTGGCGCCGCGGTCCGCGGCAAACTCGGGTTCTCGTCGAGCATTATGTTTTGCAGGTATGAGAGTGCAGTGGTAGACAACAGTCGTTGTTGCTTCTCTTTTAATTTCTTGGACATCTTCTGACCGTCGATTGGAACGAAGCGACCATTTACGACCTTTAGCGACAAGTCTTCGGCCTCAGATCCTTCTGTGTCAAGGGCACCGCAGTGGGAGCACAGTTCTCCTGGCTAGACCCACACAGTATCGCACCGCTCCAGACAGGATGGACACCGTGCTGTAGGAATATGGCGATCTTGCGGTATAGGATAGGGCTGGAAACGACTGTTCTTGACCAAGACGGTGTCAGGCAAACGTGAGCGCTTGGCAGATACTGTTCGCTCAGTCTGCACACTTGTTGGAGATGCCGATCGCGAAGGTGTGTAGGTAGATCGCCTTGAGGTTGAGGCGGATGTGAAGGAAGAAGTTGACAACCTCCTCTCCATATCGGAGCTGTATATGGCATGGCCATTGAAGGGATTGTGTAGAGGTGGGAGGGAGTTATTGAAGTCGTGATGCCTAGGGATGTGAGACGGACTTCGAATATTAGGAATGCGAGAGCTTATGAATGACAAGAAATTCGTCCATGACTGATGTTCTCCAGTGACTCTCGCGCTGGATCATAAGATCTCAGCGTCATGGGATCTGGTAGGTGGAGTTTGTGCATTGTGGAGACGAGGTTGCTGATGAGAGGAGAGGGGAAGGTGAATACAAATATGATGACTGTGTTGTTGCAAAATAGCAGGCCAGAATGGGGGAAAGTGAAGGATGATGCTGGTGATGAATAGAACCGTCAAGCTCTCTTATAGCTTTCGAAAATCGGGGTTATGATGGTCATTGCTTCGCGGAAGCGGGTTCATGTTTACCTCGCTCCAAGCAGTCTTTCCTCATTGCAACCCTCTGCATTAGCGGACATGCTGAAGCTCCGGTATCGTCGAAGAGTGAGCGCTTCAACACTTGCATCTAATTCCGAATTAGCGCCATCTGCAGGTTGCACGGTGTGGGGAGAGAATAGGCACTCTCCACCTGGGACCCCTTGCAGAGGCTCTGTCTGGAGCAGGATGGCCTGTAAGACAAGAGATCATGGTATCCCATGGTAATAACTTGGCCGTTTTCGCCGGGACTCGCACAGGATGCAAGGCGGGTACACCACTTTCACTGCGGTAACAGCTCATTGAACAAGGCAAAGATGTTAGAGGCTGGCCCAGGACGTGGTAGAACAATGTTGTCAGTCCCAGATCGTGCAGTGGTAGCACCTTTGCTGCAGGATGAGCATGTCTCGAAGTGCGTGTGCTGCTTTTGGAGCTGTTGCCCTTCATCAGTTAAAATGTGGCTAGGTAGAGCAAAGTGTCGCTTATCGATGTCTGGGAGATCGAGCAAAGATCTTGCAAAAATAACCGCTTGCCCGGTCTACGGTCCAGTTGCTGCAGCTTCCTCGTTCTGTGATTTCTCGAACCGACTTGCGTCTGTTTTGGGCAGGGTGGATGGCAATAGAGCGCGCAGTACATGATGGCTGACATAGGTACGAAGCCTAGCCGAAAGGATGTGGTGTACAGGAAAGGAAGTGGACCGCATGCGCTAGACGATGCCATCCGTCTTCCCCCCGCGCCTTGCTCGAACAGTGGATGAGAAAAGTACGAGGCATAGAACCAAAGGGATCTGTGACGAAATGCAACGCAGTGGGAAGAACGGAAGCGACCTGAATCAAGCGAGCAGCAGCCCCGCCGGGGATAAGAGAATGACGAAGAGCATAATTACAGAGAATTTCGTTTGAAAGTGGAAACTTCGGCAAGCATCTCGGTCCGCAAAAGATATTCGCGTTGATGGAAAGAAAGTGATCATATACAAATATTTTGTGCCGATCCAAGTTATCCTACGAAACATTGGCCAAACGTGACCGCACGGCCACAGTGTGCTGTCGATTAAAACTCTACTGGGATTCGACTTGGATACCCAAGCCAAAGTGATACATACAGTGATGCATGCTGACCCATTAATCTCGTTCTCGAAACCCTCTCCCGTCCCCAGATGCTGTGGACTCGAATGACAGTGCTAACACGCTGAATGCCATGCGCTTTCAAAGGAAGTCAGATCGTGGATGTAGTCTATGCAATTATGATGGAAACGCCAGCGTCATGTACTGTTCAGAGGAGGAAGACAGCAGCCATGGCAGCGAGGCCAAGAGCGCCGTTGGTCGCGCTGAGGGTCGAAGCGGCGCTGGCCTTGCTGCCACCCTGTTCCTTGGGGGTGGTGCCCGCAACGCTGGGGTCCACGAGCTTGCCTTTGCACAAGTATTTCCCCAGGATGAGCTTCTTGTCCTTGAGAGGCTGGTAGAAGTTGCAAGCCTCGGTGATGTTCTCTGAAGACTGGAGGTTAAAGGCACCCTTGACGTTGTTGAGCTTAGGGGTCTCAACACTGAGGTATATCAGTATGTGGAATAATGGGACCAGAGTATTGGACTTACGTTGTCATGTTTCCACTAATGTCGAAGGCACCACCAATGCTCTCAAGGCTGTCAATTTCGATGTCCGTGAGCTTGGAGTTGTTGGCAATCTGCAGATTGTCCGTAATCTTCTTAAGAAGCGGGAAAGTCAGGTTATTGAGCTGCTCGTTTCCGACGACAGCAAGAGCCTCGCCGACCTCAGTCAGGTTGGGGGCGGAGAATGTCTCGAAACCGTTGTTGATGAGACCGAGCGAGCCATTGAGCTTTGCAAGCGACGGGAGGGAAACAGAACCGCAGAATCGGAAAGTCAGGTTGGCAGCCCAGATCAAGTTGGGGAGCTCGACCTTGACAGCCTTGTTGTTGTCCGAGAAGTCAAGTGCAGTCGAGACATTACCTAGCTGCATGCTAATCTGGTTGATGTATTGGTTGTTGGCGATCTTGACAGTCTGGGCCTGCTGGATGTTGATGCCCTCGAGCGAGCGGACGGCGGTGTTCTGGATGTCAACCTTCTTAGCCGACTCGACTGAGGCAGTGAAGCCAATGGTCTGGAGGTTGGGCAAGGATTCCCACTTGATCGAGTCGATCTTCTTCAGCTTAGGGAAGTCGACGGCGACCAGACGGGTGAGCTCCTTCAGGTTCATCTCGCCGTTGAGCTGCTCGAGGTCGCTGGCGCTGATTCGCTTCATGTTGTTATTGGTATTGGCGATGAGGTTGCCGTTCAGGACCTTCACGCCGGAGAGGGCAATGTCATCGGTGGTGCCGGTTGCAATGGCGATGCTGCCGGAGACGGTCGAGCACGAGGCAAGGGCGGTCGCGTCACCTGCATTCTGGATGGTGGAAGTGGCAGAAAACGTGCAGTCGGCTGTTATCACTGTTAGGAACACGCCCGAGAACTCAAGCAGCGCCATTGGAGGTGGACTCACCGACGGCAACGCTTGCTGCAGCCAGCGCCGATAGGACAATCCTCGAGATAGAAGGCATTGTGTGTGTGGTGGATGAGTGTGAAGAAGAAGGTTCGTGTCTGGATGCACAGTGTCAGTCGAGGCGCGTTTGAAAAGCAGTTGGTGCCGAGGCAGGGCAGGTTACGGACGTGGAGATATTAAGACTGCACGCTGCGGGTGCGGGCTAAATGCTGTGCAGGGTGAAAGATGCTGGCAGCGAGTGAGCAACAGCAAACGAAAGGTATTAAAACGTGTAAGGCTGGGTGCGCGACAGGAAAGAACGTCTGTCTGCAAAAAGCGAAGGTGTTGAGAGCGAGAGGGATGAAGCAGGTGCGATGGCGCTCAAAAAAGGAGGAAGGGAGACGCGGACGTGCCTGCCAGATGCGCTAGCGCTAGCGCTAGCATTTTCGGGTGGAGATCATATCAATTGGCCCGCACGTGCATGCAATCCTGCTCATCCTGGAGGGGGACCACGGCTTTGTTGGGACCCGCAGCATAACCTGATTGCCATCGCCAACACCACGAATCCTGCCACAGCGAACCGCATATCCGTGGTGAGGTAGCGCGTCTGGACGTCGAAGCAGGCTGCAGCCCACGACCGCGATGCATTGGCATCCCAGAGTGTCATCAGTGTTTGACGGTCCGACCAGCGATCCACTGTGGGTCACCACAACCGCCGTGGTCATCCTCATCTCGTCCCGCGGCTTGTGCTTCTTGTTACTGAGATTCCTTCACAGCCGTTATCGCGTCTTTCAATAGCCGGGCAAATCACGTCCCGCCCAGCGTACGCAACGCATCGAAATCGTTCTGCGGCCTCCTTTGTGTGGTGGTTCGGTCTGGCGCGCGACGCCACATTCACTAACGAAGCCACCACCCGCGTCCGCCGGCCGTCCTTTGTGGCCCCAGTGAGGCTCTTTGCAGGCTGCCTCATCGAGAAGGGCGGCATTCTTCGTCTACTCGACGCCGGCAACATCAAGCGCTGAACACTCGAGCGCTGTGAACGACACCTGATGACCTGCCCCTCTTTCAGAGCATCCAGTATGCAGCCAGCCAGCCAGCCAGTGGGCAGCCGCTTGCAAGCCGCACGACTGGCGAGTTGCACGCTGTGTCGAGACCATCTGGGCAACTGCTCGTGCAGCCATCCTTGGTGGGGCATCCTGATTCGGCAAGCGCCACCATATCCAATCTTGAACATCCCATAAACACACTCACTCTCCGACAACCAACGTCATCTCTCCTATAAACCCATGCACATAAGGACTGCGGCCGGTTCTTCCTCGAGAGCTGCTATTCTGATCGGCCTCGCTATCTACGCTCGGCTCTTCCTGTCGCCAAAGCGCAGGCATCGTTGTCATCTAATTTCCTCCCCTTGACAATCAATGTCGCTTACCTTGAATAACGTTCACGGTAACAGCCTCGCCAAGAACTGCCAAGCACGACCTTGACGCCTCTTCATTATTCTCAATTGTGACTGGCAATATTGTCCACATGCACCACACTCATTATCCGTAGCAGAGCAGGACAGCTTCAAGCTCTGAAGCCGTTTCGCGAAACAGATCACATCACTGACTACCGGTCTTTCCCGTTACAGTACTTGGAAGGATCCAGAAGTGTCGAAGGCTTCCCGGGCGCTCGATCAGACCTGGGAACCATAAACCGAAGGCGATCGGCCGACTACCAGTATCCCGCCCCGACAACGCGAATTGCTTCGTTTTGCAAATCACATCTACAGCTATTAGATGGTTCATTACGACAACACAATTATGACTGCTTTAGACACGATCTGGCTTTACTCAAGAAAGATGTGTTTCATACAATCTATTAATGGACTCTTTCTTCCCAACCCACCCAGAAACACCACAGTTCACTGATCATGGAGGGGCAAGGTTCAAGCATGTCGGATCACGTGGACTATCCTGCTCCCATCATGCCTGCTCCTTCCTCCGATCCATCCACCTCGTCTGATCCGGACTCGCTGTCTGGCAGCGGAGAGGTTCCGCCTGCAATTCTTCATGCAGCAACAGCGCCAGGCCGTAGTGTGTCACACAGGTCATGACACGAAGACCTCACACTTCGACTAACATGGATCGTTTACAGTCGATGTTGCTTAGCAGCCAGCAACCCTACATCGCTCCTACTTCCTTTAGTTCTATACTAAGTACGAGGAGAAACTCTCACTAGGCTCTATACCTTGACATTCGATGCCTGCAGCTTCAACATGTCTTGCATTCGTCCTACATGCCTGAGCAGGGCGCCCTGCTCCGGGGAAGTCGCCTCAGTCTCGCCATGTCAAAGATGGCAGGTGAAACTCTCAGTGTGTGATCTCAGATGCACCGGTGTTCGGCTCGCGAGCTCTCCAGGTAGATCAGATTACGATGGCTCATGGGTCGCTTTCCGCTGACCGGGTCCTTGCCCATCGTTCCATCACCTTTCCAGACGGACTGTGCTCAAGGCAAATCAGCACAAAATTCATCAACCATCCTCAACTCGGAGAGAGGATCACCAGCACTGATAATCGGCAGATATGCCAAAAACACGTCTTCGCGCCTGGGGAGCCGTGCGACCTATAGGTGCAAGCTGTAGCTCACTTTGCATCAACACCCAAATGCATGGGTATTGACATGTCCCAGAGAAGGTCGCGCAAGATCTAAAAGTTCCGTTGCCCGCACCCGCTCGAGACCTACCGCGGTTGCGCCTGCTAGCCCCGTCGTGTCACAGGAAGCTTGCATTCGTATACCTGCATTGCTCGATCCGTGGTTGACACCCCAGCATGCCCCCATGTTGAGAAGCAAGACATCGCTGCTGTGCCAGTCGTTTGAATGACGCGCGCCTATTCTGAGCGCCAGCAGGCTTCGTCCGACACACCGCTATCCGCCATCTGCAGCGGCTACCAGCAACATCTACGAGTTCGGAAGAATATGGAGCGATCTGATGAGCGAGTGTAACGGGGATCGGGTATCTGAGCCGTTCCATTGCAAGGATCTTTCACCACTGGTAAATCTGACGTCGATGCAATTGCTAACCTTGTGCTTGTTCGTGTTACACAAAGCAGAGTCTTCTCTACGCCGGGCTTCGGCCGCAGCAGCGGCTTGGAAGAGTACTGATAGTGACAAAAGAAACGAGGAATGCAAAAGACGCACGAACAACAAGATCGTTCCATGTTGACACGAGTGGATACTGCTCTCGCCTACAGCACACGCACAACGCTTCGAAGTAGCGCTTCTCGAAGCAGCCTCGAGCCCAAGACGAAAGAAACAATGGTGGCTCTTTTGCTCGCGCTGAACGGTGTCTCGACTTACAGTCGGCCCTTTCCTACAAAACAAGAGTGACACAACAACCTCAATGGTGTTATTTCCGCCTGGGCGGTAACCTCTGTCAATCCACCGGAGAGATGATCCTGGCGACTCAAGTCTTCCGAAACTGCTTGTAATGTGCCATTTGCAGAGGACGGGCAGTCGTCCACACACATCTGGGAATTGCAACCTTCCACTTTCACATCCAGTGCCAGCCCCCAGAAAGAGCCAGGCCCTCTCCTCTTCTCGGGTACGCCACATGCACAATATGAGACATACGAGCCGCCCGTTTACGCATCTTCACCCTCACACAGCCAATGCGACCACTTCATCAATTCATCATCCGAACACCAAGCACCATCTCAATCCGGCCACCTACTGCATGACGCTAATATCCACGTCCTCGATTCGCCACATATACCACATGAAGAGCGACCTGTCGAGGAATGGGAGTCAGTCGAGTCCTTTCGTCTTTGTGTAACGCAGCACGAGGACATGCAACGGAGATGCACGCAGTACATGTACGTACCTGTAAGGCGAGAATTTTGACGCGAGGTCGAGCATTTCTTGCTCGCTCATGTATCTGCATGGGGTGTGGTCAGTAAACAAATGTCTTTGTGGGACTGTGGGTGAAGTGTGGATGGGGTCTGGGACATGTCCGCTTGGATGTGGAGGAGAGAGGATGGTGGTTCCTCATGACCCGCGCCGTGTGGGCTAGCGAAGCAAACGTCGCGACCAGTGCGAAGTGTGAAGCATGCGTCGCCGACACTTGGGCGCTTTGCTTCAGGAGTTGCGACTGCCAACGTGCAACGGCCAGTGGCAGTTCGTAAACGGCACATGCGTCTCTCCAGTCAGTTGGCCGCGACACTTGCTTTAGCTTGCAACCACAATCGCTCCAGCCATTTCAGCACCCGCACATCTTATCGTCGATTAAAGATCGCAGCACAAGATTGTGGTGGTGAGTGAAGGTAAGAGTCCAGGGATACGTACTTCCACTTTCCGCCTTTGTTCTTTAATTTGCTCGTATCGCGACCAATATACGTCGCCATACCTCGTCTATTTTCTCGTCAGCAGACTGCACTCATCTCTTCTCCTCGCTTTCATCTCGACTGTAAATAGCCATAGAAAAAGGAACAACTTACTGCACACCCAAATCCCCGGTACTAAACACATCCATCCTCTTGAGCCCAAAACACGCAAACATCTCCACACTCCATCGTCCGAGACCTCTCACAGCCACGAGTTTCTCGATCAGTTCCTCATCATTCGCGCTAACGAGCATTTGCGCGCTCAATTCGCCAGAATGGAATTTCTCGGCGAGCCCGGAAATGTACTCTGCTTTGCGCTGCGAGAGGCCGGCTGTGCGCAGCGTGGGTAGTTCCTTGGAGATTACTTGTGATGAAGACGGGAAGGAGGGATGAGTGTCTGGGAAGAGGGCCGTGAATTTTGCGCGGATGGATGCTGCTGCTGCGCCAGAGACCTAGTCATGTTTTATTAGCAGTTTGAACATACCGTAATTGTGCTCAAGTCTTAAGTCCACTATGACTACCAAAGAGCTTGTTCCTCGCAGGTTGATGGGATGAGATTCCAACCTACCTGTTGTCCCATAATAGAACTCGCGAGGGCGGTGAACGGATCCACGACCTCCCTCAACCCCTCAGGACTAAATATCTTACACCTATGCTTCCCAATCAATCCCTCCAACTTTGGATCAACACTAATCAAATACTGCTCCGCCTCTTTCAACAACGTGTCGATATTACTCGTCGGCGGCTTCAAGGTCCCAACATCAGGCGGCACAAGCTCTTTCGCCTTGCGCTTCTTCACGGGCGATGGGTCCTCGGGTTTCGTGGGCGAGGAAGCGTATGCGACGACGCGTGAGCCGCCGGGTGTGGAGAGCGGCGCGTTGTTGGCATGTGGTGAGGCGGGGCGGGTGAGGGTGGAGAGGGATTCGAGGGGGTGAGATTCTTCTGCGGAAAAGGCTTTTGGGGCGTGGGCGATAAGACCTACCCCAGAGGGTGTGGGGGTGAAGGGAGGTGGTTTTGTGGGAGATTCTGAGGGGCCTGGTCTGCGCTTTTTAGGCAAAGGTGTTGCTGGGAGAGATGGTATCGTGAACTCGCCATTTGACTCTGGTTTGGTGGTTTGGTCATTGGGAGAGGCTGCTGATGCTCTCCTCGTGCGTTTCTTGGGCGCCGTAGTGGATGTTTCGATCTTTCTGTATGAAGATGTTCCATTTGTAACATTACTTTCTGTGACGGTAGTAGTGGTACTTGCGACACGAGCTGAGCGTCTCAGAGACATGCTGAAGTGTCTAGCGAAGCTTGGGGTGGTAGTGTGAAAGGGGGTCTGACGTCATG